>OZ010798.1:350091316-351296745 GCA_963932465.1 Maratus speciosus | reverse complement strand
CTGCATTATTCATGATTTCCACAATAGTTATATCTCAAGAACTAAAGCCATAGATTTTCAGAAAACTTCAGATTCAGTTAGTCCTTGATATAATTTGGTGCTGATAGCTTTTTGGTGTAAATCGCCCAATAGGTGGTGCTGCTATGCGGCATTATTCTTGATTATCACAATAGCTCTATCTCAAGAACTAATGCACGAATTTACATCAAACTTCAGATTCAGTTAATCCCTGATATAAATTAGTGTTGTTTAGTTTTTGATGTAAATTGCCCAACAGGTGGCACTACTGTGTTGCATTTTTCACGATTTCCACAATAGCCGTATCTCAAGAACTAATGCATGAATTTTCATCAAACTTTAGATTCAGTTAGTCCCTGATATAAATTGATCCTGATAAGTTTTTGGTGTAAATTGCCCAGCAGGTGCCACTGCTATACAGAACTTTTCACGATTTTCCCCAATAGCTCTATCTCAAAAACTAATGCCCGGATTTTTATCAAACTTCAAACAAATTCAACTAGAAGTTGACATAAGTTATTGTTGATTAGATTTTGTTGTAAATCACCGAACCGTTGCCGCGGTTATAATGCATTTTTCAGGAAGTGTTAACATGTATGAGATAGAAGAAAGTTTTGGGATTGCCACATCCGACTAGCTTTTCATTAAATTTGCTGTTAATTACCCGTTGCAAAAAATGTGGTCACAGCAAGTGGGAAAGTATCACTAGTATGTGGCAACTTGTAACATAGGAAGAGGGGGGGCATAAAAAGCAAATACACTGGATTGACATATTGAAGGATGACTTTTTGAGATGCCCATAGATATATGTTTTTTTTCTCGATACACTACTATTTATAATCAAGCTTATTGTATGGGTCTTGCATATTTTCTTGTATGATTACCTAGCTATAAATAGATTTCAGTGTTTTCTCTTATAGGATGTCCATAAATTAATTACCAAATAAAGACTTCCTACAAAAAAAGAAGGAATGTGTGTATGAAAAAAAAATCTTACTGGATTTTATTTAACAATTCAAAAAGTTTTTTTATGAAATAATTTAATATGTGAAAAGAAAAGTGCTTAGTAACTTCAACATGAATACTAATTTATAGTTTGAGAATATCAAGTTTGTAATAGCTTTTGCTCAGACCATTTTTTTTCATTCAACTGAGTTTAAGATCGATTCTTGCTCTATACTGAATAATTTGTTCATTACCGCAACAAACCAAGTCCTAAGTTCAAAATATAAGTAACAAATGGTGCTATTCTACTATGATTTTGAATGGAATATGCAACAGCCCATTAACCCCCCTTTACCTCCAAATATCTCTGTAAAATGTTTTATAGACTTGATCTATTTTGATTCTGAACGTCTTATATGTAGCCTGATGATCTCCAATGAAATTCATGATGAATGATGAAAATCATATCTGAATTGCCTCTGATCTGTCTTTGGGAATTGTTTCTCATAACCTACAAGAAAGAAAAAATCAAGCGTAGATTATGAAACACTTTCCAACATATTCAGAATAATGTAACAAAATGGCACCATTTAATAAGTTAAAATATTGTGTCTAATTCAACCATATGGAAATGCATAATGTATTTGAAAACCCAATTTCAGCTGTTCCCATCTACAATCAGAAAATTATCTGAATTCTTTGAGCAGCCCTGTATATGATATATACATTTGTACCTATTAACTGCATGCATGCCAAAATTTAGTTAAGTTAAGAAATACATACATACCTCAGTTGAAAATTCCCCTTCAGCAATTTCCTCTAATAAGGAGAATGGTACGTGAATTCATTTGTGCAGCCCTGTATGTGAGGTATAGAATTTATATACAACGAGCAAAATGCAAAAAATTAGTTAAATTTAAAAGCACATACTGAAATTGAAAACTCACTTCCAGCAATTATTACTCAAAGACAGTACTGTAACCAATTTCTTTTGTGTGTCCCTGAAAGTGAACGACAAATGCTAAGAATGTCCTATTCTGTCATAATCTTGTAGTGAAATTCAGTGATTCATATCAGTTTCAATACAATTGAAATAGCGTAATTTCATTAAAATACTCTGCAAATGATTTTTCCCCATATATCATAATGTGATGGAATTTTTTTGAGTACCCCTGTAAATGAACTATTAATACAATACCAAACATGCCTTGATGACCCTAAATAACATTTATCAATTGCAGAGCCCAAACTAGCCTTTTTAGCACCCGGGGCAAACATGGATTTTTCCCCCACCCCCCCCCTCTCCACCACAAAGTAAATTTACAAAAAGAATTTTACTAAGTATCTAACAGACAACTTATTTTTAAATTTGAAATATATAAAACTGAACTACGTAATCAGCTTTGTCAAACATTGATTCATTAAAGCCTTGAAAACAGAATCAAAAGGAACCGAATTGCATTTTAATCTTTTTAAACATTTTTTTTTTTTTTTTTTTTTTTTTTTTTTTTTTTGCATAGGCTAAATGAGATCGGTATCTAGAAAAAAAATGTTTTACTAAGAATTTTACTTTGTGCATTCCCCCTCCCGTTTGTTTTTATTGCCCTGGGCAGTCATGGATCATGGCAAGACGGGAAAAAAAAAAAAAAGAAGAAAAAGAAAGGAAGCTCAACGCTGCTCAGCAAAAAAAAAAAAAAAAAAAAAAAAAAAATCATGGAATTTTTTAATCTAATAGAAAAGTCAGACTGAGGTGTCGCTTCCCATTTGGTAGTTATCCGTAGTGGACAGTGTCCCACAGTAGAGACTGGCCTTGAAAAATGGTAGTGATTCTCCTACACAGGAAGTGATTTAAAAGATAGAAGGCAAAGGCATAGACATGATACTTTTGGAATGGGAGAAGGAAAAAAGCCCAAGAGAACAACAGTTCTTTTTTCTTATTCATTTGCAATTTTGTATTGTAGATGAATCTCTTTATCTATTTGTAAAGTTTAATGCATTTGGTTCAGTTTTCCTTTTAAATTTTCCGGCTGTGAGACATTTTTATCGAAATTTCGTATATATATACATTCTTGTATCAAACGTCAAACAAAATTTTCATTTTGGCGCTGCCCCCTTCACCTTCTGTTAAAGCAGCGCCTAGGGCACGTGCCCCCTCCCCCCCTCCCCCCCCCCCTCCCCCCAGTTTCGGCCCTGATCAATTGCATGAAAATCTGATTATATTTACGGGAGTTAAAGTGAACTTTGTTGGAAAGTGTTAAAACACACACATTGCTTTTTCACTAGACAATGCCATTTTTCCTGTAAATAAAAAAAAAAGTTGTAATAAACAAAAACAGCATAATAGCAAAAATGAAATGTGAACATCTCAATAAAATATTTTCCCATGTAATTTGTATCTATCCATTTAGTTGTTATCTATCATTAATTTAAAAGAATTTTTCTGATTGAAAAATAAATCATACGAGTTGTAATTTTCCAACTAAGAGGAAAAGTGTCCAGGCTAGGATTAAAACCCAGAACTTTGCCTTAAGCTACTAATGCTCTGTCGACTGAGGTATCCTGGAAAATTCTGCAGACACAATTTACTCAGATAACCTTTTGACAAAACATCTGTTATGTTATCTGAAACAACTCAACGGAATAAATTTCAGGTAATGGTACTTCAAGGAAACAATGGATACGTAATTACACTTTATTAATTTAACACAATTTTTCTGATTGGTAAATAAACTGTACGAGTTGTAATTTTCCAACTGAGTTAAAAAGTGTCCAGACTGAGATTTGAACCCAGGACCTTTGCTTAAGTTGCCAATGCTCTACCAACTGAGCTATCCCCGACAAATGTAGCAGACAATAACTCAAATAACTTTTTAACAATGACATCTGGTCTGTTATTTAATGCAGCTCAAAAAAATTAATCCAGGTAATGGAACTCCATATTCCAAGGAAACATTGTATATGTAATTACACTTAATTAATTTAACACAATTTTTCTGATTGATGAATATGAGTTGTAATTTTTTAACCGAGTGAAAAAATTGGTAGTTGACAGCTTAAACCAGGGTCCTGGGTTCAAATCCCAGTGAGGATACTTTTTAACTCAGTTGGAAAATTACAATTCATTTGTAAAAGTATGTTTTAATAATTTTTTAACCCTGTAATTAAATTATGTGCACTCTGTATTTTTGATATTGTGATAAGCTTAGTCTTCAATCGTATCTGACCTCCCACAGGCTAAAGAATTAGATGATTCTGCTGATAAAACATGGGTGATGAGTGCCCAGAGTCCTGTTCAGCAAAAGCTCATCAATGAACATCCAGAAGACAAGCCCCTTTTTGTTGAAGGGCCTTTCCTTGTGTGGCTTAGGAGGTTATCAATGACTTATTACATATTGAGAGCTGATCCGAAATTTTATCCTGAAATTGAAATTGACGATGATGGTAAGTACAGTAACCACAAAGGGAAAAAAAAAAAAATCTTAATAACACTATAAATAATGCATGAAATGTGCAAGGTCTTTCGAAAGAACTGCACATTTTTTAATTTCATAGTGTTATGAAGAATTTTTTTTTTTTTTTTTTTTTTTTTTTTTGCCTTTATTGTATCACAGTTGTTCAACATTTTAATACAGTAATAATAGTTTATGTAAGGTATTTCATAAAGGAATTAGTTTTAATTATGATATCATTCTGTGCATTCATGCATCTATTTTTATTTTTAACAAAGTTTATTTTACAGTTCTTTTTTGTTAAAGCCGTACTACTCAATGGCATAGCAATTAAAAAATTATTGGAGGCATTCGAGTAATTTTCAAATAAATTTAACGATTAAGATTGTCAAAAATTGAACAAGTGTTCTGAAAGAAAAACCTATGTTACGAATTTTGAAAAGTTTGTATTTTGGTTGGAAAAGGATAGTATGTGAAATGATTGATGATTTCCCAATGCTTAAAAATTGCAAATTCATAGTATACATAGTTTACTTACTTTACATAAAAAAATAAAACAATAAACTAAAAATAAACCCGCCTAACTAGTTTTTTTATTATTCATCAATACTCAGCATTGAGACAAAAGTGGGGGTAATTAACCCATTAAACAGTGGTGGAGCAGAAAAGAAAAATAAAGAATTAATAAATGAAAAAATATATATGTATAAATCACATTTCCAGGTTTTTGTCAATTTCCAGAATGAATTTAATTACTCTCCCTCTCTCTCATCTCTTTTAAATATGTACATAGCAAAGCATTATTATAATGATGTAAATTTAAAATTTATCAATAGTGAGTGTGCCCGGTCTTTCTGGTGTTACACGTGCAATTGAAGAAATTCCCTTCGAAACCAGCTTAAGTGCACATAATCTATGAGAGAAGGCTTTTCAGTCACTTTTCAAAACTTAAAGAATGACTGAATAAAATAGATCATGCACATACTAACATTAACGATTCAGAACACCATGATCACATTCAAAATCTCAAAGCTCACTCGCCATCTTGAGTACTCTTATAAAAGAGTAGCTAGGCACTCTGCAACAATTTTTCATCTAATTTTAGAAAGAATTAATTTTATGCCTACTGTTTAATTTTAAGGGATTTTCATTTTCTTTCTCTCTCTCTCTCTCTCTCTCTCTCTTTTTCAGTAGAATGTTTATTAATTGTTGCGATTGTTAATTTGAGCTTTGCATATTTATATATTTAAGATGCAAAGCTGATCTGGTAAGACTGATTTTGCATGTACATGTGCAATGAGAACTTTAGGGTGCTTTTCTGCCACTAAGCGGAGTAGGAAACCATTTTTGAATTGGGTTTCATTTCAGAGGGATATTGAGTAAAATCTTTGTGGTTGAGTGGTCTAAGGCTCTAGAAACAGACATGAAAGAGTTCCTCCTAAAGGAGGAATTCCACCTTTTTGAAAGCAAATTTGGACATTCTCTGAATGGATGCAAAAATGCAAAGAAAAAATATTAGAAGCATATGGGGGGGGGGGACTAGAAAACTTAATAGTTAGACATTTTGTCTACTCAAATCTTGGTAATTTGTTTCTGAATTGCTGTACTGTCAAATCAAAGGCGAGCTTTTCTTTAACTAGGGAAAGGAAGTTTCCATAAGGTTCTTTTTGGAATATAATATTTTATTCTATTTATAAAACACTTCTAGGTAATTTCAGTGATGCATTTTTGGAAATGTATTTCTGGAGTAAAGATCCATTTTGCGTGCCTATATTTAGCATAGATTTTTTTTCGTTTAAGTAAAGTCTTAAACAGTCAAATCATTCAAAATAATACATTCATTTTGAAAAATTAATCTCTGTACTTCACATAAGTTCATCTGATACATTTGGATGGATCATACTTTTAGCAAACTGTTTCCAATTTTTTTTTTTTTTGATTTAATGAATTTATACATTTATTGTTATTTATAATTTTTTTTCTTTTAATACTTTCTAAGTTACAAAAACAATCCTATGTACAGTTATAATTCATTTTATTGTATGCATAACTGTTGAAATGCATCTAAATTATACAAGTTTGACCTTATTGTATAGATGGAAAAAAAATTCCACCTTTTTTCCCCATTTCCCACTTTCATGCCTGAGAATGAAGAATTTTAGTTCTCTAAAGAGGTTGTTTGTTTGAACCCTGCACCTGGAATCAGATATTTCTCAAATGTTCATCTTCTGATAATTCAGTAATGTAAATTATATTTTATTTCAGCAGGAAAAGTTGTTGAATTTATTTTTTTTCTTCTTTATTATTAAAGAAAATTTATCATCCCCAATTGTTTTAATTAATAAGTTTGCATGTATAATTTTATAACCTTTAGTGTGTAGTTATCGATTAAATAAATTGAAAATGATCTAGAATTTTTGGTAAATTTTTTATTATAACTGATCAATAAGGATAAGTGCTAAGAAAAGTAGGTGATTATTTTTTAACAAAAGAAAGGAAAATATTTATTTTAAAAACTTTGCTGCCATTAATTGGTTTTGTAATGCAGTTGAATGTTTACATTTGTGAAAACTAATACAACTTTAATTTGAGAAATTTCTTTATTTGTAAAAAATTTAATTTAAGTACTTGTAGTTGCTCTATTTTGGATCTGAAAACAGAATTCTGTGAAAAATCTTTTCTACTCTGTATCCACATAAAGAGAGTTCATATGCAGCCATGTTCCCAGCCCAATTATAAAGAAAGAGGTTTTCATTTCTTTTAACTGTTGCTAACAAACATTATGTGAAAATTTCTGATATTTTAATTATGTTATGAACTTTTTTTCTGTGAAACCTTTAAGTTTGATAGCGTAATACAGCCCCATCTCTAACTTGTACTAAATTAGACCCACTTTTACAAAGAAGAATGCATAATTAAATAATAAATAATGTTTTTCTATTAATTTCTTATATCTGCTAATTAATATTTTATATAGATATAGAGTATCTTGTGTATTTATATGTTAAAAAAATGTTTGATTCTTTCCTCAGACTAGCTGCCCGTGGCGACCAGTTTGGTTTCCCTTAAACATATGCTAAGCATTGTATCACGTTACTTTTATGCATAATTTAATTTACTTGCTCAATCCTTTTCCAAATCCATAGATTCTGATACAGAAATCCTGAACGCGGCATTTTTATGTTAGCTGGGCGCAGGTGATAACTCGCCAAACATTATTCCCATCGTATTTTTTTGTATTTCATTTCAAATATAGTACTTTCACTCATTTTATTTAAAATGCGTAACTTTAATTTAAAACTGAAATATTTAAAATTTATGACTCACAATTACTGCTTTAAAAAAAAAGAAAAGTAATTAATACCATAAACCATGACATCTAATTTCAACATCAAAGCTTTGTTTTAATTTACCATGTGAAAAATTGTTTATGACAGTCGCATGAAATAGCCTATTATAATACTGATGACATGATATTTACAATATTTGGCGTTTTATCACCTGCTCCCGGCTAACATTAAATTACCAAATTGGCCGCTTGGCATACAAAAAGCAAAGCGGTCAACCCGGAACTGTTTATGACAGTCACATGACTTAGGCTTTTTTTTTCCTCAGATTGTTTGGATATTTAGTACTGGGAAAAGTCTGCCCAGCTACAATGTTTACTGCTGATTTTATTGCTCTAGGAGACAGCTAATCTTAAGTTTTATGGTTCTGAACACAGTGTACATGCCTTGTAATGTTAGTTTTATGGGATAAGATTTATTGTAGTCCAGATATGGGACAAATTGTGGTGGTTTCATCATGTGACTTTCTGCCCCTTTTTGACAATCCCTATTAGGCAGGACTTGTGACTAGCAAGATGGGTCAGGAAAATCAATAGGAAGTGTGCACATATGTGTGACTTTTCTTCTTGCCCGACCTGAGGCCCACTCGGAGAGCATCTCTGACCAGGGAAGTAAGCCCCTCTTATTTTTCAGCCACTAGCTATGAATTTAGTTTTTACAGAATTGAATTTTTACTCATGCAGTAAAGACATTATAACTTTTGCTCTTGTAGTGTAGTCAGAATTATTTTTTTGCTCTAATAGTGAACATAAGACATTTTCTGCTCATCTAGTAAAGAAATAATATGATTTTTGTACGAGAAATGAAACCAATTTGAATTTCAGTCATAAGAGAGCAGCTATGTTTATCTTCATAAAAGAACATTGAATGAATTTCATTCATTTTTCATTTAGCATAGTTATATGCTAATTTGTTTTATGACTACTTCTCTGATTTGAATTTTTTTTACAAGTTCAGATGACACCTACATTGACTGTTAGAGGCAAACTTGTAAATTCCTGTTTCATGTGTACTTTAATGTGTATTTTTATGTAATGTCAAGGGAGTGCATTTGCATGTCATGAGAAATGTCATTATCTCATTTTTATTATTATTATTATTGGGAGTACAAATTAATTCGGTCCGTTTTCAATAGATGGCTCTGGCTGATTTGTTTACTGAATAATGATAGATGTTTTTGGCATTGTTAGAAAGGTTTGACCTTTGTCAACCATATTCAGTCAACGAAGCTTCGAGTTTTATACAACAAAATTGGTTTTCTGAGCATTCAATATGTCGAGTTTTGTGCTAAATAAACAACATTTGCGGGAAATTTTGATTTTCTTTTTTAATTGGACGAAAAGTGCCACTGAAGCGCATCGATCGCTTGTGGAAGTATATGGTGAATCTGCGCCATCTGATAAATCATGTAGAGAGTGGTTTCGACGCTTCAAAAATGGTGATTTTAGTATCGAAGACAAGGAGCGCCTGGGCCAGCCGAAAAAGTTCGAAGACGCCGAATTGGAGGAATTGCTCGATCAAGATCCGTGCCAAACGCAACAAGAGCTTGCAGGATCGTTGGGAGTCACTCAGCAAGCAATTTCCGTGCGCTTAAAAAACATGGGAATGGTTCAAAAGCAAGGAAATTGGGTCCCATACGAGTTGAAACTGTGCGACGTTGAAAAGCGATTTTTCATCAGTGGACTGCTGCTCGAACGACAACAAAGGAAAGGTTTTTTGCATCGAGTTGTTACCGGAGATGAAAAGTGGATGCACTACGATAACCCCAAGAAGAGAAAATACTATGCTCGGCCTGGTGAATCATTGCCATCGACGTCAACATCAACGCCAAAGTCGAATATTCATGGTCTGAAGGTAATGCTGTGCGTTTGGTGGGATCAGACTGGGATAGTGTACTATGAGCTGCTAAAACCTGGCGAAACAGTTACTGGCCAACGCTACCGACTGCAATTAATGCGTTTGAGCCGAGCATTGCGTGAAAAACGGCCAGAAACCATCGAAAGGCACAACGTTAAAAATTACTTGGAAACGTTGAAATGGGAGGTCCTACCCCACCCGCCGTATTCGCCAGACATTGCTCCTTCTGATTATTGGTTGTTCTGACGGATGCATCACGATTTGGCTGGACACCGCTTCACTTCTTCCGAAGAAATTCAAGAATGGCTCGATTCATGGTTTGCGTCCAGAGAGGACTCATTTTTCAGAGATGGAATCCGAAAATTGCCAGAAAGGTGGACAAAGGTTGTGGCTGCCGATGGACAATACTTTGAATAACATGTTTTTTCATTTTGATAATAAATAAAATGTTTTTTTAACGAAAAAAAACGGACCGAATTAATTTGTACTCCCAATATTAATTCTAATTTTATGGGAAAGTGTGTAATGTTATGCACAAAAATAACGTGTGAATAACTAAAAGTTATTATAATGTAACATTTTTGTTTGCCAGAAAATGGCTTACATGTTAATGTTAATTTTTAATAATTATTTTTAAATGCTATTGTAAATATTCTTGTAAATAAATTTGTTTTACATTAATTAATATTTTGCCTCATTTTTAATGGGTTAATACCCATCTCTAAATCAGGTAGACTTATTATTTTTTTATTTAGTTGGTTATTGTTATTTTCTAAATATTCTTATGTTAGGTACTTTGACCAATAGTCTTTCCAGAAGATATTAGCCTTCAAAAATTCACAATGTAATATCATTTTAGTACTTTATTTTTAGAATTAATGTTCTTAATTATTTTTAATTACTGTATTTTCCCCTACACCCAGGAGATCAATCATGTATTCCTCTTGTTAGAAATCTTGTTTAACTTATAGAGATTTTGATTTAAGATTTTTTGCTTTTGTTTAATTATTAAATAAAAACGTTTAAAAATTGCCTTATTTGCATATTTTATTTATGCACCAGAGAACTAAATATATCTTTTAAAAATATGATAATAGGACAATTCTTCCTTTATTTATTTATTGAGCATTTACTGCATACTAGCATTTTTTTTAAAATCAATTCTAATTCAATTGCTGATAAAATATATAAACAAATTTATCATTTACTGTTTCAAATTTTTGATGTTGAGAAATTCTTCTTGTGATAAATAAATAAATATAAAATACAATATTTTATAATATATTCATCAAATAATGTATTCATGCTTTTATTTTCTTGTGGTGTTTTTTATGTGTCTAATGCATTTCATTATCATATATTCAGCGTGGTCATAAAAAAACTTCCCTGATGTATGTACCGCTGGCGACCTAACCACTCAATCAATCGAAAGGAAATTTCAAATTTAGTTACTTGAAAGTATGCACTCGAGATCGTGATGATTTAAAACAGTAGATATTACATAATAGAGCTCTCACAGTGACGGTTACACGTTACAGTGAAAAAATTTTGAAATTTTCGAAGGGCAACACCCTTTTTTTTCCTGTGCAAATTCATCAGTGCATTGAAAAACCATAAATGGCGCTGGAACGATATGCGTATGACTAAAATTGCCAGTGTAATATCGTGACACTCAATCCTAATCAGTTCCTATGTAATGTAATATTCAACAATCTAAAACAAATGATTACATTTTTATTTCACTTTGTGTGCACAAAAACAACTCAAAAACACATTTTAAAATAAATTTTACAACATTACTCAGTTCACAAGTGAAAAAAATAATCAGCTACTGAAAAACATGTCTTGTAGCCATTCCTTCGTTCCTCGCAATGATCTTTTTTGCAAGTGTTTTACACCGGCAATTTTCATCATACGTGTATAATTTCAATGCCATTTATGTTTTTTCAATGTGCTGATGAATTTGTGCATGAAAAAAATAGGGTTCGAAAATTTCAAAATTTTTTCACTGTAACCATAACCGTGAGAGCTGTATTGTTTTAAAGTGTCACAATCTCGAGTGCATACCTTCAAATAAGTATATCTGAAATTTCTTTTCAATTGGTTGAATGGTTAGGCTGCCAGGGTTCATATATCGTGGAAGTTTTTTTATGACCACCCTGTATATATATAAATAATTTATAATACTTTAACCACTTCATGGGTGACAGCTATGGGGAAACAGTGTTTTTAAACCCGAGTTATCTCGGGGCAAACGGTGAAGTGGTTAATATGAAAAATTATATGTGTGTAAAACAAATATAAAGACACAAATAATATTTTATTGCCATTAGATTAAATAAACAGAATTAACCAGAAAACATCAAATAAAATAGTTAATAAAATGAAACACAGTTGAAAGGTTATTAGAAAAAGCTGCACTAAAGTGTGATATTTCTAAAATGTTACTGAACTGCAGTAGCTTTTTTCCGCAAAGTGTATATCATGGTATTAATTTTGTTGATAAATTATTTTATTTCTCTCAGTATATAGGGTAAGTCAAAAATTCTATTACCCACTATATTACCGCATATTCTCAAGATGGAAAGTTATGGATTTGAAGTGAATAGAGTATCATAAAAATGAAACTGAATAGAGTAACATTTTACTCTACAATGTCTCTATACACACCATTATTTTTATAACAATGATACACCTCCATGTATGGTGTGAAATCCTATGCAGCATTGTAAGAATGATTGTAACAAATTCATTCCTAAAGGCTTCTTGTACTTTGTAAGTTGTGTGGTAATGCATGGTGGCTGCATTCTATTTGGGAAATGTCCAGAAATATATATACATATATATTTTTTTATGTCTAGCAACATACATTTTAAATTGTTGTAACACACTAATTCAGTAACTCTTTCGGGACGAATTTTATTTGACTGGCGCCACCTTTTTTTTAAAACAGTTAAATTTACTTTATTAATCACAAAAATGCCTTAATTAAATAAGGCAAATATTACTTTTCTTTTTTACCAGTATCAAAAAAAGCTGCTGTATGCAACTTTCGAAGATACATATATGCACCCATGGTCCCGAAGGGGTTAAATCTATTTTCGTAGTAACATTTAATCAGTAGTATAAAAATTTAGTATGGAATCGAAAAGATACACAACAAAGGAAATTTGTCATTAAAATCTAAGTTTATAATTTGAATGAGAAATATTGCATGTACGATAAATCAAAATTTATGAGAATGTATGTCGCAATTATTGTAAGGGAATATGTGTTATAAAAACTTTCAAACCAGTATTTAATTACATAATTTAAGATTTTCTCTCTATTGAATTTGAAGAATTTTTTGTCACTTTTTACATTTGTAAGAATAATAACCTTATAATTTTCTGTACTGAAGCAACTAATAAATTCATTCTCTAACGAGCCATTATCTTTCTGCAATTAGAAATTTTTAATTTTTTCACTTTTTTCCTACCTTTGCTTTTTACATGATTATTATTATTATTTTTTTTTTTTTTTTTGCATTCTCTGTATGTTTTTAGCATATTTGCCTTATCATACATTTTTAAAAAGGCTGAAAATTCACTCGCCCACTCACTAAGTCTGCTCACCAGGGGCAAATAAATTGATGTAATTCCCCATTCCTACTCCCCATAATCCATCGTCACTAGCGATTGCGTACTGTGTGTGTCTCAAAAATCAAGAATGCTGGGACGTCACTCTTGAGGTGTTGGTAACTATAGAGAACTTTCTCTCTTACTAAACACGAAATTTTCTTCAAGGCAATTGAATAGTTGGTAGGTGCTTCTATGCTGCATACATTTTCACACCATACCTGGATGTGCATAATTTTTTGTTATGAAAATAATCCATGCTCTGGAATAAATTTTAACCTTTAGCCTTTTCAGCTAACATGCCTCAATCTTATGCTCACCAATTCAGAATTATAAACTTCCGTTGTCACAAAATATATAGAGCAGTTCACATCTCGTGACTTTTACCGGAGAACAATTAAAAAAGCTGTAGGACACACAAATAGAAAAAGCATTGATAAAGGTAGCGATAGCTGTCCTACAGCAGCAGCAGCAAAAACCTGTTTGTGACGTCACCTTGCACAGCTCTATAGGAAGTAATGGGACTTGTGTCAACCTATTATTATAATATTTAAACTGTTTTGTATTTATCTTATGTACATGCTCTTAATTATTTTTCAGATGTTTCTAATCTGTCTTTGTATATGTTTGGTGAGAAGAAACCTAAAGAAATGGTCCTTCGTCCGCAATCAGTGCATGAGCAAGAAGATGGTATTATCATGGGCATCTGCTGTACTGGAACTTCAAGTAAAGACTCTTTGTTATCATGGATTCGCTTCCTGAGGAAAACTAATCCTAAATTAGATAGTATTCAAGTTTTGTTTAAACTAAAAACTTCACCTACTGATCTGGTTGCTGTCAATATTAATAAAATAGAGGTTAATGAAAATTCTGAAGAAGACACTTCAAATGTAAAATCTAGTTCTTGAAATTAAGAATGTAATTATTTTAATGTAGATATTATTTTTAATTAAATTAATGAAGATATATAAGCTGTTGTCATTTTATTTTTGTATTTTAAGATCTTACACTGGCCATGCGAAGAAACTCGCACGCTAAGTCTATTGTAGAAATCTTTACAGATTTCTTGCTTGCATTTTAATATTTTTGAGTAATTTTTTTTTTCATAGGGTACCTGAGGTTGATGCTGCCCATTGTTGTGTGTTTGTACTTTTTCGATTTTGGTTACAGTTTTTTATATGAGGACACTTTCACTTTTGAAACCAGTTTGAACCAGTTCCAAGAATAAAACTGCCTTCATATAAAAACTGTACCCAAAATCGAAAAAGTACAAACACACAACAATGGGCATCAACCTCATGTACCATATGCAAAAAAAAAAAAAAAAAAATCATTCAAAAATATTAAAATGCAAGCGATAAAGCTGTAAAGATTTCTCTCACTAGCGTTAGAGTTTCTCCGTGTGACTAGTGAGGGCTCTTAACCTGATTTATGTGTTGTTTATTATTGTCATCCAAAGTAATCATAAGACAAAAATTTAAAAAAGAAATGCAATTTAACAAATTACAACGACCATTTGGAAAATGATTTTTTCAAAGACTAAAATTTAAGACATATAAAATAGCACGGAGTTGATCATACATTACATACGCCATGAATTAAACATTAATAGTGTTATTACACGTAAAAATTGCAAGCGACGGAAATCGCCTGCGACTTGTATGTATTATCCACCTGAAACTTATGTATTATCCAAGCATTTCATTGGCTGTTCGGGAAAAGGCTTTTCCATCATCAGATTTCTTGGAAATCTGACGACCCATTTTAAATTAAATTTAATTTTTAAACTTCTAAACATCCTACAATATTACTTTTTACACCGTCATATAGAGAAAAAAATGTACTTTTAAATGCAATTTGTTTGAAAGCTGTATCTCAATTTGTTTCTGAGTTATTAATTCTTTTTGTAGTTTTTATTACTTTTTTGCCATAGTGGCAACAGATCTCTGTTGAAAGTAAAGGGAAATACATATTACTGTATAGACCAATCAGAAAACGAATAAAATGCGGATTAAACCAATAAAAACCTTCAGATACGCTTTTGATTTCCCATCCTGATGAGAACAATAACCATTTTTCCAAATGGTTAATAATGCCTTGTTGTAGATTTTATTTACATATTGAAGGATTCATTTTAAGATTAATTTCATGCTAAATTATCCATAGCAATACATTATAAATAGTGTTGCCAGATATCCTGATTTACGTGGGAGTTTGCATGAGTTCCAAGACTCATTCCCATGTAACCACTGCTGAGGAAGCCAAAAGTCCCAATTTCTTTGTCTTCAATTCTTTTAAATTTCTTTTTGTAGCATGCTTTTTGTTAGCCTGCATTGAAGGAGGCTTAATATAGTAAAACCTATGATAACAAAATCTGTATATAATGCAATTTTTTTTATTATTCTGCCTGAAGGAATACCATACAAATTTACCTTCTAAGGCAGGATATTTTTCTGTTCCCAATCGATTCTGTTTTTACAGGTTTTATTGTACTTCGTTTAATGAAACCTGTAAAAATAGAACTTGCTTATAATGGTATTCTGTCTTAAAAGTTTCATAATCTTGACAGAAGTAATGCCACACAACTATAACAGTACAATCAGAAACCTTTTCAAAGAGGAATTTATTTTAATTCTTAGCAATTCTACTTTTACATATTTTACTGTAAGTGATTAAATAGTGTGTTTATTCGGTTCTTTAAAACCTACTGAGATAGAATTTCAAGTGATGGAGAAAGATTTCATTTCAGACAGGTTTCCGTCTTAGCAGTTATAATTGTATGATATTCTTTCGGTAGGGATCATGATTTTGTTAGTTTTAAGTAGTAACTTAATTCATACGAAAACACCCGCTCGTTAATATTAATCCTGTGGGAAATTTTTTTTTAAATATCTTGTTTGCAATTCCATATTTTTAAATGTTTTTTTGCATTGGATAGCTAAGGTTGCCCGTTTTTTACTTTTTCAATTTTGTTTACAGATTTTTTTTTTACTTTCTTCTATCTTTACAAGAAGAAAGAATTGGATTCAAGATAAATTCAACTTTTAGTTTTCAATGGATTTACACGTTTTAGAAGGTCCTGAACACAATTTGACTACTTTTAGAAATTGTCTGTTTGTATGTTACACAAATTTTGTGGGCACTGTATCTCAAGAACTAAAGAACAGAATTTAATAAAACTTTAGATTCAGTTTGTCATCAAACTTCACATTCAGTTAGTCCCTGATATAAATTGGTGCCTATTAGTTTTTTGGGATAAATTGCCCAACAGGTGCCACTGCTATGCAGAATTTTTCACTTTTTCCTCAATGGCTCTATCTCAAAAACTAATGCACCAATTTTCATCAAACTTCAGATTCAGTTATACGTTGACTTAAGTTATTACTGATTAGATTTTGGTATAAGTCACCCTATATAGGTGGCTCTGCTATGCTGCATTTTTCAGGATTTACACAATTTTAGCGATACTCATATCTCAAGAACTAATGCACGGAATTTCATATCTTTGGAGTCCTCATGATAGACATAGATTTTCATTTAATTTTGGCACTGTGATACAAATTTTGAAGTATTAACATGCATGAGACAGAATAAAGTTTTAGGATTGGCAGGTGACTAATCTTTTATGAGGATATTTTCACTTTCAAAACCGGTTCTGAAATATTTATTATCATTAAAAATCATAGATGTGTCAGAATTTGGATTTGAAAATAGCAATTATAAAGAAAAATCTCCCATTTGATTGATCTTATGTTTGATTTATGCATTTTTATTACATGTTACTTAAAATCTTTTTAAATCGTTTACAGTTTTCGAAATATTTATTCTTATTAACACCTGTTGCCTACTTTACCATAAAGTTTAAGGATAATATTAGGGGAAAATTATTTTAAGTGTAAATATTAATATTGAAGTTAATCAAAATAATAATCGCAGTAATAGGTTTTAAAGGATTTACAGTTATATGAAAGGTAATTGTTTCTGTAAGAGTTTTTTTTTTTTTAATTCTTGTTATGAGAATTTTTTCAAGCCCTTTCAAATTTGCTTCAACTAGTTCAATGTTGTTAATCAAAAAAAAAAAAAAAAATTAAGCGTGTAAACATTGAATCTGAAAAATGTACATGTTTTAAAAAATAACATGTAGCAACTATTGTTATTGGCTCTTTAAATGACTTTTTTAATATTGTTGAAAAGAAAAAAAAATGTTTTTGTTTACTTACCTTTAGTTTTGTGTATATATACATACTCAAGATTTTATTAAAAAACTATGTACACTAATTTTTCTTTATTTTAAACCTTACATATCAATACACATAATCTTGAAAACAAAAACTGTCATTATGAATTTGTTTGACTTCTATGGATAAGTTATTGCCTCATGTTCTTTCACTGTAGGAGCTCTGGCCAGATCTACACCTAATGAAATTAATAAAATAATAATCAGAATAATATGATATTTATGCATTTATTTTATAATCATTTAATTTTGTTATAGATTCAGATGACATTTGTTTTGTACTTTTGTTGGGTATACACAAAAGTTACATAAAATTTCAATAACTGTACTTATATATAATGCAGGAAATGAGAACAACACATGTATTATACCAAAACACATGTTTTATATATGAAATTTATTTATCTATTTTTATTATTTTAATTATATCTATATAGATCTCTATATTATATCTATATTGACTGCACTAAGCAAGTTGTTTTAAACTTTACATATCAATATACATAATCTTGAAAAGCAAAAACTGTCATTATTAATTTGTTTGACTTCTATAGATAAGTTATTGCCTCACTTTATTATTATTTTTTTAATTATATCTATATAAATCTGTATATATACATATCTATATTATATCTATATTGACTGCACTAAGCATTCACCACCTCACCAAATCTGAAAAGTGGTGATAAAAATTCAGTTTTGGTTTAGGTAAAATATTTGGTGAGTGCTTTTTTCTGTGCTGATCATACTAGAAGTAGTTGAAAATTTCTTAAAAGTATTTTTTTTAAATAAACTAAAGGAAAAGTGGATTTTTTTTTCTATCAACCAAACTTACAATATACTATGGACCCATAAAACTGAATCCAATGGCAACTTGAAACTTCATTTGTGACCTATCCATAACTTGAATCTTCAAGCCTTCCAAGAATAATCAGAAATCAAAGCTTTTGGCTAACACTTTTGAAAATTGACTAATAATTTTCAAATTTGGCTAACATATTGACAAATATTTTGAATTTTTTTGCACAATCCCTCTGGATATCTATATGCTCCCTCTTCTTCACATCCCAGATATTGAGACAACAAATTCAAATCATGTACACCTTAGGGGGAAAAAACGCTTCCAGCTATTTCTTTCGCAAATTATTACTTAAAATTGTATCATTACCATTTGATTGAAAATAAAGCCTACTATTAAATGGTGTGCATAAATTAAGCTTTGGGGGTTGTTTACATATTAAAATTTAAACTAACTTTTAAATGTTTTATTACAACACCCTTTTATTCAATATTTAAATTAATGCCCAGATATCAAATTTTCAGACATTTGAGTTTTAAACTTTAAAATTGCAATTATTCAAAATTTTGAACTTTTAATATTAAATTACTTTTTATACATTTTTATTTATGAAATAATAATCTTATTTGGATTTTTTATATGGACATATTATTTAAAAACCCAAACAAAAAAATCTTTGTAATTTCAATAATTTATGATATAAAATATTAATTATGAAATTAATATTAAAATAGTAATGAATTAAAAACAGAAATATTTTAACAAAAACCTATTTCTAGAGTTTTCAAATATATGTATACAAAACTTCAATCCTTTCAACCTAGTAGTTGAAAAATCCATCAGCACTACAGTGCGACAAACTTTATATTCCTCAAAGAAATGATTAATTTCTTAAAAACTGTTAACAAATGTAACAGCGGTCACAGTTATTTAATAGAATATTTAATTGATTTATGTAGTGATTTGCTAACATTACTAATATTTTCTTGTTTAAAAGCAATAATAAAATTTGTAGTGAATTTTGTATTAATTACCTACTGTAACCATTCAAGGTTCATCATCGGATATATACGAAGGCTGTTTTTCTTTCAACCTCCGATGGACCATAAAATAAAGACTAGTGTGGATAATAAAATTCTTTGTTAGCCTGGAGTCAAGTACACTCAAAGCTACTTTTTGACATAGTCTCAGTGAAGATTGAGTCATTTATCATGCATACCCTCTTCAAAGAAGATTGCCGCCAGTGTATTCAGGTAGGTCTCCAAGGCATCTTGAAGATTTTTGTTGGAATGAAAAGTGAAATGGAGTAGTACTGTCCATCCAGACCTATCTTCAGATCTCAAAAAATGTGACAATCATTCGGTGCCAGTCGAACTAATGGCCCAACAGCTTCTTTCACAAATCAAACACATTCCATCAAATCACCCTCTTCAGATTCGAGAAAAAAGCTGTTGGGCCATCAATTCGACTGGCACCGAGTGATTGTCTCTTCTTTCGAGATCTGAAGATAGGTCTGGGTGGACAGCACTCCATTTCACTTTTCATTCCAACAAAAATCTTCAAGACGCCTTGGAGACCTATCTCAATACACTGATGGCAATCTTCTTTGAAGAGACTATGCCACCCTCGCCCATCAGTATGACAAATGACTCAATCTTCATTGCGACTATGTCAAAAAGTAGCTTTGAATGCACTTGACTCCAGACTAACATTTTATTATCCACACTAGTATTTATTTTCAACATATTATGCTTACTATTTTTTATATTTTCAATCAAAACAAGTGTAAATGATTTTTCAACTGTTATTGGCTGTGTCATTCTGTAGAGAAAGAACTTTTGCCTCTTGTAATGAGTTTTTTAGCCAAAAAAGGAAGAAAAAAAAATTCAAGTTTATGTTTTAAGCTGAATTTTTAAATGTAGTACAATAATTATGTGGAACAGTATTAATTTAGAACAACCATTGAAAAATAAATTGTATAATTTAACTAACCAGTTATTTACAGCTTCATTAGAACAAATCTTATCTGATTTTGGTTTAGTTCAGTTTAAACTGCACAACAGATTAAGGAATGAAGAAATAGACAAGCTTACATTTATGTTAATTTTTTTCAATTAAAACAAATAATGTATTTAAAAGTTTGTTCTATAAAACATAAAATTTTCTTAATACTTATTAAAAACCAATCTATAAGATTTAGTATAAGTGTAAAAAAGCAAATTGTTTCTGTTTTCAGTTGGTTGTTTTCAGTTTTATCGTAAGTCAACAGAAAAAGGAAGAAAAAAACATTTAGACTACTGTTTTATTAAGTTTTCATGTTAAGTGCAATATGTATTAGTTTATAATTTATTTTAAGCCTAAAAATATTTTTAAATCAGCTGGTAAGTTGACTATTTTGAAAATATCAAATGTAAATCAAAATCGGATATACAGTAGAACCCCACTAATCCAAATTAATTGGGACCAATGCCTGTTCGGATTACAAAAAATTTGCATTACCCGAAATTCTGACAAAAATAGAAAAGAAAAGATGTGTGCTAAAAAAAAATTTAAGTTATAAGTGCTCAGTAATACAGTAAATATCCTCTAAACTGGTGTCTTAAGGTCCGGCATGACTTTCAGGATAAAAAATATTCCTTGTTTAATCATTTCTGATGTTTATAATAATCCAATGGAACTTCAGAATGAGGAATTACATAACAACCCATTACAAACAGTTCTAAATCGCAAATCTATAAGTAGCTCAGTCACCACGTCGACAAGGGGGAAAAGAAAAAAAAAACATTTCTGTATATAACAGGGGGGCCTCTGCTCCCCAGCTTGCTACACTCACCAACCCACAGCGTAATCGCGAAGCAATCCCTATTTTCTAGCTAACCCCAGATTATTGTATGTGCTTAAGAATAATGTAAATAGTTCAATTAAGCTCTATTCATAAGCTAAGATTAATTTTTGTTGCATTGAAATATCTCAATTTGTTGATTTTCTACAAGCAAGTAAACCCTACTGTATTTTAATAGGAGTCTATGGAAATTTGGCGAAATACTGGAAATAGCGCCAAGTTCACGTCACTTTTGATGACTAATTTTGGTCGCCAAGTTGACAACAAACTTGTCGACGTTTGGCGACAGAGCCGGATCCCCCCCCCCCCCCTTTGGTAACCCCTTTTATAGCGTCAGAAAGCTCTAACCAATCAGATGCTTTTCGCAGTATCTATGCAGATTTTCATTGGTCCATTTCCAAAGCGTTACTTTTTTATATATAGAAGGATTTGCAAAATCAAACTGTTGAAAGGAAAAATAAACTTTTATCGTCTGAATTAAATACTTTTTGCATTTTAGAAAAGGATTTTATAGTGATTGGCAAACAAACTGATGTTTGAAATTTTTATTAAGATGGCTTCTATAAGTAGGCCAACAGTGCATGCTTTCATTTTATATTCGTGTACATATGTTGTACTTTTACATTATTGAGTATTTTTTTTAATTCAGTTCAGACTGTTTAAAGAATAAAAGACATGCTTTACTGCCATTTTTTGTTTAATTCTAACTAACTTCTACATGTTTTTCCCCACATTCATCCTGTAATCCAGAAAATTTCATAATCCAGCATGGTTCAAGTCCAGAATGAAAATAAAATCGGTTCGGGTTAACGAGAATTTCAGATTAGCAGGGTTCTACTATATATCAATATATCGAATATTTTATGATGTTTATAAACACTGAACTGATTTCACTTTTAAGACTGCCCCTCCAGAATCAACTATAATTAAAAAAATTTTAAAATATTGAATAAAAACAGACGTTTTCCTGAATTGAATCGCAAAGTCTCTGCTCAAGACAAGATAGGCCTTCTCTTGGCTTGAACAGAGGCTTCGTGAATTTCATTATTCATATTTTAAAATTCAAGACTTAATATCTATTACTCATACATGTCTGTCACAAACAACTTTTTTGATTTTAAGGTAATTTACTTCAAACAATCTACGGCTTAGCCATGTGCTCCCTATCATCAATCCTCGCAGACATCTACATGCACTATTTTGAATGCTCTCTTTTCCATAAATTCTCCTCCTGTTTCTTGACTCGCTATGTTGATGACACATTCACCTTAATTGACACCTCTCTTCACAATATTGATAATATCATTAACATTATAAATTTGATTGATAGTAATATTCAATTAAGTTATGAAACAGAAAATAATGGTTCTCTCCCGTTTCTGGATACTCTTGTCACTCGCATTGTAAACAGTTTCTCTACATATCAGTCTATCGCAAAAGTTTCGCTGTTTCTCTACCTCGCTGATTCTGAGAATACTTTCAATTTCAAAACAGGTTCAGAAACTATTTCAAACAATAGTCTTCTAATAATACCTTTTTTCTTTTAATTAATTAATTTGTTTATGTCCTATGTAATAGAATGTGGTATTGTGTTTCCCTTTTTGATATTAATATTACATATTAGGGCTGATATTTATTGTAAAATTCAAATTTCAGTTTTGAAACTTCGTTTTAACAAATGCTAACTTAATTTAAAAGATTGAATTTGGATGTATTTATCTATTTTTAAACCTCTGTGTAAAATACCTTAAGTAATTAAAAATAATCTACATAAAACTTACAAATATTTAAATATATATACATATTCAATCCCAAACATTTTCTAGGATTTTTTTCTTTTTTTTTTGGGGGGGGGGGGGGGGATAAGAATAATATAGATAAAACTTTTAAATATATATATATGTATATAATCCCAAACATTTTCCAGGATTTTTTTTTTTTTTGGGGGGGGGGGGAGGAGGGGGGCACATAGATGGATGCTCGCATTGGTGCTAAAATGTCCTTGGGCCAGCCCTGGTTCTTTTTATTATTTTTTTAACATTACCCTAATTTTTTCATATGTATAATGAAACTATTGGAAATATAGTTTTTGAATATCTGAGTGTTACATTATACATAAGTTATTTGCATTTTATCAAAGTGTTATGGAAACATTATATTTCAATCCTGTAAAAGTTTGACTTTTATCCATTAAAATAAAATTTAAAAATTAAATAAATAGTAATAGATATCTTTGAAAAGAAAACTCATTCCTTTACAAATTAATAATAATAATAAAAGAGAGAAAAAAATATTATAACCAGAGGGTCCAATATCCAGCTGCAAATTTCACCATATATCTGGAATCCAGTATTCGGACAAGTTGGCCTGTTATAGTGGAACTTCCCTTTAACGAAGTCCTTATTTAACGAAGTTTTCTATTTAACAAAATTTTCTGCTGAACCTTGACGTTGAACACCATTAATATGTAAATTAATCTCCATATTACGAAAAATATATTCTATATAACGAAGTTCATTCCACTTTCGTGCGTGTACAACATTCAAACGGAGAGATTGCTCTTCTGATGGATGTATGAATTTATTTCAGTGGATTGTATGAAAATGAAATTATTTATTTATTTAATCATTCCATTCAAACGAAGGAATGCTAAAAACCTTTGATATAATAAGGGGATTCCAGTTTCATGAAAATGTTACGGATGAATTATTCGAATACTTAAAAGGGCAAAAATTTGTTTGAACAGTGTATTTTTTATAAGAAACCTGTACAAAGTAATATTACAGACTTTTTTTTTTTTTATTACGTTAAAAATTTGGAATACTAAGATAAAAGAGAAAAGTTACGGTGCGATTCAGTTTTTGTTTACCTCTCTTTATTACGTGTTTTTAAGGAAATTATTCCAATTAAATTTTTTTCATATGTCTAAATTGCATTTAAAAAACAGTTACTGCCAGAAATAAAATACGTTGTCCCAATATTTCTATTTTATGTGTATTTTTCATTTTATGCATGTGTATTTTATTATACAATTTCATGAATTCGAGTTGATTTCTGTTTAATGAATTTTCTTCATAGCGAAGTATTTATGTGTAACGGTGAGACTTCGTTAAATGGAAGTTTCACTGTACTTTAGCTCAAACTAAGTTAATATTTGCTTAAAGTAATAAAAATGCATTTATGCTTTTGTTTATTCAGATCGACATGTTTCATCTCTCAAATGGCGACATTCTCAAGAGATATAGTGATACAAATATTTTCACAAAAAAATTTTTTTATTGAAAACTGGTAAACAAAAATCATGCAATCTCATTCATTATGAAATCAGATCAGAATGCATTATTAGATTTCATAATGCATGAGATCACACAATTTTTGTTTACCAGTTTAAAATTTTTTTGCCAAAATATTTGTGTCATTATAGATCTTGAGAATGTTGTCATCTGAGAGAGAAAACATGTTGATCTGAATAAATAAAGGTATTCATTTGACTTGTAAATGTTCTGTTAGGTTCTGAGAAACATCTGCTATTAGAACTGGGGTTCTATATTATTTTTGTCTTAATATATTATATAGTGTATGGGCTGTGTACTGGAATTTCAAAATAACAGTCTTTCCTTATCTAAAACTGGATCTAAGCCGGTGAAAATGTATAGATGGTATGAAGGGGAAAAAAGATAGTTGGAGAGGGGTGTGACCAACCTTTTGAGATGTCTGTGGAAGATGGGGAGACAAAAGCATTCCATGAATGAAGAAAAAAGCTTGGAATGCAAGCCAGGTAGAAAACCCTGGGGGGTTACGTTGAGAAGGAGCAAGGGGTTGCTGGAAGGCAGTCTCTTCTGCTGAGGGAGTCAGTTGAGAGTTGGTGTACAAGGCGCAAGGTGAGTTGCTGTGTGTAGCTCTTAAATAGAGCGTAGGGTTCAGTTGGAGCCAAGAGCGCCAAGCGCAAGGTAGTCACTGTGTATAGCTCATAGAGATAGAGCGTAGGATTGAGTGAGGCTTGGAGAGCCTCGGCTTAGAGCACATATGTGTTGGGAAATCGAGATTGATCTCCGGAAAGCTAATTTGACGTGTGTAGAGTGAGAGTGATTTAACATAGTTTAACAGTACACAGCCAGCATTTACTGTATTCCATTTAATGTTGAACCGGATCATCTATATCCGAGTTTGTAAGTGTAAATAGTGTTTTGTTGTTGTGTAAATAGTGTGTAAATAAACTGTTAATTTAGTTAATTGAAAGCGTTGGTTTTCATTTAAACAATCTTCCCAGTGTGTGACCGATATCACGTAATCATATCGGTTTTGGCAGCATATAAATAATAAGGATTTTCTTCGAAGTTGTGCGGACTAAGAGGAAACTCCGACAAATTGATGGCAGCGATGGGATAGAATCGTCTTGGACCAGTGACAAACGATCCGTGTTGCAGTGTGTTAGTGTCGGAGCACCCAATGGAATTCTTGCGTGGTAATGCCGGATCGTCGAGCGGAATTTTAGAGAGATAAAAACCAAGCGTCGAGTAGAAATACAGAGTGTGTGTGCCCTATCATCGTTACAGCGAACCGAACTAAAGTGTTGTCTCCTATCATCGTTACAGCAAACCGAACTAAAGTGTTGCACCCTATCATCGTTACAGCGAACCGAACTAAAGTGTTGTGCCCTATTGTCGTTATGGCGAACCGAAATAGTGTCTGTGCCCTATCATCGCTACAGTGAATCAAATTATGGTGTATTACAGCCTGAGTGTTGAATAGCATCAAAGTGACTTTAAAGTGCGAAATATTGAATTCATCGTGAAACTACGTGTGAGCAGCAGAGTACCCCAGCAGATAAAGTATAAGGTAAGGTGTTTTGATCATTTCTGTCTGCTGACATTCTCGAACCAAATGTATTTGTTGTTGTACAATTAATAGTAATTTAAGATAGTTTATGTGCAATAAAGTAATTGTGTTCAGATAGGTAGGAGATTTTAAGAGCCATATTTACTATTGTTTTAAGAAAAGGTCATAATAACTTATACTAATATGGATTTTCTATTTTTTTTTTTTTTACTGATAATGGTAGTGAACAAAATTGATGCATTGTGTTAATAATAGTTGGAAGGAATAATTAAATTTACTTAAATTTAAATTATTGTTAAAGTAATATTTAAATGAAGCAATACTGTTTTAAGCTTGAAGAGTTGATAACAAATGAGTAATGAACATTTGCTTAGAATTTTAATTGGCTAGAAGTAAATTTCGAGAAAAAAAAAAAAAAAAAGAGGGCTCACATTGAGAAAAAAAAAAAAAAGTGAAGGTTTTGATTGTATTTGTTTTAAGTGTGAAGACCAGTATTGAATTTGGAAATATTTTATTGAGGATAATTGTAGAAATTTATAGGTATGTGTTATACAATTTTTCTTTATGTGGATGTTTCTATTGGCATCAATACTTTTATTCAATTTGCAACGTATTAGTATTATTATGTAAATTGTATGTTATTATCTAATTGTATAAAGCGGAATCTGTATTGCATAGTAATCAAATCGAAATTATTGTTTTACCTTTTGTTTTATTGGAAGTAAATTGTGTGATATAAATGGTTGAGGAAAATCAGGTCGGCGGAATTTTAGAGAGATAAAAACCAAGCGTCGAATAGAAATACAGAGTGTGTTTGCCCTATCATCGTTACAGCGAAGTTTAGTATACAGTATATATAATAGAATATACAGTAGGTTAAATTAGAAATATAATACATCGATTATCTGAAAGATATTAATTAGTATAATAAGTGGAGGTAACTGTACTAAAGTAGAAATTTAGGAAATGTTCATTTAACAGGTTTAAATATTATTGTAGAGTGGTAATAGTAATTGGTGAAGGTATGGTTTTCTTATTGAAACTAAAAAGGGTGGATCTTCAGATGATAGCCGAAGAGTTGGGGGTTGAATTCACGGAAGATGATACCAGATTTCAGCTTAAGAAAAAGATAATGGACAGCGAGGAATATGATGAGGGGGCTATTAAGGAATTATCTAACACTATTGTTGCGGAGTGATTAGAGCGCAAAGAAAAGCAGGAAAAATTAGAGCGAGAAAGAGAAGAGAGGTCTGAAAAATTGAGGATGGAACATGAATTAGAAATGGAGAGGGTAAGGGTACAAGGTTCGACAAATAACTCTAATGGGCCTAGGGAATCTAATAATGAAAGTAACATAGAAAAATTGATCAAAAGTATTAAAACTCTGTCTATCAAAGTACCAGAAGGGACTGAGGGATAGAATTTATTTTTCAACAGTTTAGAAAGGGCATTCAAAACTAAAAATGTACCGGAAAACCAGCAGGCCGAAATTCTACTAAATATGTTAGGAGATAAGGCAGATAATCTGTTAATTTATACCACTAGGGAACAAATTGAGAGTTATGAGGAATTAAAGGAGTTAGTTCTAAGGGAACATGAGCCGTCAGCAAAGGCGTGTTTGGAAAATTTTAAGAAGGCTAAGAGAAACCAGAATGAAACTCATGTATTATTTGTGTCGTGTTTAATATCAACATGGGAAAATTATTGTAAGATTAGGGGTGCGGACTCTTATGAAAAGGTCAATCAGTTAATAATTACGGATAAGTTATTAAACACGTTAGATGAAGAAACCACATCATATATTGGGTTAACTCAGCAGAGTAAATGGTTAGAAGCTTCTAAAATTGCTAAAGAATGTGACAATTATTTTGACGCTAAACATAGGTCTTATGCTTTTACGTATAAAAGTTTTAAGGGTAAAGATAGGTATGTAAACAGTGAAAAAATGAAACCGAGGGAGGATAGTAAATTTAGTGGTAATTGGAGGCAAAACGGGAATAATGAGATTAATTCTTTTTCGGATAGAAAAACTGAGTTTAAGAGATATAGTCCTAGATGCTTCAAATGTGGTTTAAGAGGTCATTACCAACGTTTTTGTAATAAAGTGGGTAATGAGGGAAATAATAATGCTAGTAAAGGGCATGAACAGAAAGCGGGTGTAAATAAGATTGTCGTGAAAGGAAATAAAGAGTTACCTAAGGGAGCTATTGTGGCGAGGATATCGGCAAAGGCCGAACAGAGAACTAATGTTATTGGTGAGAAATTAAATAAACTTGAGAAATTTGAAGTTAGTGTAAATGGGCAAAAAGCAAAAGGATTGGTCGATTCTGGATGTGAAATTAGTGTTATTCATAAAGATTTGGTACCGGAAGAGAAATTAAAAGGAGCGGGTAGTATTTATTTACAAGGATTATTTGGTGAAGCAGTTAAATCACCATTGGTTAAATTACCGTTAGCTATTCCGCAATTCAGACAAACTAATATAATTCATCAGGAAGTACTTTGTGCAGTGACCGATAATATTAATGAGCAGGTAATTTTACATCTTGTTCTGTCCAGACTTTTCTCACAGGGTCCTGTTTTTGTGAAATTGTGAAGTTTTTCTTATTTTTGTGAAAATTCTAGTCATAATTTTGTGAATTTTAAATTATCGATGTCTTCATGTTCCATCCTTCATATATAAAAAGCTAAGTAATATGCTCTTTGGTGAGTTCAACTGCTTACTTGCAGGCCAGATTTTATTTCTAAATGACTAAATTTGAGAAAAGTTCAATTTGAAGGTGAAAAAATTCTGTGAAAGGTCTATTTAAGAGACAAATAATTTTGTGAAGGGTCCTGTTTTGAGATAAAATCTTTTGTGAAGGGTCCTTTTTGGGGATAAAAAATTTTGTGAAGGGTCCTGTTTTAAGATAAATTATTTTGTGAAGGGTCCTTTAAAGGACCTAAAATTTTCCTAAACATATCCCTGGTACTATGCCTTTTAGTTTATCAGGGGCGGCTGCTACGTTCCAAAAAGATATGAATGAGGTTCTTCAAGGTCATCGGAGGTATACACAAGCATATATTGAGGATGTCATCATTTTCTCCGGCACTTGGGAAGAGCATTGCGAATATGTTAGGGCTGTCATAGAAGAACTCAAAAATAGAAATTTTACGATTAGGCTGGATAAATGTAAATTCGGAGAGAAATTGACTAAGTTTTTAGGTCATGTAATTGGGGGTGGAACGCATGCACCTGATGAGGAGAAAATAGGAGCAATAAGGAACTTAAAGAGACCGAAAACTAAAAAGGAAGTTAGATCTGTTTTGGGATTAATGGGATTCTATCGATCTTATATTCCTAATTATGCAGAAATTGCTATACCTTTAACGGAATTAACTAAAGGGGATGTTAAAAATACTGTACCGTGGGATGAAAAGGCAGAAGAAGCATTTAATACCCTTAAAGAGGAGTTATGTAATGTGACGCGTTTGGCTACATCTACCGTAGGCCGGGAATATCAGCTTAACGCCGATGCTTCAGACCTGACAGTAGGATGTTGTCTTACTCAAAAAGATGAAAAGGGACCGATAAACCGATAGCTTTTGCCAGTCAGAAATTATCAGGGGCTCAGCGTGCTTGGCCAAGTATAGAGAAAGAGGCTTGGAGTGTTCTCTTCGGGTTGCGGAAGTTTGAAAAGTGGACATATGGATCTCAAATTGAGATCATAACGGATCATAATCCATTAAAATTTCTCACTGAAAAAAACCCAAGGTCCCCCAAACTCACTAGATGGGCTCTTGCCTTGCAACGCTGGAACCTGAGTATTTCTCATCGTCCAGGAGCTCAACATTTGAATGCTGATGCAATTTCTAGGCTACATAGGAAGAGCTGGGAAGAACAGCCAGTTGCTAGCCCATCGGCATCAATGGCTAAATAGTGTACAAACCTGAAAGGGATGTCATCACGTTTCAAATTTTTTTTATGTATGTGTAATTCAGACCTGCCAACCTTTGAAAATGAGAAATCGTAGCACACAAAATTTAAATTAATCTGGAGATTGGTTGGTTGGTTTTTCGTGTTTCACAGCCATCTTTTGACATTCGTAATAGGAATAAGATTTCCGTCTTTCAACTCAATATAGGAAATGCTTTCCTCTGAAAATTTTTATACGATTTTTAGAGTTTATTTTCGTTTCGCAGCGTTTTTATTTCTTTTTTTTTACACTTGTAAAAGAAGCCTGGTTCCACTTTTTTAGCTCAGTGCAGTAAATTTTGACGGAATTCGCAATTTTTTTCCTGCCATCATTTCAGGATATTCACAATTTTTTTCCCACAATCGTAATTCACATTTTCCTATCACAATTCTTTGTTGAAATCCGCACTTTTTACAATGAACTTTTGACGAAATTAGCATTTTTTACGCGATCCTTTGACGAATTTTGCGTTTTTTTACCACGATCCTTTGATGAATTTTCCGTTTTTTTTACCACGATCCTTTGACTAAATTAGTGTTTTCTTTTTGCGATCTTTCGGTGAAATTTGCGTTTTCTTACTAATCTTTCGATGAAATTTGCATTATCTTACTGATCTTTTGACGAAATTCGCGTTTTCTTTCTGCGATATTTTGACAAAATTCACGTTTTTACCACGATCCTTTAACGATATTATTTTTCTTCTGCGACCAATTGACGAAATTGATTTTTTTACACGGTCATTTGTCGAAATTCGCGATAGTTTATCGCAAATCGTGCGATTTTGCGCATTATTTCAAACATTGCTCCTCAAAAAACCACCTCCAGAATTCTTAAAATGGCACCCTTGTTTCCAAGGAAGGGAATTCCTGTATGAATATTTACAAAAACACGATTAGAGTGTTTTATGTTAAGAAGTTTTTTTTTTTTTTTTGCAGCCTAGAATTTTTTTTCTCACGAGCATTTTTTAATGTCCTAATTTTCGGACTAATGGCCAGTTTTTTAAAACTTTCGGAAATGAATTATTTGAAAACTTCGGAACAGAATCACTCCTGAAAAATATGCTGCGCGGGATAAAAATCGCAACTAGAAACAAAAAATGCTTTTGTGTTTTTTGCAAAAAATCGTAGTTTAAGACCGATTTTCGTAGCATCGTAGTTTATAGGTCCAAATCGTAGCAACTACGAATTTTTCGTAGCAGTTGGCAGGTATGGTAATTGTATTTGAATTTTGTGTTTATAATAGTATATTAACATGTGTAGTTTTTCTGTAATAATAATATTAGTACACGGTCCATTAGAGATGTCAGTAGATAATGTTCAGACACCCTGATATATATATGTAATAATAATAATGAAGAAACCTGCAAAAGGGACTATTGAACTCTTCTGTCATACTACTATATGTTTGGGGAAAATTAGCCCCTAAATGGCATATTTTCCGCTAAGGTGGGGGGTCTCAGGTTCTGAGAAACATCTGCTATTAGAACTGGGGTTCTATATTATTTTTGTCTTAATATATTATATAATGTATGGGCTGTGTACTGGAATTTCAAAATAACAGTCTTTCCTTATCTAAAACTAGATCTAAGCCGGTGAAAATGTATAGATGGTATGAAGGGGAAAAGATAGTTGGAGAGGGGTGTGACCAACCTTTTGAGATGTCTGTGGAATATGGGGAGACAAAAGCATTCCACGAACGAAGAAAAGAGCTTGGAATGCGAGCCAGGTAGAAAACCCTGGGGGGTTACGTTGAGAAGGAGCAAGGGGTTGCTGGTAGGCAGTCTCTTCTGCTGAGGGAGTCAGTTGAGAGTTGGCGTGCAAGGCGCAAGGTGAGTTGCTGTGTGTAGCTCTTAGATAGAGCGTAGGGTTCAGTTGGAGCCGAGAGCGCCAAGCACAAGGTAGTCACTGTATATAGCTCGTAGAGATAGAGGATTGAGTGAGGCTCGGAGAGCTTAGGCTTAGAGCACATATGTGTTGGGAGATCGGGATTGATCTCCGAAAAGCTAATTTAACGTGTGTAGAGTGAGAGTGATTTAACGTAGTTTAACAGTACACAGCCAGCATTTACTGTATTCAATTTAATGTTGAACCGGATCATCTATATCCGAGTTTGTAAGCGTAAATAGTGTTTTGTTGTTGTGTAAATAGTGTGTAAATAAACTGTTAATTTAGTTAATTGAAAGCGTTGGTTTTCATTTAAACAATCTTCTCAGTGCGTGACCTATATCACGTAATCATATCGGTGGTGGCAGCATATAAATAATAAGGATTTTCTTCGAAGTTGTGTGGACTAAGAGGAAACTCCGACATGCTCTTTTATTGCTTTAAGCAAATATTAACTTAGTTTGATGTTTTCAAGGGATTTTCATATATAATTCTGTTAAAGAGCAGAAAACCAACGTTTAAAAATGCACAAATAATACGTGAAAAGCAGCAAACAGCTGTTTAGAATCTACTAGCGAGATTCTTCTTCAATGCAAGATAGAGCAAGACACAGCTTGCTAGAAAAAGCAAGGCTGAGCAAAATGATAGAGACATGCCGGCTTATATACCTGATACGGGTAGCGAATGCACCAAAAATAACCAATGAGACAGAATGCATCCTAATTCCAACTCGAATACTTTAGTTGTGTTGCCATTTTTTCCTAAAATCACTCAGCAAGTTACTAAAATCTTAAGAAGGTTTGATTTTAATGTTATTTTTTCTCCTGTTAATAAAATCTCTTTTTCAAATCTTAAACACCCCATTGATCGCCTAGATAACTGCAGTATTTACCAAATCTCTTGCCAGTGTGGTCTGTCTTATATTGAGCAGGCTAAACGTGCTCTTAGATTTCGTTTAAAAGAGCATGAAAGTTATGTTAAAAATCAGGAGCTTAACCGTTCTTCTATTGCTCAACATTGTTGGTCTTTTCAACATAGGTTCAATTTTTCTTCAGCCATCATTATCCAGAAATGTTCTTCTAACCTTGGTCTTGATTTTTGGGGAGCTTACCACATCATTAAAAATTCCAACTCTTTAGTCAATGACTTATCTAGTACTCCTGATTTTCCAACCATTAATTTAATTGTTTCTTTTTCTCTCGTTCTCCGGTAGATGTCGCTAATTGTCCACTCAGTCGTTTCATCCGCTTCTGTCACATTGGTTGTTTTTGGCGCATTCGCTACCCGTATCGGGTATATAAGCCGGGTGTCTGTCATTTTGCTCAACCTTGCTATTTCTAGCACGCTGTGTCTACCTCTATCTTGCACTGAAGAAGAATCTCGCTAGTAGATTCGAAACAGCTATTTGCTGCTTTTCACATATTATTTGTGCATTTTTAAACGTTGGTTTTCTCCTCTTTGGTATTCCTGCACAAAGACTTTAATTGCTATTTTAATAATTCTATTACTTTACTTTATATATGCTAATGTAACTAGAAAGTATGGCTTTTATATTGGTGTACCTACCTTTAGGTGCAACACAGTGTGGCAGAGATGGTTGCCATTTTCCATTAGCCATGCAACTATATCTTTGACTGTTTGTTTCAGCTTTATCTTCGTATTCATCACACTCCACTTGGCACCATGGGTTCTTCATAATTTCATTTCCAAAGCATTTGAGATTTCCAGGACTTATGAGTTTTAGGTTGCAATCAACAAATGCTATGAAAAAGAAATAGAAATTTAATTATTCATAAAAGATTTTTTTTTTTTTTTTAAAGGCATGTTTATATTGTTTTTCATTTATATATGCAGGTTAGAGATCTGCACTGGTCGGAATTTCCGGGCCTTGCCCGAAAGAGAAATAATTAGGCTTGGCCCGGTGGAAAAACTAAAAGTTTGTTCTGTCCCGACACGACCTTTGCAAAAATCAAAGAAATCCTACCCCACTTAATTTCCACTAAAAATTCCGATTTTTCATAACATAAATTAAGATTCTTTTCTAGAATACTGCATAAATATTTATAAAAAATTTAACTGTATATTTTAGATTACTATACATTTGCAAGCCAGAGCATACAGAATAGCAACATTAATAATCACTTAGGCTCATTAAACTGCTAAATTCAAATAAAGATTCATTAAAAACATTAATATGTTCAGAAAGAAAGAAAAAAAGATAGTTAAAAACATCATAGCTTTTGAAGCTGTAAAATGAAAAAGAAATAGAAATTTAATTATTCATAAAAGAATTTTTTTTAAAGGCATGTTTATATTGTCTTTCATTTATATATGCAGGTTAGAGATCTGCACTGGTCGGAATTTCCAGGCCTTTCCCGAAAGAGAAATAATTAGGCTTGGCCCGGTGGAAAAACTAAAAGTTTGTTCTGTCCCGACCCGGCCTTTGCAAAAATCAAAGAAATCCTACCCCACATAATTGCCACTAAAAATTCCGATTTTTCATAACATAAATTAAGATTCTTTTCTAGAATACTGCATAAATATTTATGGAAAAATTTAACTGTATATTTTAGATTACTATACATTTGCAAGCCAGAGCATACAGAATAGCAACATTAATAATCACTTAGACTCATTAAACTGTTAAATTCAAATAAAGATTCATTAAAAACATTAATATGTTCAGAAAGAAAGAAAAAAGATGGTTAAAAACATCATAGCTTTTGAAGCTGTAAAATAAAAAAGTCCTTCCGGCCAGTGCCGGGAGGAAGAGGTAGCTTTCATATTCCTTATTTTAAAAAAGCCAACTTATATTATTCAAACACACGAAGCTCAACTTAGTGGAAACCGAATATAGGAGATTCAATACTAAGTTTATCAATACTAAATCATTATGAATGAGAATTTCGCGAAATTATTCAGCTTTATCCAAGCTCCTTTTTATTTAAGGTAACTTATATTTGGCTGCCAAATTCGGCGATTTCTTAAAGTGCCTGCCATTTTAAGACAACATGGTGGATGAGGCTAACCAGTGAACTCCGTCGAGACCTTAGTAATTGCTGTGCACATGCTCACTCACATCTGAATCGGTTGATATATACGAGTGCTGTCGCAGGCAAAAAAATCAGATTTTTCAAAATGTCACCCACATTAGAAATTGAAACTGCTATATCTGAGCCATTTTTTAAGATAAAGACAAACAAAAAATGCTCCTGAATCCTTATATCAAGGTCAAATACTTAAGAAAGAAACCTTTTTCAATTTCTAATTTTTTTGCACCTCACTTTAAATACATATTTTTTTTTTAATTTTATGGCCGCCATTTTGAAACAAGATGGCTGATGAAGCTGTCCAGCGAACTTGATCGAGATATTGATGTATACTATCCACATGCCTTCTTCCATCGAAATAGGCGAATACGTGTGTTATCGCGTGACAAATACAAGATCGTTTCAAAGTGTTAGCCATGCTAGAAATTCAAAGTGCTATAATTCAACCACTTTTTAAGATATAAACAAAAGAACAAATTTTCAGAAACAAAAACTGCTCCAGAATCATTGTATCAAGGCCAAACACATAAAAAAAATCTTTTTCATTTTCCAATTTTTTAATACCTTAAATTAAATTTTTTTTTAAATCGCAACCCTTTTGAAACAAGATGGCTAATGAAGCTGGCCAACGAACTCAGTCGAGACATTGGTATGTACTATGTACAGAGACAGACCAAGTTACATCCAAATCGGTTCATAAATACGCCTGTTATCGCGTGACAAAAATCAGGTCGTTTTAAAATGTCAGCCACAATCGAAATTCAAAATGCTATAACTCAGCCCTTTTTTTAGATATAGACGAAACAAAACCTGTTCTGGAATCTTTGTATTAAGGTAAAACACATACAAAAAAATCTTTTTCATTTTCTAATTTTTTGGTATCTTATTTTAAATTTTAAATTTAAAATTTTTTTTTAAATGGCCGCCAGTTTGAAACTAGATGGCGGATGAAGCTGGCCAACGAACTCGGTCGAAATATTTGTATGTACTATGTACACGACAAGGTACATCCAAATCGGTTCATAAATACGCCTGTTATCACGTGACAAAAATCAGGACGTTTCAAAATGTCAGCCACGCTAGAAATTCAAAATGCTATAACTCAGCCATTTTTTAAGATATAGACGAAACAAAAACTGCTCCCGAATCTTTTTATCAAGGTCAAACACATAAGAAAAAAAATATTTTTTCAATTTTCAGTTTTTTGGTACCACATTTCAAATTTAAATTTTTCTTAAAAATTTAAATGGCTGCCATTTTTAAACAAGATGGCGGATGAAGCTGGCCAACGAACTCGGTCGAGACATTGATTTGTACTACGTAAAAACGAAGTTACATCCAAATCGGTTCATAAATACGCCTTTTATCGCGTGACAAAATTCAGGACGTTTCAAAATGTCAGCCATGCTAGAAATTCAAAATGCTATAACTCAGCCATTTTTTAAGATATAGACGAAACAAAAACTGCTCCGGAGTCTTTGTATAAAGGTCAAATGCATAAGAAAAAAATATTTTTCCATTTTCAAAATTTTGGTACCACATTTCAAATTTTAAATTTTTTAAAAATTTTTAAATGGCTGCCATTTTGAAACAAAATGGCGGATGAAGCTGGCCAACGAACTCGGTCGAGACATTGGTATGTACTATGTACACACCGAATTACATCCAAATCGGTTCATAAATACGAGAGTTACAGTATGACAAAGGTCAGATATATATATATATATATATATATATATATATATATCAATTTTGAACGGAGGGTGGTTTCGGGGTCTGGGGGTCATGATCGATGAAAATATACCAAAATTTTTTGAAATCGCTTTCCTCCGAACGGCTGCAATAGGTAGCTTTTTGTAATGAAAGCTACCTAAAACAAGTTGGAAATTGCTGGTCAAACGTGGCAAATGAGGTGCGTTCGTACTATAGCTAGTTTATAAATATTTTTTACACCGCATATTATATTGAATGTATATTTTAGTGCACTTCATAAGTGCATATCAATTTCATTCTATTCGAAAGGCTGTAAATTATTAAAATGTGCTTGCAATAATTTTTTCCCATTGGCCATAATGTTACGGAAAACTTTTGACTGTCCCTGTAATTAAACTATACATCCGATTTTCATAAAATTTGAAATGACTCGACAAAATTTTTCACCAATTATATATTTAAAATTTCAGACCATTCGGTTGGGTAGTTTTTTCTCTGTTATATGCAGGCGGACAGACGGACTAAGCGACGACTATAGGTGCTACGTATTTATATAATTACGAACGCACCTAAAAAGGAGATTTTTAGAAATATTAGTCTGTAATTTATTAAAATATATTTCTAAATTTTCCATTACCAAAAGTTCATTATTATTAGTATTATTTTACAAAAGAAATTGCTTGCTCGACGAGGCTACTTCAGCCCCACGAAAAGACCCGCTCGCTAATGTTAATCCAATGGGAGAATTTTTTTAAGACATCTCGTTTGCGTTTAAATATTTTTAAACGTTTTTTTTTTCATTGCGTAGCTGAATTCGATCTCTAAAACGGCCGTTTTTTACCTTTTTCGATTTTGTTTGCAGATTTATTTATTTTTTTATGAGGATGCTTTCAATTTCGAAACCTGTTTCGAAAGTGAAGCTGTCCTAAATAAAAATAACTGCAAACAAAATCGAAAAAGTACAAAACAGCCTTTGTAGAGATCGAACTCAGCTATCCAATGCAAAAAAAAAAATCATTTAAATATATTGAAATGCAAACAAGATAGCTTAAAAAATTTCTCCCATTCGATTAACATTAACGAATGGGTGATTTTGCGCGACTGAAGTAACCTCTTAAGTCTACTAAAGTCTACTACCGGCCCGCCGGTAGACCTAGTAAGTAGAAAAAAAATGTAAGCCTGATCCCGGCCCGACCTGTGTCTACTGAAAAATGTAATCCTTGTTTCAAACACGATGTAACTGACCGATGCTGATCTCTACACTGGATATGTTTTCTGTATTGATGTAGTCATTAGTCAATCTAGCTTCAGATCGTGCAGCGCATTTATCCTTATCACGTCCATTCTAAATTGTATTTTATTGGCTTAGTTTGATACTTTTAAATTTCTATATCTGGTCGGTCGGCCCATTTAATCTTTTTAATGGCCCGGACCGAAGAAAAAAATAAACGAAGCGGATCCGTAATTTTTTTATTCGTTCCAGCCCGGCCTGTTAAAAAAAATTGTCTTTAATCTGCCAGCATCTTAGTCATTTTGCCGACCCGGGCTCGTGCATATCTCTAATGTAGGTTGTACCCTCTTATCTTTGATCAATAGCTAATTCTTAGACTCTTAATTTTAGAGAGATATTTCCAGTGGTAAACATTTTTTAAATGTCCTTTTCCATCTTGTTAAAAGGCATTTATATCATTATTTTTTAAATGTTATGAAATTTGAATTTTTATATGGTCCCTGGATCCTTAAGTTATTATTATTATTTTTTTAAAACATTCTCTATGCTCTGACAAGTAAAAAGTAATTGTAAAAATTCGTTTGCGATCAAAACTTACTGAGTTATGATACTATGAATTTTATGAATTTTCAGCATTTTCGAGCTTTACAAATGCATTTTCCCGGCTTTAGTACTGGGAAAAGCTGCAAATTAAAAGTTTCATAACTCAGAGGGTTTTGATCATACAAAAATGATTTTTTTTTTGTTTTGTCTTACTTGTTATAGCATGGAGAAAGTTTATCAAAATAACTTATAGGAAGCAGAGGCAGTATAAAAATTTAAATGCCATAACTTTTACAAAAATAATTTTTTTGATGTCGAACGACATTTGAAACATTTTTCAGTTGGAAGTATCCTTCTAAAATTAACAGTTTAGGAACTATCTTTTGGTCAACACTGAAAAAAACCTCCTGTATATACAGTGCAACTTGTTTATATAGTCGAGGAGGCAGCATCACGAGCGTCATGTATACGTTCTGAATAAAGTGCATATAATCCTTAATTTTGACTACCACTTTCTGAATAGTAGTTTTCCTTTCATTTTAATTGCAGAATTTCTGCTGTTAAATAAGGCAATGATTATTCAGAAACAGTGATGCTAAAAAATTTTTAATTGTGTACGAGGCGCTTGTCACTAAGAGCTTAAATGTGCTTGAATGTATGACTTTCAAAACGACTGTTGGACACAGGGTATTATTTAGACTAATTTAGGATATTTTTGTTCAACAAATGCAAGTCCATTCCTGCTAATCTCGCAGTATTCTTCTGTAAAATTTGGGTTAGTTTGACCCAGGGTAAATAGGTTTCAGACCAGAAAGTTTTATTAGAAATAAAATCGAGTAATTCCCCCGTAGAAAACCCCCCGTAGGGAAATTAACTGGTATTTCCCTACGGGTTCCAGTAACCATCAAATAAAATTTCTGGTTAGGAACATGTTTAACCTGTGTCAAATAAACCCACATTTTATGGAAGAATCTTGGACATTGGCAAGTATGGTAATGCTGGTAATTATATAAGTAGTGGTGCTTGGCTTTTTTTTTATATAGGCACTACATGCATGGATCCAACTTTTGGTCTTTTTTTGTTACCATATTTTAATAGAAATCCTTGCATTATTTTATTGTAAAAATTCTGCAATTAAATAAAGATAAGATTGCTATTTAAAAAATGCTGGTAACAAAAAGGCATGTTGTGCCAAAAACCCAGTCATGAGCCACTGTAATTACAAATGACTTAACGCAACAAATACAGTGTCATCGAAAAATAATGCCTAGATCTTAAATAACTGTCACAAAAAAACTATGAAAGGTAATTTACAGGGGAGGACCCATGTTTGTTTGTTTTTTGGGGGGCGGGTGATGCAGAAACTGAAATGAGAGAAGTCAGTAATCAGTCTTGAGTCAGAGTCTTGCATTGGAGGTGAAACTTGAAGGTTGGAGAAGCATTGACTACTGTGTGGAGTAGTATATGTACGAGCGTGCGGGAAATACCTGTGTGGTTATCCCGTTTGGGATATTACTATCACATTCCTTTTTAACTACGTGCCACAAGACTGTGACTAATGGATTCAAAATTAATTTGGAGTTCCTCTTTTCTTTAGTGTATATTCATGCACTTGAGTTTTCTAACAGAATGTTAACAATTTAAGAGAATTCAGATTTTTGGAGAAGTGATTGTCAATTTGATCCAATTACCTTCCTTCCTACCGCTCATAACTGGATTTAATAAAAGAAGAATTTTTATCAACTGTGTGTCTTCATTTATCTTCAGTGTCATTTATTTAAAGTAAGATCAACTTCATTTAATAATTATATATTTTTTTTACTGCCAAAAGTTTTTATGACCGCAAAGAACATTTTAAGGGTTCTGCTAACAGCTCACAACTTTTCACAATGCAATATCTCAAGATTTATTTTAAATTCTTATTCTATATTCTTCACTGCCAAATATTTTTTTATTTATATTACACCGTTAGATAAGGCTAGCTAAATACGTTAAATTGAGAAGGGAAGAGTGTAATTTAATGATATAACCCAGTACGTAGTTAATATGTTAATATTGGGCAGGATCTGCTATATCTGTGCCTATAAATGAGGTGCTCACAACCATAGTAGACCAAGTCCTTTTTGAAAAAATTGATAGTCCACTTGGAAGGTGCATAAAATCTGTTTTATTCACTCTCACAGTGAACCAAATCTGTAAACAGATGCCATATATGAGAAAGTATGCGAAAACAGGCTTGGTTCACTGTGGGAGTGAATAAAACAGATTTTATCCACCTTCCAAATGGATTATCTCTTTTTTTTTTTTTTTCAAAGTGGACTTGGTCTACTATGGTTGTGAACCCTCAAATGTAAATAGTGTCTTATAGTGTGAATTTCGTAAATAAATTATCCATTAATATTATTTGAAAAATTTTAGAAATTAATTATCAACCTTCTCACATTGTGTCCGGTATCACATACTTATACCGGTGGTAGCACCATATCAACTAAAGAGTGGTTATTAAGACTGTTTTACATGTTGTGGACTAAAATTTGAGTGATAATTATCGGCAACAAACCATCACAAACGTAAAGAAATACACATATTTTTCAAGCCAAAAAACTCCCATAACACCTTATTAAAAAATATTCTCTTACGTCTACATTCTTCAAATTCCTTGGACCATCTATTTTGTTTGTAGGTGCAACTGTGCATTCTGGCTATACCTTCCTCAAATGTAGTTCCATAAACACAATATGATTTGCACTTTCTGCAACAAAATAATAATAAAAATATATAAATAATAAATTTAATATTAAAACAGGAAAGAAAAATCATGCGTTAAGTATAGATTATGAAACACTTCCAGAATACTTTAACAAAACTTCGTTATTTAGGGAAATAAGATAACTAAGTATAAACGTTTTAGAAAACGCATAAAACATTTGAAAATCTGATTACAGCAATTACTGTCCATAGCCAAATATGTATTCCAATTCCTTTGTACAGTCATGTATTTGAGCTGTAGTTTGGTATATATACTATATAAGAAAATATGTAGCAAGAAAATGCCCAATATGTTGAAATTTCCCTTTCAGCAATTTATACCAATAGACGGAAAAATACTTGATACTTTTGTACAGCCCTGTATTTTACCTACTACCTTTATATACATGCCACTATTTAACTAATATTTAATTCAGACTGAAACACGCTTAAAACTGCTGAAATCAGACTTCCAGAAATTATCATCCATAAACGGCCATGCATCCAATTCTTTGCGTGGCCCTGTATATCATTTTATATTCTACAAACATCTCTAAATCTACTTTAGCGTAAAAATGCACAGCTCATTTAAAAACCAACTTCAAGCAATTTATGCTCATATCCAGTAACCCTTACGAATTCTTTTGTGTAGCCCTGTATATCAAATATAGCATTTATACACACCACATAGTAGGCAAAAATTTAGTGAAACTTAAAAACGCATATCATAACTAAAAATGCACTTCCAGCGACCATCACTAATATACAGTACTTCAGATACACTATAGTATCCGAAATCTTTTGTGAGTCCCTGTAAATCCTATGTAATTCATAATACACTGAAAGTAACTTGTAGTGAACTTCAGCAACGTATATCAATTTCATTATAAATAAAATACGTTAACATAATTAAAATACGCCACAAACAATTTTTCCCCTAACCATTATGTAACGGAAATTTTTTGTGTGGTCCTGCAAAAGAATAGTAAATATTCTTTGCACCGCATATGCTACAGAATGCATATTTTAGTGCGCTTCATAAATACATATCAATTTCATTATGTTTGAAAGGGTATAACATTATTAAAAAGCACTAGATTTTTTTCTCAATGGCTGTAATATAACAGAATACTTTTGACTGTCCCTGTAAATGAACTATGCATGCTACAAACTTCATTTTAAATAGGAATTGTGTTATATTAAACGTCAATAACTTACAAAAATTTCAGAGCAATCCGAGTATATTTACGTGAGTTAGAGTGCGGACAGACGATCTGACAAACCGAAGTCATAAACCCTTTTCAACTATGTTGGAAAGTGTTAAAAATGAAAAGAATAGAAGAAATGGATTTATATTTCAAACATATCTATATTATAAGCTGCAACGTGTCGATGAGTAAAGTTGACCTCATAAGAACGGTGGCAACGATTTGAGTAATCAATTTGGCTTTTTTGCAAACTTATTAACTTCTAAACATTGCACAATTTCAGTTTTTACACCGTCGAATAGTGGAAGAAAATGTACTTTCAAATGCAATTAAAAAAAAAAAAACTAATTCAGCTTGCTAATTTTTAGGTGCGTTCGTAATTATATAAATACGTACCACCTATAGTCGTCGTTCAGTCCGTCTGTCTGTCCGTCTGTCTGTCCGTCAGCATATAACAGAGCAAAAACTGCCCAACCGAATGGTCTGAAATTTTAAATATATGATTGCTGCAAAATTTTGTCGAGCCATTTCAAATTTTATGAAAATCGGATGTATAGTTTAATTACAGGCACAGTCAAAAGTTTTTCGTTACATTACGACCAATGGGAAAAGAATTATCTCAAGTGCATTTTAAGGATGTTATAGCCTTTCGAACAGAGTGAAATTGATATGCACTTATGAAGTGCATTAAAATATACATTCAGTACAATATGCGGTGCAAAAAATATTTATAAAATTAATTATAGTACGAACGCACCTCATTTGCCACGTTTGACGTGGAATTTCCAACTTGTTTTTTAATAATTTTCAAGCATGTTTTTATTTATTTATTTATTTGTCTATCTCGTGAAAATTAACCCGTCTGCACTTAAAACAAGATAAATACCCGAAAGCATAACGTTAATTATAAAAATTATTAATAAATTCATATTTAAAAGAATATGAATTTTGACCTACATCAATTTTTAAATAAACAAAATGGGCATTGTCAAAACCATGGGTCTGCAAGTTTACAGTTCATTCCAATCATTATTTATCGAGTTATAGTGAAATTTTACTTTTCAAAGATAAAAAAAAAAAGATCATATTTTGGTGCTTTTGAATCACATATAAAAAAATCGATACATCAATTTAGAACAAGTCGCAAATTGTACGTCAAACGTGGCAAATGAGGTACGTTCGTACCATAACTAGTTTTATAAATATTCAGATCTTGGTGCAATAGCTGTTGCACTCTTATGCAAAAACGCATGAATACAAAATTTATTACGATTCTATATATTAAATTCAGTAATACGGAAATAATAGGGCTCCATCTTAAACTAGTATGTTGTGGCCATCACAAAACTTTCTTCTATCTCATACATGTCAATACTTCAAAATTCACTATCTCAGTGCAAAATTAAATGGCAATCTGTGTTCATCATGAGAATTCTAAAAATATGAAATTCCGTACATTAGTTCTCGAGGTATGACTGTCACTGAAATCGTGTAAATCCAGCAAAATGCAGCATAGCAGTGCCACCTATTGGGTTATTTACACCAGAATCTAATTTATCACCAACGTATGTCAATGTCTAACTGAATATGAAGTTTGAGGAAAATTCATGCATTAGTTCTTGAGATAGAGGTATTGCGCAAATCATGACAAATGCAGCATAGAAGCGCCACCTGTTGAGCGATTTGCAACAACACATAATCAGCAGCAATATTAATCAAGTTATACTTAAATCTGAAGTTTGATGAAAATTCGTGCATTTGTTCTTGAAATAGAGCTATTGAGGAAATAGTTCAAATTGCAGCACAGCAGCGCCACCTATTGGACGATTTACCCCAACACGTATTCAGCATCATTTCATATGAAGTACTAACTAAATCCGAAGTTTGATGAAAATGTGTGCATTAGTTCTTGAGATAGAGCTACTGCGAAAATAGTATAAATCCTGCAAAATGCAGCATAGCAGCGCCACCTATTGAGCGATTTACACCAAAACGTAAACAGCATCCATTTATGTCAAGGACTAATGGAATCTGAAGTTTTATAAAAATCCGTGCATTAGTTCTTGAGATACAGCTTTTGTGGAAATCCTGCAAAATGCTACATAGCAGCACCACCTGCAGGGCGATTTACACCAAAAACTAATCAGCACCAATCTATATCAGGGACTACCTGAATATAAATTTTTATTAAATTCCGTGCATTAGTTCTTGAGATAGAGCGCCCACAATATTTGTGTCACATACAGACAGACTCACAGACAGACATTTTGTAAAAACATGTTTTTTGGAATCTCTGACCCCTAAAACGTGTCAATCCGTCGAAAACTGGAATTCGAAAATTTTCATGAAACCAATACTTTCTTCTTGTCAAGATAGAAGAAAGTAATAATAGGACGTCATCGCCGTGGCAACCAAGAATCATTTTCTATCATGAGATATCATTGAATTAATGACGTATGATACGGTTCAATAGAATGAAGAAGACTTTTATGAATATCTTTTTAAGTTTGCATTCGATAAAAACATGTATAATAATCACTTATAAACAGATTAAGTTAAATAATGCTATAAAAAGTGATAGAATATCTTTATTAAGATTGACGATCGTTTCGTCGCACCAACGGCGACATTTTCAAAATCATTCCCGATAGAAAATATTTCCACATAATTTAAAAACAATAAATATAGTAAACAATGTCACGAGACATGATGCATAATGCAAAACATTGCAAACATAAAATTAAATTAAAATTAAATGAGCTATTTGTGAGCGTGGATTAATTTTCATATAAATTTAACAAAACAATAACATATTAAACAATGTCACGAGACAACATGCATAATGAAAAATATTGCAAAACATAAAATAAAAATAAAATTATCTTGGCTATTTGCGAGCGTCGATTAATTTTTACTATTGTTACTAGCATTACATAGCATCTCTTTCCAAATTTTAGGTAAATCAAGGGACACTGAATCATTGCAAATATTCCTGTTGCGTAAAAATATCTCTATTGATTCTCGGATTATAGATGGCAAATAAAATCTTGATGTATAAATTAACTTGCTATTTTTAAAATCGATCTGTAAAGGTTCTTTGCTGCATAATTTATACATTGTTTGACATTGTTTACTATATTTATTGTTTTTAAATTATGTGAAAATATTTTCTATCGGGAATGATTTTGAAAATGTCGCCGTTAGTGCGACGAAACGATCGTCAATCTTAATAAAGATATTGTATCACTTTTTATAGCATTATTTAACTTAATTTGCATTCGATTTTCATAAAATTTGAAATACTTCAACAAAATTCTGCAATGATTACATATATTAAATTTCAAACCATTCGGTCGGGTAGTTTTTCCGTTCTTATATGCGGACAGACGACGACTATAGGTGCTACGTATTTATGTAATTACGAACGCACCTAAAAATTATGTGGAATAAACTTTTGAATAAAATTTAGTTCCACAAGCATATAAGGAGAAAGTCCAACAAGAAGCCTACAATGAGTATTAACAACTAGGAAGTCCATCAAGGGACCGTCCATAAATGATGTCACGCTTGGAGGGGGAGGGGGGAGGGGGTTCGTGAAATTGTGACAGTTTGTGACAAGGGGGTAAGAAGAAATGTGACATTACACATTTTGGTTAAAATAAACGCATTAAAAATCAGCAGATTAAATTTTGAAGTTATTTTGAAATTAAAGTATTTTTTGTGTTTATAAAGTAGATTTAAAGCCAAACATAGTAAATTCCTTTTCAAATTCCAAAATACGACTGTTTTCAACTGCTCTTTCGTATTAATATTTTATTACTATTGTATATTAATTATGTTTTAGTTATAAATCTTAATCTTATTTGATACAAAATAAGTACATGAATCATTTTTATTGTTATGCAAATGTCAATAAAACACATAGTTAAAGTTTAAAAATAAAGTTTGAAATATGATCTAAAACGTAGTACTACTTTGTTTCTGAACTGCAAGTATATGTTTATGTAATATAGCGTGACATCTGACAATGGAGGGGGAGGGGGTATGGTAAAGTGTGACACTTTGTGACAAAGGGGGGGAGGGGGTCAAAAATATTGAAAAAAAGTGTGACATCATTTATGGACCGCCCCCAAGAAGCTTACAAAGAGTATTAACAACTAGGAAATACATCAAGAAGTTTACATTTTTCCTCAATGGAACAATGGAACAATCAAGCAGGTGTGTGGATTCCCTAGTTGCGTGGCAACTTTACATCCAGGCTAAGAGTAAATTGTGTTACAATGCAATGGGAGCCTTGGAAAAAAGAGCGTTTAAACGCGGCTAGTAGCCACGAAAAAATAGAGAGTAAAAGCTAAAGAGATAGACAATTTTTAAGAAACATTGTTAGTATAACTAGTAGGGGAAAAAAAAAAAAAGTTCCTTATGATCCACATAAATGTCCAGGACAGGCGAAAAAGCTACCATAGGAAGCCCCATAAAAAAAAAAGACCCAATTCAGAGACCATACATTTAATATAGCTTGTTAAGTAAAAAAGTTTAACACAGAGAAGCAAAGAAACAAAACTAAATATATACATATTTACAAGAGAATTTAAATTACTTTAAGTAAAAAAGAATAAAAATGTAAGAAAAAGCTACAGTGAGGAGAGTTCAAACCAAATAAACAGTTAAATGCAAAAGCCGAGGGGATCAAACGACAGCAAGAGGACGGCGTCCACCCAGTCTAGTAAATTGAGGTGAATAAAACATGAGAATGAAAGAAGTAAGAGTAATATCATGAGAAGAGCATAAAATACAAGAATAGAAGTTTTTTTTTTTTAATAAATTTTTAAACAAACAACACAGACAAAAAGAAGGAAAAAAGTTTAGCAAATGAAGAGCTTAATCTTCATTAATGTTGATATGACTTGCAAGTTTATCAAATTCAGTTAATATAACCATCAATTTTTGCATCGGATTATCGAGATTCTTAGTCTGAGTTGAGATGTTCTTTATACATTTTAGGAATTTAGTGATTTGAAAGATTTGTTTAACTTCGTAGAAAGTATTAAGAATGTCTTTAATATCATTGTTGTAATTAGTAGGGGTATTAGAATTTTCAATAGTAGGGGTGGAATGGGTGTTTGCGGTAGTACTACCATTGTTATCAGAGTTTAATTCTACATTATTAGTTGAGGGTTCGGAGTCTTTAGTATTTTTGGTATAATTATAATTCTTAAATATATCCGCTAAGATTTGGGTTTCTTGGGATAGATTGCTGACGCTATTACTTGTTTTTCGGTTTTGTTTATTTTCTAGTCTATAGGGATTTTTTGGACAACCGCGGAAATTCGCTGGGTGCCCGAGTCCACAATTGGCACAAGTGGGTTTAATACGCCCCTTGTGGTGACAATCTGTACTTAAATGTAGATCTCCGCATTTTACACATTTAGCATCGAAGCCACACACTTCTGATGCGTGACCGTAACCCTGACATTTGTAGCACTGTTTTACACGATTTTTGCTAGTAAAAGCTTCAATCTTAACAGAAATATAATGTATATTGTTAATTTGGTAAATTTCTTCAAAGTTATTACGAGGAATAACATTTACCATGTATATCGGCATTGGTTGGCCAGTTTTACGATTTTTAAGCATGGCAGCCCTAGTGACTGCGAAACCATGCTCCCTGAGACTATCTTCAATAATTTTAGTATCGGTGTAACAGGGGAGGCCCCTAATGCATATTTTTTTGGGTCGAAGTTCTTTAGGATCAAGAGTTGTATATTTCTTTTTGTTTTGGTCTAGCCATTTCTGAGTAGATTTAAAGTCCTTATCAGAGTTACATTGTATAACAATGCGTTCGCCATTTTTCCTCATTTCTTTTAATATATTTTGTAAATTGAAATCCTCTACAATTTTACTGGTGTGACTGTGGAAATTTTTCTTTTGAGATCCTAATTTAATTTTTCTAAATTTTTGGATATGTAGGTACTCTTAATACATTTTCTTTTCTTATATAACTCTATGAAGATTTAATAAAAAGTATTTAAACTATACCTTTTCCTGGGCTGCTTTGATCCGACGAACTAAAATATTTTCAAAAGATGGGTGTTACCGTTTGAAAAATCGCAGTTTGTAGTGCTGTAGTTGTAAAACTAGTTGGATGTGCCAATCCCAAAACTTTCTTCTATCTTATACATCTTAATATTTCAAAACCTAGTTACACATGTTAATACTTCAATATTATTAGTTCAATGCTATACCAACTTTGATTTTCATCTTAAATTTCTGCTCAAGTCAATTAAACGGACTAAAAACGAGTTAATCTATATCATGATATTTGTTAAAATTATTAATTTTTCCTTATTCTGTCGTTATCAGCTGTTTGCGAATAGCCGGCATAGCAGGAAGCGAGTTCCCGCCGCTGCATGAGCCGCCGATGCTCAATAGAACTACGAAAAATCAAGAAAAGTATACAAAAATCGCTAGCACGGAGCCCCTTTACCGCGCAATATTTCCAGATTCAAGGAGAACCTGTTGGCCAAAGCCAAAAACAAGCACAAACATTTTGGTTCAATTGTATGCATAATTTTATACGCTGTTCGATGGTACAATAATGAAAATGGCACAGAGATCGGAATTATAGCGCCCCCTTCTTTCGGAATTTTTTCAACTTCAGGGAGGACTTGATTGCCATAGCCAGAAACATGCACAAAAAATTTGGTTCAATTATATGGATAACTTCATACACTTTTCGATGGTACAATAATGAAAATGGTACAGACATCGCAATTATAGTGCCCCCTTCCGGCAGAATTTTTCCAAATTCAGGGAGGACCTTCGTGACATGACCAAAAATAAACACATAAAATTTGGTTCAATTCTATGCATAACTTCATACACTTTTCGGCGGTACAATATTCAAAATGGCACAAAAATTGTACAAAAATCGCTATTACAGCGCCCTCTACGAGCGATTTTTTTACAAATTAAGGGAGGACATCCTTGCCATAGCCAAGAACTTAAAATTTTTTTTTGGTTCAATTCTATGCATAACTTCATACACTTTTCGATGGTGCAATATTCAAAATCGCACAAAAATCGCTATTACAGCGCCCCCTAACGGCGAATTTTTTGCAAATTCATGGAGGACCTGCTTGCCATATCCAAAAACTTAAAATAAAAATTTGGTTTAATTCTATGCATAACTTCATACACTTTTGGACGGTACAATATTCAAAATCGCACAAAAATTGCTATTACAGCGCCCCCTACCAGCGAATTTTTTCCAAATTCAGGGAGGACCTGCTTGCCATAGCCAAAAACTTAAAATAAAAATTTGGTTCAATTCTATGGATAACTTCATACACTTTTCGATGGTACAATATTCAAAATCGCACAAAAATTGTTATATCAGCGCCCCCTACCGGCGAATTTTTTCCAAATTCCGGGAGGACCTGCTTACCATAGCCAAAAACTTATAATAAAATTTTGGTTTAATTCTATACATAACTTCATACACTTTTTGATGGTACAATGGCGACGGACAGACGGACACACAGACAGACAGACATTTTCTATAAACATGTTTTTTGGAATCTCTAACCCCTAAAACATGCAAATCCGTCGAAAACCGGAAGTCGAAAAAAATTTCGATTACAATACTTTCTTCTATTGAAGATAGAAGAAAGTAAAGAGCAGAGAGTATACGCTATAGGCAGAGGGTATACACTATAGAGTCAAACTTCAATGTTAGGGTATACTCTATAGCTTTATTTGAGAAACAGATGGTATACGGAGCTTCTTAAAAAATCGAGAAGGTATACGGCGTATACCCGCTATTATATCCCTGATTTGTGTAAGTTTGATTATGATTATGTAGACAACCTCTATTCCAAAAATTCCATTCTTATTCTGAAACAAGTAGGAAAGTGTACGTCAAACGAGGCAAATGAGGTGCGTTTATGGGTCATTTTCAATAAATGCATACAATTCAGAAAAACATTTAAAAAAAAATTACTTTTAATTTCACATTAAAAATGAAATAAGTGATAATGTATAAGTTAGATGTGTCTGTAAATATAATTAATTAAGCACTTTAGCTTTTGGTATAATTTTTATACAGTATTTTTCTCCAGTTACCAGTAACATGGTAACAGACTTGACATTAACAGCAAAATATCTTCCAAAACCTACATGCTAATTATTAACACTAAGCAGTGGCGCAGCCACGGGAGGGGTTTGGGGGTTAAAACACCCCCCAGAGCTAAGAAAAATTACTATAATTGCCTCTTATATGAATCAAAACCAAAATTAATATTTAAACGTTTTGGCGTTTTTCGAAATCCACCGCTTTGATAAATCAAGCTCTATTCAACAAAGTGATTCAATTAAACGGCGAAAATTCTACTTAAAACTGTAGAAGCGCATATTACATGCATTGGTTTTGTGAAAATGGGTTATTTGGACTTAGTCACTTTTTCGAGACGTCTTATGCTAAAAGAATGGTCATTTCCTGCCACACAGACGCTTTGAGTTTAAGTATTATACAATGGGCCATTTCTTAATTTCACTTCGGTCTTTGTTCCATGTTCGAAACAATAATAGACTATCGAATTTCAGAAAAAACATGAAACATACACTTTGCAGATCTCTCTCAGTTTCAAACGCTCTGTTTTACGCTTTTTGCTCCCAATTATATCTAAGACCAAGCTTTTTACGTACCCAGGTAAAAATCTTTGTAAAATAAGAATTAAATAAAGTAGTACTATAAAGTTGTAAAAAGCTGTTTTTGATCGCGATTAAACAAATTATCGCAATCAGCGTGTCTTTCGAACCATTTGTTACATAGGAGATCTGAACACAAATTTAAAGAATGTATTCCATTAGTTAGTAATATAGCAACGAGTAATGGTGCTTGCTCTCGGAAAAGCATTTCCACCCGTGTCACGTAGGAAAGAAGCATTGATTGTAATTTCATTGAGTTATAGGTAATATGTCTGTGAGTATGGATTTTGAAAAGAGAGGGGTTAAATGTAAAACATTTTCTTAGACTGTATAAAATATAATTATACACAATTTTATGCTAATCATGCATTGATTTAAATTAATAAGCACACTATTAAAAATCTGCAGTTTTAGCTTTATAGTCACTCGCTATTATAGAAAACGGTAACTTGAATATATTATGGAGCATTCTCATTATTTTTTATTATTCTCATTCTCATTATACTTAAAAGTAATCCCCATGTCAAAACCCAAGCTTTTATACCAACTACATCGCATAAACCGCAGTTTTAGAACGTTTTTTGCTCTTGCATCCTTTTAATTTCGAATTTTTGGAAAACTGTTCTTAGTGATCATATACGTTTCTATAGTAACAGCCATGTCAAACTTAATGTATCTAGCTCTAACAATTCCTAATAAATCATAATTTAGATCGTTTTCAGACCGTTTTCCACTCTTTTAATCCTTTTTAAATTGAATTTTTTAGGAACCGTTCTTGAGCATTTATACATCCCAAAAGTTATCACCATGCCCGATTCTAACGTTCTATACAAAATGTATCACACAAATCGCAATTTTAGAAAGTTTTTTTTTTCTTACACCCTTTTAAATTTCGAATTTTTAAAAAACTGTTCAGGGCATGCATTTAAGTATCTAAATTAACAACCATGCCAAATTACATGTTTCTAGCCGTTGTTTTACCGATGTAAAATATAGCCTATATTGAAACGGAGATAGTCATCATCATTTTGCCATTATGATTAAGGTTCCACTCCACGCTTAAAAAGTAAAATCGGAATTATTGTAAGATCATTCGTGCGTCTTATTTTTCTGCTGGTCAGCGGGGGAGTTGAGGGCACTCGGTGTACCTAATCGACGTAGAATCTTCCAAGGATTGTCGGTAATGATTTTCGAAAAAATGTGTCTGTAATTTGCCGCGATATTAATTAAAATCCCATGTAGAAAACAACGGTACGGATCAAAATAGTGTTGCTACTTTGTGACCTCCTTTCGAAGCGCGCTTGGCACAATGCCAAGTTTAAACTTTGTATAAGATCTTTGTTTTAGGTAAGGTGAAACATACTGACAAGCTCTTTTTATTCCAATTGAATTCAATTATTGAAGGCAAATATTAAAAAGATAATTCATATAATAATTCCAAGACATTAAAAGTCAGTAATTTTGAGACAAAAATTGCTTATAATTCAATAAATAATTCATTTATAATGAAAAAAATTTTTCGATTAGCAATTACATCAATAATTATGTCTGCATATGCTTTTATTTTTAAAAATGAATAGAAAAGTTTCATGCTATTAAGGGTACTTTTTTTTATTCATTTAAAATTGTCCACGATTACATGAAATATGATTGACAAGTGATTTTTCGTGAGAATCTCTGCGACCTCTTTCCAAAGCGTGGTTGGTTCTCTGTCAAGTTTAAACTTTGTACAAAGTCTTTGTTTTAGAGGGAGAAACATTCATCGGTTTTCATTCCAGTAGAATTAAATTGTGGCATGTGGTATTGTTATATGTACGCAAATAAATATTATCTTTGAACATTTCTGATATTTTGTATGGAACCCTTTGTATGCGAATTAAGCTCACACACGACCGATTATCTTTTTAAATCCGTTCGGTAGTTCCAAAAGTAACCTCTACAAAAAAAAGGGTTACTTCTTTATAATATTAGTACAGATACGACTTCAGTTTGAACACGGATATTTTTAGAGAACTTTAACAATAATAACGATGTTTTAAAAATTTTCAACTGATGTACGTTACTTAATGGCAAATTCGATGTCATGTAAAGTACTGGAAGTGCACAATAAAAAAAAAACAATAAAATAGCGTGTTTAATATCAACTACATTCCAAAATATGGATTACCTAACTGTGCACTAATTGGACGTAAATGATTATAAATTCCACATATTTTAGTGATGTTGTTACATTTGACAAAAGCACGGTAAGTATATTGAAAATTTTGTTAAAATGGCTTCATTATTATTAAAGTTAAAAACAAGAATTGGAGATTGTCTTGGAATGAAATCCTGTGTATTTTTGTTGAACAAATGGATTGGAATTCTGTTATTTTCTGTGCAAAAATCATTTGCTGGACTGCACACTTCCAACTCCTAAAGTTTGCCTCATCATTTTTAAGCACTTTTTATAAATCTAACCTAGTTTGGCGTTATTTCATTGGTGCATTTTATGTTTTCTAACGCTAATATTATAAACGCTGTTTAAATGAAACACAACCAATGTATAACTACGGGTAAAAAGCATTATGATTTGATTCATTAAAAAGACAGATTATATTAAGCGGTGATTCAAATAACAGGCGAACACCTTTATCGAAAAACTCAAACCCCCCCCTAGAACCGAATTCTGGCTGCGCCACTGACACTAAGAAACAAAACAAAATCTTTAATATATTAACTAGATAATAATATTCAAGCAAAAGAAAGTACTAAACTTATATTTTTAACATAAAAAATTAGGTAACAGACTTGACATTGAATAAAAATACTCATCTTTATAAAAAAAATTCTTTACTCCACTACACTGTTGTTTTTCAACTGCAAAAGAAAATGGCTACAGGTAAATATTTAACTAGTATAAGTGTTTTTATTGCAAATGTGTTGCCATCTCTTGGTGAAATTGTCAACCTTTATTTCATGAATTTGTAGCTTGGTAACAGACTTGACAAAATATGAGGGACAAAATGTTTTGTAGATTTTCTTTAAAAAAATTTTTTTTTTTGCTGGAATAATGTCAGAAATTTAAAATAATGATGATTTATCTCATTAAATGTCCCAATTACTTTCCTTTTAAAGTGAAAAATGAAGTGAAAAAATATTACAGAATTTTAAAATACAGAAGAGGAACAGCTATTTTTTTCTTCTACTAGATGTAAAAATCTGCAACTTTAGGGAAAAAATATGAAAGTGATTATTTTTATGTTTTAGAAATATGTTGTGTAGTGTAATTAAATAAATATAATATTTATAGTCAGTTTTAAATAATATATTATGAGTACAATTTTTTTTTTTACTGTGGGACAGCATATGTATGCATATTTTGAAAATGACCCTTATACTATAACTAGTTTTATAAACATTCAGTTCTTGATGCAGTAGTTTCTGCACTCATGCAAAAATGCATGAATACAAAACTTATTACGATTATACATAGAAAATTCAGTAATACGGAAATAATAGGACTCCATCTTAAATAGGACGTCATCACCATGGCAACATAGAATCATTATCTATATCATTGAATTAATTACGGGTGATAGAATTTGATAGAATAATCATCATGACAACCTAGAATCATGAGATATCAGTGAATTAATTACGTATGATAGGATTTAATAGAATGAAGAAAACTTTTATTAATATCTTTTTAAGTTTATGTTCGATTTTCATAAAACTTGAAATGACTCGCCAAAATTCTGCAACGATTATATATATTAAATTTCAAACCATTCGGTTGGGTAGTTTTTGCGGAAGACAGACAGACAGACGGGCGGACAATACGATGACTATAGGTGCTACGTATCGATTTATATAATTACGAACTCACCTAAAAAGATAATATTCGTTGTCTAATGATGTCGTTGGGGTGATTTCATCATAAACGGCCTTCGAATAAAGATAGTGTGTACCGGTTATTTTATACTGACTGTACCATCTCTCAATATACAGGGCATGAGTTTGTAAAAGTTAAACTTATAAAGTGTTGGTATCAGGGTTCGTAAATATCATGATATTTTCGAAAATATCAAAAATATCTGATATTTTGATATATATCCGATATTTTCAAAGCAGTCAACTTATTGCTAATAATGAATATTTTCAAGCACAATATAAATTAGAAACTAAAACATATTGCAATTAACATAAAAACTTTAACAATAGTATTCTAAAATGTATTTCTCTTTCCCCCTCCCGCCCTTTTTTTAAACTTAGAACAAAATCGAAGATATACTAATTGAAAACAGATACAATTTGCTTTATACCCCTATATATGTATATAAAAAATAGGATTTGTATCAAGTATCGAGAAAGTTTTATATTTCGTAAAATAAAATTTTAAATACAAAATAACTTTTTTTAATTGAAGAGTTTTAATATAAATGTAAGTATGTCTTATTTTTTATTCCCTAACCTGTCGTACAGTTTAGACTCAATTAAACCAAAAACAGAAGATTCTTTTCTAATAATGCTGTATATAAATGATTATCTAAATTACGGTTTATCTTTCAACGGCTGTTCTGAATTAATTGTCTCACATAATTTTTAGTTCTACATTTAAAAGTAAAAATTTCAAACATAGCTTGGAAAAGATATTTGTTTTCTACTTTGCCTAAAAAAGTCACTGCCAGAGACAAAAATTCTTTATCTACAAAATAACACAGTTAATGGTACAGTCAATAACAGATGAAAATTTCATTTACACTTGTTTTGACTGAAGAAAATATAAAAATTATCTTGCACATTCACATTTTAAAAATAAATATCAAATATACAAAATATCAAACATCTTGCTATTCTGAAAATAAATATCAAGAATTTTAAAAGATCAAAAATCTTGATATTTTAAAAATAAATATAGGATATATATCAAGATATATATCAAGATATATATCATGATATATATCAATTGATATATATCATCGAACCCTGGTTGGTATATACTTTTAATTTTATGTTATTGTTTGTTTTCTTATTCTCATTACATTCGAAAATATTGATTCTTTATATGTAGTGAAATAGGGTTAAAAAAGGCAGTGATACTTACATCGATGAGGGTAATATCTTGCACACAACCTCTGCAGTTTTCAAATTAGTGGCAACTTTACATGTTGATTCCCCATAAAAATATTCACTTGGTAAATCTGCTGCGGCCCTCTTGGAAGCTAGCGAAAAAAATAATTCGTAAATTTAATTATTGGGTACTTCCTTGTTAAAGTGCCTCCATGATTACAATTATGCCAAGGTCGTCGTCAAGATTATATTACACTATAAACAGGGTGTTGCCAAATTCGAACGACAAACTCAGAGGTGTGACAGTAGGCATCAAAAGGAATAAAAATTGCAATGGAACATGGTGTCGCAAATCACCTATTTAATCAAAAATACAGGGCGTTCTACCCTGACTTAACTTGGATTGCCGGTAATAACTTTCAGAAAATTATAATGAAACTTTTAACAGGCATGCTCACTTTTATTGTAAATGTGATAACATCGAAACAATTGGTAGAAGTTTCCATTATACGCGCTGGCAGCATGCGCTTGACGCTTCACATTTTGAACTGCGACTACCAGTTCATACAGTATCATCGATTGCGTGAGTACCCTGTTTTTCCAGAATTTTACGTGATGTTATTATTTCATACCAAACGAGGTACATATCGTTACATTTTCGTTGCAGTATTTTTATTTTTCTCAAAATTGGCACCATCAACCCGAGTTCAGTTAGGGCAAAACACTCTGTATTTGTGAGTAAATAAGTGGTTTGCAACCCCATGTTCTATGGTAATTTTTCCTCCTCTTGATGCCTGCTATCACCCCCTCTGAATTTGTCGGTATATATATATATATATATATATGTGTGTGTGTGTGTGTGTGTGTGTGTGTGTGTATACCTGGTGTCCCAAAAATGACTGATGGATTTTAAAATTCAATAACTTGCAAACGGTGACAGATATTTAAAAAATTCTTGCAGGAGGGTTATGTATGATGTCAGGAGTGTTTTTTACTGTGATTCTTGATTTTAGTTCGAATTTCAAACAATAGATGGCGCTGACGGCGATTGACGCTCAGTCGAGCGCGAAACTGACGTCAATCAACATTGATGCGAAGGAAGGAGATTAAGGCTATGGAGTGGGTCTCATTCCCCAGTAGAATCTTGCTCTTAGGGCCCGATTCTGAACTCATTCAACATGATTTCAGTGAAGTGCGTTGTAGCCATGGAAACAACAAATTCTTCGATAGTGGAAATACAGCGTTAAGAACTGGGAATGAATTTAAGAAGTAGTATTCGAGTTTGCAGGTGATTTTACATTGATGATGTTTTATTTTCCCGGATTAAATTACTTTTTATGGTCCGACTTAAAGAATATTTTATGCATCGTATTTTAAAACTAGGTGAAGAGATTTAGTATTTTTTTTTTGTTGTTAAAAATTTCATAACTATTGTTACATTCTAATAAATTTCAGATCTTTTAAGGGGTCTCAGGACAGGACTCTTAAAATTGGAAAAAATGAAAAAAAAAGATCATTTTCAACATTTAATATTTTAAAATGCATATGATTTAAAAACAAAATTTTAAGTGGGATGAAAGATATAAGTATGTTTTTTCCTCTCATGTATTTAAAAAAAAATCAAGTTGCAGAATTAGTATTTATAGGGGGCTCCAAACTGTCAGATATTTTTCGAGCAGAAAATTGGTATGACAGTTTACGCGCAGGAAAGCAAAATAAATTTTGTCACTGAAATTACTTTTTTTTGTGCCCAATTATACTTTAGATTACAATAATTACCCTAAACCTAAATAAATTTGTATTTAAAGCATTTTATATTTTTAATACAAAGTTGTACTTACCTAATACAAAATATTGAAAATTTGAACAGTATAATCACCTAAAAAAATATTTTGTTGAACAATAATAAGGAAATTTTAGGTTCAGTTTATACAGATTGAAAAATATTTTTTTTTTAACTTCATGAAAAAATATTCGTAAGTTTTTGAGATATCCTGCGCGTTATGCCCAAAAACGTCATTTGGAGAAAAATGAGTTCAAATCTTCGGAAATGCCGCTTCAGCTATTGCGCGGGTATAATTCTAAAAATCCCTGCTGGCTCGGCCTGCAGGCGGAGGTAGATTTCGAAGTTAAGTATACTAATTTCACAAAAAAACAAACAAAAAAAAACAAAAAAAAAAACCAACTAAATCATGATTAGAGATAAACCCACTTTAACAATCTGGTCGCTTTTGACGAGTTTTTATTTCATTTTTATGTAATAGATGGTTTTATCAGAATCATGTTAATGCGGTATTTAAAAAAATTCTTTTCCATGCTCTACAACTCGAAATTTTCTGGCACATTTTCAGATACATTTTTAAAAGAAAAAATATGAAACTTACTGACGTGATTTTTGAAGAGAACGACCTGTGTTTTTATTTTTCGTTCAATTAATTAAAACTTGATTTATAAACAATCATTTTCTCAGCGCTTTGGCACCTCTTTCTACACACAAATGCTAATATGCATATATTTTTAATAATAAAGATATCAATGATGTATAATGTGATAAACTAAGTTCAAATTAAATTTGACAAGTGTCTAAAACTTAGCAGTACTTAAATTATTGAAGGCCACAAACAAATTTTATTGAAATTTTTATCTTGATATAAATTAAGACCGCATTTCTGATAGCACATTTGTTGGAATGCAATTGTAATTTTAAAGCTCTTTAGTTTATATATATTTTTAAAAAATTCATGAATCGTAATAATCAGGGCTTGGCAAATGCGGTCGCCACTTGCAACCAATATTTTTTACTCGACGATCAAGATTTTTATTCTGGCGGTTTTTGTAGTGTTAACAAAAGAAAAAAGTGTAAACGGCATTTTCCATATCATAAACAGAAAACGACATTCTCTGCTGCCCTAGCCAGCTAGCATGTCATGTAATATGATTAGAATGTGGGGAGAGGGTGGATCGTTCTCACGGGTTGATACAACAATCAAAGTATTGATTTAATACAACAATCTAATGATTGATTTAATACAACAATCTAAGGATTGATTTAATACAACAATGAAATAGCTAAGGATAAGTACCCCCCCCCCCCCCCAAAAAAAAAAAAAATGTCCTTCTGATTTTCAGTGGAATTTTTTTCCATTTACTATTTATGATAATTCAAACACTAAACACATATAATTATAGAGTATTCTTCATTAAATAAAGTTATTGTTCTGATATTTAAAATTCTCTGTCAATCCCCCCCCCCCCCCCTTGGGCCACTACTACCAAATTTCCCTGAAAAACACTAAACAGCAGAACCCTCTTGCAAAAAACATTGGTAAACAACCCGTGAGAACGACCCACCCTCTCCCCACATTAATCATATGACATGACATGCTAGCTGGCTAGAGCAGCAGAGAATGTCGTTTTCTGTTTATGATATGGAAAATGCCGTTTACACTTTTTTCTTTCGTTAACACTACAAAAACCGCCAGATTAAAAATCTTGGTCGTCGAGTAGAAAATATTGGTTGCAAGTGGCGACCGCATTTGCAAGCCCTGATTATTACGATTCATGAATTTTTTAAAATATATATATAAACTAAAGAGCTTTAAAATTACAATTGCATTCCAACAAATGTGCTATTAGAAATACGGTCTAAATTTATATCAAGATAAAAATTTCAATAAAAATTTGTTTGTGGCCTTCAATAATTTAAGTACTACTAAGTGTTAGACACTTGTCAAATTTAATTTGAACTCAGTTTATCACATTATATATCACTGATATCTTTATTATTAAAAATATATGCATATTCATATCAGCATTTGTGTGTAGAAAGAGTTGCTGAAGCGTAAAAATTCAAACTCCAAGAATTCTTTTAACACATTTTTACAATTTAAATAGTAGATGTAGATAAAAAATATTTACTAGTTTTTTTTTTCTTTTTTTTTACCTAACATCAAGATGAAGCTGCATGTAGTACAATATTTTAATATCAAACTGTCAAACAAAATTTTTAATTAACTAGCATTAATTTTATTTTTTTAATTTTAATGCAACGATATAATACCCCTATTCAAAAGGGTTAAACAAGGTAAATTTTAACATTTGATTTTAAGTAGTTATTTTGAACAACAATATACTATTAACCATTTTCACGATTATTATCCAATATTCATAAAAACCTACTGATGAACTTCCTTAAAAGATCTAAAATTTATTAGAATGTAATAAATTTATGAAATTTTTAACAATAACAAAAAATTCTAAATCTCTTCACCTATTTTTAAAATAGGATGCATGAAATATTCTTTTAATCAGACCACAAAAAAGTAATTTAATCCGGGAAAATAAAACTTCATCAATGTAAAATCGCCTGCAAAATCGAATAAAGAATTTGTTGTTTCCATGACAACAACGCACTCCATTAAAATCATATCGAATGAGTTCAGAATCAGGCCCTAAGAGCAAGATTGTGCTGGCGAAGGAGAACCACTCCATAGCCTTAATCTCCTTCCTTCGGTTCAATGCGGAGTGACGTCAGTTTAGGCCTCGACTGAGCGTCAATTGCCGTCAGCGCCATCTATTGTTTGAAATTAGAACTAAAATTAAGAATCACACTGAAAAAACTCCTGACATCATACATAACACTCCTGCAAGAATTTTTTAAATATCTGTCACCGTTTGCAAGTTATTGAATTTTAAAATCCATCAGTCATTTTTGGGACACCAGGTATACATATATATATTGATTCTGTGGGTTATTCATAGTTTTTTATTTTACATACTGGTTTCCTATGTTCATATTTTGTTCATCTATTAGAATTTTACCATTTGTTCATATATTTGTGATTTCATCTTTATTATATATATATAGTACATATATATATATATAATAAAGATGAAATCACAAATATATGAACTAATTGGTAAAATTGTAAACATGAACAAGATATGAACATTGGAAATCAGTATGTAAAATAAGAAAAAACTAAATCATACAATTTATATAATATACAGCTCATATTCAAAATATTAGAATATTTCAAAAAAAGTAATAAGAAAAAATTATTCTTCATTTATTTATTTTTGATACTAAGTAAATGCAATTAAATTTCTTATAAATTAAATCTGGAATGTTTAGATAAGATTTTAATATTTACAAAATATAAAATCCCAGCAAAAAGTTTTCGGTAAAAAAAAAGAAAAAAGCGCCAAGTTCTCCTTAATGTTTCGGCCAGAAAAAGTAGTGATATCTGAAGTTCGCACAAGTTAAAAGCCAAACATCCCAAATCTTTCATTGAAAATGGCTTCCTGCGACTTGGCCGTTAATGCCTTCTACAGCATTTCAAAATTAATGATTGAGAAATTACACATTTATGAATTATTTAAATATTAAAAGTAATATGAGAATGCAAAGAGGCAAATTCACATAAAGACATTATAAGTAAAAGATTTCTGATAACTACCATTCAGTTTCAACAAACATTAGTTTTGATTACAGATCATTTAGTCCACTTGTGGTTTAATTGCCATTTTGTACGGTCTAAAGCTAAAGTCATTAACGTAAAACCCAAGAAATAAAACAAAATTTACTTACTTCAAATCTTACGATATGTTACATTATATTTTATTGTATAATATTGAAATCTTGTGTATTGACGAAAGAGATTTATTTCGTTTGAACATTTAATACAGTTTGATTGCATACATTAAGAGGTATTTGATTTATAAACTGATAAAAACTGATACTAATTATGTTTTAGCAATTAGGGCTCCTGAATACAAGTATTTTGTTATTTTTAATTTCTAAGCATTTAAATAGACTGAAGTTGTTTAAATGCTTTTTTCAAATGTGTATTTTATTTCTGTACTCTGTGCCACAAAATGCCTAAAATAATCAGAAAATGTAGTTGGCATGTAGCTCATTGGTACATATTTTAAAATTTGAAAAACTCTCTCGAAGGCATTAACGGCCAAGTCGCAGGAAGCCATTTTCAATGAAAGATTTGGGATGTTTGGCTTTTAACTTGTGCGAACTTCAGATATCACTACTTTTTCTGGCCGAAACATTAAGGAGAACTTGGCGCTTTTTTTTTTTTTACCGAAAACTTTTTGTTGGGATATCGCTACTTTTTGTATGTTTTTTCAAATTTTGTTATTCTAAACTATATTAATATGAAAAAACTTAAATTTCTTTACTTTTATGCTAGCCGAGAGCAAATCTCCTCATTAGCCTTTTGTTTTTTCGCCAATAGCAGTTTTCATTTTTCACATGTGAAAATTAGAAACAATGCTTTGATTTTCAAATAAAATATTTTGGTTTACGTTATTATTTCTTATTTATTTATTTATTTATTTCTATGTTAAATATTCTATTAAATAAAATGAGCGAAATGCATCTATTTTAAATGAGATGACTGAAAAGTATATATCTTTAAATGAAATGAATGCAATATGAACAATGGAGTTGGGAACATTATTTGGCGATTTGCCACTTACGCCCGGCTAACATAAAAATAACTAAATTTATTTTATTGAGCTATACAAATTTATACTTTATTTCTTTTTATATTAAAGTACTAGCCGCCTCTAGCAAGCAGTATTGACCGTATTAATTCCATGTTAAACATTGCATCATGTGTCTGTTATTCATAATTTAATTTACTTGCCCAATCTTTTGCCAAGTCGGAAGCTTTTGATAGAGAAATCAAGAACTCTTTACAATCATGGAAGCACATCATATATTTTGTGTTGTTATGTATTTCATCTTTCGTGACAAATATCGCTTAACTCACTTATGCATGTTTCCTTAGCAGTTACGATTCGTTCTCTAATGCGGAAATTTTTAATCCTATTAAGTAATCTTTTCTAATTGGGGTCACTGCCAATTGTTGTATTTTAACTGATACGACTGGGTACAAGTGAAATGGTTCTTATGAAATCCTTTGACAATATCTGCATTTGTATTAAACCATATTGATGCTAATATCTTTTTTTTCACGTTAACCTTTTCAATAGACTCGATTACGGAAGAATAGAAGGTCTACCGGCTCACTGCCATGATCCATTTGAAAATCTATCGTTCTTCTCATCTGATCGTGTTGAACAATTAGTCAATGTGCCATGGTTTTAAGATTTTAGCTAATTTTATTTGAAACCTGAAAACTAAAATGCGAGGAACCGGATTATAGAAGATTCATTCTAACGTACATATCGATTAACATGTTACCTATTATAGAATTATAATAATCATAAGGAGAACTGGCAGTTTCAATGCTTTAATAGTTTCCGTAAATTTTCTTTACATAATACAGAAGTTTTAGCGGTGTAAAGATTAACAATATAGTCACAGTAAGTATAATAACAGAACAATATAATAACAATAGCAGAGGCTTTGGGCAGTGACGAAACTATTAGCACTTTGGAAATATTAGTACGTTATATCATATAACTATTCAGATGATATGCGGAAAAATAAAAATAGATGGCTCGCATTAATAATTAACTCATTTAAAAATAGCCACTAGCGTCAAATATTCGCCAAGCTTGGCGACATTTAGCAAAGTTTCGCAAAATTTGGTAATATATCATGTCAATTCTCAAATTTGGCGACAAAAAATGTTTTGTTTATTCTGACGTCATAATGATGCATATGTATTATGTATTATACACATACCTATAATATGTATGATGCAAATGTATTACGTGTTATATGGATATGTATAATATGTATGATGCATATGCATAAGTTCATTAACATCATTAAAACGCACTTAAAGGAATAGTGTTCCATAAATAGTAGGGATAATTGCCAGATTGACCAGAATGCTATTGAGATTAGAATTCCGACATTTATAATAGAACCTCATCGAGTTTACAGCTGAAATTTTAGGATTAGTTAAAACTAGATTAGCATATTTAAATGCAACAGGTCTGTTAAGTCATATCTTGGTAGAAACCACTTGAAGACCTAATTTTATTGGTTAATTGATAGGTTTACTATTGTATTTTCCTGCATCCAAAAGTTTGGAAACATGGAGGAATGGGTGCAGGAAAACACAATGGAAAATCCACCAATTAACCCGTAAAATCGGGTCTGTAGGTGGTTTCCACAAATATATGGCTTGGCAGACCAGTTACATTTCAATACGCTAATCAATATTTAACTAATCCTAAAATTTCAGCTGTCAACTCGATGAGGTGGTGATCTGTGCAGACGCCTCCCGGTCTTTAATAAAATTTCTTTTAAGGAAGTAAAAGATAGAAAGATGGACAGATAAGTTGAAAGATTTGCCTTATTAAGATTTTTGTAAAAGCATATGAAAATTCATTCAGCTTGAAATCATGTAACACCTTTATAACTCAGGCTAATTTTCTGTAATCGGGTTTTGGCGACTAACATATCTTATCTATAACTATAATCTTTCTTTTAAAGATTTAAAATTAACAATAAATTAACAGTAAGTAGGCTAATAATACAATATAATAACATTAGCAGCGGACTTCGGACCTGTTCGGACCTTCGGATCTGTCGCACATCGTTAAAGACAGTTTATTAGTTACACATTTCGTTTAATTAAAAGGAGATTTTTAAACACGCATATGGAATTAGGATATTTTTCCACTATAGGGACCGTGGCATTTTTTTTTTTAAATCTTGGCGCAATTCGAACTTCAGAAACTGAGATATGTTGCCAAATGATATAAACAACTATGAAAACAAACCTGATTAACTTTTATGTTGTCCATATATGTATGTATACATATAAACCTTTTATTTATACATGTATAAAATATAGTTTTTTATGTACAAATTATTTCTGTCTGTATATAAAAATAAATAAACGGGTTCCTTACATCAAATAAATTGTATACATATGGAAAAAATTGCTTGTGTATATGAAACAGTAAATAGGTTGCCAGAAAATGCGTTATTACTAAATTTCTTTTCTCGTCAAGGCAATTTTTTCTATTTCGCCAAGGCTACTATATCGGAAAAGTACCGAACTGCGATTATATTTTGTTAAATGTGCTATTGTTTTAATATTGTGAATATATCATAACCTATACTGATTAAAATTTTTAGGTATATTCATTTTCTCTATTTAACAAACATCTTTGGAAAAGCATATATATATAATGTTATTCTGATTGAAATCACGTGACCCCCTTCAAAACTCTGTAATCGAGTTTTGGCGACCAACATTGGCACAAAGAACTGTTTACGGCCAAATGAACACCCCCTGTTTAAAGGGTTTAGAGGCGGAAATTCTGTGTTTTCAGATTTTTCTGGTTAATTGTGCTACAAACCCGACTTACTTGTGAAATTTCATGATTCTACGACTTTTAGAAGTACCTTAGTTATTTGATGATGCGAAGTGAGTCAGTGACAAAAAAGCGCTTTTTCGGAATTTAATATTTCGAAAACTACTAAATATAGCAACATGAAATCGTGGAATCTTAGTTCAGTTTGACCATACGAGCATGTATATAAAAGAAAAAATTCTATATCTCTCCCTAAAACGACGTTATGAGGGGGTGAAAAGTATGCCGAAATGGTTCAAGAAAAGGTAGCTTACGGCTTGTGCGAACTTGGCGGACGCACTGCCGTGCTCCCAGATACAGTACAATAAATTAGGTATACAGCTTTATGAAACTCATCAAAATATTAGAATAAAATTTAGATTGGTTCAAAATATTAGAATATTTTATTTTACACAACAATACTACCTTATGAATATGAAGTAAATGGAAGTTAATATTTTGCAGCATCCCCTTTAGCTTTCATAACAGCGTACAATTGATCTATATACAAGATGTTTATAAACATTTCTATCAATATTAGCCCAAATAGACTTTATACGTGCCACTAACTCAGTTTTACTTGAAGGAGGATTTTCAGGGAGTTTTTTTTCATTATACACCATAAGTTTTCGATGTGATTACGGTCTGGTGGGTTTGGTGGCCAAGGAAGTACCCTAATGTTGCGTTGGCGGAACCAATTCTTAGTTGACACCGAGGTATGCGTGACGCGAAATCTTGTTGAAAGATGAAATCATCTTCAAATAAATCTTCTGATGATGGAATCATGTAATATTCCAAAACTTCTTGATATATCTGAGAGTTAACCTTTTCGTAGACGATGCATAACTTTTCAGGTCCTTCTGCACTCATGCAACTCCAAACCATGACACTAGCAGCAAATTTTAAGGAACGTTTAAGGCATTCTTTATCAAATGCTTCTTGCTTCATTCTCCGAATTCGAATACTTTGATTACCATATGAAACACAAAACATACTTTCATCACTAAATAATATATTTTACCAATCTTCTTAGCTCCATAAACGTTTTGATGTACACCAATTCAATCTTATACGCTTTTGTTTTGCAGTCATGAGAGATTTTGTTTTCGGTACACGAGATTCAAACTTAAATTTATGGAGACGCCTTAATGTTGCCGATGTAGAAACTTCAACTCCTTCTTCTTTCCTTTTTCGGCGCAAGAATCGCACACTTTTAAAACGTTTTTTCTTAACGATGCGCTGCAGTTTCCTGTCATCACTAGCATATGTTTTTTGATTTTCGGCCGCCATTTCGGCGATTATTTTGAAAATTTCCATTTTTTGAATATTTTGTTAGTATTTTACTAACGCTTGATTGTGAACAATGTAAATAATTCGCTATATAACATTGCTTTTTACCGTGCCGATACAAATTAACCATACGAAGTTTAATAGATTAAGGAATACCACTCACACGACCCATTTTATGACGAAAAAGCAAACAAACTGCAAAAATAATACTGATTTTAAATGAAATCGTGTTAATTTAATCAATGATGCCACCAGTTATGAATTTGTGATAATTAAAGGAGAATTAATGTGAAATATTCTAATATTTTGAACCAATTGAATAAATGTTCTAATATTTTGACTTTTCAAAATAATTTTTTTTTCAATTAATCTTTCCAAAAATGATATTAATTTTAAGATAATAAATAAGTTTAATCAACAATAAGTTATTAATAAAAATATCGTTTGCATATTTGCATTAAAAGACGTTAAATTACCAAACGATATTTTCAATTTGTAAAAAAAAAGTAATTATTCTAATATTTTGAATATGAGCTGTATACATAAACTTTCTGTACAATTACACCATTGAAACAAATGAAATTGATCAAAAATCATGAAATCACTATATAAAACATCAGAGACAAATTTCTAGTTAAATTTTGTAGTCCATATATATATTATTTTACATAAAAATAGATGTTTGAGTATGCGTTTCTGGTTTTTTTTTTTTTTATTTATTTAAAAAACAGGTCCATCACAGGCTCTATGAAAGAGCCGGGCCCCGGTAATTTGCAGCGGTTCCAATACCAGTCTCTGCGTCCCTAGACATGCTTTTTACATTGAAATCTCCACTTATCTCCAAAAAAAATATTTTGAGTTGTACTAACATTGTAGTCTATGTGAAATGCATTTATACACTTCTTCGGAATGACTATCGTTATTACTATTAACGAGTTGGAACCCGTCGAAATTCGACGAACTAAAATGTTAGAAAGGAACTGTCAGATCGGATTTATAATAAACCTACAAAAATAATTAAATAAAAAAAAATTATCTTACATTGGTTGTCAAACTCTTAAAACAAATAATATTTTTAACCTAAAATTACCAAAATGTTATTTCCACAAACTTCAACTGCTTAAATTATTGAAAAATTAAACTGTATTAGATTACGTAATCAAGATGAGTAATTATGATGAAGTTATCGATGGAGCTCTTATGTTTGTTTTTACGGGATGAAAAATCAGTAAAAAGGATTTCGCTTTGTCACATCATACAATTTCCCCCCATAAAATCTAACCTGTACGTTATTTTCACATTCTCATAATTTACATACGCACCACTCAAATTCAAAATTTGAAAGTATTTTAATGCGCAATAGATTATTAATGAATGTATTTCCAAACTTAAAGTCACGTTTGTCCGATACAACTTTTCATGTGAACATTCGCACAAACTTTAAGTTCTAATCTTAGTACCCGCGAAGAAAAAAATTCAGAAATTTGCCTTTAGTTGTCATGGTATTGGCCATTTAGTATTTGTCAAATATTTAGTTTTATCAAAAAAATGATCGTTTTGTTTTAAATGTATCATTTTTACTCACTGAATCATTTTGCCTAGCGCCTCAAACTCAGTATCAGCGTAATGTAAAAATATTAAAATGTAGATGATTTATAAAGAAAAATGAGGTGTTTTTTTTTTTTTTTTTTTTTTTTTTTTTTTTTTTTTTTTTTTTTTTTATGTCTGACGTCATTTTCTATTCAAAAATTATAAAAAAGTTATTTTTATTTGTAATGTGAAAATGGCATCAATAAGGATATAATCAATCAAAATAATAAACCATGAATATTTTCCCTTTACTTTCAATATAAATGAAGCACTTCAGTTGCCACAATTACAAAATTTGTATTAAAAACTACAAAAAAATTAATATCTCAAAAACAAATTGAGATACAGATTTCAAATAAATTGCATTTAAAAGCACATTTTTTTCCCTGTACGAAGGTGTAAAAATTAAAAATGTGCGATTTTTAGAAGCTTAAAAATTTGCAGTAGTGAAAATTGCAAAACCGAAATTTCATTTCAAATTTCAAAGTGTTGCCATTCGCAAAATGACGTATGCGTTACGCACAGATATGTTTGTCCTTTATAATATAGATATAAAAATATAGAAATAATTTAAAAAAATTGTCAAAGAAAAGTCAAGTCCAGACGAGTCTAAATAGCAAAATCACTTCACTCAATCAAATAACTCGTTATGTAAATACTATAAACTAGCGAGTTAGTCTTTAGTCTAATAGATTCATTCACCTGACCATATAAAAAATCAAATCATCATTCAATAAATCTGCCAGCACAATAGCAGAAAACAGGATGCTTATTGAAAGTTTGAGAATCGCTTCAACAGAAATACACTTATAAACACTTACATATTAGAAATTTTAAAATTATTCTAACGACAAAAATAAAAGATTTTATACAGGGTGTTAGGATACTACCGAATATCTTTGTTAGGAATATATAAAAGTTGCCCAAAGAACTATACCGCGACGATGAACAGTTTTCGAGAAAAGGTATGACGCTCTCCCTAGAAGTTTCCAATGCATTATCATTGCACTAAGCCACTGACTGAGCAAAGCACGTATCGCAATACTCAGAAACGAAGCAATCCTGTTTTTAAATCCTGTTTCAAATCTTAAAATTTCATGAGGTTCAATAAAGCTTACTTTCTTTGTGCTCCGGATGTGATGTCACACTTTTTTTTCGCATTTTTCCCGAAAACTATGCGATTTAAAGGCACAGATCCTTGGACACTTTTCATCTACTCTGAATGTGGATTCTCATTCTGCAAAGTTTGTGCGGTGATATCTGAATTCCCCGTATATATACTAGTGTTTTTTAAGAGTGGGATTGTACTGTAGCTTATAATATCTCGGCAGAAAATGTACAAAACAGAGGGAAAGGGGGCGGGCTTCCAAACTCTCTGGACCACTAGTGTACAGGGCTCGAAATGTACCGCAGTAAACCGAACAATATTCCGGTTCGTAAAATTCTGGCAAATATTGTTCCTGTTCGTGAAATTAAAGTAAATATCGTTCCGGTTTCTGAAATTCTGACAAATAGTGTTCCGGTTCGTGAAATTATAGTAAATATCGTTCCTGTTCGTGCAGTTGTTAAAAAATATTGTTTCATTTTCTGTAAAACATTAATATTTCTGTTCAGTTAAAGTTCATCCGAAAAAATGGATAGAACGTGCGGTGATGTATTTAACATCATTGGGACAAACCACCACGACCACCCATACCATGTTAGCTAGAGCATTTCGCTTGGGGGGGTGTGGAGATCGAATTTACCGAATGTTCATAGTAAATTTTGTATTTTTTATTTTTTCGCATTATTTTCTTTTGGGCGAGGGGGGGGGGGGTAGACATTTATTTATTATTTCAGCAATATATAAATAAACAGACCAAAAATTTTAACAAAGAACTAAATAATTTCAACCATTTAAAATTTTACAAACTGGAGGGAGCGAGGGTAGTAAAAATTATGAATGGAGGGAGTGAAGTAGATAACTGCTAATTTATTTATCGTATTGCACAATTACGAATAAAGCAGAGGAAAAAAGTAATTTTAAAGATTTTAACCCTTAACTGATCAGGTGAGGTGTTTTCCAACCCAAAGAAATTTCAATTAGGAAGAAAAAAATTTTGTGTTATTTAGATACGTATATTTATATGTATGTACACTTACAGTACTTTTTCAGTTGTTTTTATTCAAGTAAATAATGCAAAATTCACAGGAGATTTTCTTATTTTAATTCGCTAAATTTTGTGGAGTGCACAAGACAAGAAATCAAACTTTGGGGTTGCATACACACCATCTCACTACGTTATATATATATATATATATATAAATCACCTCATCACTTAAGGTTTAAGCTTTTCGTGCTCGATACTCCAGTGAGGGGGGAGGGGGCAAAGGTAAAAGCAGTAATTTGGGGTGAGGTGTAAAATGGCAGGTTTAGATTGATTACTTATTATTACAATAAAAATAAATTCAATAGAAAATATTAAAAAAATTATTCTTTTATTTATAACTCAAAGTTTGAAATTTGCAATTCTTTTTAAATTTTAAGTTAGAAGTCTGTACGGATAGAAATTTTCAGGCCCGGGCCAGACCGACCCATAGAAAAAATTCGACCCGGCCCATTCTAAAAGGTAGGCTTGAACTCGGCCAAGCCTGACGAAAAAAATTATTGGCATGGCCCGGTGTTATAGCAGCTAAAAGTTCAGCCTGAGACCATCCTGGCCGGGAAAAAAATGAAGTCCGAGCCTGGCACGGCCCAAATGAATTTTTACAAAACACTGACTTTTACGTCGATTTGGTTAAAAATTTGTCTGTACGAGGAATTCTGATCAAAAATACTTAATCTCAGCTTTTCAATTTCTTTCTTTCTTTTTTTTTTTTCTTTTGTAATCTTTATTTTTATAGAAATGCCGTAGGCTGCGATATTTATTTTTTTTAGGGTTCCGTACTTAAAAAGTAAAAACGGAACCATTATAAGTTCACTCCCGTGTCTGTCTGGCTGTCAGTCACAGCCATTTTACTCGTAAACTATGGAACGTGGAAAGTTCAAATTCGGGGAAGTAATAAAGACCATTGACCCACATATTTTCAGATTAATAAACATTCATAAATATATTTAGTAAAAATGTAGCAGGGCCGAAACTAGGGGGGGGGCAGAGGGGGCATGTGCCCCGAGCACCAGAACGAAGGGGCGCCAAATGAAGGATTTATACCTTTGGAATGGATCATTTTCTTCTGATGGATCCATTTTTCCCCCCATTCTGACCAGAAAATCAGAGTTCTAACTTTTTACGGCTGCTCTTTCAGCTTCATCTAACCTTTCATTTGTAATGGCTGTTTCATAATAATGGAAGCCATCACTCTATTAGAAGAAAATAACTTGGTGAAAGCGGGACTCGGATAATCGGGGCTCTACTGTATATTTCATTTTAGAAATGATTTTTAGAATATTTTTGTTGGTGTTCAGAGGGGAGTCATGACCTCCGTGACCTCCCCCTTGGATCCGCCATTGTATATTACGTAGTTCAGTATTACATATTTTAAGATTAGATATTTTAAAATTTAAAATAAATCGGCTATTAGAAAATTAGTAAAATTCTCTTTGTAAATATATTTTTCGGAAGAAGGGAGGGGGCGCCAAAATCCATGTTTGCTCCGGCTGCAATAAAGGCCAGTTTCGGCCCTGGTAGAGGGGCTTGAAATGGTATGGTACTTGAAAAAAAAATCTTTTCTTTGCATATCGTGTGGGGTATCGTGGGAAAGCTTTCGTAACGCTGAACTCAAAAATACATTACTTTTAATTTTAGGTATTATATTTTCAAAGATATTGTCCAAAATGTAGCGCAAAAATATATCCCCCCCCCCCCCCATCTAATTAGGAATCTACTGAAACTAAAATTATGAAAAAATTGGAGGTAGTAGACGTTAATTTAAACCTTGCCGGAAAATTATAGCGATCACCATAGGTCACATAGTTTTTGAGAAAATTGCATTTTTCTGTTACACACAAATTTCGATTTATGGGCATTCAGAAAAACTGTTGAGCATCGCTGGATGTACCTATCGTAGCAGAAGTAAAAAAGCATTGTTGATAATGAATTTCGAAAAAAATCATCGGTAATTAGCTGAGATATTATCCCTTAAAGATACGGCCAGTTTGGACATACACAATGACAGGAGCGGCGTACTCTATGCCTAGTTAACAACTTTTAATGGTATATATGTGTGATGTAATGTCCAGTAACAGTATAAAAGCAATAAATGTCAAATTGTTAAAAACATACAAACTTCAGGGGTCTCAGGACTCTAAAAATTGGGAAAAAAAAAAAAAAAAAAAAACATTTTCAACATTTAATGTCTTAAAATGTATATCATTTTAAAACACAATTTTAATTGGGATGAAAGATATAAGTATGTTCTTTCATTTCATGTATTTAAAAAATTGCAAGATGCAGAATTAGTATTTATAGAGGGCTCGAAACTGTTAGACATTTGCCGAACAGAAAATTGGCATAACAGTTTGCAGGGTTACAAAATAAATATTGCAACTAGAATGAAAATTTTAGTGCTTACATATACTTCATATTGTTATAATTACTCTGAACTTAAATAAATTTGTATTTAAAGCATTTTTATATTTTTAATGCAATGTTACATTTAGCTAATACAAAATTTTGAAAATTTCAACAGTATAATCACCTAAAAAATATTTTTTTGAAAATAAAAAGGAATTTTTCGGTTCAGTTTATACAGACTAACATGAAATATATGTTTTGATAATTTCATGAAAAAATATTCAGAAGTTTTTGAGGTATCCTGCGCCTTATGCCCAAAAAACGACATTTGGAGAAAAATTTCTTCAAAGTTTCGGAAACGCTGCTTCAGCTATTGTGCGAGTATAATTCTAAAAGCCATAACTTCTGTTCTAATGGGAATTTCAAGGAAACAAGTATATCAAAATGTTCAGAAAAGATAGGAGTTTAACATCTAAAAAAATTAAAATTTCTAAAATTTTTAAGCTTTAAGAGTCCTGCGACCGCTTGTCGCAGGACCCGCGCCCTTTCGCCCTGTCGCCGCGCCCTTTCCGGCGCGGAGTAATTCTGTATATAAACTTATGAAATAATGGACTGACATCAGAATTTATAAACGAATTTATTAGAAAATACAAACTTGCTTATTTTCAAGTACATGATAAAAGGAAATTTTTAATTAAATATTCTTGGGACCGTTTGTCTGTTTTGGAATTAAAATTAGGTGTCCTTTTTTTAAGGTCACATTCCTCGCAAGGTTTAATTAGTTTAATTGAATCACATAAATACTGTGGGATTCGCGACTAGTTTGCATTGAGTGTATCTCTCAATACGCCTCGAGTGACTTTAAAAGTTAATTAAAAACCTATCTGGAAAAACGCGGCACTGACCAAGGCGGCGTTGCAACTTTGCGACCTCCTTCCGAGGCGCGCTTAGCACAATGCCAAATTTAAACTTTGAACAAAGGTTTTGTTTTAGCTACACTGTAGAAATAAAGGTTATTTCTAGGCTGAATTTAGTTTTATGAAATGCTAAATGAAGTTTAAATATGCACTGCTTTTATTGTCAGTACTGAATTAAGTTCATCATAAACAGATTAGGATAATATTAAAAAATGAGTTATACAGAAAAGCTATATTTGATATTATTTAGGTTCCATATCTCTTTGAATTTTCATGATAGATCCATTTGCACTTTTCTAATATATACTGTTATACCCAACACTATATTGTATAATTTTTTACAAAGTATTATTTTAGCAACGGTTTTTTTTTTTTTTTTTTTTTTTTTTTTTTTTTTTTTTTTTTTATAATGATACAATTACAAATTCATATATTTATTCTACGGAACCCTCTGTACGCGAGTAATACTCGCACTTGACCGTTTATTTTAAATAAATCTCTATTTGTTATATGGAAATATTTCGATTATCATTAATTTTGTTAATCCATATTCCATGTATTGGAGACTTAAAAATCTAAAAAATGCTATATAGTAAAATCTTCTAAGACGGAATCGCACAGTAAAGTAAAAAAATGCATTATAGACAAGTTCCCTTTTAAATAGGTGTAAATGTATTACTGTCAAACCTCGTTAACACGAACACGCTTAACGCGAATTACTTTTAGCACGAACTGTTTCCGATTGTCTCGTCGAAGTTGTATGTAATGCATTTAAGTTCGGATAACACGAACAAAAAAAGTGGCCACGCTGAGACAATGATTTTCATACGGGTTGGGTGAAAACCGGGACTGAAAATTTTGGCTCGTGAAGACTTGGAAGAATGAAACCAGTCCCGGCTCGGTACAGAAAACATTAATTAGGCCTGGTAAGGCCTAATTTATGTTTTGCCAAAATGGTGCCAAAGCTGATGTTTGTAACAGATTTTTTTAAAACGTGACAATCGGCAAAAGATCATTATGAGGTAGAAATTGATTATAATTTTGTATGCAATACCTTTATCAGAAAATTTAAAAAGGCTATTTGATTTCAAAGCACTTCATGCCTCAGCATCCCTGCAGATTTCATGCTTCTGGATTAAAAAAATGTCTACTTAAATGTGTCAGAAAATTTAACATTCCTGAGAGGAGTAAATATACTTTTTAAGAACAAGTGTTTTTTCTTCATAAACGTGGCATTTAATTCGAAGTTAGAAAATTGTTTAGTTATTTCAAATCTTAATCCGTGTATGGTATGTTTGATAATTTTGATCATATGTGACAGAAAAATGCAGAATATAAGAATAGGAGGATTTGGATTTTATTTTTTATTTTCTTTTATTTATTTCTCTTTTTCCATAATTATTTATCCAAGTAAAAACGTAAGAAAAAATAACAAAATTAATAAAGATTAAATAAAAATATATGAGAGAATTGGTTGATTAGTAGTTTTTATTTTCTCTGGTAATTAGAATAAGGATAATTGTTGCAGATTACTTCAATGAGAAAATTTCAACTGTCTGCCCCCCAAAGCAGATCAAAGGACCAAAACAAACTTCAGAGGACGACGGAAACATTTAGTAGACAATGTTGCATAAAGCCAGACAGAAGAATTTTTTTACTTGGAACTTTTTTACAGAACGTTTTATTAGATTTATAGAATATATAGAATTTATAGAAAAAAGAGAAAGAAATAAAAGAAAAAAAATCTAAACCCTCCTATTCTTATATTGTGCATTTTTCTGTCACATATGATCAAAATTATCAAATACACCCGTGCACGGATTCAGATTTGAAATAACTAAACAGTTTTCTAACTTCGTATTAAATACCACGTTTATAAAAACAAAAACAAAAAAAAAACCACTTGTTCTTAAAAAAATATTTTTACTCCTCTCAAGAATGTTAAATTTTCTGACACATTTAAGCAGACATTTTATCCAGAAGCATGTAATCAGCAGGCATGAGGCATGAAGTGCTTTGAAATCAAATAGCACTTTTAAATTTTCTGATAAATGTATTACTACATATTAAGTTATAATCAATTGCTACCTCATAATGATCTTTCGCCGATTGTCACGTTTTAATAAAATCTGTATCAAACGTCAACTTTGGCACCATTTTCTGAAAGACCAGTTACCTTTATAGGAAAAAAGAGAAACGCTAATTCCTTTACGAATAAGAAAGGATATCTGCAAATTTCGTGCATTTAAAAATGAAAATTTCTTCACGAAAGTGTAAAAAAAGATGCATGTTACGATTTCAGAACAGCTTTAAATAGTTTTTAAAAAACCACAAAATGTGGCTAATCAAAGCTGCACTTTATTTGTAGGATATTTTTTCTGTTGAATTTTTAAGCTGGAACTCGTAACATAGAAATAGAAAGTATTCAGTATTGAAATAGACAAATATCATGTTGAGCAATTAAGCATAAGTATAAAAAAATTAAATATTGTTATTTTAATTTGAAATAATAAAAAAAAGAGTGTTGAACACAAAAAGATTTTTTTTTTTTTTTTTGATAGAGAAGGGGAAGGGGAGAGAGGGTAGACAGTGTGGAAAATTATTTTATTTTCTAGAAAATTACTTTGCTTGCATTTTTTTGTTGAGGTGTAGCTTTGATTTGTTACATGAATTAGCCTGGTTCAAGTCAAAGGATTTTTTTAATTAATTTAAATCAACTTTGAGATCTCTTCATTTCAGAAAACAAAGAAAAAAATTGATTTCAGTTTTTGCAGCAGAAAGTAATTGTATGTCTCAAAACGCCAATTAGAAGAAAGATTAATGCATATCACCAATGCACTTGTCTTTATATATCAATACAACTGATGATTTTAAAACAAGTTTAAAAACATAAATAAAAAATATCTTTTCGAACTGAATGACAAAGATCAGTGTTGCAGTCGTAAAAAAAAACAAAGGGTATAGGCTAAAGTTATGAACATTCATGGATACAGTATACGCTAATGCTAAGAAGCTCCGCAGGTATGCGGAGCTTCTTAAAAAAATCCAGAGAGAGGGTGTATGGCAGATATCTACGTATACCCTCCACTACCCCGTGACAAGAACAGATCCAGATCTTAAAACATATCGTCGGTTTATATTAAGTTACAAAGGAAAAAAAATCCATTATATTATAGTTCTCTATCTTATTATTATTTTTCTTTAAAGCGGTTCTCGAGCTTCCTACAGAACAACGCAAAATTGTCTGTCTCATTTTTAAGCATATTGGTAGGCCTGACTGTTGAAGCGGAATACAATGGAAACTAGTTTTAGATTTTTTGATAAAATTACTTATCGCGTTATAAGCGATTGTGGTCACTTGACGACAAGTTTTTTGCCTTTCTTGAGCTGCCGTGTCCGAAATTCGGTTCAAAACGCCAACTTTGACAATATTTTCTGAAAAATCATCTGCGTTTACCAAAAAATGGAAAACGTCTTTTGACTACATAGTTTCTGAATAGCAACACCTGCCAATTTCCGAACAAAAATGAATTCAGAAATGTCTCAGAAAGTAGCTGCTTTAATTTGAAAACACCCTTAAGGATTTTTTCCCCGCATTTTTTAAAAATAATTTTTTCAAGTAACTTTTAAATTTTCGAAGATACAATATACCATTGCATATAGTAGCTAATAGGGATGCACCGAATATTCGGTGTCTATTCTGTAATCGGCCTTTTCGGTTATGTTACCGAATATTCGGTTATGCCGAATATAAGATATTCGGCCAAACCAAATACTTAAAAAACAGTTTTAAAAATCTTACACAATTTCAGTTTTTAACTGTCAACTTATAAAGATATTCATAATAATTAGAAACAGAATCATATTTAAGAGTTAATCATATTAAGAGAATGTTTTTACATTATTTGCTTTTTGTAAAGTATTACTTAAGAAAACTAACCATTAATGGGGATTTTCATAGGAATTAACAATGTAAAATTGCAAGTTCCTGAACCTTTTCTAGTAAATAATCTGTTTCTTGCTTTTTCACAAAAAAAGGGAGCTTCTAATCAAAACAGAAAAACTTTCAGGGTTGATAATACACATCTAGAAAGACAAATTTTGCTCAGAAAAAACCATAATCGCAATCCACTTATACAGTTATAAATAAAGTGTATCTCATCTCATTCGAAGTCAAACTTGGATTTTCATTTGTTAACCCTAAGGAAGATATCACAGCTATACGTTTAACAAACTTGCTTTGATTTCTGTCAAATACAGTCGGACCTCTATTTAACGAACCTCTATTTTGCGAATTTCTCTATTTTGCGAATTTTTCCTTGGAACCAAGAACATTTTGCGAATTTCTTCGTAAAATAACCTCCAAATAGCGAAGTGCATTCTCTATTTAACGAACTTTTTCTTGTGATCAAAATTTTTTTTTCTCCCCATTTCTCAAAATATTTCTAGACATTTCAAACTTATTCTTTCTTTAAACACGTTTTATGATGTTCAGTGGCCTTGAACAGGTTTTACCAGGCGCCTTCTTTGTCAGCAATGAGAATTCGGTAAGTATGGAGGACGAAGACAATAATCCCTTAGAGTAACTTAAAAAAATGTGGACACAGTGAGGGAAAAAAAAAGAAGAAATTAACCATGATGTGCTGATTGATGACTGTATTTCACTTAATTCTGAAATTGAGACCTTGGAAACACTATCCGAATTGGATATTTTCGAATGTGAAAAATAAAAATAATACAACAATGAATTGCGATGAAGACGAATATGATGATGATGGAAATGAACATTAAGCAGGAATTAACAAAACTTCGTATGATGAAATGCTAAAATCATTTGAAATAATCCGACGCGGATTATAGTTAGAAAAAATATGCATGAAGGGGCTTTTGGTGCATTGCAAAGATGCGAGACATATTATGAGAGAAAGCCCTTTTTTAAATAAAAAAACTCAGGCAAAATTAACAGAGTTTTTCAGAAATTAAATCTAAGGACGCATATGTTAATGTATGGTTAAAAGTATTTGTTATAACTATAATAAATACGATAATGTCATTAAAATTCGTTAATTTTAATGTAAAAGTATTTACTTTAAACAGAAAATACAGTGTATTCCTGGACAATGTTTCGTTTTCCTTGCAGATTTCAAAGATTTAAACACATCGAAAAAATGAATTGATGATGGATATTGGTGGGTAAAATAAATAAAACAAATCGATATAATTTATTTAAAAAAATGTGATTAATTACTTTTAGTAAAAATATTTAGTATTTATGAATTTAAAATCTGTTTTATGTACTTTAAAGTATTTTAAAAGGTGAATCTCTATTTAACGAATTTTCCATATAACGAACTTTTTTCCGGGATTTAGCGACTTCGTTAAATAGAGGTTCGACTGTATAATATCATGATGAGAAGTGCTGGAAATTGCCACTTTTCATATTTAAACAACTATGAGGTAGACATTCCTTTATTCAGAATGCAATTTATAGTATTTATACTGTGTCACAGACAAAAATTCAGTCATTTTCAATGATATCATCACATTTAATACGAACTAAATTAATATGAAACAAATCTTGCAAAAATATCTTCATTTACTGATAAAGCTGTGAACGAAAATTCAGTTTCGGCTTGTACTTGCACTTGCACACCCAGAATTTTTGACTGAATATACTGTAATTTTGATGGAATAAATGGAGTGAGGTGTTGTTTCTTGTTCAAAAATTTTTTGTCTTGACCACGTTATCTCTGTTGAAAGTTTGTTACAATTTTTTTAGGAACAATGTGTGTGTTTACAATTTCTAAAAATAATCGCCCATTCGAAACACTGATCTAAGATGCATTTAAAAACTTCCCTGCAAAATCAAAGACAGTAGAAAAGTTATTTTTGCTGAGTTGTTTGATTTAGAATTAAAAAAATATATTCACTAGGTTTAATTCACTAGAAGAACCTATGAAATATCAAAATTTTTTAATTAATAAAATTTTAAACTTCTCTTCTTAAATACCTCAAAGCAGATTTTTTTCATGTATAAAGTTTACTTGTAAAACGTTCTTGTTTATCAAGATGTAAGTTTCTACATTAAATATTATGTAAAATTATTTTAAAATTTAACATTTTAATGTCTTTAATCTTTGAAATATAAAAATATTCGACCAGCCGAGTACTTGGTATTTGCAGGGCAGAAACTAAGGGGGGGGGGCAGAGGGGGCATGTGCCCCGGGCGCCAGAACAAAGGGGCGTCAAATGAAGGATTATACCTTTGGAATCGATCATTTTCTTCTGATGGACTGATGGCTTTCATTATTATGAAACAGCCATTATAAATGAACTGTTAGGTGAAGATGAAAGAGCAGCCGTAAAAAGTTTGAACTCTGATTTTCTGGTCTGAATGGAAACAAAAATGGCCATTTTTTTTTTTTTTTCAAAAAAAATTATGTCCTCCCCCCCCCCCCCCATTCAGACCAGAAAATCAGAGTTCAAACTTTTTACGGCTGCTCTTTCATCGTCACCTAACACTTCATTTATAATGACTGTTTCATAATAATGAAAGCCATCAGTCCATCAGAAGAAAATAACTCGGTTAAAGCGGAAACTCGGTTAAGCGGGACTCGGATAATCGGAACTCTACTGTATAAGCAAACACTGCAAATAGCCGGTAATACATGCGAATTCTTTTATGTGAACGAACCATAATTGCAACAAACGTCACATTCAATTTACGTAGTTCAGTATTACATATTTTTAATTTTAAAATAAGCCGGCCATTAGAAAATTAGTAAAATTCTCTTTGTAAATATACTTTGAGGAAGAAAGGGCGGGGGCGCCAAAATTCATGTTTGCCCCGGGCGCACAAAAGGCTAGTTTCGGCTATTTGGCCGAATAGATACTACTCGGCTGGCCGAATAATCGGTATTCGGCCTAACAGTTAATTCGGCTAGCGGAATATTCGGTATACGGTTCGCCTGTAGGCCGAATATTCGGTAGAAAAGTTATTTTTGCTGAGTTGTTTGTTTTAGAATTTAAAAAAATATATATATTTACTTGGTTTAATTCACCAGAAGAAGCCATGAAATATGAAACTTTTTTAATTAATAAAATTTCAAAATATTCGACCAACCGAATATTTGGTATTTGGCCGAATAGTTACTACTCGCCTAGTCGAATATTCGGTATCCGGTTCGCCTGTAGGCCAAATATTCGGTATTCGGTCATAATCACTATTCGGTTCATCCTTAGTAGCTGATGTAATTTTATTACACCGTTTTAATTTTTGATAAGAAAAAATTCCCGGTTCTCTCTTATTTTTTGCTTTGAAAAACAGACAATACAACAGTAAAGATCTGGCGACATCCTGTTCCCCGAAAAACCGCGAAATATCCACCCCCCATAGCTTTCAGAGCCCAGCAAAACGAATTTTAACGAACAAGAAGTCTGGCCTTCTAATTTCATTTGCATTGGTCAAGGAGTGTACGCATTTACCCTCAAGGCCTTTTTCTCCAGATTCCTTTCTTGAATGAAGGGAAGATGCGAAGATATTCTCTACCCCTAGCTTCAGGGATACTGCATAGAAATAGGAAGAAGGTATATTTAATCTTCTAAAGGGATACTGTATCATAGACCCCTCCCCTTCTTACACCCATGGAGCAAAGAGAAAGGAAGTTTCTAATTAGAAAATGTTTAATAATTTTAAATACGTTTTGACATTGTTTTCTGTTTTGTAATAAATTTTGTAATATGTTTTTAAAAATTCTTAAAAAAAAAGAAAAAAAATCAGAACCGAAGGAGGCAGTTTTTGAACGAAAGTGAAATTACCGAATGTATATGAGTTTACCGAAGTGGGGGGGTGTCGCACCCCCCCACACCCCCCCTGTAGCTACGTCCCTGCATGTCTATGATACGTTTGTGATAGTTCCTGCTCCAAGTGAAAGATTCACGAGGTAGATGAACTATTAAGTTTTTGTGACTAAATAAATATGTCAGGCCACACATCCAAACTTTTTAATTTTAATCTTATGAATAACGAAGATGGAAGCAGTTTGAATTTAAGCATTACCGAAGACACTGTATAGAATATTGTGCTCTCTGTAACTTTTTAAATTATTATTTAGAATCTTGAATGGATTTTTTAGATTTTGTAAAATTAGAAATAAATTTATCTGTACTTTAAAAAAATAATAAAAATACTAATAAATAACCAACAGTAATTTTGAAATAGCGTTCTGTTTCGTGGATTTTTCCATTTCTGGGAGGAGCTGGGTTAGCTGAAATAAGATTTTGCCTGGGTAAAAAATCTGCCTCGGACCTTGTGATAGGTAAATTATTTCTTGCTAATCTTGTATATACACATGCAAATTTTAAAGCCTTCTTTGTTTGAAGTCGGCTAATAATGGATATCGTGTCGCCCTTTATTCAAAATGTATCAAATAACAGAATACAGAAGGTAACATTTTTCATGCTTTAGGACATATTTTATGAAGAAATTTTACTCTATACTCTTTGCTCATAAATAAAAACACAACAAGGCCTAAATTAGATTTTTAAAAAATGGGAAAACATTTTTTTACCTGTGCGAATCCTGAGCATTTGTGGAACGAAATGTCTTAAGGTATCTACAGAAAGAAACAAAAATGTCACAATTGTTTTTTTAAACAATAATAAAATCAAAATTTGACAATGGAAAAAAAAATATTGAGTATATGGAAAAAAAAATAGAAAAATATAAATAAAGAAATACGTTACATGTAGATTTTATTTATTTGCTATAGTAGCTAAGATTGTTTTAAGGTATTATTAACAACATTTGCTAAATTCTATGGAAAACAGTCAGGGTTCGTTGATAGATATCAATGGATATATATCGTGATGTACAGGGTGATCAATTTAAAAGAGTACCCGTTGGTTTTTCTTATTACCCTTAAATCTGTCGGATGTGGCAACTATTCTAACAATGAAGTATAATTGTTTGAATCTTGTTTAACCCATTTATGCCTAGCGTCCCATTTTTGGGACGATTCGAATTTTAACAAATTTGTATAATTATCTTCTTTTTATAACATGAAAATTGTATGAAATGATTATCTATAAATGTCTTTATCTGTTACCGAAAGATGACAGCATAAGATGGATATTTATTTGCTTAAAATAGAGGCCTTTTTCGGAGTTTATAGATTTTTCATTTTTCAAGATGGCGAAATGTACAAAGTAAGTTTATTTGTATTTTTTCTACCAAGGATCCAAATACATAAGTCATAATCTTAGCTTGTAGACTTCTTTGAAATACGTATTTTTTTTAACTGTGAAATTATATGTTCAAGCCTATTTTTTATGCATGTTTCTGGCATACAAAATATAGGACGCTAGGCAGGAATGGGTACATAATTTCATTAGCCATTTCGGGACAGTTATTTATGTAAAGCAAGATGATTATAATACAAATTGTTTTTAAGCCTCAAATACGATTATTCTTAGTTTATTATTACTAGTACTTATAATGTTATTAGTCTTTCTAAAGAAATACTTATAATTTTTTAGTAAATCATAAAACTACTAATTATAATGTAAAATATACTACTTAAAAGCTTATTTTATGTAAATTTAGACAAAATATATAATTATGCATATTATATTATTACAAATATTATGCATATTCCCATATTCAGTACGCTTACATTTTATCAAATAAATACAAAAAAAATTTAGATAATTTTTTTAGCATTTTTCCAGTTCATTTTGTAATATTTTAAAGTGATTTTACCAACAAGTTTGAGAAAACAACGATTCAGGCACAAATGGGTTAAGTGTGGGAGACAATTTCCAACACTGTTGGACTGTTACAACTTTATTTGTGAGGTAAAACGGAAATGGAGACGCACAATGTTGCTGAATCCCCTGATAATTTTATTTTTAAAAAACATAATTTAATTCAAATTTTTTTACATTATCATTCCTTACAGCAAATGTTGAAAATGTTTGCCACCATTTTGAATGCAAACATGAACACGTCGAACCAAAGTTTTTTGACACACTTTTCAACATTGTTGGTATTATTGACGGGATTTCTTCAGTTATGATTTGTTTTAATTTATCGATGTTTGCAGGACTTTTCTGGAAAAACCTATTTTTGATATAACCCCCCCCCCCCCATAAAAAAGCTAACGGGGTGAGGTCTGGTGACTTTGGTGGCCAGAGGCCTATTGAAATTAAACGGTCATCAAATAATTCCTTAAGTACTTCCATTGGCGTGTGTGAAGGGGCTCCGTCTTGCTGAACCCAGCAGTAAAGATCCTATATCTCCAGGAAGCAATAAAAGTTTGAATTATGTTCAGGTACACTTCGGAATTAATGGTTTGGGTAAAAAAAAAAAAAAAAAAATTGGTCCAATCACTTTCCGCCTCGAGAGCGCACTCCACACACCAATCTTTTGGATGTGTAAAAAATAAAAACGTTGAAAGAAGCAGACGATTTACTCAAATCATTTGCGCAGAATCGAATTAAAAATCACTAATGATGTTCAAGCTAATTTATGTTTAAAAAAAAGTTTTCGCATTTAGAAAGCGAAAAAAAGATACCCGTAAATTAAATATAGATATATTAAATAAGTAATGATGTTGAAAGTCTTGCTACATATATTATAGATGTGGATAATACAAAAAACAAACGGGTACTGTTTTAAATTGATTATATATTCGATATTTATTTTCAAAATATCAAGATTTTTCATGTTTTCACATACTTGATATTTATTTTCAAAATATCAAGACGGTTCATATTTTCCACATTTGATACTTATTTTCAAAATGGCACTGTGCAAGATATTTTTTATGTTTTCAGTCAAAACAAGTGTAAACGAAATTTTCAACTGTTATTGACTCTGTCATTCTGTAGATACAGAACTTTTGTCTCTGGCAGTGACTTTTTTAGCCAAAGAAGAAAACAAATATCACTTTCAAGCTTTAGATCTGAAATTTTTATTTTTAAACATAGAACTAATAATTATGTGGGACATAATTAATTCAGAACAGCCATTGAAAGACAAACTGTATAATAAAAATAATCAGTTATACACAGTTTTATTAGAAAACTAGCAGAACTACCCGGCTTCGCCCCCATCCCCAGGTGGGCCACACTGCCTTCCGCAGCATAGCCATTCGGGATATCCCCAATATGATCTTGAATCAAACAATTATTGAATTATTGTAATTTTTCTTTCGATAAAAGTTATGTTCTCCAGGTAAAAGTTAAATTTTCCAGCATCGGCGTTCACGTTGCTACAGGAGTCAATTTGTTATTTTTCCACCTTTAGCTTAATCATGACAGCATAATCAATAAAATTTAGGGGTAGAGGGCGAGGTCTGGCATGAAGGAAGAAAAATGGAAATTTGATGTTTTACGACAAAAATTTTTAAAGGGAATTACTGAGTGTAAAAATGATCGGAATATCGAGCTTCATTCTAGGTTGGACAAGAAGTGGGGGGCGGGATTTATCAAAATGTAGAGTCTTGCTCTAGGTCGGGCTTTGCTCGACCTGCCCCCCACCTGGCTACGAGCCTGAAAGGAGGGGGCTGTAATTCCATCTCCCCATCTCTATCTTTGTGTATACTGTGATGTCAATGTAGTCTAATATGGTGTTAACGAGAATGACTATTTTGCTGTATGACAGAAGAAAAAATTACAGATTATTATCTAAAAAAGTAAGGAAAAAAACACTTTTTTTCATATTTTTCGACTATTTCGGGAGGAGGGGGCGGGAGACTGTAACCCCATCAGCCCCCTTTCTTTTCCTTGGTGTTAATGTGTACTAATATGGGACTAATGAGAATGGCTAATATGCTGTATGATTGAAAAAAGTTAAAATCTTTTTCAAAAAAAGAAAGAAAAAAATCAGCACATTTCAAATCACTTTCGAAAATTTCGAGAGGGGAGCTGTAGCCCCATCAACCCCCCCCCCCCCTTGGGTACGCCTATGGTATGGAGTTAAATTCCTGAAAAAGTTTCTTATTAGTACTGTGCGAAACAAAAACTGTTCTGTGTCAATGTCGATGCAGTCCAACCGCTGTCCATTCTTTTCGGCCTAGCACCTCCACAAGTTCCACGAACTTCAAATAACCCCTGTAGTAGTCACACATGTTAGGGGCTACACATATATAACGTTATTAACATTTAGCTAATTTTGGACTCCCTTCCTCCCTTACGATATCATACGTTATCATTCGTCGAACCCCCTCACCCACCCACCCCGATGATATCGTTATCAAAGTCTAAAAATTCTTTTTATCTTTACATTCTTTTTCTTTCTTTTAATACGTTTACAGTGATATACATAAATGATATGCATTTATTAGTCGCATAGCTTACGGATTCAAGATGACAATAAAATATCTATACATGAAACAACTTTATGTCAAATTACATCTAAAAGAGTTAGTTTCTATTTAAAAGTATTTAATAATAGCTTATTGTTACATAATGCATTCAGCAGTAATATTGTCTTCTTACACTGCCACTGCCCGGGAAAGGTAAAAGCAGAATTTATCAACAAAACAGTGTATAACATTATTTTCCTTTCTTTACCGGTAAACGCAAGTATCATTTCCAATATATTACGCTCCTGATTTCTCCAACCGCGAATTATATGCGCACATGGCAGAAGAACAGGAATGCCAAACGTTGGGGTATTGCAAATTTTTAAATGAAATTATGCTATAAACATTTAATGGCTTTAATAATAGCCTTGAATTTCATTAAAACATATAAAAATAATAATAAATAAAAGGTAACAGACTATTTAAATGTAAAGAAAGAGTTACTTAAAAAAGAAAAGTTTGATTGGATCAAAAATGATAACGACATCAAAAAGCAACCCCCCACCTAGAGATATCATACTATATCAAGTGCCAGACACCTTCTTCCCTCCCTCCTAAAGTTATAACGTTATATGCACGGCCTCTTATTTGTCTTTCATCTTTCCCCAAATATTGCACGCAGAAAAGAAAAAAAGAACGACGCTGAGGGGGGGGTATTTTGAAAAAATTGGTTACGGCATGAAAGAAGCGACACATAGCCAGGGTTCTCGCTGTCGCTCGCCATTGCGCCAAATCACGATAAAATGTTACATTTGGCCAGTAAACGAACGATTAGACTCGACAAATTGCGAGTGCTCAATTTTTGCTCATCTTCTTTTTGTGTGTGAGTCGGAGTCGTGGAGTCGGGCTCAGTTTTGAGCGAAAGAGTAGGAGTCGTCCATTTACAAGCAGGCCTGCGTTGTTGGAGACGGAGTCGGATCATTTTTGAGCGAAAGAGTCGGAGTCGAATCTGTTAAAATTCCCGGAGTCGGAGTCGTCCATTTTTCTCACCGACTCCGCAGACTTGTGTATGTGTGTGTATCAGTACAGGCGACACTCTTATTTACATTACTGAACGATTGATCGCACTTATAATGTTCAATTGGATCGTACAATTTACATTGTTTTTAGAGATACTAACCCAACACCAATTCAATTTAGCTTCATCCAAAGCCACAGTAAGCAAAAATGTCATTTCAGTATGTTTTAATGTGCCCAATAGGCAACAGCAACAGTACTATTTTGAAATAGCCTTTGAAATAAGGACTTCAATGAAAAGCCGAAGAATTCTAGAAAAATAAAGTTTTTGACATATTTTGTTGGTTATATTTTTCATTTTTCAGAATTCATTGAATGTAATACATTGAAATTCTGAGTTAACTGGAATTGGAAGTTTTATTTCATAACATTTTATTGAGCTAAATCAAATTAAAAAAAAATTTCTTGACTGCGCAATACATTTAGAATATAGTTATTTTGTTGTTGTTGTTGTTGTTGTCTCTGTAGCGGATAATTAAATTTAAATGAATAACTGATCTATAAACAGTTTAAAAAACTTAGGTTGAAACTGATTGCATATTTTATAACATAGTGAAAAAAAAGGGGGGTACTTTAAAAATCTAATTTTCATTGTTTCACAACGAATTTATTTTGCTATTTTTTGTTTCATTTGGCGAATGTTTTCCACTCCTGATTAGCCAAAGTGCAAACGTTCGTAACAAGTTAGCGAGAACCCTGCACATAACCGACGTTATGCGTCGTATAAACGAAACATTACAACATTAAAATGCATAGGATGAATTGGGACTGCACTGAAACGAAGTATAAATGTAAAAGACGTATAACTGAGAAACCTAACCCCGGTGATTTACTGTCAGGGCCGAAACTAACCTTTTTTGCGCCCGGGGCAAACACGAATTTTGGCGCCCCCCCCCCTTTCTTCCTCAAAGTATATTTACAAAGAGAATTTTACTAATTTTCTAATGGCCGACTTATTTTAAGATTTAAAATATGTAATCATAAAATATGTAATACTGAACTACGTAAATTGAATGTGATGTTTGTTGCAATTATAGTTCGTTCACATAAAAGAATTCGCATGTATTACCGGCTACTTACAGTGTTTGCTTATGCAGTAGAGTTCCGATTATCCGAGTCCCGCTTAACTGAGTTTCCTCTTTTACCGAGTTATTTTCTTCTGATGGACTGATGGCTTTCATTATTATGAAACAGTCATTAAATGAAGTGTTAGGTGAAGATGAAAGAGCAGCCGTAAAAAGTTTGAACTCTGGTTTTCTGGTCAGAATGGGGGAAAAAATTATGGCCATTTTTTCCCCATTCTGACCAGAAAACCAGAGTTCAAACTTTTTACGGCTGCTCTTTCATCTTCGCCTAACACTTCATTTAATGACTGTTTCATAATAATGAAAGCCATCAGTTCATCAGAAGAAAATGATCGATTCCAAAGTTATAATCTTTCACTTGGCGCCCTTTGGCTCTGGCACCCGGGGCACATGCCCCCTCTGCCCCCGCCCCCTTAGTTTCGGCCCTGTTTACTGTAATAGCCTTACGTTTTTAAAATAAGTAATTAACTTATACATTACTTCTTCGAGTCCTCGCTGTCTTGGGAATCTCTTTATGTTTTGTCACATTCCATGACATAGAAGAATTCACATACTCTGTTCCATTCATTATAACTCCAACTGCAATAAATGAAAAATGTGAAAATATAGCATTTTGCTCACGTTAGAAAAACTACTTAATGAATGTTCGTGACACAAAAATCTAAAAAAAAAAAAAGAAAAGAAAAGAAAGAAAGAAAAAAGAAAACATTAAATTAAAATAAGAACGGCTAATCAGTGTATACAATATATTAAAGAATCTTCAATTAAAATAACATACTACTCACAGTAATAAAATACAAATTATAATATACAATACAATTTCAAAAAAAATTATGGCCATTTTTTCCCCCATTCTGACCAGAAAATCAGAATTCTAACTTTTTACGGATGCTCTTTCATCTTCACCTAACACTTCATTTATAATAGCTGTTTCATAATAATAGAAGCCATCAGTCCATCAGAAGAAAATGATCACTTCCAAAGGTAAAAGTTCGATGAACTCTTATAATCGGGACTCTACTCTATATACATTTTTTTTTTTTTTTCGTCGGGGGCGACACTAAATTCTGAAAAAGCAGAATTCATGTTCTCTAGTAATTTTTTTTTCTTTCGTCCTTCCTTTTTTTTTTTTTTTTTTTTTTTTTTCCCATGTGTTCAGATTTTTGCTGTTTTTCTACACTTGTCTTCGACCAATCACTTTATGAAACTTTTTTAGATATTTGAAGTGATATGCAGTTACTGCATGGTTTTTTCTTCTTCTTCTTTTTTTTTTTTTTCTTTAAAGAGAAAATACTAAAATTTGCAAAATATTGTCAGATTAAGAGAAGAAAAACACTAAAAAAATTCACTGTTTCCACACGTATATTCACCTATAAGTATTTTTATAAGATAACCTGTAATAATAACTAGGGGTGACGAATAGTGATTTGACCGAATACCGAATATTCGGCCACATTTTAGGCCGAATACCAACATTTTTTTTTTCAATAAAGAAAATAACTTTTGATTATATATATATTATATATATATAGTTTTCCTTTTTCAAGCCAAATGGCAGCAGTATTTTTGTTTTCATTGACTAACTGCTGGTCACATATTTTGATAGTCTTAAATCTGATTGCATCCTCACATGTTATAATTTTGTGGATCAAATTTCTAGAGTTTTTGGATTTTTGTCTATAATTGAGGTAATGTGCCCCCTAATCATTTTTCAATTTTTAATATCTTGTGTGATGTTTATCTTTCTTCAGATCACTCGGTTTTTTATCATTTATTTTGTTTTCTGATGCGCTATTAGGAGCTGAATTTTGTCATTTTAGACTTAATGCCGACAAAACTGGATGAAATACCGCATCTTCACTATGAATTAAACCTGCAAGCTCCTCTGAGGATTCTGTGGGTTATTCATAGTTTCTTATTTTACATACTAGTTTCCAATGTTCATATCTTGTTCATCTTTAGAATTTTACCAATTTTACCAATACATTTATGATTTCATCTTCATTATATATGTATATATATATATATATATATATATATATATATATATATATATATATATATATATTGATATATAGATATATATATTGCTATAGATATAGATATGTATATATAATTTAAAATTTTAAAATGGAAAAAATAATTAAAAATAAATTTATGTTCTAATATTAATCTGTTTAAATTTTTTAATAACTTGATGTAGGGTGAAACCCCCAGTAACTGACATCTTAAAGATTATTTCTTGCTCAAATCACTACATACAAAATTTTAATCCCATTTTATACTTATTTTTCTTTTTGAAAGTACAGTGTAAATACATATAAAATTACTTTTGACAAAATTATTAGAAATTATGCATTGTATTATTAAAAATTCTTTTTTTCACAAATATCGTGAATAACTCTAGTAACTGACACGAACCCATTTTTAAAAAACCAATAACTGACACGAAGTAAACCAGTGTTTGACACTTTGCTTGCTAAGATTAAAAAATAAGGGTTATTTTTTTATTTCAAGGAATTTATGTTTTAAAAATACTTTTATCTTTATTATCTAATCTTTATTATTATTTTTTTTCATATGATATCATACTACAGATGTATGTGTCTCTTTTTTTTTCATGTTTTAAATTATTAGTAATGCAAATATCCAATAACTGACATTTATGAATCTGTAACTGACAAATGGTGTCAGGCCTTGGTAGAACAACTTAAATTTTAATGTTGTTGACTAAAAGATAAATTCATTATTTTTTTAAACATATCAAATAATAGATTTCGACTTTCTTTAATATTATTAACAGGACCCGACTTAGGCCCTGGGGGGGGGGTCTGAAGCAAGAATCATTCGGGGGGGGGGAGCTTCTATCTATCTATAGAATTTTTTTGTCAATAATGTGGAAACGGCTAGTACTAAACTTCATACATATTGTAAGTATGCATAAATTTGTACCCGGTACTGCTTACATCTGAATACAGAGTATCACAAAAAATGGTCACAATTTTAAGAAAAGGTGCTAGTAGTATAATATAGTAGAAAAAAATGATAGATTGGTGGACACAGGTATTTCTTTGCAAACTTTTACTTCGCTTATCTACGTACGTTATAAGAAGTCTAAAAGAAAATGCCTAAATTGGTCATAATTAATTGTTTTAACTTGCCATGTTACGTGGAAAACGTTAATAAAGAATTTCTTTTGAAAACAATAGAATACTAAATTGTCACAATAAAATTTTAATCATTAGTTTTCTAATGATTCGTTTACTTTTTGAATGGGTGGAGGGGGTACGAGAAGCTAAGACGGGAAGATGGACCGCACTCCCTTCCTAAATGTTTGAAAATATATGAATTTTGGTCACTTTTGGCAAACTTTAATCATTTGGCACCTTTTAATGAAAATCCTGATTGCTCTCATGGGGGCCCCCTAAAAAGGAGGGGAGACCGGGGCAGCTGACCCACATACCCTGCATAATCGGGTCCTGATTATTAATAATTATCTGCAATGAAATTACTGGAACCAATAACTGGCATCCCCCATTAAGGGGTCCGGGAAAGCCCTATCTCCGCCATGTTAAATTCACCAACTTTATGTACCTTTTCTTAGAAATGGTGAAAGATAGAGGTCTATATTTTTTAGAGTAGTTAGAATAACATGTTTTATGTATTTTAACGGGCCATTTTCTTTCTAAGTGAACCTGAAAATTAATTGTTAATTATTTATTGAAAGACATTTTTAAATTAGCATTTTTGGTAAGATTTCACTGCCTAAAATAAATGGGTCAATCCATTTCAAGTGGTCCAGCACTGGTTGCTCGACCGTTTTTAAAAAATTTGAAATTTTTTGTACAACAACCCTAACATGATGGAAGTTCAAAATGGCTATTATTTTAATTTTATTATTTTTTGTTTGTGCATGGCAGCCATCTTTGTTTCATCGTCTGCAGCAATTTTCTCACAAGAAGGGTTTACGGAATTGTAAATAATTCGTCGTTTATTTATCCAATTCAATTGCGGATTAAAGCAATTTGTACAGAATACATTGGGCTAAAAATCTGGCAATGGACTAGTTTCCGAAACTAACTGCTTATTGGTAAAATTTAAGCATAAATTTTCCATTTTTTTCCAAAATTTGTCCGTTTACAAGAAAAAATTTTTCTAGCAAGGAATACTGTCAACGTGACATATTTTTTTTTACAAATAGGCTGAAAGTACTTGTACTCACACGCCGAGTTCCAGATCTGGGACTTGCTTTCTCTTCGCTAAAAGAAATCCCAAATTTTTCAAAAATGGCAAAAATCGCACTTTTCAGGCTTTGATATCTCTGGTGGGGCACGAGATAAAATCTGAAATTTTTTTTTATAAGAGTATTGTATGGTAGTGTTATGCACAAGAAATTTCAAGATGGAGATTTGACTACAAGCTGAGATATGGCAAGGGCAACATGTCAAAACAATACTGCCAAACTATTGTTTTGTTGTAGTCACAGCTAAGTATTTATCTCAGAGTGTCATTTAAATTTATGTTTTTGATTATCTTTAAATAATAGTAACAGAAAATAAAGCCCTTTGCAAAGCTTAGCAATTAATAAAAAAAACAAGTATGCCTAAGGCCATACATTTTGTATGGTTTCAGTAATTTTTGTTTTAAGTAATTTTAGTAACTAAAAGAAACCTCAGCACTTTTACATAAAGAAAAAAAAATATTTTTATACAAGACCTGAGACAAAAACAACATAAGGAAAAGAAAAGCTGTTAATGTTGTCATACTTGTTGAGACATGATCAAACGTGTTAAAACACATTCTTGCTTGTTGGTTCAAAAACCACAATTTTGATCTTTCTCAAAATTTTATTTGTAGGAACCAAGTCTTGTCATCTCTTGATAACTTGATTAAAGATTTTGTCCCTGCTGGCTCATAGAAATATACTTTGAAATCACTATGTGCAAGTCTCAATTCATTAATAATTTCTAGCTTACTTATGAAAAACTGTGATTTTTCTGCAGTATAAATTTTGAAAACTCTTTGGGTATCTTTACTTTCTGAAAATTACTTGAGGCTGATGCATGGTAACATCACATAATGTTTCATTTACAGGAACATACTTATGGTAGGAACAAGTTTCAGGGACTGGCAAGCAGCATTAAAATTGTGGTTTTTAAACGAACAAGCAGGAATGTGTTTTGACACGTTTGATCATGTCTCAACAAGTATGCCAACATTAACAGCTTTTCTCTTTCCCTATTCTGTTTTTGCCTTACGTCTTGTATATATATATATATATATATATACAAGACAATGTAAAAGTGCTGAGGTTTCTTTTAGTTACTAAAATTACAACAAAAATTACCGATACCATACAAAATGTAAGCCTTAGGCATAATTATTTTTTAAATTAATTGCAAAAGATTTATTTTCTGTTACTATTATTTAAAGATAATCTAAAAAATAAATTTAAATGATACTCTGAGACAAATACTTAGCTGTGACTACAACAAAACAATAGTTTGGCAGTATTGTTTTGACATGTTGTCCTTGCCATATCTCAGCTTGCAGTCAAATCTCCATCCTGAAATTTCTTGTGCATAACACTACCATACAATACTCTTACAAAAAAAAAAAAAAAAAAAAAAAAAAAATCACATTTTTATCTCGTGCCCCACCAGAGATATCAAAGCCTGAAAAGTGCGATTTTTGTCATTTTTGAAAAATTTGGGATTTTTTTTAGCGAAGAGAAAGCAAATCCCAGATCTGGAACTCAGCGTGTGAGTACAAGTACTTTCGGCCTATTTGTAAAAACAATTATGTCATGTTGACAGTTTTCCTTGCTAGAAAAATTTCCTCTTGTAAATGGACAAATTTTGGAAAAAAAATACTGAAACTTTATGCTTAAATTTTACCAATAAGTAGTTAGTTTCGGAAACTACTCCATTACCAAATTTTTAGCCCAATGTATTCTGTACAAATTGCTTTAATCCGCACTTGAATTGGATAAATAAACGATGAATTATTTACAATTCCGTAAACCCTTCTTGTGAGAAAATTGCTGCAGACGATGAAACAAAGATGGCCGCCATGCACAAACAAAAATTAATAAAATTAAAATAATAGTCATTTTGAACTTCCATCATGTTAGGGTTGTTGTACAAAAAATTTCAGATTTTTTAAAAATGGTCGAGCAACGAATATGACATTTTCTGGACAACTTGAAATGGATTGACCCAAATAATTCTCAACAAATCATTAAATCCCTGTGTTAAAGTATACAATATATCATTATATAAGTATTAAATAAAAATCTGGGTTCTTAAATTTAATAGATATTAAAAAAAAGCGACATAAACATGAAAAATCCAAGTTTTGAGAAAAAGTCAAAGATTTAAATGGCCATTAAGCTTTGAAGTACTATTAGAAAGAATGATTAATTTCAACATTTTTTAAAAATATATATATATATAAACATGTGTGATACATCGTTGGAAAGATAAAAGTTTAAACTATTTAATGATATAAACAAGTAAAACTCGATTTTTTAGTTGAATTTTGCTTTCCCGATCCCCTTAAGCTTAATTAAATGCGAACTAGATGATAAACTGGATAAACTAGAAATCATCATGGTCCTAATGTATCATAGACATCTTTTAACTGATTTCAACAAGTATAACTGTAAGAAAAAGTTTAATGTAGTTGCATTACAAATAGATTTAAAAAAAAAAAGAACTACCTTAATTTCAGAAATAAAATGGGTGCCTCAAAATGGTACTTTTTGTGTTCTCAAAAGTTTCTTTCTCATTACATATGTTTTTGGTCTTGTAATGGTAAATAAATTGACTCCAAAATAAAAATAAGTGTCTAAGTTACTACTAGATGAATTTACTTTGTAGAATTTTACAAGAAAATGCTCATCTGACTTATGCAATTAAGAATGAAAATGACTTCATGTATGTGTCAGAAAGTAGCCCGTGTGGATTAGAAACATGTAATATAAAAATTTTGTTTTTAAAGTCAATTCCTACTTAGGTCATCAAAGAAAAATTTAACATAATCTCTTAAGCTAATATTAGTTTTTGTTGCATTAAAATATCTCAATTTGTTGATTTTCTATAAGCAAGTAGGTTTACGATGGAAGTCTATGGGAATTTGGTGAAATATTAGCGATATCGCCAAGTTGGCGTCACTTTTGGTGACTCATTTTGGTCGCCAAATTGGCGACAAACTTGGCGGTATTTGGCGACAGAACAGGGTCCCCCGTATGGTAACCCCCCTTATAGATATGAAGATGCATTAAATGCTTCAGTAACCAATGGCCGCCATTTTGTCTCCCATGCAAAACTAAAATTAATTAATTAAAATTTAATTAATGAATTAATATTTGAAAAAACTGCATTAACATCAACTGTCATCCAGTACAAGTTAAAAAAAATTATTTCAACTTGATAGGATGAATAATAAGTATTTTATTAACGATTGAAAATTTGAACAAGATATATATATAAATAAATAAACAAATAAATATAGGGAGAGTGTGTACTAATAGTAAGAATTGAAAAAAGTGAAAAAAAAAAATCTTATCCTGAATTTACTTGGCAAGATATCTTGCAATATTCGGCAAGATTTTAACAATATTCAGCGAGATATCTCGAAATATTCGGCTGCAGATATTCGGCCGAAGCATTCGGTCAACAACCCTTCAATATCCGGCCAACCGAATATTCGGCAAAATGACCGAATATTCGTCCCATCCCTAATAATAACGATCAATTATTAATAATTACTCAATTTTTGCAATTAAATATATACATTTCATATTCACGAAATTTTCTTAAAATTTGTTTTTAGTTTTACTATTCTTTACAATTTTTATGCCGGTAATATAAGGGCCGCTTCATTGTCCCTCCTAGATGACGTATCAGCCGCTAACCTGTAGGGAAATTTAATTTGATTAGGTGATTAATCACTATCTAATACAGTAGAACTTCGATTATCCGAAGTAATTGGGACCGACCCTCATTCGGAAAATCGAAATTTTCGGATAATCGGGAATGCTTCCACTGATTAAGGAGAAATATATGCAATATTTTTTATTATGTTAACAAGTGCCTAATAAAAACAAAGCAATAGCAATATAGAAACAAGAATAAATTACCTGAATATTAATTTTGAAATTAAGTACCTTTTACATAGATCACAAGGGTTTGAAAAAATGTTTTGTTTGTCGCAGTATCGACTGCCTTTGCTTTGAAGCTCTATCACGGAGTTTTTTAATATTATTAGTTCACCAGTGTCACAGTCTTTCTGCTGCTCCAGCTATGCCAAACCTTTTGCAAAACAATCAAAAGCTTCAGAATTGCTAATTTGTTCGTTTTCTTCGTTCCACTCCTCAGCTTACGGGAGCTCAAGTTAAATCCAAAAGAACTGTAAGAAAGTGGAGCGAAAACATTTATATGTAGTCGATGTTTGGAAAGGACCGCTTGAAATATGATAGTTAAAAAAAAAAAAAAAAAAAAAAAAAAAAGCTTTCAAAATGGATTTTGCACACAAGGAATATGATAGTTAGAAAAAAAAAAAAAAAAAAAAAGCTTTCAAAATGGATTCTGCACACAAGAAATGTGATAGGTAAAAAAAAAAAAAAAATACGGTTTTTACCATCAAAAACTTGGCATTCGATGTCGGCGTAGTGAGTTTTTTTAAATTATCTACTTAAATACTAAGTATTTTTAAGAAGATTGTGAAATTGAAAATCAAATAGATGTAAAAATTTGCATGATCTTTTTTTTGTTTGTTTGTTTGTTTTAAATACCTAAATTGAAGGTGGGATGTTTGAAAAAATGCACTACTTCAGCATCATAAGGCTACATTCAGAAGGTGAAAACAGTATTTTTGTAATTATATCAAGCAATGAGTAATCACCTAATTCAATTTCCCCCATAGAACGACATGGATATCGATGGGTGGTCGGGGACGTGAAAATCTTCATTAGTGAAGTATTCATACGCAGGGCTTAATTTGCGCCGGAGCCCACCGGAGCTCAGCTCCTGTACTTCTCTGTTTTTAGTACATACTTAAATATCGATCGGAATTCACCGGAGCTCATAAAATACAGGGCTCCGGAGCCCAATGCAATAGTGCTTACGAAAAAACGAAGCCTAAATTACCCTTCCCTTTCTCTCCCATCTCCAAGTTTTTACTTTATTTTCTATTAAAACACTTATATGTGTCGCATACGTAGGGGATGGAGGTGAAACGGCCTCGATTTTTATATCTGTCTTTGGGCTTACGCGGTCTCGAGCTCAGTTTGTATTAAATTCAAAATTTTATTTATTCATGTATAAAAGGAAAAGAAATTTCCCGCGTTAAAAATTAATTATTCCATTTCAAATCATTTTAATGCTACTTTGATCAGAAAGAAGGGAAAACAGAAATCGTGTCTTTCTATTCAAATGATATTTGGAGATTTAGGTGTGTCATATCATTATCTTATTTAATTGCCGAATTCTGTGATTAATTAACATTAAAATTAGGTAAAGATTTCTATTCGCAAGGAGGGATAAAGTAAAAAGTTAAACAGTTGGCAGTTAGATATATTTATTTATTTATTTATTTTTAATTAAAGGGAAAAAGAAGATGCTTTAAATTTTGCAAATAACGTATGAAAAATAAATATGTGGATTGGAGTAACGGTGAGGGGGGGGGGGGCACGGTACGGTTTTAGTACTGCAGAATTTTAGGGCTCCGGTACTTTTTTTCTTAGAAATTAAGCCCTGTTCCTACGAACTGGAAACGACGACGCTTCACCCATTTCATACAGGTACTATCCAGCAAATTGATTGTCTAAGAGAGTAAAGCCTGTTTATAACGGAATCCGACTAGAAACGGAAAAAAATTATGGTTCAGCCCCTCCCCCCAAAATATTATGCAATTATAGCTTCTAATATAAAAACAACATGCAGAAAACGGAAGTTTTCACTGGTCGTTTGAGTTTCCATCTAATCAGGTTTTGTTGTATCTGATGGTTGGACGCCCGCATTGGAATTATTACCGGCATCCACAGTTCTTTTCTACGACCCTGCTTATATTGTAAAGATTGTATAACGTAATAGTACTGATCCGAGTATTGATTTAAAAAACTAAAAAGAGGTGGAGTCCAATGACATAAAAAAATCGCAATAATACCTTTTCTGGTTCTGCATATGATGTGTTAAAAATATTTTCTGATTTTTTAACCCTTTTTTTTTTGTAATTTTAAGCCTTTTTTGTGAATATTTTACATTTCGTTATTGTATGTAAATAAATTATACACAATTACCTTTGGTTTTACTATACTAAACTATCAAATTTGTGCATTTTTTTTCCAGAAAAAAAGTGATGAATGCATTTCATGAATACTTGTTCCTTCTATAAATACTGAACTAATTCATAATTTGTTACTAGAAGAGTCGGATTTTTATCTGGAAAAATAACACTTAGGTACACTTGAAATACGCTAAAAAAAATGTATTCCTGCCAAAAAAAAAATTTATAGTAGTATGTGAAAAGAAACTAAAAGTATTTTTATTAACTCACACCACTATTTTCTAAGAATAAAAGTTATTTATATTTTAAATAAAAATTTAGATATAGATGTACGTAAAGATGGCTCATGTAACCTTGAACATTAATTATAATGTTCGGGTGAATTGGAAAACTAGATAGAAACAAGAACAAGTAAGATTTAAAAAAAAAATTAAGTCAATTCCTACTTAGATCATCAAGAAAAATTTTCTATAATCCTTTAAGCTAATATTAGTTTTTGTTGCATTAAAATATCTCAATTTGTTGATTTTCTATAAGCAAGTAAAGCCTATTGGTTTACAATGGAAGTCTATGGGAATTTGGCGAAATAGAGATATCGTCAAATTGGCGTCACTTTTGGCGACTCATTTTGGTTGCCAAATTTGGCCATATACCGCCGAGTTGGCGATATTTGGCGACAGAACAGGGTCCCCCTAACCCCCTTATAGGTATGGGGGCTGCATTAAATGCTATTCAATAACCAATGGCCACAATTTTTTCTCCCATATAAACTAAAATTAATTAATTAAATTTAATTAATGAATTAATATTTGAAAAACTGTATTAGCATCATGTGTCATCCACTACAAGTTTAAAAAAATGTATTTGAACTTGGGTGGATGAATAATAAGTATTTTATTAACGATTGAAAATTTGAACAAGATATATACAGGGAGAGTGTGAACTAATAGTAGGAATTGAAAAAAACTGTATTTACATCAAGTGTCATCCACTATAAGTTTAAAAAAATGTATTTGAACTTGAGTGGATGAATAATAAGTATTTTATTAACGATTGAAAATTTGAACAAGATATATATAGGGAGAGTGTGAACTAATGGTAAGAATTGAAAACAAACATCGCATAGAAACATAAAGATGCTCAAGCATGAGCCGTCTTACTTAAATTTAGGAAAAATTTGCCAGAGATCTAGGGAAATGCAAATAACACTGATTGACAAAATTTAAGCTTTTTCGTGCCACACGAACTTAGTGTTTTCGGATAATATATGGTGTAGTCAGTAAAAATAAGCAGTTTTGAAATTTTAATCACCAATGAGCTTTACTTGCTAAAGAAAAATTATTTTTAAAAGGAAAATAAAGGTTTTCCAGAAATATGTATAAAAACTCTACATGAGAAAGTTGTAATCTAGGATTTTCTGGAATATTTGTCGGCCGGTTGGTCCCTTTTGATAGTCCAGCAGAAGTCCGCCTACATCCTTGGGCTGGACTTACCCTGATAATGTTTTTCGATCTTTGAAATGTCCTGATAAAAAATAACTTTTAAATTGACGCAGACGTTGAAAGAATATGTACTATACTGATATTTTTTCAAGTAATAATTTGATGTTTTCTTAAGTTTCTTTCACATTAGCTGCGTGTGCTAATAGAACAGAACGAAGTGCATTGCCGTTATGGAGTAGAACTGCTCTTAACCCTCTCGCTGCGTAATTGTTTTATCAAAATAGTTAAAAAAATTCCGTCTTTTAAGAATTTTTATTTTTTTGTCACAGGATTTTCAAAACAAAATTTTTGAAATTTTCATCACGATTTCGAAAATAGTATATTTTAGTTTCATGATGTAGCAAATTCCATCTTTTCAACCGAGACCCTAAGTTCTTAAAAAGCCGGAGTACAGTGACCAGGTACCCCTGAGCCAATGAGATTTAGAAGTAGGTGGAGCCTGGCCACACAGAATGAGATGAAAGTAGTTTACGAGCAAAATATTCTATCAATTTCGCCAAAGGATAGAACACACATAAACAATTTAATATACATTCTTCTCTTGAATATATATATATATTTATAAAAAAAAAAAAAAAAAAAAAAAAAAATCCTGCGGAATCTTGATATAGCGTCTGTAATAAAATAATGAAAATTCCGATTATTTGGTGACCTGTCGCCGGTTGGCAACACAATGAAGAAAAAAATGCTTATATGATAAATTACTCTTTAAAGAAAAATTTTTTAACCCTTCATATCGAATACCGAACTAGTTTAAGAAAGTTTAACTTCATTAAATACACTGTTATAACTACAGTTTTGCCATTTACATTTATATGTATATATAATGAAATTTAATGATCGTAATACTTGATGAATAGATCTTTGAGAAAATACTGTAAACGTTAGCGTTTTGAATCGAATTTCCGGCACGGGAAAGGAGAAAAAGAAGCGTTCATATGAAAAGAATATTTTATAACTTGATAAGTAATTTATTTATTAAAAAAAATGGAAAACGCTATTCGATTCTAAATAGCTTCAAAAGTCAGGACTGTCAATTTTATGCCTTTACAGTTAAAAATGAGTCTGAAACATTCGCGTTGTTGAGCACAGAATTTGAGAATCACCTTATATTTATTTCCAAAGATTCCGCAAACGGAAGTTCATTATCGCTATTAATATTTTTACAAAACATATTGTCTAACCGACACAACATGAGAGCCATTAAACTCGGTTGTGGCATGGCTCGACTATGTAAAAAAAAACAAAAACAACAACAACAAAAAAAAAGCCTGATCTTGACCCGGTAGCATTTAAACTCTGTTTACTCGATTAGAGACCACGGAGAAGTTTCCGGCCTCCTAATTGGTTGGTTTCCTTTATGCGATTTATTTTAGCACCATTAGGAAAACGGAAAACACCGACTTAGAAACAACTGCTCATTAACAGTTTTTTTTTTCCTCATTTTTCTGAAATGTTTGCTTTTGCGGAAGTTAAACTTTCGACTTCATATTTTAATGAAATCGAATCAATTTCCAAAAATTTAATTTCAGTTCACAGCAATGTTCAAAATTTAGCAGAGTACAATAAATGGGTGAAAGAATTCGGAAATTTGAATAATAGAAAATCGAATTCAAGATCATCAAAGCCTTGTGTACAAAAATAAACTCTGTCAAGCAAAAAAAGGAAACATTCCTTGTGAAAAAACGTTAAATTAAACCAGCCAAATGCAAATAGACATTAGATTTCGCTGTTATGAGCATATATTTACTACAAAATGTGCCTCAATTTTATTTTATTCTGAATGCATTTTGTTTAAAATTAATTTTACCTTCTAATATTTTTTATTTTTATTAAATTGCTTCATGTGAAAACTATTTTGTTATTTAATAAAAGATTTATTTATTTCCCTAATTACCCAGATAGCATGAACAATTGCAGCAAGATTAATTTTTTCTTGATATTTTCTTGTCACGAAAAATTTGAAGTAATAATATTGCCGCAAGGACATTACTAGGTAGACGGAATATAATCAATCGCTTTCTTGCAACGCAACTTTGCTCTAAACCTGATACAACACTGTCATAAAATGACGACGTAAGCGAAAAATTCCTTTTGTTGGAAAGAGAACAGATATAAACGCGCATGCGCGGATATTTTACAAAGACAAAATTACAACACTTCTTTATTGAATTCCATGAAGCAGCGCCATTGGATTAGCGTTCAAGTAAAGAACCCAGATATAAAGGTATTTATTATTTTAATTATTCAAATGTGATTCGGATATTTTTGTATTTTCTCTGTACAAACTACAACTTATTTCGTACAGAAATTTTAATAAATTAAAAAGTTATGTTTATTTACTGAGGAATGCTTACATTTTTTAAATAGTTTGGTTTTGGTCCATGTTAAGGCATTATTGAAAATTTTAAATTTTTAAATGAATTTTTCTCAACTTTAAGGGAAATTTCTAAGATATCGTTTTAATTAATATTTGCCTATTTTCTTGCTCACGCCGATCGAGCAGTGTTGAATTCAGATATTTTTCTCCGGGATTAATTTCTGCGGCTCTGGAGGGGGAGGGGGCATTTTAGAGATTCGGTGAGGAAATTGCTTATTAAAAAGCATAAAATATCAAACCTTCCGGGGGGAATACCCCTCCTGTTGAATTCAGCAATGCGTTCGAATGAATTTTTAATTTTAAATTATCTTTTCATGGCCATTAAACCCCTTTCTATATATAAATATCAAGTATTTTAAACAGTTTCTTAGTGTGCTATTCTCCATGCTTCTTATCATGGACTTCTATTGTATCGCTATTTTCTAATTTTTATTAAAGTTATTAACAGTATTTCCTTCCGGCGTCAGTTTTATTTAATTCTTTAAAAATTTCTCTTTTCTTTTGACATAACTGCTTGTTAATCGGATGTGTATAAGTCGTTTTATTTCCTATTTTTCTTAAATTTTAAATACGAATATTTTGAAATTGTTAATTTTTCGCGACAGCAAACCTGGGTTTGAAATGTGCAGAGCAAATCGGAACAATATTCCGGTTCGTAAAATTATGACAAATATTGATCTGGTTTGCAGTGTTGTAATCGTAAAAAAATCAGAGGGTGTACGCTAAAGTCATGAACGTCATGTCTAGAGTATGTACGATATAGATTTATTCGAGAAACCGGGAGTATACGGAGCTTTTTAAAAAAATCCAGAATTTTTGCAATGAATTAGAGCTAAATAACTAAAATGCATTGACTAATTACTTAAACTCTTCACCACCCACCCCCCCCCCCCCAAAAAAAAAAGTTATAAAATAGCTTTGTGTGATACTTAAAACCTCGGATACCATAGCACCAAAATATTATTTTAATAGTTACAAAATATTTTTTATTGATAATTAAAACTTTGGACCTTAAAACCTTAATTCCATTGTTATATTATTAATGTCAGATTCGAAGACTATTTATTTGTGTTATTATTAAAGATGTTTCGTTTTGAATCCTTTTTCACATGTAAAATAGTGTTCAACTGCATCTTTATTTATTATTTTCTTCTATGATAACAATCTTTAATAAAATGTAATTCTTAAAAACAGACACTAGTCACCGGAAGTAAAATTTAACATTCAAGCTAATGTTAATTCTATGGACAGTTCTTTGCATATTTTGGGCTCACATTTTAATATTTTTTAATATTATTTTTTGCATAGGATACACCTGGTTGATATATATAGTTGTGCAATCGTACCTTTTCGAGCTTTTATGCAATTTTTTATATGCAGATACTTTCAATTTTGAAACCTGTTCTGAAAGTGAAACTGTACTCATATAAAAGAAAGCTGTAACCAAAACCGAAAAAGTACAAAAGCACAACAATATATGGGGAATTCTCACAATCTTTTGACTTTTATGTCCCTGAATAATAATTTTTATTTTAATACATTTTTTTGTGTTTCTTTTTTTATTTCATATACTGGAGAACATTCCATTGCATGATTGCATATAACAATATTAACGAGATAAATAAGTTTTGGACGATGTTGGGTGTCCAAATACCAGGAAAACTCCTATATCGTCCCGTCCCTGATACTGATTTTTAAATTTGGAGCTGTCTGTATAAAATTGTTTCAATAAAAGTAATTCGATGTAATTTTTTTTCCGAAACTGGGACAATTGTTTAATATAAATATTGCCCAAAAAATTAACCTGCACACATTTTTACGGTTGATATTATTTTTTGAACTCTGTCCCTGGGTTTTTCATCCTTACCGTCCCTCTTGCTAAACTTATACAGAAAATCACTTCAGATGCAGCCACAGAATTTTTTTCAAGTTTTTTCTCATGGAGAAGTATGCTAGAGAAAGGATGTCTAAAATTCTTTGACAGGAAATTTATTGCAAAATTTAAATCAGCATTTAAATATCAATTTCAAGATCGTGGCTTTATTGGTAGTCTTACCGTCCCCAAGGTTTATTTCTGCACTTTTCGAGGTAAATTAAGAAAAAAAAATTATTTAATCCAATGTTAACAACTGTTTCTAGAAATCAATGAACATTGTGGCTATCACTTAGTCTTAACATGATTTTCCTAAAAATAGGTGATAATTTTCCTTACCGTTCCATCCTTACAGTCCCTTTTTTCCCCATTTCGTCCCTTTTTTCCTATACCTATTATTTTTTTTTTTCAAAAAAAAATTATGGCCATTTTTTTTCCCATTCTGACCAGAAAATCAGAGTTCTAACTTTTTACGACTGCTATTTCATCTTCACCTAACACTTCATTTATAATGGCTGTTTCATAATAATGGAAGCCATCAGTCCATCAGAAGAAAATAATCCTTTCCAAAGGTATAATCCTTCATTTGGCGCCTTTTCGTTCTGGCGCCCGGGGCACATGCTCCCTCTGCGCCCCCCCCCCCCCCCCTTAGTTTCGGCCCTGACAGCAGGTCCTAAGCCTAGATCCTTGTGGGCCAGGTCTGTACTTTCCCACTGGTATAATACAAAATTTAAAACTATCCCAGATGATGCTGTTACAACAGAGTGTGGTTTGTTTTTTATATATTGCTTTACCGAGGCACGTCCTAAAAAAAGGAATCGTCTGCTCATCTATGGTAAATTTTCCCTGATCTCCTGGTAAATTCAAGCAGACACTACGGAATCTGTCGAGCATTTGCTGAACTTTCTATAATTTATTATTTATTCCTGGTGGTTTACTTGCTGTGTCGACAAAATGGAATGAATTTATCAAACTTAAAAATCAATCTCGTGGTATGCATATAACTCATATAAAACTTATAAATCATATATGGCATCTATAACTCAGAGCAGAAACATACAGTTCGTTACATGTGCATATTATATATCTAATACTATCCATTTTAAATAGAAATCATGAATAGTACAAACCTATTAATTTAAAATTGGTCAGCTTTAAAAATGTAATTAATAAAAAATAAATTGCTAAAAACATAAGTTTAACACTAGAACGCCCGGAAATTTTACTCAAGTTTTATAAAAATATTTTACACCAGAATTTTTATTTAAAATTATTTGACTGATTTATTTAACGTAAAACTGCAATTTTAAAATTTAACTTTTTTTGTGAAAGAATTTCTGGTTCCAATTGACATTTAATCATATGACCGGAGTCGAATCGACTCCTTGCGGGCGTTCTAGTGTTAAAAAAATCACTTAAAATTTTTTTATATATATATTAGGAATTGTATCTATTTTGGAAATGGTAAATGCCGGACCCGCACAATTGTGTGGTTCATTTGTTTTTCAACTTTTGTGAAGCCTAATTAAATTTATCGAAGACAAAATCAATTAAAATCATGAATAAACTAATATGAAAAGAAATATTAAATCCAAGCAAACATTATAAATCATATTTAAATGAAATTACGACAGTTCATACTTTTTGTCTATTGCTGTCAGATGATATAGTCTTTTTAAAAGCAGAAAATATAACCCTGTATTGTAGATGGTACCCCCTAGTTGTGTCTTATCAAAACATCTAAAGCCAATTAACTCATATAAATGTGCGGATTTGGTTTTAAATCGCACAAAAACAGGAGGTAGTCATTCTCTTTTATTTTAGTAATCGCCCGTACAATTGTGTGGGTCAGGGCTTAAAGGGTTAAGAGGCTACTTCAGTCAAGCGGAAACACCAATTCGCCAATGTTAATCCAATAAGAGAATTTTTTTAAGGTAACTCGGTTGCATTTCAATATTTTTAAAAGATTTTTTTTATATACTTTCACTTTTCGAGCCGGTATAAACAGTGAAAAGAGTGAAAGTGTCCGCACAAGAAAAAAAAAAAAAAAAGAAGAAAGAAAATTAAATAAAAAATTCAACGAACTTAAAGTAAAAACCGCAATTGCAGAAATTTACCTCTGCTATCCAATGCAAAAGAAAAAGTCTTTTTAAAATTTAAAAATACAGACGAGATATTTTAAAAAATATATCTCGTTGGATTAACATTAGCGATTCGGTCATTTTGCCTAAAGAGTTATAATTTGTGATCACCTTTAGAACTAAATCTAAGCAGGATTCTTGAAAACAGTGAAAATTAAACTTGTAACTTTTAAAATGCACTCTATTGTTTCTCTCTTTTAGGATGCAAAGACACGGAAATAATATATAGAAGAATGTTAAATAATTGTATGTTAATTTGGTAAATATTATGTTAATACTTTGTATTAGAAACTAGAAACTATTATTTGTAGCTGTGTGAAAATAAACTTTGTAATTTAATAGACTGTATTGTTTTATTATAACTTTGTTCTTTTTAAATTCTTGAAACTTTTCAAATATTTTGTTTTTGTGAAATTATATTTAATCAGATTTGTGAATAGGGGCCATCCAGAAATGATGTCACGCTTGGAGGGGGGGAGGAGGGGGTAAGAAGAAGTCTGACATCACACATTTTGGTTAAACATTAGAGGTCTTACTAACATTGCATAGATATTAGAGGACTTACTATTCCCAAGGATGAGTGCGATGCCAAAATGCCTGTGTACTCTATGGACGAGCATATATTTTCTCCAAGGGAGGAAGAGTCGTTATAGTAAATGATTCGGAGTAATTTCTATTTTATGATTTAATATATAATTTTATAAATGTTCATATTAATGTGACAAATGAAATGTTATGGCAATTCCATTTAAGTAAAACTAATATTGAGGCTTCTTCTTCAAAATCAATCTGTTTTAAAGTATTTTGTGTTCATAAAGTAAATATAGGATTTAAAAACCAAATATATTAAATTCCATTTCAAATTCTAAAATACTACTGTTTTCAATTGCTGTTTCAAATCAATATTTTATTATTATTGTATATTATGTTTTTTGTTGTAAACCGTAATCTTATTTCATACAAAATAAATACACGAATCAGTTTTATTGTTATGCTCACAAATGTCATTAAAACACATAGTTAAAGTTCAAAAATAAAATTTGAAATATGACCTATAACATAGTGCTTTGCTTCTGAGCTGCAAGTATATATTTACACAATATAGTGTGACATGTGACAAGGGGAGGGGAAAGGGTATGGTGAAGAGTGACATTTTGTGACAAAGGGGAGGAGGGGGGTTAAAAATGTTGAAAAAAAGTGTGACATCATTTATGGATCTCCCCATAGGGAAATTTTAATTTTAAAATGAGTTTTTTTTTTCCTTCTGGAAGTTAATAAGTTTTAGCAATATATTCCACTCTGGCCAAAAAGAAATGAAAATAAATTATATTTTCTTTAATAAAATTATATATGAAATTAAAATTGAGGGTGTGTGTTTATACTCATCTAGGTTTGCTTTGCATTGGTTATGTGCATGGACCACTTATTTTTAGATAATGTTTTTAATTACCTTCTAAGAATTAGAAGGGAATAAGCAACTAATTGAGAATTGGCGAGTCTAATAAAACTTCTAAACAAATTAAGGTATATTATTGGAAGTTATTGGGGCTTACCAGGTAGTTGAATGGTTAGCCCTGTGGCCTCCGATTCAACTATGTCGGGTTTAATTCCTGCGGTTGTGGTAGTATATTTGTGGTGATTTGGAATCTACTTTAAACTATAAGTCCTTGTTTACTCGGTCTATGCAGCATAAAAATGTCAAGCATTTGACAAACCTCCGATTATATGGAATCCTGCACAAAACTCGCACAACCTTCAAAAGTACGACTATTAGCGTACAGATAAAAAATATACAATCAAAACTTGAGTAGAAATGCGGCAACTAGTGACCATTCACCAAAGTTTGGGAAGAATTTCATTTTGATACTAAAAATGAATATTCGATGAGTCCTTAAAAAATAAAGTTCTTTTATCATGTTTTGGGGGCATTTTTAACTCGGGGAGCGGGAGGGGCAAACTAATTTTTTTTTTAGGTATGTTAAGAGACAGGTATCGTTTATTATTATTATTATTATTATTTAATGGAATGATTACCACTTGCAAATTGATACGATCATTTGTTACATAGTTACGACAAGTTTTATGAATACGAAGTCGAAAACTATAATTTGGTGCAGGTGCCGTAGGTTTTTACAGCAGCAACTGATAGCCATTCAAGAAAATTTATCTGGTAAGAACTTCATTTTGGCACTAGAAATGTAGATACGATTTGTTCCCCCCAAAATAAAGTTGAATCATCGTGGGGTTCTTTTTGAGGAGGGGAGGGGGGAGGGGACTTTAACACGCATGGGCGAACAGAACTTATTTTTTAAATGTCAAATGGGGTATCGTTTGTTGTGAATTTTTTTATTCTGAATCAAATGATATCGCAAGCAAGCCGATACGATCATTGTTTACAAAGTTAGACCAGATTATAAGTAGTGGATTTTGGTAAATTTAATGACTTTGAAATAAACTCAAAATTATCCTGATTTTGACTATTGCTATTTTTAAGACATTTAATAGTTTTGAGATGACTTAATACAGGGCTCCCAAATGGTCCGCCAACTGAATACCAATATTATTTTAGAAAAAAATTCTTTTTAGATTTTTCTTACAAACCGCCCCGGAAACACATTTGAAAGTTAATTCTAGCGCAAACCTACCATAAATTTTTCTGTTAAAATTTATTGGTATTCAGTTGGCGGACCATTTGGGAGCCCTGCTTAATATGATATAAAAAACTCTTTTTAAACGTAAAATAAATGTGACAAAACTATGTAAAAAATAAAATATAATTTTCCACTTTGCATTGATAAAATCTTTTCTGTAACTTTCTTATATATGTTCGTATCGACTTGCCGATAATGTTATTCAAATACATACGAAACGATATCCCACTTGACCTATTTAAAAAAAGTTGAATTTCCCCCCCTCGAGCTAAAATGCCCATCAAAAAATGCCCCCCCCCCCCCCCAAAAAAAAAAAAACACAGTAAAACAACTTTGCATTTTGGAGACTCATCGGATCTTAATTTGTAGTGCCAAAACGAGGTTTGTCTCAAGCTTTCGTGAATAGCAATCACTTGTTACTGTAAAAACCTATTTTACCTGCAAAAGACTTTGTATTAATAAAACCTGCCGTAACTTTGTAAGAAATGATCGTATTGACTTGCTGATGATTTCACCTGAGTCGGAATTATAAAAAAAAAACATAATAAACAATATCCCATTTCACCTACTTATTTATTTATTTTTAGTTACCCCCCTCCCTAAGCTAACAATGCCCCCCCTTTTGCGCAAAAAACATGATAAAACAACTTTATTTTTTTAGTACTCATTGAATCTTCATTTTTAGTATCAAAACGAAGTTCTTCCCAAATTTGGGTGAATGGGCATCTGTTGTCTCAAAAAATCCTATTTTACCTGTGTACTACACGCAAAATTCAGAGAATTGACAACATTTCAATGAAATTACTACATATTTGCAGCTATACTTGTCATGACAAGATTCCGAGTTTGCAATTCATTTGCAGATGTTCTGACATGACAATATTGCAAATTTACAATGCGTTTGCAAATAGTCTGACATCGCAATATTACTAGTTTGCTATGAGTTTGTAGTAAGATTGATGCAACAAGATTGCAACTTGCACGACAACTTAGCTGCAAGTTCAAAGTATGGTGACTTCGGAGTTTGCATAATCTTGTTGCAGTCTTGTTATGAACTTTCAGACTTGTCATGCTGAGCTTGCTGCAACATTGCAAATCTGCAAAGTAAGATTGCTGAAAATTTTCTGCAAACTAAAATTGCTATCTGGGTAGTTGCAGATTTAAATAATGATGATAAAAGAGCAGTTTAAAGTACACATAAAAAATATACGTTTTATCCACGTTTTTGTCTGTTAAAATAAACGATTTGAAACCCCCTTCTCATTTGAGCTTACGGGAAGATTTAAACAAAAAAAAAAAAAAAATCGATTTTATCTGTTAAACACCAATTTTAAGAACCCTTTATCCAGATAAGAGAGAAAATTAACAACTTTAACTTTTTTGTTGCTTTTTTTATTTACAAAACTAATATTTTTACAAGTTATGAAGATTTTTTTGGTGATATTTGCGTCTTATAGCATATCTTCCGTTCATTCCTCAACTCTTCGTTAAATTAAATTTAAAAATATGCGTGTTCGTACTCCCAGCTTTTCTTAATGTTAAAATGTTTTTGAACAGCTCCAAGGTAAAATCATCAAAAAAGAATGAAAAAGTATATTCATAGTATGGTGCATATATGAACAAAACATAATTTTTTTAACTTTTAAATAAGAATTTTTTTAGTCCCTTTCCCACCTAAAAATTCTGAATATTTCGTTAAAATTGTCAAAATAAAAATAGGAACGAAAATTTTTTTCTTTATATATATATATATATATATATATATATATATATATATATATATATATAATACAACTGAGAATTTTATCGAGAAAATAAAATAAATCACAAAGTTACTAAATGGTGTATGCAGAATATATTGTAAAGTTAAAAACTAGACAAACGTAAACACCGTAAATGTTCACCGAAACACCGATTTTTAATATTTAAATTTAATGTTTGTTTAGTTCATAACTTTACAACATTCTGTATTCACCATAGGAACCTTGTGATTCATTTTATTTTCACGATAAAATTTTCAGTAATATTTTTCATGATGTAATTGCCTGGATTATTTATTAGGGAAAAAAAAAATCTTTCGCTCCCTATTGTATAAAATACTAGAATTTTAAAAACTTTTTACATGTATGAATGTATATATTTCGTAAAATATATACATACAGCGCAAAATGTTTTCGAAGCTGATATCTAAAATCAGATTTAACAAAAGACACAAAAGACAAATGTTGACTAAAAAAACAAGCTGAAGTTTAGTATAAGAAAAGCAGATGGCGCCATTACATATTTTTATAGTGTTTCATTTAATTCCTGTTTTCTAATGTAATAACATTTTGAGGAAATCTGAATTAATTATACACTTGATAAGTGCTGAGTTAGATTAAAATGTTTAATGTTAAATAGTGATTCACTTATATACAAAAAAAAAAAAAAAAAAAAAAAAAAAAAAAAAAAAAGAATTATAGAATGTTATATTACTACTGGCGTCATTAGAAATTCCAGTTTCTAAAGACCTTATACTATGTTCACACTACGATACTTAAGATATCTTAGGCCGCCGAACTCTCTTAATTTTGAGGTGGTACCTTCCCGGAATTGGAAACCTGTTCACATGGAAAAACTCACTTAAGATAACTCAGTGAACGTCACTGTGTTGTTTGCGCATGCGCTTAAGATAAAACCGCCCGCAACACCCAATCAGTTAATGCGAAGCTTTACAGCCAGCGAGAGTGAATGGTCGTGACTGTCTCTAGCCCGAAGAAAGTTGAAACTCTCTCAGAGAGTTTGTGGGACTCCCTCAGAGAGTTCGGAGGTTTAACGCTCGTATTCATGAATAACTTCGACCGAGGGTTAAACCGCGGGCTCAGTAACCCCAGGTTGGTATTTTCAACCGTGAGTTGAAAACTCGTATTCACCGTTTACTTCGGATGAAAAGTTACCCAACTCAGGGTTTCTCGACCTAGGTTGAACGAAATGTGTTTATTGGTTAAAAAAATCACATGCCTTGTTCGGTTTCGCGTCGAGACTTCGTTTGTTTATGTTTTGAAAGAAAAACGCCGATTAAAAGAAAAAAAAAGAAAGAAAGAAATGAACGATTCAATGTAGTGTTTTTTTTTTTTTTATCCCACAAAATGTATGGACAAAATAAAAACCCGTAATCACTAAATATGGATCAACTTAATTTAATTTCTTGAAAGTTTTAATATTTTTTAAACAATTATTATTTTTTAAATTTATTAATGAGTTAGGTTAACGATATGAAACGTGTCAACTGCTAAAATAAATGTTAAAAGGTTCTTTTTCAAAATAAATTTCCGCATAGTTGCTAAAAAATGGAACTTGATTTAGGCCAAAACTATTGAAACTTTATTTGAATAAAAACTAAAATTTTATTTCAACAGCAATTATGATGATTTCTATTATTAATAGTTCTAGTTAGCAATTAAACAATTTCTGATAATGAAAATATTAAAATGGAGAAAAAGGGAGAAAAAATTAAGAAAGTAGTCTGTTGTACTTTATATATACTATTTCTTTTATTAGTATAGATGATATCGCAGATGTATTAATTTTATTGTTTGGGTTTTCAGCGAGCTAATTAAAATGTTTAATTCTAATTAAATTAGATAGTAATTAATATTCCAGGTTGACAGGAAAAAGTAGTGAAATAATATTAACAGAACTGCAGAAAAAGCGGAACAGGTGATCCTAGCGGTGCCCTGGCACCAGGTACCAAGCCGCAGAGGCGCTCCATAGGCGCATATAGTTATCACTTCCGAGCGATTGATAAACATTTTTCATTTAACTAGTCGCTAAATAAAATTCTATACTTCCTTTAAGTTTAAACTGTGTGCAGTGGAGATATTTTATAAGATATTATTTTAAGGAACACAAATATTTTAAACTTTTTAAGACTACTAGAGTATGAATTTCCATTCAACACATATAATCGAATAAGGCCTTTCCTAAATCATGATAAATGTATTCTGAATACTATCTGGACAAATAAATGTGAAATATTACAGAAAGTTGAATTTTTATCGACCAGCTTTTAGGACCTATCCCCCTCCAGCCATTTGTATGAGAATTTTTCTATTATCACATTTACAAGATCAAAACTATTCACTTGATTATCTTTGACTATTTTTTGATAAATTAGCCTAATAATTACGAAATATTATTACATGCACGAAGACACTTGTTTTTGGTTGCAGTGTTGCATTTGAAAAAATGTATTTATTTAGAAAATGTTATTTTCTATATTTTTTCCAGCTTCTTAATTTCATATTTTTAACTCATTTAGATATCACTTCATTAGATGTAATAAGAATCTCATTCAGAATAGAAATTAAAAGTGGGATTCTTTTTTTTTTTTTTTTTTTTTTTTTTGATGACTGATTAATGATAGATTTCTAGACTAAATAAGCAGAATAATGATAGTTTGTAATCTAACAAAACAACTCAAATTAATTATTAATAATTTCATATAATTTTACATTATCTAATAAATGAAATAACTGTCTGTTGTTTGTGAATCAGTGGAGAAAAACAAGTTCCCATTTGTACCACCCTACCCGTTCCCTCTATTTTTTTTCTCTTTCTTGGTGTCATTCTTTAATTAAACGTTTCTCAAGATGCTGTGTAAGATATAGAAATAAAAAGAAAGTTTAAAGTACATATTACCAAAAATAGAAGAATATATGTAATCTCATACATACACACATATATATGTTATCTATACATTTTTTGGCTGGTTTGTTCATATTTATACATTATATCTCCTTCATTACATCTTGAATTGTTTGCTTTCATAAATACTCATGATCACGAAGAATTTATTTACCTTAAAAATAGTCATCATAATAGTCTAAAGGGCTGATAAAAATATTTTTGGTGTGGGGTTATTTTTAAAAAAGTAAAGTTTTTTTTTTTTTTTACCAGCGTATTTCAACCCTTTAATAATTTATTTTAATTTAGCTGTCAATTAAGAAGCAAAAATTATAAGTGATCTCTAAAAAAAGTCACAATTTCAGGAGGTAACATTGAAAAGTTATTCATTTTAGGATTTATTATTATTATTATTATTTTCGTATAAAATAATACTAATGCAATATTTTATATTATGTATAATTTTGAAATTAAAATACAGTTGAAAAATAAATGCAATAAAAATAAATATTTCAAATTCCACAAAAATTGGGAAACATACGTAGAAGCTTACAAACAATCGTAAAAAAAAAAAAAAAAAATCAATAAAGAAATAAAACTCAAATTGTTTAAATTTTAAGTTAAAATATCTAATTTATAGATCTGATTTATATTTATCTCAGTTTGTACATAAACAATAATATATCTTTTACACAACAGACCCAAAATTTAATTTTAAAACATTCTATAAGTACTGATCAAAAATCTACAGAGAATCTATGGATATTCTAAGATAATCTGTGTATTTCTTTACTTAAACAAAAATGCAAATTAGCCTGAGTCTCACATTTTAACTAGAACTTATGCAAGTATGGCGTTTATTTCGGTCCTGTTAAAATACATTTGTGAATTTTTTAACATCAAAATTGCAAAAAATAAATGACCTTAAATGCGACAGTTGTTACTTTAGAAGCAATTATTCGGCTGTTTAAGTAATATTGGCTATTTTTAAGGCAAATAAATTTTTCGCGACCACGCGTATTTATGTAAACAAACAATTCAACATGTATTCAATATATAGAGGCTATATACATAAATATAAACAAATCAGATAAAAATATTGAAGATAATTACATATATATGAGATTACATACCTTTGCATTATGTTATTCCGTTTTATTTAATAGTAGAACTTCTATATTTTACACAGCACATTCTATCAGCTTCAGCACGCCATTGTAAAATGGCGGTCCTCTCCCTCTCCTCACTCTCACCGCTTGTTTTTCGTTAATACGCATGCTCGGTTGAAAAATCCTGGGTTGAACCACCTGTAGACCAAGGTTGGGTTACTGAACCCGGCGTTAGATTGCAACCTCGAACCGGCTCAGTGGGGTTGACGGTGAATGCCATTTGAGTTTTCAACCCGGGTTTTCTGCATAACTCCGGGTCGAAGTTATTCGTGAATACGAGCGTAAGAGAGTTCCGATAACGCAGTGTGAACAGGGTATTAAGCATCATAAAAGACGACAGAGAAAGTAACCAATCAGGATGCCGGAAACTTCTATGTGGTCTCCACGGAGTGGTGGTCTCTAATCGAGTAAACAGAGTTAAAATGCGACCCGGTACGAGGCTGCTGAAAAAAATAAGCGCGGGATCAGACACGATGTAGCTGTCCTATGCTGATCTCTACCTTGGAAATGTTACCCCACACTACATTAACAAGATTAGCATAAACTCAACCTATAAAAGTACATTTCAACAGATCCAAAATTATCTTCCGTACATGCAATCACCAAGAAGCTATCATAAGAGAATCTCCAGAAATAATATCTAATAAAGAAATGTCTGTAACGATATATTATCATAATATGATATCCACGAAGTCTGGAGAGAATTAATACTTGATTGATAAACCAAACTTGTAGTTGTTTTCTGAAATTTTGAATAACATTTTCCATACCACCTTATATTCCATACCACCCTTAAAGTAGAATGGTCTGTTCCGGGAAAAGCTAGAATGCTGAGTAAGTTTCGGTTGAAAACGTTTTGGTTTTTAAAACGAATTTAATGGGTTTTTAAATGATTTTATTGTATTTGACATACCTTTAAGCGATGTATTCACATTTATTTGTATCATTATGAATTTTAATTATTAATCAAGGTGAATTTTGCACTGAAATTTTAACTATAAGTGTTTTTTCTTAATCATTAATGAATTCCAGCGAAAGCTTTCCAATTTTTCTCAAAATATTTTGAATTAACTCTAAATTCTAAAATATTATATTTAAAAGATTGTATCTAAAATAATGAAAAAGAACCGAAAAAGTAGGAAAACTTTTTGCTTTTTCCTCAGATGTGTTTAAATAAAATATTAATAACTGTGTCGAAAGTTAATATTTCCAAAAACTAAATGTAAACAGAAGATTGATACTTTAAAAAATTCTAAATAATAAAAACACATAAATATATCAACTCTAATTTGAAAATGTTCAGTTAGTAGATGTTCCAAATACCATTCATCTCAGTAATATCTCATACACGATATCAAATAAATATATAATACATTTTTATGAACGGAAACTAATACACAAAGCGAAAAGTGCTTTACCCAAGACTGGAGATGAGTTCCAGTGATGTCATGGGAGAAAACGAAACCTGCGAGTGGATCCCACCGTGAGTTCTACTTACCGTGGTAAAGCCTGTTTATAACGGAATCGTACTACAAACGGAAAAAAATCATGGTTCAGCCCCTCCCCCCAAAATATTATGCAATTATAGCTTCTAATATAAAAACAACATGTAGAAAACGGAAGTTTTCACTGGTCGTTTGAGTTTCCGTCTAATCAGGTTTTGTTGTATCTTATCGTTGGAGACCCGCATTGGAATTATTATCGGGATTCGGGGTTCTTTTCTAAGGCCCTGCTTATATTGTAAAGATTGTATAACGTAATAGTACTGATCCACATATTGATTTAGAAAACCAATAAGAGGCAGAGCGTCAATGGAATAAAAAAATCGCAATAATACCCTTTCTGATTCTGCGTACGTTGTATTAAAAATATTTTCTGATTTTTTTACCCTTTTTTTTTGTAATTTTAAGCCTTTTTTGTGAATATTTTACATTTCATTATTGTATGTTAATAAATTATACACAATTACCTTTGGTTTTATCATACTGAACTATCAAATTTGTGCATTTTTTTTCCAGAAAAAAAAGCGATGAATGTATTTGATGATTATTTGTTCCTTCTATGAATACTGAACTAATTCATAATTTATTACTAGAAGAGTCAGATTTTTATGTGGAAAAACAACACTTAGGTACACTTGAAATACGATGAAAGAAATTGATTCCTGCCATAAAAGAAAAGAAAAAATTTAGTACGTACGTGAAAAGAAACTAAAAGTATTTTTATTAACCTCACACCAATATTTTCTAGTACAAAAGTTATTTATATTTTAAATAAAATATCACAAAGCCATGTGATAGTTGTACGTAAACCTTGTTCTCGTAACCCTGAACATTACTTATAATGTTCGGGTGAATTAGAAAACTAGAGAAAAAAAACATCGCATAGAAATATGAGACTCTCAGCTAACTTAAATTTAGGAAAACTAATCTCAGATCTAAGGAAATTCAAATAACACTGATTGACAAAATTTAAGCTTTGTCGTGCCACACGAACTTTGTTAGTGTTTTTGAATAATATATGGTGTAGTCAGTAAAAATAAGCAGTTTTGAAATTTTGATCACCAATAAAGTTTATTTGCTAAAGGAAAAGGTTTTTTAAAGGGAAAAATAAGGGTTTTCCAGAAACATGTATAAAAACTCTATATCAGAAAGTTGTGATCGACGATTATCTGGAATATTTGTCAGTCGGTTGGTCTTTTCTGATCGTCCGCCAACATCCTTGGACTGGACTTCCCCTGATAATGTTTTTCGATCTTTGAAGTGTCCTGATGAAAAATATCTTTTAAATTGCCACAGACGCTGAAAGAATATGTACAATACTGATATTTTTTCAAGTAATAATTTGATGTTTTCATAAGTTTATTTCATATCAGCTGCGTGTGCTAATAGAATAGAACGAAGTGTATTGCCGTTATGGAGTAGAACTGCTTTTAAATTCGTTCTGGAAGAGTCGATAACAAAACACCACTGAGGGGATCAAATTTGATGTTGAAAATTCCCATAACTGAATTTACATCGCTACAATACACCAAGACCAAATCCAAATCTTTAGGAAAAAAACTTTTGAAATTTTCATCACGATTTCGTAAATGGTATATTTTAGTTTCATGATGTTGTAAATTCCATCCTTTTAAATGGGACCCTAAGGTGTTAAACAGCCGGGGTACAGAGAGCAGGTACCCCTGAGCAATGAGATTTGGAGATAGGCGGAGCCTGACCCCACAGAATGAGGCGAAAGTAGTTTACGAACAAAAACTCCTATCAATTTCGTCAAAACGATAGAACAAACATAAACAATTTAATGCAAATTCTTCTCTTGAGGATATATATATATATATATATATATATTTATAAAAAAAATTTCCTGCGGAATCTCGATATAGTGTCCGTAAGAAAACAATGAAAATCGATTCTTTGGTGACCAATCGCCGGTTGGCAACACAATGAAATTTAAAATTAAAAAATAATGCTTTTATGATAAAATACTCTTTAAAGATTTTTTTTTTTTTTTTACTGCTCATCATACCGAATACCCAACCAGTTTAAGAATGTTTAACTTCTTTAAATATACTGTTATAAGTACAGTTTTGCCATTTACATTTATATGTATATACAGGGTGCAATATGTTATCTATCGCCGACCTTTAATTTCTGAACCGTTGGTCGTAGACATATAGTTCCAATTACAAAAATGTTTCAAATGAGGTTTCATGTTGTGACATTATTTAAAGTCAAAAATCCATTTTATAAAAATTACGAAACTAACTTTTTATACGGTCCCCCAGTCCCTATAGTTATATTTAGTAAAAGTTTACTCATATCATAACAGATATAACACAAAAAGTTAGACACCTGTACTACAAAAATTGACCCAGTTATTAAATTTCAAAGTTTGAGATTTTTGCACAGGATTTTGACTTTCGTTGAGGGATCAGTTAAAAGATGAATTAAAGTAATTCGAGATCAAAATCAGGGTGGAATGTCTTATTTACGGCGAAGCCACTTTTAGGCAGTATCGTCGGTACTTTTGAATGTTGTTCGACCCATAAAAGTTACAACAAATTTTTAGATAAAATAACCCTATTTGGTGATACCGGCTAAAGGTGGTTTCGCCGTAAAAAGGACATTGCACTCTGATTTTGATCTCGAATTGCTTTAATTCACCTTTTAACTGATCCCTTAATGAAAGACAAAATCATGTGCAAAAATCTCAAACTTTGAAATTTAATAACTGGGTCAATTTTTGTTATACCGATGTCAAACTTTTTGTGTTATGTCTGTTATGATATGAGTAAACTTTTACTAAATATAACTATAGGGACTGGGGGACCGTATAAAAAGTTAGTTTTCTTAATTTTTATAAATTGATTTTTTACTTTAAATAATGCCACAACATGAATATTTAGCTCATTTGAAACGTTTTTGTAATTGGAACTATATGTCTACGACCAACGGTTGAGAAATTAAAGGTCGGCGATAGATAACATATTGCACCCTGTATAATGAAATTTAACGATCGTAATACTTGATGATTACTTAATGAATACATATTACAGTGGCGTTGGATAGGATTTAAACATAAATAGGAGTGGGTGAACAAAATTGAGATCGATTAAAATGGTTTCAAACTTCGAATTAAGGTATGATTCTGAGCTCTGTCAATTAGGGATATTACAATTATTCCATTAATAATTCGGGATTCACAAATATTAAGATATTTCATTCGATTAGTTCTACATTTAATGTTGCATTTTTGTAACAAACAAGTTAAACTAGTTGAACATTAAAAAATAAAAATAAAATTCATACAATGTAGTACTTTAAAAAGCCTAAAAACTTATATTCCGCTCCAATAAAATCGAAATAAATCTTAGACTTTTGTATTTTGCATCTATCTTATCATTCTGTGTACAATCATCATAAACTTCACAATATAAAATTTGCAATACAAATATTTACAACTTAAGAATGGAAAAGTCTAAGGTTTATTTCGATTTCATTTGAACGGAATCTAAATTTTTAGGGTTTTAAAAGTATTATATTGTATGAATTTTATTTTTATTTTTTAAGGTTCAATTGGTTTAACTTATTTGTTACAAAAATTTAACATTAAATGTAAAACTAATTGAATCAAATGCCTTCTCGGGCTTAAACAATGTAAGAAATAATTTTTTTTATTTTCTATTTGTTCTACAAATTGGGTTTTTGTTTAATACGTCATGTTTTTTAATAACTACTGCATTAAGACGAACACATTTCAAAATTAATAGAGCGTGCCATCAACAGGCTTTGATTTATGCGGTATCGCACCACAATTTGCAATGCAATTTACCAATGTATAATTCAAAACATTTCAATAGCGCAGTAATTGACGTTGCTGTAGTCTAGACAAAAACTTCCAATCTGAACATAAAAAATCTATAATAAAAGCATAAAACTTAATTTCACTTAAATTTCGTTACCCTATTTACCACTCAGAAACGCTATGAATTCAGAAATAAATTGTGATGAATCTTTACTGCTAATACTTAAAAATGTTATAGCTGTTATATAATAAAACATAAAAAAAAACCTGTTTTATTTAAATTATGTTACCTTATTCCCTTCCAGGAGGTTATATAAGCTCAAGAGAAAATTATTATCTAAGTTTAACTTGGTATACAGTTCTCATCTTGGAAAGGAAAAAAAAATCCATTTTAAAGTTTTAGTTATGTAATTCCTCAAAAGGAGCGCTACCAGCGTAAAAATAGTAGTATTGCCGAGTTCTGGAATAGGAAATGCCTAGGTTTGCCATAGTTTGAACAAACACATCTGTTTAACCCTACACTGCATAAATTTTAGTTTTGGAAGTGTGTTTTTTAAACTCATATTTAGGGTTAGATATCACAAATTTTAAAGAGTAACTTTTCGTATTCCATTAGGCGAATATTTTAATTAAAGTATAGCGTAGCCAAGATCCGAATTTATTTATTAACCTCTTCGGTCCCTGGGGCCCCAAACGAGGACTTTTTAAAAAAAAAAAATCGTAAAAAATAATAAAAGCATTTATCTGGTATAAAAACTAAAAACTCTGTTTGAGAAAGGTTTATTTTGTTGAATTCCCGACAGATGGTAGTACCATAATGTGACTGACAAGATAAAAAGACATTCAAAATGGCAGGGAAGCGGGAAAGTTCGTCTCGACCTACTAGAGGTGAGAATTTTTCCTTGTTTTCTTCCAAAAAAAAAAAAAAAAAAAAATATATATATATATATATATATATATTAATTCATTCTTTCATTTTTTGGTTTAAGGCTAATCATTTAATATGATGCATGCCAATTTTAATACAACATTACATATTATGTCTGAAAATTTTAACTTTGAAAATGAAGTACCCATACGGGGACCTTGGAATGGACTCTATTCAAGTGACGTCATACGCCAGAGCTGGCGGTATGATGATCTGTTATTCTAGTTACTGCACCGGCAGAATACCAGTATGCGCAGGCGCAAACACTGCTAGCAGACAACTTTAGCCTTGACCCAGGTTGAGTGCATACATTTTAACTGAAAATTTACAAACTTAAGGGATTTTCTCGCATACAGAACAACATTTTGAATTTAGATTACAATATATTAAGTATATGCTGCTGCATCAAAGAATTTTTTTGCGGTATTTTTAACAAACAAGCATTAATAACTCGTACTCCATAGACTGCTATGCTAAACACCGCCAGTAAATACCGCCAGCAGACGAATTTTAGCCTCGACCTCAGGTCGCGTGCATAAGGTCCATTCAAACCACCATTCAACCCCTTAAAATGTTCTTCTGAGTGCGCTACTTGACTCTAAAAGAAATTGAAGCTCTTCTTGCCGAAAAAAATGGAGATCTTTCGGATCTTGAAGATGTAGAATTTGATGACGAAAAATATTCTCAGAGTGATCCAAATGAAGAATTGACGTAAAGTTATGATCAATTGAATATTCTCCCCATCAAAAGGACGGAAGCGAAAACAACCTGAGTGGAAAATTATGGAGTAAGTACTTTAGGAATTCTTTTTTAATTATGTACTTTTAACTGGATATAATTAGGAATACAATAGTTGTGCAGAAGTGTTACAATATTTATAAATGTTTACAAACTGCATATGCAGTGTAAAAATTTAAAATAAGTTTTATCTTGTAGTAAAATATATAGATTGTAAAATAGAGAACAAGAATAGTAAAAAAGAAAAAAAGACGTTTAAATTTATTAGTTATAATTTATTCTTTTCCATTTTATTAATTATTCAATTCAATATTCCTACATTTATATATAATATTATTTCTATGTAAACTAAAATGTTCTTTTTTAATTTTTTATTATTTTCTGTGTAGGTTTTTTAACTTCAAATTGGAAGATCAACACCTGATGATGATTCTTATGATGGACAGCCTCGTTAACCAATGGAATGTTTTCGTGAATACTTTCCCGAGGAATTTTGGAACTTGCTAATGCACATACCACAAATAAGATTGTATTGGTCTAAGTGTTGTGATGTTCCTATGACAGGGTTGGCGAACCTTTTTATAGTCGCGTGCCAATTTTTAAGAAATGTATATTTTACATGACCTTGACGTACCAACTGAAACATTAATTTAGTGGACTGAAAAATAATACAGCAAAACGATTTGAAAATTACTTAAGATTTTTTCTAAAATGGGTAACATACAAGTAAGTACTACACTGTAATAATTATAGAAACAATTTTATTTTAGAAATTAATTTAAAAATTAATGCGATTAATTGTGTTGTATCTTGGATGATGGTCATGCTCAATTGATTTTAATTGAATGCAAACTAAAATGGATTTATTTGGCAACTGCTCTCTATTTGATTTTTTATATTATTAATTTGTAAAAATAAGGAGTCATAAGGTATAAATAGTAGGAAAAATTATTAAAAAAAGGAAAAAATGCAGTTTATTTAAATAGTTCTTAAATTACTTTCTAAGTTACCGTAATTTAACATCGGTAGTTTTATTAATATATAATAATCTTTCTTTTTTGATAGTTTTCAAATATTTTCTTTGTTTAAAATTCTACAATTTCCGTTAATCGAATTTAGAATAGAATCAGATCATCTAAGTTCGTGTATTTTGTGTAAAATCACTGTATCCTGATTTAGAGACACAATCAACGCCGCGCCGTGCCAAAATTATTCTTTCGCGTGCCAAAAGTGGCACGCGTGCCATAGGCTCGCCCACTCTGTCCTATGATAACACTGCATATGAAAAGGAATAGATTTTTTGGGCTTAGGAACACATTGCATTTTGTTGATAAGTCAATTCAAACGAAGGAACAGAAAAAGGACAAATTGTTTTTAGTCAGGCCGTTGCTAGATTCTTTTAGAAAGCGCTGTCTACATTTACCTCGAACCAAATGTTTGTCCTTTGATGAACTGCTGATTCCGTTTAGTGGAAGATGCCCAGCAAGACAATATGTTCCCTCGAAACCGATTCCTGCTGGATTAAAAAAAATTGTGCTTGCTGCACAAGGTGGACTTGTGTTAGACTTTGTAATATACACCGGAAAGAATACTGTTCCGGAAACGAATACAGATTTTTATGGTCTAGGGGGCTCCGTAGTGAAGAATTTGGTCGACACAGTCCCTATTGTATCGAAGCCAACCCTACTTTTTATTGACAGATACTTTACTGGTCTGAAAGTACTGGACTAATAGATATAAATGATTTTTTGACAGGCACAATTACGACCAACAGAACAAAAGGAGTGGCTGCTACTTTACTGAAAGATAAGAAAATGACAAGAGGGACATCAGCTTCCAAAACAAGAAAAGATAATAAAGCTTGTTTGGTCAAATGGAAGGATAAAAAATCTGTAGTGCTTTTAGCCAGTGCATTTGGAGTAAATCAAGAATCTTCTTGTAAAAAATGGTGAAAAGAAGATAAATAGAAGATAGGTATTCAACAACCATCTGTAGTTAACTCCTATAATAAATATATGGGAGGAGTTGATTTGATGGATCGACTAATTTCTTACTATACAATTTCAGCGAGGACAAAGAAGTGGTCGATAATAATATTTGTCCACTCCTTGGATATGGCAACCTGCAATTCCTGAATTTTATACCACAAGCATTGCAGAAAAAAAGGATATCCCTCAAAAAAGTTGGACAGTATAACCCCTGAAAGAGAAAACCCAGAAATCCTTTTTGACTATTGAACATTAAAACTTTCCTAGCTTCGAGAAGGACTGCATACTTGTGGTTTGCCTCGCATCTTTTTCCTACCACTACAGTGCACGGGTTGCAATGGCTTTGACGTCACTCACTTTGAACTTTTGACTTTCCTTTTATATATTGCATTAGTCTTTTTCGTTTCTCATGTAGTATGTAGTTGTTTTAGAAGATGCGCGGGAAATTTATTTCGCGGTGTTCACTTTATAATAATCAAGATTTTCCATTAAAGAACACATTTGTGTAGAATTCAGAACCATTGACAGAGTGATGCTACAAAATGTATGGGACGAATTGGCTTACAGATTGGATGTATGCCATGTAACAAGCAGACCCGTAGCTAGACCATATTTCCAGGTAGGGCAAAGATTTTTCCAGGGGTGGCAGATTATTTCTTCATTTTTTTTTTCTATCTCTTATTCGTAGCTCTTCAAAAATATGCATTGCAATTTTAGGAATTTTTTTTTCATTTAAAATATAAGATATTTCTAAAGTCAGTAAGAAATTTTTAAAGTTTCTTCAGAGACATAATAAAAATGTATTAAAGTTAAATAAGATATTTGGCATAACCAGGGCCGTAGGAATCGTCTCCCATATGGGGTGAGCAAAGCCAGGGGCCCAGTAGTAAGTTATTGTACCTTTGAGTAGAATAATGTATTTTAACTTTTATAATTATTTTTAATAACATTTTAATTTGTTTTATCCAAATTCATTTTTTGTCAAAGATCTTGGTCAGATTTAGAAAACAGATATGCGCTTTCCTTTTATATCACTATTCTTTATAAAGGTGCCCAGATGGAAGAGCTTTTGAAAGCTTAAATTCTATTTTTAAAATATAATGGTATTTTAGTCTTTTTTTTTTTTTTTTTTTTTGGTTGGGGCGGGGGGGGGGGGGTCCTATAAAGGGGAGAAAAAGATGAAACCAAAAGTACAAAACTTCATTAATACTATTACTTCCTTCAACCAAATCAGATATGCACTTTCTTTCTACAGCCACCGTTCTTTTTAAAGGTGCCCAGATGAAAGAAATTCTGTAGGCTCTAAATTATTTTTGAATTGTCTTTTTTAGGGCCTTCTATAAAAGTGAGGAAAAGTTGGAACCCAAGATTCAAAACATTTAGGCCAAATTTTTATTCAAATGTTTAAAAAATATGCTTTTTAATCTCATTGGAGCCCCCCAATAAGTTTCAAAACTTTCTTAATGCCATTACTTCCTTCAAAAAAATTGTGCTTTCTTTCTATAGTCACTGTTCTTTTTAAAGGCGATGAAAAAAATTTTGCAGGCTCTAAATTTTGTTTGAATTGTGTTTTTGGGGGAGCCCTATAAAAATAAAGAAGTGTTGGAAGTCAAGATTTAAAACTTTTAGGCCCCATATTTTTTATTCAAATGTTTAAAAAATATGCTTTTTAATCTCAATGGGGTCCCAATGAGCTTCAAAACTTCCTTAATACAATTATTTCCTTCAACCAAAACAGATAATGTGCTTCCTTTCTAGCCACCATTTTTTTTTTTTTTAAGGTGCCCAGATGAAAGAAATTTTGCATGCTCTAAATTTTTTGAATCGTCTTTTTTTTTTTTTTGGGGGGGGGGGGGGGAGGGAAGGAGCGGCTATGAAAGTGCGGAAAAGTTGGAACCCAGGATTCAAAACTTGTAGCTGTCACTTTTTTATTCAAATGTTTAGAAAATGTGCTTTTTAATTTCGTTGGGAGTCCCAATCAGGTTCAAAACCTCCTTAATACTATTACTTTCTTCAACCAAAACAGATATGGGCTTCTTTCTACAGCCACCATTCTTTTTAAAGGTGCCCAGATGAAAAAAATTTTGCAAGTTCTAAATACTTTTTAAAATGTCATTTTTAGGGTCCCTATTAAATGGAGGAAAAGTTCGAACCCAAGATTAAAAACTTTTAAACCTCATTATTGTTATTCAAATGTTTTAAAAAAATGTGCTTTTTAATCTCGTTGGGGTCCCAATAGGCATTTGTGTGCCATGCCTTTGCCATCTATCCCCTTACGTTCAACCTGTTTCTTTTTTAACGTTTCATCTCTCTTCTCTCGATAAATTACTAATGTTAATTATACATAAATTATGTTCTGTAATTATTTAAATCTGCTAGCTGAGCATCGCTTGCTTTGCCGGTTGGTTTTTCAAAAAAAGAACTTTTTTTTTGGGGGGGGGGATTCCCCTTGGGGGCCCCACTGCCTTCAACAGCGTAAACCCGTTCGGAATATGCCAATCTGATTCTTGAATTATTGTAATTTTTATTTCCATAAAAATGATAGTCTCCAGGTAAAAGTTAAATTTTCCAGCATCGTCGTTCATCTTGCTACAGGAGCCAATTTGTTATTTTCCCACCTTCATCTTAATCATGACAGCAGCAAAATCTACTGGATAATTCTTCGGTTCACAAAAACTTGCCGAAAGGTCTTCGCAAAACGCGAAAATAAGGGTATAAATCGCATAAAAAATTGGACAAAAATTCAAAAATCGCAGAGAGCAAAATTTGTCTATATCGAGCCAAAAGATTGAATGTGGAATTTTAAAAAATACTCTAAAAATCACATAAAAGGTTTGTAAAAAAAAATCAGAAATTGCAAACGATAAACTTTCTATATTGAACTAAAGGACTTAAACTTGATTTTTTTTAGGAATGTAAAAAAAAAAAAACCTCCGCGGAAAGCGAATAAAACGTCGCACAGGGCAAAATTTACTATATTGGGGTAAAAGATTGAAACCGGATTCCTTTTACATTCTCAAAAAAATAAATAAATAAATAAATCAGTGGACTGGAGGGGTTTTTTTCCGTTCAAACACACACACGCAAAAAAGTTTTGATTTGCCCATTTTTCTCAAAAATAATCCCATTTTTCTCAAAGTCACCAATCTAACGTAAAAATTACCCAACATCCTTCAATATAAAGATGCAGTTTCATAAAATCAAATCCCAATAGTGTTCCGTCAACTGTGTTGCGTTGTACTTTTCATAATTAGAAATTGAACTTACACATTAATATTTTTTCCTTCATAACACGAAAAAGTCGCGAATCAAAGACCAAAATTTCTAGAAATTTTCAAAAGACGAAAATTTCTTCAAATATGAGAAAAATCTCTTCTAATCACAGGAACTTAAAAACGGGAAAAGCGTTAAAAATCGCATAAAATGTTTGCAAAAAATCCAAAAATTGCAGACGGCAAAATTTTTTACTTGTGGCTAAAAGATCGAAACCTGACTCCTTTTACTAATGTAAAAAAATCCCGTCGGAATGCGAAAGAAAGTTAAAAATTACATAAAAGACTTCGTGAAGTATTCAAAAATCGCAGAAGACTACTTTACTATATTCGGCTAAAATGGAAAGATAGATTGAAAATGGATTCCTTTTATGAATGTGGGGGGAAAAGCACGAAACTCGAAAAAACACTAAAAATAGCATAAAAAATTAAATTTAGAAATTTAATTAAAAAAAAAACCTATTTCAATGTGTATAATTTAAGGCATGCAGGTATCCTTCCTGTCAAATCTCGTCGTGAACAGAAAAACATCTGGTCAGACTAAAAGAGAAAAAGAAAAAAAAATGGACAGAAAGACTCTGTATGTCTTGATTATTATCTAGTAAGAAACCCATCTTCGTTGCCCACAGAAAGGTACTGTCTATCCGGAGCCTTTCTTTTTCAATTTCTATCCGGAACACTTGGGTGACAATTTTAAATTGGAGAAAACTGAAAAATATGAAAACGACATCCCAAAGGTATTTTTTTGGAATTAGTAAATCTGTAAATATATATATATATTTAATAAAAGGCACCGTTCTAAGCAGAAAAAAAGTTATTATAAGTGAGTATTTTCTGCTTAAAAAAATCTGTCTGGGCCATGCAAATGGCATTGTCAAACTGAAAAAAAAAAAAAAAAAAAAAAAAAACAGAGAATACGAAAAGACTTCCATATTTTTTTTATTTATGTGCAATATTTGGGGGTTTGTTGTGAAGGCAAAGAGAATTCAGTTTGAAACTTTTTTTTTTTTTTTTTGCCAAATTTTGTTCTCTGCTATTTTTGAATTTTTCGAGAATTTTTAGCTGTGTTTCTGGTAATTTTTTTAACATTCGTAAATAAAAAATCCGGTTTCAATCTTTTAGCACAATATAGTAAATTTTGCTCGCTATGAACTTCGAAATATCTTTATCAATTTTTGGCATCCTTTCGCATTTTGCAGTGATTTTTTTTATATTGTTTTTCTAAATGGGGGAATTCCCAGTTAAATTTTGCTAGTGCTTTGATTAAATTCATGTTGTAAGAATATCAAATCTGTTACTGTAACACCATGAACAAAATGTTGAACATTTTAATTTAATCCGGGTCGAAATAAAAATTTAAATAATTCAAGGTTTGTTTGATTCGAGATCTGAGCCGGCATAGCCCCAATGGGTGTACGCACATTGCCGAAAGCAGTTCAACCCAACTCTAAATTCGTTTAATTTGAGTTTCGTTTTGAAAAAATCAACTAGTGAAGCTCCGCTGGTGTTGTTATAAAATAGAACTCGGATAGCAAAATTAAATATAGATATTTCTCCAAAATCTTGGAGGGAGGGGGGGAGATGAAAAAAAAGTTTGTGGGTGGCCTCAAAAGACCTTCCTACGGCCCTGGGCATAACGTAAATAAAATGTATTTCTTTTAATTAGGAATTGGAATCGAATACCGTTTTTCATTTTTCAATAAATGCATTACACTTTGAGTTGTAATTGATTTCTATCTTATGATGGTCTGTATCAGGCTGTTGCCTTGCAAAAATTGGCTTATATTGGCAACTTTGACGACCACTTTGGAAACTGATTTGCTTTTAAGAAAAAGTGCGGAATAGTTTCATTAAACAATGCATTCAGTTTCTTCGTTCATTAATAAAAGCATCTGTAACATTTTTTTTTAATTTAAGAATAAAAATGGCTTTATTAATGTGTCAGTAAGTAATAAATTTGGATTTGTAAAATCGTAAGTAACCTGACATATTGTATTGTTTAAATTTGAAATAATGATTGGTTTATTTTAGAAGCGACATTTTTTTTAAAAAATTCAGTGGAATGGGAGACAGTCGAAGAGATGAAGGGACAGACCTTCCATTATCTATTTTGTATTTTCACATGGGGGGGGGGGGGGGAGTGTCCTTTGGAGTTTGTTGTAATCAGACCAACTTTCCACGAAAGAAGCATTTAACTGTCATGTACATCAAATGAAAGTTAAGGAAACAGTATTGGGGGCTGCTTCAAGATTAGTTTCAGAAGCCTTTGGTTTCAACCCCGCCTCCTAACGATAAATTACATATGGTGACAATTGTATAGGGATTTAAGGTAAACCCGATTTGTTGTTGAAGCGGTATGGGACAATTTCTACAAAGTGAAAAAGCGAGGCACGCACAATGGAGCAATTTTCGACAGGCCTGTTAAAGAGGGAGAGAAAAAAAGCTTTATAGATGAAATTTTGCTACTTTTGTTTCCAGTCTAGAAAGGAAATTTAGGGGTAGAGGGCAAGGTCTAGCATGGGAAAATTAAAATTTGATGTTGTATTACATAATTTTTTTAAAGGGAAATACTGAGTGAAAAAAATTATCAGAATGTCGAGCTTCATTCTAGGGTGGACAAGAAGTGGGGGAAAACTGGAAATTTAATGTTTTTATCGGAATGCGCTAGGTCGAGCAAAACATTTTCCAGGTCGGGCTTTGCCCGACCTGGCCCCTACCTGGCTACGGGCTTGGTAACAAGAGGGTCACACATCGAACATTTGTAACTGAAAAAAACTTAGTATATTTCTCTTTAAATTCGTGTATCACTTAGTGTAATACGTGCAGTAGTTTCGAAAATATGATTTTTTTTTAAAAATCGGGTCCATTATTTGTAATAGACCTGTATATTTTAGTGCACTTCATAAGTGCATATCAATTTCATTCTGTTCGAAAGGCTGTAACATCATTAAAATGCACTTGAATTATTTTTTTTCTCATTGGCCATAATGTAACAGGAAATTTTTGAGTGTTCCTGTAATTAAACTATGCATCCGATTTTCATAAAATTTAAAATGACTCGACAAAATTTTCCAACAAGTATATATTTAAAATTTCAGATCATTCAGTTGGGTAGTTTTTGCTCTGTTATATGCGGACAGACAGCCGGACGGACAACCGGGCGAACAGACGGATCGAACGACGACTATAGGTGCTACGTATTTATATAATTACGAACGCACCTAAAAAGATTTGTTGTATACCATAAAACTGGTTGTTTCTTTGTTTCTAAAGTATTTCCTTAAAGAAAATTTCGAAAATTATTAAACATTTATTACACCTTTAACCTACGGAATTAACCTATAGATAGGCAGCTAAAAACTGGATTTTTACTCTTTTAAGATAGAATTTTTGGCCGTTAGCCCCATCCATACTTACTAATTTACATCCATTTTATTAGCTAAATAGTTTTTATAAAATGTAACACAATTATTTTAAAAAGCTTTTCTGGTAATGAACGTATTTTAGAATTTTTATGCAATAAAGTATAAGAAAGATGGGTGCATCCGTTTTAATTACTTGCGGAGTTACAAAGCATTAAAGGTGACTTAGGAACCTGGAAAAAGGACTTGTGAACCTGGAAGCTCTTTATCATCGCCCCTCCCTTAGATACGCCATTGCTAATATAACATAATCATAAATCAGTTACCTGTTCTATACACGACTTAGAAATATCTTTCAGCAAAATGCAGTTTCATCATACAAAACTACTCTTATTCAAAAAAGTCCTTCCGGCCAGTGCCGGGAGGAAGAGGTAGCTTTCATCCTTATTTTTAAAAAGCCAGCTTATATTATTCAAACACACAAAGCTCAATTTAGTGGAAACCGATTATAGGAGATTCAATACAAATTTTTATTAATACTAAATCATTATGAATGAGAATTTCGCGAAATTACTCAGCTTTATCCAAGCTGTTTTTATTTTAAGTAACTTATATTTGGTTGCCAAATTCGGCGATATCTTGAAGTGCCTGCCATTTTAAGACAACATGGTGGATGAGGCTAACCAGTGAACTTGGTAGAGACCTTAGTAATTTCTGTGCACATGCTCACTCACATCGGAATCGGTTGATATATACGAGTGCTGTCGCAGGCAAAAAATCAGATTTTTCAAAATGTTTCCTTCAATATGACATATATTTACTTAACCAAACCTAGCTATATCTAATAATAATTTCGACAAAACGACATAAACTTTTTAAAGCGATGAAATTGATGTAACAAATGTGGCATCCATTTTGTTACAACGTAACGAAAGTACACAGTGAGGCACACAGTTGTGGTACACAGTGAGGCGTACCTCATTGTGTATCTACTATGCGGTTCTGATTTAAAAAAGTTATTTATTAATAAAAGAAGGGTTTTTTTCTCTCTCTCTATCTGCGTGTGTGTGGGGGCGTGTGATGGCTAGTGAAATCTACTAAACGTAAGAGGCTGAAAATTTGCATGAAGGTAGCCCAAGGTCTGCCATTGTCCACCCGAGGCTCATATTTTTAAAATTTTTAAAATCTAGAAATATTAATTAGAAGTCATAAACTGCAGAAAATTATTGATAGAGTGTAAAAATGTAGGATTTATGAAAATATATACATTGTCTCATTGTGTACCACTTGTGGTACATAGTGAGACAATTTTCGACACTCCGTTATTCTGCTTCTGTGCTTTTATAAATAACTTTTTAAAAACCATTTATACATTAATGTGTAGCGTATTTGTGTAGCTTAAAAATGTAGCAAAAAATTTTTCAAAAAAAAAAAAATAAATAAAAATCGTTGCCATTCGTGAAGTAATAATAATTTTCGTCTCACTGTGTAGTACAAAACATGCGACTACTTAAAATAAGAGTATCATGTTTAATGGATAGCAATGAGCATACAGTGGAAAGTTTTGTCAGCTCTGCTTAACGCCCACAACCGCACGAATGCCAGTAACAGAATGTTGGTATTAATAGGTAATGGATGTTGGAATGGTAGTATGGATTAGAATGGATGGTAGGAATGTTGGTATTATAGCCTTTATAAAGACCTCCCCTCCACAGAACATTTGGACGGTGTGAACACGTAGAGCAGGGTTCGCGAAATTTTTTGTTGTCGTGTGCCAAATTTGATCAAAAAATATTTTACGTGACCATGACGTGCCAAGTAAAAAACAAATTTAGTAGGTTGAAAAAATAATGGATTAAAATTATTTAAAATTTTGCTACTTTTCGATTAGCCCGGCGCCAGTGTTATATATACATATATATGTATATATACATGTATGTATATACACACATATATATACATATATGAATATGTGTATCTATACAATATATGTATATGTATATATATGTATATTTACATATATGTATGTACATAAATATGTATATATAACACTGGCGCCCGGCTAACCGAAAAGTACCAAAATTTTCTATTAAGATTTTAAAAATATGAGGAACATACATGCAAGTCGTAGGTATTGCACTTTAATAATTATTGAAACAAATATAGTTTAGAAATTAATTTTAAAAAATGAATGCGATGTAATTTGATTTCTATTGCTGCATTTTAATATCAGGTTAATTTTAATGAAAACTGAACTTTTGATTTATAAGGCAAGTGCTTTCAGTTTGAGTTTTGATATTATTTATTTGTGAGAACACAAAACAGTGACTCGAAAGCATAGATAGGCAGAAAAATTGTTAAAATGGCAAACGTCAGTTTCTTTGAATAGCTCTGAAATAAATTCAAAGTTATTATAACTTTAACATCGGGATTTAGTAAGCTCTAATAACCAATTTTTGTCGATAGTTTTCAAATATCACCTTTGTTTGAAAATTTTTTGAAACCATAATTAATTAGATTGGAATATAATATCAATATGCCGCAATTAAAATTTTTAAATTTCCATTTAATCGAATTTAGAAAAAAAAAACAGTCGTGATTTTCTGTAATCTGTCTTTTTTTTTTTTGATTTAGAGCCGAAAGCAATGCCGCACCAAAATAGGTTCGCCCGTTCATCGTCCCTGACCTAGAGAATTGAAGACGAAAGCCTGAAAAAGTCTATATAACCGGACGGCCGCTTGAGCAGCCAATCCAAGTGTAGGGAGGGTGGGGATTCACCAATCACCAACAATGAGACTTACGCATAAAAAAAAAATAAATAAATAAATAAAAAAAAATAGCGGGTTACACAGTTTACAACAGCCTAAAAGTAAGTAAAGTCTAAAATCTTTAAAAAAAAAAGCACTTTACGTGACCATATAATTTAAATTATAATATACTGAAATTTTTAATAATACGTCGAAGTCAAAATAAAACTTAAGACTCGCTACTGGTGGACTTGTTGCTACAGGCAATTGGTCTCACCCACCCTCCGTCAATGCCGCTTCTCTTACAATGCTGGTAAATGTTGGTAAATTTTTGGAACGTGCAGTTAATAGTTTCGCCATTTCGGCATTAAGCAAGTGTTTTTTTCCCTCTGTTCATTAGTTCATTTAAAATACGATTCAGTTAAGAAATCGTATAAAATTATCTAATTGAAATTTTGATAACAGTTGTTTTAAATCAGTTAGAAAGCGTTTGTTTATCTTTTAATGAAAGTTTAAAAAAAAAAAAAAAAAAAAAAAACTTCAAGAATTTTTTGAAATGAGATCCTAGAATTTAAACAAGAAAAATGTCATAGCAGATTTTAACGCTAAAAAGTAAATAAGAACACAGAACATTAAAAACCGGTGGTGTTTGCATTGGTACCTTTTTATTAAAATATATACAGGGTGCAATATGTTATCTATCGCCGACCTTTAATTTCTGAACCGTTGGTCGTAGACGTATAATTCCAATTACAAAAACGTTTCAAATTAGGTAAATATTCATGTTGTGGCATTATTTAAAGTAAAAAATAAATTTTATAAAAATTACGAAATCTAACTTTTTATACGGTCCCCCATTCCCTATAGTTATATTTAGTAAAAGTCTATGCATATCATAACAGATATAACACAAAAAGTTTGACATCTGTACTACAAAAATTGACACAGTTATTAAATTTCAAAGTTTGCTATTTTTTCACATGATTTTGTCTGTCATTGAGGAATCAGTTAAAAGATGAATTAAAGTAATTCGAGATCAAAATCAGGGCGCAATTCCGCTGTCATTTATCTAGTCCTCAGTGAGTATGTTTTATATTCCGGTTGTCGATTCTACCTACTTTGACGTTTGAATGTTCTTCGACCCATAAAAGTTAGTTCAAATTTTTAGATACCGGCGGCTAAAAGTGGTTTCGCCGTAAAAAGGACATTGCAGCCTGAATGTGATCTCGAATTACTTTAATTCATCTTTTAACTAATCCCTCAATGAAAGACAAAATCATGTGCAAAAATCTCAAACTTTGAAATTTAATAACTGTGTCAATTTTTGCAATACAGATGTCAAACTTTTTGTGTTATATCTGTTATGATATGTGTAAACTTTTACTAAATATAACTCTAGGGACTAGGGGACCGTATAAAAAGTTAGATTTCGTAATTTTTATAAAATTGATTTTTTAATTTAAATAATGCCACAACATGAATATTTAGCTTATTTGAAACGTTTTTGCAATTGGAACTATATGTCTACGGCCAACGGTTGAGAAATTAAAGGTCGGCGATAGATAACATATTGCACCCTGTATATATATATATATATAATAGAGAGATTTATTCAAACTTACTTTGGGTGCACTTTCCAACTTCGTCTTCATTGTATAAGCAAAGTTTTCTATACTTCCATGTTGAATTTTCATGGTCCTTGAAACTGAAATATGACAATATTAAGTGGAGCAGTTTCGCAGAAAATATTTTGTTTCATAACGAAATTTCACTGTGACACATGAAATTTCATTGTACACTGAAAATAGTTAAGTTTTTTCTACTTCTTTGGATAATAGTGTGTAAATATAGTAATAGAGTAGTATATACTATATAGTAGTATAGTAATAGAGTAGTATAGAGTAGGTAATAGAAGTGCCTACAAGAGTCGCATTGCTCCATAGAATTCATTGCTCTTGTGTTAAGAATTCTAAGACAGCGCAAATAATATTTCCTATCTAACAACAAAAGTATTTTCACGTGAATATTAAAAAGAGAAAGAAAACTTTGGTGAAAATTACGTCAGATTTAAAAAGACACATTTAAAATGTCTTATTTAAAAAAAAAACCTATCTTATAGAAATGTTAAAAAATACCGGAAGAAAAGACTCTGTTTACTTAAATCATCTTATATTAGCTTATTTTCCCATGTTTCACTGATCTGATTTAATCAATGACGAAAGCAACCCGTTAACAGGGAGATAGCTACTGTTTTTTTAATTATAATTCATTTTTCCGAAATTTTTTTAAAGCCGATCAAATTAGCGTGCTTTTAGAGTTTGCGGTGTCTGAACGGAGGTTGGCGAGCGTAGCTCGTAGGGAGCATTTCCCCCTAATACAGAAAAAAGAAGTTGAAAGTATTAATTTCCTAGCGAGATATTTGAAATATAAGAATGCATCAAACGCCCATAGACTTAACATTACCGAGGGGAATTTGGAAGCTGAGTGACTAGCAGCCTTAAGGGTGGGGTCAACTTTCTTGACCTAAAATGTAAGTGATATTTACAATTTTTGTCCCGGGTACAAAGGAAAGAGATATCATTTTCGGACTTTTTCCATTACTAGGGGGCTCTACACCCTACGGGCTACGCTCTCCAACCCCCTTTCAGACACCGCAGATTCTAAAAGCATGCTAATTTGATCGGCTTTAAAAAGATTTCGAAAGATTGAATTATAATTTAAAAACAGTGGCGATCTCCCTATAAACGGGTTTCTATTCATTTCTCTTTGATTGTGGAATTTTAAGGCCAAATCAGCTGCTGTTAAAAAATACAATGGCTGTTTTTGTCTTTCATTAAATAAAATCAGTTAAACATTTCAGAATAATCTAATATAAAAGGAATTAAGTAAACAGAGACTTTGTCTCCCGGTATTTTTTAACAAAGCGAAAAGAAGGTTCTTTTAAATAAGACATTTTAAATGTATCGTTTTTAATTTGACGTAATTTTCACCAAGCTTTTCTTTCTATTTTTAATATTCACGTGAAAATACTTTTGTTAGAAATGAAGTATTATTTGCGCTGTCCTAACAAAAATAGTTGAAAAGATCATCTCAAAATATCAAATAAATGTCTCGCGTAATTTTTTAATTTAAACTGTTTTGCAATATTATGTTTTGCTCATTTTACGTAATAAGTGTGATGTGGCGTAAATGTGACGTAATTTCTCCTATTTAAGACTTCTAACTCATATTAATTAATTTATTATTTTACAATATCCTTTCTCTTTAAAATTCACGCGTAAATATAGTTTTTATGACAAGTTCTTGCTTTTTATACGTAACGTAATTATCTATTTCTAATTTGAAAGTTTTTTTCTGTTTATAAAAGTCACTTGTAAATAATTTTTTTATTTGAAGCAAACATTATTGTTTGCGCTGTTTATACAGTTGGCAACAGTTTAAATTAATACCATTTTCTAAAATATGTAAAAAAATATCTCTCAAAATGCTGAAAATTTGAATTAAAAATAGAAATAGAACCTCAGGAAATGAGTCAAATAAAAAAAAAATAAATGCACCGGGAAATTATAAAGTATAAAATGATCTAAAAATGATTAAATTCCGATGTATAGTTTTTGCTCCTATAAAAAAATTTTAATGGAACGATTTTGTCCAATTTTAGCATTAAATACAGTCGGACCTCTATTTAACGAACCTGTATTTTGCGAATTTCTCTATTTTACGAACTTTTCTTCGGAACCAACAACATTTTGCGAATTTCTTCGTAAAATAACCTCCAAATAGCGAACTGTATTCTCTATTTAAGGAACTTTTTCTTCTGATATAATTTTTTTTCTCCCTATATCTCAAAATATTTCGGGACACTTCAAACATTTTCTAGTATCGCTGAATAATACACAAATCCAAAAAAAAAAAAAAAAAAAGAAATGTCATCCTAGAAACTCGACAAAAAACAATCGACTGTCTCATGATTCATATGCTTTCATTTGTTTGTAACATTAATATACATACTTAAATTTGGTTTATAGTAGCTCCATGTTTATCAGAAATCATTCATTTATATTTTTTTTCAAGTAACACGGCTTTTAATTACATTTTTTTAAAGTTGTCATGGGACCTTTGTGGTCGAGTGGTTAAGGCGCCACTCCGCTAATTGCTTGAGAGCGTACGAAGTCTGTGGGTTCGAATCTCGCTGGCTCCATTGCACACTCTTTGTGGAGCTCCCGGCTGTAATTCTCTGGTGGTGTAAATTTTCTTGTGCTATCTTGTCCCTGTATATTTACAAAATTGTTATGTCTGATTTGTGTAATTATTTCTGTGTATAAAATAAAGGATCATTCAAGGCGACAACCATTGTAGCTATAGGCCCCAAAGCAATCCCCACTTCGGTGGACTTCAACTGTCAAATGTCTACAGAAATGTGGTATTTGAGTTGCCAAAATTAAACAAATGGTGCTAAAAGCTACAAAAATAAATTAATATTTCAAAAATAAATTGAGATGCAGTTTTCAAAGAAATTGCGTTTAAAAGTGCTTTTTTTTTTCAATATGACGATATAAAAATTGAAAATGTGAGATGCTTAGAAGTTTAAAAAATTGCACCAGACTATTTAAACGTTCAATGATACTTCTGTTTTGTTTTACGGATGTTACGAAATCGCCCCTGCCTGCGTGGGGAGAAATCTAAAAATAGCCGAGATCATGTGACACGGTCGTGTGGCGCCAGAGCCCGCGAATAAACTCTCAGATTGATGCTAGAATTCGAAAAGTAAAAAACTTAAAATGCTCGACCGGGGGGAAAAATGTCTCCTTCCAATAAATGTATTATAAATATATATTAATACGTGAGATTTAATGTAGTGAAGTGATGCTTGAATATATTTTCTAGAAGGATCAGAATATACTTATGCTTGGCTGAGATGCGTATTTATCGTATTCTCGGAATTTATGATGTTATTTAAATGTTAAATATTAAATGTTCTAAATGTCGTCGTGCTGTGCTGTAACAATAAAAAATGAAAAGACCATCAAGATTAATTATTTTAAAGGAATCACCTATGATTACAACGAAATATGTTTTTTCTCGAAATAATTTTATTGCTACGAATGATATTTCTCGATAGATTTGAAAATGAATAAGTTTTAACGGATGGCTTGAACAATGGAACGTTACTTTTTAGAGATGATATTTTAATAGCTGGGAGAAATACATAGCATACCGGGGACTAAAATTTTAAAATCTTGACCCATAGGAGTTAAACCTCCCCTTAATAAAATATATACGTACTCTGCTGGAAGGAGAACGAGAGCTGATCCATTGTATTTCACTTCAAAATCGTGTTTGTTCTGGCACAGATAATCCAGCCACTGACCTTGTACTTCAAGCAGCATGAAAACGGCAACTGGAAAATGAAGTAAAATTTTACTCCTATTAAAATTAAATGTAAGGAAAAGATTAAAAATTTGGTCAACATTTCGCCATAACGTAGTGCCCAAAAAGTTATCACTATAAATAAAAATCGAAAGAAAATTCGTTTTCGCTTTCGACCCAACATCAGAGTTTCGCCGAAAACGAATTTTCGCTATCAAATGCTGTCGAAAACTCGGCCCGACCAAAACTACCTGCATTCCAAAAATCTCGTTTCTTCTTTCGGAAATGTTCAACAAAACTCATTGATTTGAGCGGTATCGTCCCAAATGAGACCTGGTACTCTTTATTTATTGCTATGAAATTCACTGTTTATAATTATCAGTCATGACTGGCTCAAGACGTGAGTGCAAATTATAAAGCAAACAATGCATATAGGACTAAACTTTGAAGACGCTTTTCACGTGCTCATTAAAAGCTGCAGGCTTAACAGTAATAGAAAATTTTTAGTTTGAAACAGCAGAAATGTTTCGAATACTCCTTCAGAAAGTTCTAGTATAATAGATGATTATTTACAAAAATCATTACAAAAGATAAATGAGGTATGTATACCTAAAACATTTTTAATTAGATGAAATTCGTATAATTAGAAACTCATTCTGCGTGCTTGATGAATTAATTACATTTTATTTTATATGAAAATAAAAAATTTTGGTCAGAGGCACAGAGGATCAACTTCGGCCACACGTATAATTACACGTATAATTAATTAACAATTATGTATATTTAATAAACACGCATAATTAATAATTATGTATATTTATGTATGTATTAATTACTTAAAAAATTTTTGGACATTTTCGTTTTCGTTTTCGGCCGAAAATAGGAAGATTACCAAAACTCGTTTTCGATCTTAAAAACCTGTTTTGGTCGATCCTTAACCGTGAGATGGTGAAACTTTGTTTTAACTTTTGTTAAACCGATTAAAACGGTTCTCAAAAAAATATTTCCCCCCACTCAACAAAGCGAAACTTTCCGACTCATTTTTAAACACGAAAGCACGATACTTCCAGGCGTGATTATTGAAAGGATTTGCAATCGAACAGGTTTATATATACATATACACTGGTTATGAAAAATTAAGGAAAAGTCACAAAATGCTATTTTCAAATACGCGAACACTCAAAAGGAAATAATATAATTCGAGTAATTACTATCTCTACAACGCAGCTAGCCCATATAACATCTCATTCATGTCACACATGATCACACGCGTCACAGTCACTACGGTTAAGCAAAAAAAAATAGGAAATTCCATACATCTCATTATGAGTCTCAAATGATCACTACATGTGACTCCACTGAGACGTCACTGTGACTGCTGCTTTGGGACAAGTCACCATGTGACTTTACAATGTAGTTACATTGTGATTCTCATGTGACTGTCATTTGTAGACTCAATTTCAAAGTCATCGTGAACGCTGCATTGTGATAAGTTACCAAATAATGTAAAGGCACCATTAAGAATATCGGAAGTACTTTTGATGTTCTCAAGTAAAAATTGGCAAGTAAAAATTAAATTTAAAAAATCAAAAAACCCGACTGCGTAAAAAGCGAACTAATTAATTATTTCTCATCAATGTGAAGCTATTTTTTTATTACTTACCTATTTTATTTTTATTTACTTGTATTGATGTCTTTTAAGTTGTGCTTAATTGTTAGTTCCTATCTATTAACACTGTTTTGATGAGACCTATAGATGTCTATGGAGGTTAGAGTTCCAGTAAAGCTAGAGATCCTACCTATACAAATTCCAGGCTGTGTAATATTTAAACGGAGCTTCTGACTGTAAAATAGTCAATGAAACATCGTCTTCATTTTGAAAGACCTATCCAATAATATGCCACTCAATAGGGTGCGTAAAATTTTTTTTTTCGTCTCTACCGCCATTTTGTATTTTACGGCCGCCATTTTGAATTTATAAAAACAAAATCTAACCTATAACCATCGGACGGTTAAGACGAATCGATAGAGACCCCATTCATTAAAATCCATCCAGTCGTTGGGATGTTTCGAGGGTATAAAGAAATCCACATACCCAGATACGCGTGAAACACATAACCCTTCTTGGCAGTCAGGTAAAAAGAGAAGTTAAATATTTTTTTAAAAGAAACTTACTTTAATTGATATTTTCTATGTTACAAAGAAATTCTAATAAACTGTGAAGTCATTTATTTTCATGTAATTTCCGAACCATTGATGTCAATTTGATTTGCAAGTTTTTAATTCGTAAACAATTGTTATACTCCCCCCCCCCCCCCCCCGTAAGTTGAAATTGCAAAAAAAGAAAGGTGGGAAGAAATGACTTTCATGCCGGATTTTTTAGGTCACACTGTACATCTTGAGCTATAAGCGATTATTGTCTGAAGATAGTAATTTTTGCCTTTCCTGTGCTATCTTGTCCGAAATTGTGCCCAATGCTGTGATTGTAATAAACCGTTGGTTTAAGTATGTGGGAATTTCCAAAATCATTACAGATTTTTTTTTTTTTTTTTTTTTTTTTTTTAGGCCACAGAAAATATAAGAAAAATAATTAAAATAATAACTTTAATGATGATGAGCTATGTCAATGAAAGTTTATATTTCATTTCTTAAATTGTAGTTCATTACATTTTTAGTAATTCGAATTGTATATTTATCAGAACAAAATTGTAAAATATCATTCATTTTCTCGTGAAGATTTTTCTGCCAAGCCTCTAACATAGCACTATTTTTCCTTAAAATTTTAAACATTAAAACGAAGTTGGATCAAATTAATTTATATTGTGCGGGAAAAATTATGCGCAACTGTAAAAAGATAGAGGAAAAGACATTTAGAAAATTGTTTTATAACTTTTTTATGCTAATTTCAATATGTTTTAGTTTCTAATTTACGTTAAGTCTGAAAATATTTATAATAAACATAGTAAGTTGGCTGTTTTGAAAATGTGGGACGCATATAAAAAATATCCGATGCATATAAAAAAGATCACATTTTTTATATTTCGAAAATATCATGATATTTACGAAACCTATTTAAAAGAATGGATATAAAACATAGCGGGATACCTTACAAACAAGAAAAAAAAAAAACGAAAAAAATTAGAAACTTAAAAAATTACGTGACTTACGTGTAAAAACGATGAAGATAGATCGATGCATAGTTAGGCCGAAAAAATACAAAATTGTAATTTACGTATAAATTTCCTCATATTTATAACCTCCAAGTGACATCATATAAGATCTATACCCGGATATTCCATTAAAAAAAAAAAAACGAGCTTTCCAAGAAATCGTGTCATTTATTTCTTAAAAATAGGCAAAAACACTAAACGATCATAATCAGCAAGTGACAAAATATTATTCAACAGGATAAATCTCATTAAACATAAGTAATAAGCAGCCATTGCATATGAAAGTTCAAACATTTGCAGTCTTTTAAACGAATCTGGATGATTCAGTAACTATGATAGACTGAACTCAAATATGTTATCAGATATATATATATTTAATCATGCATAGTTTTTACAGAATATTTACTCACAAGACAGGAGAATATAAAAGAAATTGTTTTTAGGTCCGCTGATAGAGAGAAAAATAATGTAACGCTTTGATTACTTTAATATATTTCAAATGAAAATCAAATTTCAAAGTAATTGCTTAAGAGGCGCAAAGGCCAACATAGTGAAAAAGATTCCATGCCGGGACTCGAACCCGGGCCATCAGTTTTTTCACCATGTTGGCCTTTGCGCCTCTTAAGCAATTACTTTGAAATTTGATTTTCATTTGAAATATTGTATGCCAGGCGAATGTTTCTCTCTGGAATAATTTCCATGTATTAATATACTTTAATATAATTTAGGATTATTAATATTATAATCTTAACATTAAAAGAAACATTAAACTGTTTAACTTAAAGATCTAATTTATTACAACAGCAAAAAAAAAAAAAAAAAAAAAAAAAAAAAAAAAAAAAAATTGGCTAAATACATTTACTCGCAAACTCACTACATCTGTGCACATCTTCAGACACAATCATAAACATAAAGTTTAACTATAAAACAATTACTTCAAGGTTAAATAACTTCACTTCATATAATGTAAGCGCAAATCGAGGAGAAACGTTAAACAAGCGCATAAATATTCGCTAAAATTTCCAACCAAATAAACTTTATTTAAAAGTGATCAACATTTAACATTTACTTTTTAACACAAAATTTATTTTTAATCTGTTAAATTACTCTGCAAAGCCTAAAATAATCTGCAGCACCTGCTTCCGTGCTGCACTGTTTCTGCTACCGGCCCTGGCAGGAGAGAGAAAGAAAAAAAAAAAAAAAAAAAAAAAAGCATTGTACCTTCTGTTCCGGCATAATCGCCGCACACACAATATTTTTAAGTTTTAAACTCGTATGTGCCACGGCGCTTCTTTCAAAAAATACTGTACCATACCGTAGTACATGGCAAATAATTTCTAGATAACTTTTCTTCCCTCCAGTTGAAAAATAGTCTGCAGACCTTCCCAAGAGTCTGCGACGGGCCTCGCACCAATTCTCCACCCGGGGTCTTGATTTTTTTTTTTTTTTTTTTTTTTTTAATAAAGAAATTTGAAAAAAAAAAAAACCATTAGAACTATCTGCAAACTTTGAAAATTTTCTGCGAACGGCGTTCGCGTGTTCGTCTATATTATCTGACTCTGCTCTTAATGAAACTAGGGGATCGAACCCGAGCTCCTCGGGTTACAGAGTATAGGTGAAAACCATTTTTTTTTTACATGTAATATATATTTTAGATTGCCCACCAACATCAAAAAGAATTTCTATCTGAAAAATATCAATTATGCAATCAAATAAAGTTTTAAAATTTATTAAAAGCGATACTTTCACATGTCACCGCATGCCAGGAGTTATTAGCCCAAGATTTTGCGACTTACGGCAGTCTTTCCTATCATTTCAGTGCTTTAAGCGCGTGGTTCAATCACATGTCTGTTAAATTTGTTTCTTATTTACATTATTTTATTTATTTTTCTATAGAGGAAGTTTTAATTTTGTTATGGAACATTAGACGGAAACAAATGATAAACATTTTACATTGTTTTAAGGGCAAGCGGATTATTCTTTCGTAATCGAGCTACACGTGATAGATAAATTTAAAAATAATTCATGTTTGAAAATCTATATATATTATGCTATCGTACGTGGCACAGAAATCCCGACTATTTGTTAACTGATTAATGGCAACGCCTGCATGAAACGCATATCATTGGTTATTGTGTAATACTTTTAAAAAGGGAATAACAATAAATAAAAAAAAGTTTAATTAATAACTATACAACAAAACAATTTATATAATTTAAAAAAATAAAATAAAACTAAATAAACAATTTATTAATAAATAAACAACAACATCCGGGTTACCATATTAAGCAAAATAACGATACTTTGGCGCCAGTTAAGTATCCCGGTGCGTATATGACATTGGCGATAGAAACAAAATCGCTCCAACGTGGTGCGTACATGACATCTGTGCGGCTTTTATTCATCTCATTTAAAACACAATAAATAAATAAAGGTATTTTTCCAGTATAGGTACTTGGCGAAATAGAGAAAAGGTCCATGGCGAGAGAAGAAATTTGGCAACGTATTTTCTGGCAACCTATTTCATCAAAATATTTTTTTCGAATAAAACTACATAAAAGTTGCTATGATCGCAAAAAAGTTCGTACATTTATGTTAGCTGGTCGCAATTCTCACCAATAGCATTTTTTAACTCGCCAGCAGCATTTTTTATTTTTCGAGGGGTAAATTAAAACAATGTTTTGATGTTGAAATTAAATGGTTTATGGTATTTATTCTTTTCTTTTCTTTTTCTTTTTTTAAAGAATTTTTTAAAAGTGAAATTCATGAATTTTAAATGTTTCAGTTTTAAATTAAAGTTATCCATTTTAAAGTAAGTGAAAGGATTATATTTTAATCTAAATTAATGAAATATAAAAAAAAATGCGACAGGTACAATATTTGGCGATTTATCACCTGTGCCCGACTAATATAAAAACCGAGTTCTTGATTTCTCTATCAGAATCTTCTGATTTGGCGAAGGATTGAGCAAGTAAATTAAATTATGAATAAAAGTAACATGATACAATGCCTAGCATACATTTAAGGGAGACCAAACTTGTCGCTACGGGCGGCTAGTTATTTAAAAAACCTTAATAACTCAGTCAATTAAGATATAATTTTCAAACAAATTGCATTTGAAAGTAGATTTTTTTCTCTATTTGACGGTGTAAAAATTGAAAATGTGCGATATTTGGAAACTTAAGAAATCGCTGACATAGCACGCATTATAATTTCAAAAAAAAAAAAAAATCAGTTTTTATGAGAAAATGGCAACAAAAGGCACAGTAATATATTATTTTCTTTCCTCCGTGATTATTTTTCCTCTACTTTTAACAATGGAGTCCATGACTTTCAACAGAAATGGAGTACTTCAGTTGCCACAATTACAAAAAATGTATTAAAAACTACGAAAAAATTAATATCTCAAAATTAAATTGAGATACAGCTTTCAAACAAATTGCATTAAAAAGTACATTTTTCTGTTATACGACGGTGTAAAAATTTAAAATGTGCGATGTTTAGAAGTTTAAAATTTTGCAGTAAAGAAAATTGCAAAACCAAAATTTCATTTCAAATTTCAAAGTGTTGCCATTCGCAAAATGACATATGCGTTACGCACAGATATGTTTGTCCTTTATAATATAGATAGTCCTACCATGAATTTTCAAAAAGTTACATAAAAAAAAAATTTATACGATTCCCGTAGACAAATTTGGTCAATTAACAATTTCGTATCTGTGCTATTTCAATAGCATATCTCCCTCTGGACTGAGTTTATTTGGTAATTTTCATGATTTTTTAAAAAAATACTTGGGAGATATGTATTTTAATAAAATTTTTTTTATCATAAACTTTAAATTGTTCTTATTTATAATGAAGGAACTATTTAAATGTACTAAAAATGAATATTTAATGAGAAAAGCATGTTTTATATATTTTTAAAAAGTTCCGCATAAGAAAACATAATTTTTTCCTAAAATTTTTCATAGATTTGAATAAAAACTTACCCAAATGTTGAACAAATATCTGAAAATATGTTTTATTTGTACATACACTTTACGTATTTAGTAAAATTTGCTTTTGTGTGGTACAGTTCAAAACACGGATTTGCACAAAGAGCAACACCACAAGGTACACAATAAGTTCGAGTTAAGCTCTAATTCTAGATATTTCCATATATTTACTTCTGTTTAGTGCTGTCAACTATATATATTTTTTTTCAAAATAAAAGATTCGTTCATAATATCTGAAAAGACCACGAACAATTATACTCTGTATATTTATGGCTCAGAGAGCTAAAAGTTGACTCCGAGAGACTCTCGGGCTTAGTTCGCTTCACCGAAAACGGCAACCCGAGTGACACTCGGGCTTAGACCTCAAAGTGTTAAACAAAAATCCTTTTGTTGCAACAAGATCATTATGAAAAACTTGCACATCGGTATCTTCAAAACTGAATGCGTTACTTAATTGAAAATTGATGATTTTTAATAAAGATCATGTACCAACTAGTAACGTAAATCTGTGAGATAGTGTAAGAAAGTGGAAACACGGACGATAATGCAACAATATTAGTAGTGAAGTAATTGATTGATAACAATAAACAGCTTTACCGCTACATAACCACGTTATAATATATAGTTATATTTATTAATAACTTCATATATTATTATTATTTATAAATATAGTAATATATGAAATTTTAAATGCATGGAATATATGTTTATTATTATTTATTTCTGTTAAATCTAAGTTACCCTTACATTTCTTGATGGGATCTTCTGCGATCGGGTTTACTGTACTACCATTTCGGCCAGCAATTGAAGGAAGGGACCTACGACTACGAGTGTGTTCAAGAAGCACGCGCGTTACGCGCGCGAGCTCAGGAGACAGGAACATGGAGTGGGTCCATATCATGTATGGAATAACACGTAGGAATGATCCACGTGATCTGTTCAGGAACAGATCACGGATTTGATTAATTAAGGTGCTAATTATAAAAATATTTTGATGAAATAGGAACGTGTGCTGGATGGCCGAATGGATAAGGCAATGAACTCGAGACTAGAGATTGCGGGTTCGAATCCCTCCAGTCCCACATTGTGTCACAATTTTTTTTTTGTTTTGTTTATTGGTTGTTTTATATTTTTCATAATGAATAAGATATTTTAGATGAAGATATATTTTTTATTTTTGTTATACAGAGGCACGTGTATTTTTATTATAATAATAAAATACTCATTTAAATGTGAGAAAATGAGGTATTTCGAGATGAAAGTTTTAGATCTGAACGCCTTTTAAATATTCAAAGTTTTGTTTCTAAGTGATTATATATGTAGTATGTATATGTATAATGATATAAACATTAAGCAAATCCAAATGAAAAAATAATATATATTGTGCGAAAATATCCTTTTGCACGTAGAATAATTCCTTTTTTTTTTTTGAGTACTTTACGAGTGAATTTTTATCGAGACTAGGCTAGAAATCATATTCTACTTTGAACATTATAAAAATAAAATGTAATAGTTGTAAATTATTTTAGCTAAAAATATCTGTACATATATTTTTTAAAGAGATAAAATATATAGGTCTGCTGTCTAGTTTGTAATGAATAAAGTATGATTAGAATGTTTATAAATTTTTTACTGAAAGTATAAGTAAGTATTTTGCTTATACTAACAGAATTTTGAATGCCATTTATTTCTCATGTTTTATGATGTATTTTGGTCTGTTATCCACACGGTATTAAAATATGCAATCATAAAATAAGAAATATATATATTAAAACCTACTCTGAAAAACTGTCTAACTAACAGTGCAAATTCCATTGAAATCCATCCAGTATAGTAGATTACAAACAAATCTCATATGTTGATATCAGAATCTTGGTTTACTAACAGCATTCTATTTATCACAGAAGATATAAATCAACTGATAAATCATTTTTAAATAAATAAAAAGAAAATTGTTAAAAAGTTAAAATTTTTAGATCACCAGTTGAATTCTTAAATTGTATCAATCAACCTACCAAACAAAGCACAACCAATAACACATAAGCAGAAAACGCACAATCACGTGATCAAATCGCCCACACAATTTTTTTGAGCAGCTCGCGCGGAGTTTGCGTGTGGTTGGTTAACTAATTTTAAATGCTAAATGGGCTAAAGTAGATAAAGAAGGTCACGTGATGTTTTTCCCGACTATTTTAGATTTTATCTGAGTGAACATAGGCATGTATTCCTGTTACGAAAACCATGTTTTGGAAGGATGAAGAAATATAGTCGTTGATTTTACCTTTTTTGAACCATAAAAATAATGAAATAATTGAATTATGTTAAAATTCCTTTCTTCGATAAGATCTACTCCATGGCATAAACTTCTGAGCGCGCGCGCGGCGCGAAGTGCACTTCTGAACACGCTCTACGATTCGGCACTCCGCCAACTTTCCAGCGAATTACCGATCTCCGCTATTTCACGGCAGAGGCGGCATGCGCGCAGAATCGGAGGTTTCTTCCCTCAGTTACTCACCAGAACAATTGCGGACCCGATCACGAAAGACATTTTTAATAAATAAATTAATTAATAATAATAATTATTATTATTAATAAATATTCAATGTTAAAAAATAGTAATACTATATGAAGTTGTAAATATAACTATATTAATATTTATTTTTAATGTATGTTTTTTATATGTTTCACTTATATAGTGAAATCTCTCTGTAAGGGCCACCTGTCGTTCCATTGAAAATTGGTCCTTATGAGGGGTGGCCCTTAAATAGGCTTGACAAAAAAAAAAAAACAACTCTTAAAATAAGGAAATCAAAACCTATATAGGTGAAAAAACTGTTTATTAACATTTTCAAACTCTATACATGATTGAAAAAATTTTCTATTGAAGTTTATTTACTTTTCATAATTTTTTCGCAGACAATTTTGGTTTCTAATGATTCTTTTACTTTATGGAACAAATTACTTAAATTTGCATAATTTATTAATGCCTTAGAATGAAATATTAGTTTATTTATTTCTGTTAACGTTTCTTGACAGGTGTAAAAATTGTGCTTTAATATGCATTCACAGTTTTAGTAAATGTGGAATTAGCTTTTCGAGATAATCTGTTATCCTTTGTGTGCCCACAGCAAAGGGTCAAGTTTTCCCTCCAACCCAACCCCTACAGGTTGAAAGGTCAAACAAAGTGCGAAGAACACCTGTTTGTCTCACTTGTGGAAAAGTTTGTGGTCCTTCGTTGTGTTACTAAATCCTCTCTACCTTAACCTGCCTTCTTTATTGCAAGTGCAGTTGTTTGCTGAACTCTTATCTTTTGGTTCAGGAATTCAATACACCTGTTTAGGATTTAAGGCACATGTGAAAAAAAATGGCCTTTATGCCAGGTGTGGCCCCTAATAGGAGTAAATTTAACGTTATGTCTATGGGAAAATTTTTCGTTCCTAAAAATATTGGCCCTTGAATAGGAGTGGCCTTTAAAAGAAGTTTCACTGTATTTATAGCATAGTTTATTAATAAGAGTTATCATTATAAAAAACTTACTATGCATAATTCATAATATAAATTATTATTATTATTATCATTTATTTATTTATTCAAGTTAGTCAAGTCAAACTTCAAATCACGTCATTGACTATACCCGGATCTTTGAGATAAATACTGAGAGTTTTCTAAGAAATTAGGTCATTTTATATTTTTATATTCAAAAATAATAAACGATAATTACCAGAGACAAAAAGTAATTTAGCTATAAAAAATCGCATTCAAAGAAATGCAAATGTTTCTTAAGATATAAAAAATGAGCACATCGTAATATTTTCGTAAGTATTTTCTTTCACAGATCAATTTTAAATTGAAAGACGTACAGCCGTGGAAAAAAAAAAAAAAAAGTAAACATTCCCAACTAACTCCTCAACAAATTATTGTAGAAGAAAGTTACTGGTACCGAACGATTGGAAATAAAGTCTACTTTTAAATGATGTATATGAAATTTGCTTAGAGGGCCATTTACATATTAAAACGAGCCCAAACTTCACTTTTTTCAATGACAATACCCAATTTCAACAAGATATTGGAAATCTTCGGTTCAAACTACGCCTTGACACCAAATTTCAAGTCATTTGAATAATAAGTTTTTGAATTATGGACATTTAAAATTTAGTGCATCTAATGTTAAATTACACTTTCATATTTTTATTAATATCTCCTGAAATGATACTCTAATGTGCGAATTTTTTGTGTAGCAATAATACTAAAATACCCAAACATAAGTACGTTGAATTTGCATGTTTTATAATTTTATGATAAGAATTATGAAATTAATATTCGAAAAAATTATGAATTTCAACCTACAATTTTTTTGATGGATTTAGATTTATTAAGTCCTGCTTTGTGGAAATCCAAAATTCACATTTTTCTTCTAAGTAGTTTTCAAATTATGCTTAAAAAACGAAAAAAGGATGGTTTAAGGGGTCACCTATGATAGAAGTGACTAGATATTTTGAAATTTCTTATGCTATCCTTTAATCTAGCAATCTTCATTGAATGCTTGAGTGTCGCTTAAGGCTGTTCTTAACTGCTCTGTTCAACAAGCGCAAAACGTTTTGACACATTTACAAACTCATTTTTTAACGGAAAGGTATAAAATTGGAAAGCCTGGCCATTGAAGCGATTTGGAATTGAACTGTTTTTTCCATTTTTTGATCAATAAATTACCTATTGAGTTATAAGCATTTTCGATCACGTGACAAACACGTTTTTCGACCTTTCTTGAGTGCTCTTTCTTCCTTCGCGCGGAAATTTGGTTCAAAACGCCTCTTTTGACACTATTTTCTGAAAAATCTATTGCGTTTGCAAAAAAATTGAAAAAACAGCTCAATCACATAGTTTCTGAACAACAACACTAGCTAGCTTCATGCATTTTCGAACAAAAATAAATTAAAACTTATGTCATAAAGTTGCCCTTTTGGATTTGAGAACAAACACTCTTAAGATGCCTTGATCAAGAAGGCAGCTCTCTCGGACAACGATCGAGCACTGAACTTCAATTTGGATACAGCCCTAAAATACGCTCGTTTTAAAATAATTAATATCTCGCAAACTTATCGCACAAATTGCATAAATTTTTTTTTAGGCTAAATGAAAGGTGTAGAGTTCATTTATGCTGTCAGAATTGTGTACTGCTATTGAAAAAAACAAAGTTATGGTTCGTTTTAATATGTAGATGGCCCCCTATGCAACTTTTATATACATCATTTAAAAATAGACTTTATTACCAATCGTGTAGTGCCAGTAACTTTCTTCTACGATATTTTTTTGCAGAGTTAGTAAGGGGTGTTTACTTTTTTTTCCACGACTGTACAAGGGTTAAGTAGAATAAAGTGTATTAGGATTATTAAAGTGTATTAGGATAAGCTTTCTTTACAAAAAGCTACCTATTGCAGCCGTTCGGAGGAAAGCGATTTCAAAAAATTTTGGTATATTTTCATCGATCATGACCCCCAGACCCCGAAACCACCCTCCGTTCAAAATTGATATTGATATATATATATATATATCAATTAAAAAAAAAAAAAAAAAAAAAAAAAAAAAATGGGGGCTTTTGTATTATTACTATATTTTTGTTACGTATTTTATAAGGATGTTGATTTGATATTTTATATGTAATTGGTGAATTTCATTAATATTAGCTTAATTATTGTTTAATCTTATTTACAATCATTTGTTATAAATTTTAATTTAATAAGGACATTATCATATTAATTACTAATAGTATGCCATTTTTATAGTGATTAATATACATATAAGTATATTTAATATAAATAAAGTTATACTGTATGTATTAAAATTGGGTAATTATTTTTATTATTATTCCTCTATTCTTATTAATATTTTAATATTTATTTATTTTCACTTAGTGTTATAAAATTTATTATCGGTTTAATGTTTTTGAATGTCCCACATTCATACTTTTAGGATTTTTATGATTGTATAAAATAATCCACACACTATATTTGTGCTTTTTAGGTAATCGGAATTTAAGTATCTGTTCACATTCTTTATACTACCATATGTTTTTTATTTCCTGTTCATTTTATAATTATCTTATATATAATAGTTTTTATTAAAGATTTTTATATTTTTAATAATTATTTATATTAATTATTAATGAATTTATTTTGTTTTATAGCATATAGCTATATGCTATATATTATCGATGTTCTAGAATTATTTAAATTCTTAGTGTTAGTTTAAATAAGTTAGCTAATAGAATATTTTGTATGCTTTTTAAATTTTATTAACAATAGTTTTTTAAAATTACATTGTGTGGTTTATATTCAGTTTATAATTATCTATATATATGAGGATATGTTTGGTTTTGCTGTTAATAAAACAATTGTTACATTCAATTGCTTACAACTGTTGGTCTTTTGACAATTAAATCATAAAAGTAATACTAGATGGCAGCACCACAATTTGTGTTTTTTTTCCGTTAAGTTCTAAATTTACTTTTTCCAGCTACATTTCAGCTATAATTTACTACACCAGGGGGAATTTTTAGCTAAATTTTGACGATATTGTTTTACGGTTTTTAATTAATTTAATAGTGCATTTTAATTATGTAATTACTTTCTATTTATATTATTTTATATTACATTAAAAGTTATTTAACATTTATTTCAATATGTATTAACTGCATCCTATGGTATCAATTACTGTGATTTCTTAACTGTTTTATTGACCTTAATCTTTACGATATTATGGGTGCCATGTGCGTGTGGATTTATTCTAAAATATTAATCGGTATGGTGTTTATTATTTCATTTTATATCCTATAAATATTTAAATAGGTTTTATTGATTTTTCCATTTCATATTATTTGTTTCTATTCTGTTTTCATTTTTAATCAATTCACTTGATTTTAATGGTTGTTTGGGCACAGGGGAAAATAACTTTTAGCTTTAGCTTATTTTTCCCACAGAAAACAACCATTTTGCTTATATCATTGAATTCTGTGCCCTTGAAAACGTAATTCAATATATAAGCATTTCCATTATTTGTCGGTGTCCACTTTCTTATTTTTTTTCCATAATAATTCTTATAATTAATTTAATCTTTTTTTTTTTTTTTTTATTCTTACAGCTTTAATTCATAATATTACGGTTTTTGATGGTGGTAGGTTATGTTTAATTATTGGTTATATATCAATATATATATATATATATATATATATATATCTGACCTATGTCACACTGTAACTCTCGTATTTATGAACCGATTTGGATGTAATTCGGTGTGTACATACTACATACACGGAGTAAAAGAGGTGGAGGGGAAACTTAATAGGAATTGCTCGCCAAAACCGCATGTTACATTTTGGTAAATAATGAGGGCGCCACAATCCGCATGTTGGCCATTCTTTTAGCTGAATATCATATGTTTGTATGTATAAGAGCCGTACGTTAGAATTAAAAAATATTTTATGTTATTCGTTTATTTTTTATTATTGGTATTACAAAGCATAAATTAAGATGGGGTATAAGTGCTTTGTTCCTGGATTGAAAACAGGTTATACCAGTGACATAAAAAAAAAGAAAAAACGAAGGGAAAATAAAATTAAGCTTGTTCCGTGCTTTACAGGTGAGAGATTTTTTTAGGCTTTAATATAAAGCTATTTGCTTGTAATTATGTTTAAATTGAGAAATTTTTATCTTAAATCGATCTTAGTGTATATGTTTTTTAAGTGTTATGCTTAATGAACACTAAAAATTGCTGTGGGTAATTGATATGTACTTATCTGTCAAATACCATTTAAATTGAGATTAAACCATTTAAATTGCAGAATTTTGTCCTGTCAAATTCTATGAAAATGGAATCAAAACTTCAAAAGAAATTAATAAAAGTTTCCTTCATTCTATTAAAACCTATCATACGTAATTAATTCAATGATACCCCTTGAAAGGTAATGATTCTAGGTTGCCAAGGTGATTATTCTATTAAATCCTATCACACGTAATTAATTCAATGATATCCCATGATAGGTAATGATTCTAGGTTGTCACGTTGATTATTCTATTAAATCCTATCACACGTAATTAATTCAATGATATCCCATGATAGGTAATGATTTTAGGCTGCCATGATGATTGCGTTCTATTTAAGATGGAGTCCTATTATTTTCGTATTACTGAATTTAATGTATATTCTATTCATGCATTTTTGCATAAGAGTGAGTCTAAAGGGTTTTTAAAATTTGATATTTTGTATGCTCTGACTTGAAAACATATAGTAATCTAAAATATACTGTTACATTTTTCCATAAATATTTATGAAGTATTCTGGAAAATAATCTTAATTGTATGTAAGAAAAATCGGAATTTTTTTGTAAAAATTGAGTCGGGTCTGATATTTTTTTTTTTTTTTTTTTTTTGCAAGGGACGGGCCGGGCCTGTTTTAACTGATTTTTGCATGGGGCGGGCCAGGGCGTGAACTGCGAAAATACAAACGGACCAGTCCGGACCAAACTTTTAGTTTTTCCACCCGCCCGGTCCGGGCCGAGCCTAATTGTTTCTCTTTCGGGGTGAGTCGGGCCCGTGTCTGGAAATTCCGGTCCTCTACCCCCCCCCCCCCCCTTCCTCCTTATAAGTAAGATTATATTAAAATCAAACCTTGCGACTTTTGAAAAAATTAGTTCCTGAACAATGACCTATAATTTACACGTTTTCTTTCCCAAATAATTAAGATAAAAATTTGTTTTAATTCTACATTTATTAATTGCATAGATATCAAAAGTTATGAATTATTAAATTATTCAAAGGTTTTAAAATATACGCGAGATTAAAATTTACTCCAAAAAATATTGAATAATACTTTTAATTTTTAAAGTCGTAAGTCCATTTATTTCTTTGTGGCAGAATAATCCGTGATATTCAATGTTTATAAATGGCCTGCATTCGCTTTTTTTTGTCAGAATGATCTCTGATTTTAAGTGTCTTAAGAAGCAATCAAAAAGCCAAGTGCCTTTAAAAAAATATGTATCTTATAAAGAAAACTGTAATTAATCAGATTGCTACTTGTACGACTTTCTTAAAATTCAAATTTTCTAGTAAAAAAAAATTAAAAATCAGTGCTTTTCCCATTGAAAAGCATTGTAGAACAATCGACAGATAGCCTACATTCTATGGTGTCGCCACCTAACGGGGGAAAAACTGCATAGCAAAATTTTAACATTAGTTTCGCCTCCACCTCTTTTACTCCGTGCTACATACCAATGTCTCGACCGAGTTCGTTGGCCAGCTTCATCCGCCATTTTGTTTCAAAATGGCGGCCATTTAAAAATTTTTAAAAAAATTTAAAATTTGAAATATGGTACCAAAAAATTGAAAATGGAAAAATATTTTTTTCTTATGTATTTGACCTTTACACAAAGACTCCGCAGCAGTTTTTGTTTCGTCTATATCTTAAAAAAATGGCTGAGTTATTGCATTTTGAATTTCTAGCGAAGCTAACATTTTGAAACGTCCTGAATTTTGTCACGCGATAAAAGGCGTATTTATGAACCGATTTGGATGTAACTTCGTTTATACATAGTACAGACCAATGTCTCGACCGAGTTCGTTGGCCAGCTTCATCCGCCATTTTGTTTAAAAATGGCGGCCATTTAAAATTTTAAGAAAAATTTTAATTTGAAATGTGGTACCAAAAAAATGAAAATTGAAAAAATATTTTTTTCTTATGTGTTTGACCTCAATAAAAAGATTCGGGAGCAGTTTTTGTTTCGTCTATACCTTAACAAATGGCTAAGTTATAGCATTTTGAATTTCTAGTGTGGCTGACATTTTGAAACGCCCTGATTTTTGCCACGTGATAACAGACGTATTTATGAACCGATTTGGATGTACCTTGGTGTGTACATAGTACATACAAATAACTCAACCGAGTTCGATGGCCAGCTTCATCCGCCATCTTGTTTCAAAATGGCGGCCATTTAAAAAAATTAAAAAAAAATTAAATTTAAAATGAGATACCAAAAAATTGGAAAATGAAAAAGAGTTTTTTCGTATGTGTTTGACCTTAATACAAAGATTCCGGAACAGGTTTTGTTTCGTCTATATCTAAAAAAATGGCTGAGTTATAACATTTTGAATTTCTATTATGGCTGACATTTTAAAACGACCTGATTTTTGTCACGCGATAACAGGCGTATTTATGAACCGATTTGAATGTAACTTGGTCTGTACATAGTACATACCAATGTCTCGACCGAGTTCGTTGGCCAGCTTCATTCGCCATCTTGTTTCAAAAGGGTTGACATTTTTAAAAAAAATGTAATTTAAAATTTAAAAAAGTCCTTCCGGGCAGTGCCGGGAGGAAGAGGTAGCTTTCATATTCCTTATTTTTAAAAAGCCAACATATATTATTCAAACACACGAAGCACAATTAAGTGGAAACCGAATGTAGGAGATTCAATACTAATTTTTATCAATACTAAATCATTATGAATGAGAATTTCGCGAAATTAGTCAGCTTTATCCAAGCTGCTTTTATTTAAAGTCACTTATATTTGGCTGCCAAATTCGGCGATTTCTTAAAGTACCTGCCATTTTAAGACAACATGGTGGATGAGGCTAACCAGTGAACTTGGTCGAGACCTTAGTAATTGCTGTGCACATGCTCACTCACATCGGAATCGGTTGATATATACGAGTGCTGTCGCAGGCAAAAAATCAGATTTTTCAAAATGTCACCCACGTTAGAAATTGAAACTGCTATATCTGAGCCATTTTTTAAGATAAAGACAAACAAAAAATGATCCTGAATCCTTATATCAAGGTCAAATACTTAAGAAAGAAACCTTTTTCAATTTCTAATTTTTTTGCCCCTCACTTTAAATATATATATATATTTTTATTTAATGGCCGCCATTTTGAAACAAAATGGCTGATGAATCTTGCCAGCGAACTTGGTCGAGATATTGATGTATATTATCCACATGCCTTCTTCCATCGAAATAGGCGAATACGTGTGGTATCGCGAGACAAATACAAGATCGTTTCAAAGTGTTAGCCATGATAGAAATTCAAAGTGCTATAATTCAACCACTTTTTAAGATATAAACAAAAGAACAAATTTTCAGAAACAAAAACTGCTCCAGAATCTTTGTATCAAGGCCAAACACATAAAAAAAAATCTTTTTCATTTTCCAATTTTTTAATACCTTATTTTAAATTTTAAATTACATTTTTTTTTTTAAATGGCAACCCTTTTGAAACAAGATGGCGAATGAAGCTAGCCAACGAACTCGGTCGAGACATTGGTATGTACTATGTACAGACCAAGTTACATTCAAATCGGTTCATAAATACGCCTGTTATCGCGTGACAAAAATCAGGTCGTTTTAAAATGTCAGCCACAATAGAAATTCAAAATGTTATAACTCATCCATTTTTTTAGATATAGACGAAACAAAACCTGTTCCGGAATTTTTGTATTAAGGTCAAACACATACAAAAAAACTCTTTTTCATTTTCCAATTTTTTGGTATCTCATTTTAAATTTTTTTTTAATTTTTTTAAATGGCCGCCTTTTTGAAACAAGATGGCGGATGAAGCTGGCCAACGAACTCGGTTGAGTTATTTGTATGTTCTATGTACACACCAAGGTACACCCAAATCGGTTCATAAATATGCCTGTTATCACGTGGCAAAAATCAGGGCGTTTCAAAATGTCAGCCACACTAGAAATTCAAAATGCTATAACTCAGCCATTTTTTAAGATATAGACGAAACAAAAACTGCTCCCGAATCTTTTTATCGAGGTCAAACACATAAGAAAAAAATATTTTTTCAATTTTCAATTTTTTGGTACCACATTTCAAATTTAAATTTTCCTTAAAATTTTAAATGGCCGCCATTTTTAAACAAAATGGCGGATAAAGCTGGCCAACGAACTCGGTCGAGACATTGGTCTGTACTATGGATAAACGAAGTTACATCCAAATCGGTTCATAAATACTCCTTTTATCGCGTGACAAATTTCAGGACGTTTCAAAATGTCAGCTTCGCTAGAAATTCAAAATGCTATAACTCAGCCATTTTTTAAGATATAGACGAAACAAAAACTGCTACGGAGTCTTTGTATAAAGGTCAAATACATAAGAAAAAAATATTTTTCCATTTTCAAATTTTTGGTACCACATTTCAAATTTTAAATTTTTTTTTAAATTTTTAAATGGCCGCCATTTTGAAACAAAATGGCGGATGAAGCTGACCAACGAACTCGGTCGAGACATTGGTATGTACTATGTACACACCGAATTACATCCAAATCGTTTCATAAATACGAGAGTTACAGTGTGACATAGGTCAGATATATATATATATATATATATATATATATATATATATATATATATATTGATATATATATATCAATTTTGAACGGAGGGTGGTTTCGGGGTCTGGGGGTCATGATCGATGAAAATATGCCAAAATTTTTTGAAATCGCTTTCCTCCAAACGGCTGCAATAGGTAGCTTTTTGTAAAGAAAGCTACCTAATAAGGTATTAAAAAATTGAAAAATGAAAAAGATTTTTTTTATGTGTTTGGCCTTGATACAAAGATTCTGGAGCAGTTTTTGTTTCTGAAAATTTGTTCTTTTGTTTATATCTTAAAAAGTGGTTGAATTATAGCACTTTGAATTTCTATCATGGCTAACACTTTGAAACGATCTTGTATTTGTCTCGCGATACCACACGTATTCGCCTATTTCGATGGAAGAAGGCATGTGGATAGTATACATCAATATCTCGACCAAGTTCGCTGCCAGCTTCATCAGCCATCTTGTTTCAAAATGGCGGCCATTAAATTAAAAAATATATATATTTAAAGTGAGGTGCAAAAAAATTAGAAATTGAAAAAGTTTCTTTCTTAAGTATTTGACCTTGATATAATGATTCAGGAGCATTTTTTGTTTGTCTTTATCTTAAAAAATGTCTCAGATATAGCAGTTTCAATTTCTAACGTGGGTGACATTTTGAAAAATCTGATTTTTTGCCTGCGACAGCACTCGTATATATCAACCGATTCCGATGTGAGTGAGCATGTGCACAGCAATTACTAAGGTCTCGACCAAGTTCACTGGTTAGCCTCATCCACCATGTTGTCTTAAAATGGCAGGTACTTTAAGAAATCGCCGAATTTGGCAGCCAAATATAAGTTACTTTAAATAAAAGCAGTTTGGATAAAGCTGACTAATTTCGCAAAATTCTCATTCATAATGATTTAGTATTGATAAAAATTAGTATTGAATCTCCTACATTCGGTTTCCACTTAATTGAGCTTCGTGTGTTTGAATAATATAAATTGGGTTTTTAAAAATAAGGAATATGAAAGCTACCTCTTCCTACCGGCACTGGCCGGAAAGACTTTTAATTAATTTAATTTTGACAATAACAATACACTTTCAAAGTGTTAAAAATATTTTCTTTTATTCTTTTTTCATTCATTCATTCATCCATTCTTTCTTTCTATCTTTCTATCTTTGTGTTTTTTTATTTTTTTTAACGATAAAGGAAAGTAATTTCAATTCGGAACATTTTAATAGAAAAGGAAAAGGGTGAGTCTAATAATATAATCTTACAGTCTGTTTGTATTTTTCAACTACTACTCCTAGAATATGAAATCCAGAGCGATGAAATGAATACCAGTTTTCCGTTCATCATTCCATGGATACGAGAATGTCATATAATCTCTCAGAATTTTAAAATCTGAATTAGTTTCCGAAATATTATTATTAGTATTATTAGTAGTAGTATTTTCGTAACTTGTACTGAAGATTCTTTCAAGATGGCAACTAACTTACTCCATTTGCTCTCATTTAAAAACACCTTTAAACAATTTACTGTCATACTCAATAACCATTACGAATTCTTTTGTGTAGTCCTGTATATGATTTATAGCATTCATATTCATACTCAACACATAGTATACAGAAATTTAGTTTAACTTAAAAACGTATATCACAACTAAAAATGCAGTTCCAGTAATCATCGCTAATGTACAGTACTTCGTATACAGTTTAGTATCCGAAATCTTTTGTGTGTCCCTGTAAATGCTATACGCTTCATGCATACATAATTTTAAAAAAATTACCAATTTATACAAAGTTTACAAACCCGCGTCTTAACAATACAGTAGAGCGCCGATTATCGGAACTCCAATTAATCGAACTTCCAATTATCCGAACAGCCTATTTCTCTCAAACATTTTTTTAACCGAACTTCCAATTATCCAAACACCATGTTTCTCTCATTTTTTCCCCTTCAGATTTAGCATCTAATCCCCGATTAGGATATCCTTGGGAACCCTAATATATAATAGGATATCCTTGGGAATCCTAACAACGAAAAAGAAATTAAAGAAAATGAAAACGAATGCTCTGAAAATGACCCAGGTCCATCCCATAAAGATGCCTTTGAATGTTTGGAAACAGCTATGAAATGCTCGAACGGCAGAAGAATGCTGATACTATTCTACTAACGTATTTAAGAAGAATTCGAGGTATGGCAGCATTGAAAAGAATGTCTTCACTGAAGCAAGCAAGAATCGCAAACTTTCTTGCTTAAATTACAATCTCTGGAGTTCAGAGGATAAAAAGTAAAAAAATAAACAACAACAACAAAAAAAAGACTTAAAAAAAAAACAAGCCAGCACTAACTGATGCCGCCAGCCCTAAGTCTGGATAAAGAGTGAAGGTTTTAGTATAGTCAGGATCATCCCTTAAATTGTCTGTCCGTTTATCCGAACTTTTGCTTATCCGAACTAGGGTTGGTCCCGACTTGTTCGGATAATCGGCGCTCTACTTACTAACATTATTAAAAGCACGTGAAACACGCAGTTTGCTTTATTGCATTTGTAAAACTGAAAAAAAAAACGATAAATGTATGCAAATTATTTATGCACCTATTTTTTAAATTATTCAGAGTCATCATTATTTTGTGCAGTAAGTAAATTGAGTGCATCAAAAAATACATGCTGCATGATGCAGTCGATCGCCACTTCGGAGACATTAAAAATCGGTGTAGTCTGAATCTTACGGCCTAATCAGAACGGTTCGGGATCTGAACCAGTAGGGTATTGTGATTTGTGAATACGCGACTTTTTACGGTGACCAAGAAAGAAATTTCTTTTTAGATCCTGTCATGGTAACACATTTACATTCAATTAATACTGCTCCATAAGGTTCACCTTTCAAAAAAAAAAATTCTGTTTCATTACCTAATCAATTTTTTACCTTTTTTGCGTTTAACAAATTTAATAACGTTTAAAATCTCAGTAACATTTTTAGATGATACAAGAAAGAAAAAACTCATGCATCAAGCATAGATTATGAAAGTTTTTTTCCAACACATAATGCCAAGTAAAGCCAACACATAATGCCAAGTTCAGTTAAGAAATACATATACCTCAGCTGAAAATTCTCCTTCAGCAATTTCTGCTAATAAGGGGAATTATGCGTGAATTCTTTTGTGCAGCCCTGTATATGAGGATTAAAAATCGGTGTCTGAATCTTACGGCCTAATCAGAACGGTTCGGGATCTGAACCAGTAAGGTATTGTGATTTGTGAATACGCGACTTTTTACGGTGACCAAGAAAGAAATTTCTTTTTAGATCCTGTCATGGTAACACATTTACATTCAATTAATACTGCTCCATAAGGTTCACCTTTCAAAAAAAAAAATTCTGTTTCAATACATAATCAATTTTTTTACCTTTTTTGCGTTTAACAAATTTAATAACGTTTAAAATCTCAGTAACATTTTTAGATGATACAAGAAAGAAAAAAATCATGCATCAAGCATAGATTATGAAAGTTTTTTCCAACACATAATGCCAAGTAATGCCAACACATAATGCCAAGTTCAGTTAAGAAATACATATACCTCAGCTGAAAATTCTCCTTCAGCAATTTCTGCTAATAAGGGGAATTATGCGTGAATTCTTTTGTGCAGCCCTGTATATGAGGATTAAAAATCGGTGTCTGAATCTTACGGCCTAATCAGAACGGTTCGGGATCTGAACCAGTAAGGTATTGTGATTTGTGAATACGCGACTTTTTACGGTGACCAAGAAAGAAATTTCTTTTTAGATCCTGTCATGGTAACACATTTACATTCAATTAATACTGCTCCATAAGGTTCACCTTTCAAAAAAAAAAATTCTGTTTCAATACATAATCAATTTTTTTACCTTTTTTGCGTTTAACAAATTTAATAACGTTTAAAATCTCAGTAACATTTTTAGATGATACAAGAAAGAAAAAAATCATGCATCAAGCATAGATTATGAAAGTTTTTTCCAACACATAATGCCAAGTAATGCCAACACATAATGCCAAGTTCAGTTAAGAAATACATATACCTCAGCTGAAAATTCTCCTTCAGCAATTTCTGCTAATAAGGGGAATTATGCGTGAATTCTTTTGTGCAGCCCTGTATATGAGGATTAAAAATCGGTGTCTGAATCTTACGGCCTAATCAGAACGGTTCGGGATCTGAACCAGTAAGGTATTGTGATTTGTGAATACGCGACTTTTTACGGTGACCAAGAAAGAAATTTCTTTTTAGATCCTGTCATGGTAACACATTTACATTCAATTAATACTGCTCCATAAGGTTCACCTTTCAAAAAAAAAAATTCTGTTTCAATACATAATCAATTTTTTTACCTTTTTTGTGTTTAACAAATTTAATAACGTTTAAAATCTCAGTAACATTTTTAGATGATACAAGAAAGAAAAAAATCATGCATCAAGCATAGATTATGAAAGTTTTTTCCAACACATAATGCCAAGTAATGCCAACACATAATGCCAAGTTCAGTTAAGAAATACATATACCTCAGCTGAAAATTCTCCTTCAGCAATTTCTGCTAATAAGGGGAATTATGCGTGAATTCTTTTGTGCAGCCCTGTATATGAGGATTAAAAATCGGTGTCTGAATCTTACGGCCTAATCAGAACGGTTCGGGATCTGAACCAGTAAGGTATTGTGATTTGTGAATACGCGACTTTTTACGGTGACCAAGAAAGAAATTTCTTTTTAGATCCTGTCATGGTAACACATTTACATTCAATTAATACTGCTCCATAAGGTTCACCTTTCAAAAAAAAAAATTCTGTTTCAATACATAATCAATTTTTTTACCTTTTTTGCGTTTAACAAATTTAATAACGTTTAAAATCTCAGTAACATTTTTAGATGATACAAGAAAGAAAAAAATCATGCATCAAGCATAGATTATGAAAGTTTTTTCCAACACATAATGCCAAGTAATGCCAACACATAATGCCAAGTTCAGTTAAGAAATACATATACCTCAGCTGAAAATTCTCCTTCAGCAATTTCTGCTAATAAGGGGAATTATGCGTGAATTCTTTTGTGCAGCCCTGTATATGAGGATTAAAAATCGGTGTCTGAATCTTACGGCCTAATCAGAACGGTTCGGGATCTGAACCAGTAAGGTATTGTGATTTGTGAATACGCGACTTTTTACGGTGACCAAGAAAGAAATTTCTTTTTAGATCCTGTCATGGTAACACATTTACATTCAATTAATACTGCTCCATAAGGTTCACCTTTCAAAAAAAAAAATTCTGTTTCAATACATAATCAATTTTTTTACCTTTTTTGCGTTTAACAAATTTAATAACGTTTAAAATCTCAGTAACATTTTTAGATGATACAAGAAAGAAAAAAATCATGCATCAAGCATAGATTATGAAAGTTTTTTCCAACACATAATGTAACATAATGTAACAAAACTGCACCGTTTAATAAGTTAAAATATTAAGTCTAATTCAACCATATGAAAACACATAAGGCACTTGAAAACCCAATTTCCGCTATTCCGAACTACAATCGGAAAATTATCCGAATTCTTTGAACAGCCCTGTATATGATATATAGATTACTATTTATTAACAATGTGCATGCCAAGTTCAGTCAAGAAATACATATACCTCAGCTGAAAATTCTCCTTCAGCAATTTCTGCTAATAAGGGGAATTATGCGTGAATTCTTTTGTGCAGCCCTGTATATGAGGATTAAAAATCGGTGTCTGAATCTTACGGCCTAATCAGAACGGTTCGGGATCTGAACCAGTAAGGTATTGTGATTTGTGAATACGCGACTTTTTACGGTGACCAAGAAAGAAATTTCTTTTTAGATCCTGTCATGGTAACACATTTACATTCAATTAATACTGCTCCATAAGGTTCACCTTTCAAAAAAAAAAATTCTGTTTCAATACATAATCAATTTTTTTACCTTTTTTGCGTTTAACAAATTTAATAACGTTTAAAATCTCAGTAACATTTTTAGATGATACAAGAAAGAAAAAAATCATGCATCAAGCATAGATTATGAAAGTTTTTTCCAACACATAATGTAACATAATGTAACAAAACTGCACCGTTTAATAAGTTAAAATATTAAGTCTAATTCAACCATATGAAAACACATAAGGCACTTGAAAACCCAATTTCCGCTATTCCGAACTACAATCGGAAAATTATCCGAATTCTTTGAACAGCCCTGTATATGATATATAGATTACTATTTATTAACAATGTGCATGCCAAGTTCAGTCAAGAAATACATATACCTCAGCTGAAAATTCTCCTTCAGCAATTTCTGCTAATAAGGGGAATTATGCGTGAATTCTTTTGTGCAGCCCTGTATATGAGGTATAGAATTTATATATAACTAGTAAAACACGAAAAATTAGTTAAATTTAAAAGCGCATAACGAATTTTAAAACGCAATTACACAGTGGCGTAGCAACATATTCAGCGCTCTGGAGCAAGTAAAGTTTGTGCGCCCTCTTATCACTCGAAAAAATTCTGCTCAATTTTGTTTTGAAATTTAAAATTTACCTACCATTCTTAATTCGATTAAAACCTTACTTTTATTTAAAAGTTAAAGTATTTGAACAACGCATTAAATACAAATAATTAGAAATAAATAATGAATAGTGAAATTAATTATAATTCTTTAAGTACGGAGTACCTACCAATATAATATTTTCTGCGAATTGGACAGGAGTTTCGCTTTAGATGCGTCAATGGGCCTGTACAATCTGTCGCCTTTAATATCTGTTTTTCTTTTGAAGGGTTTCGAAGCATTGTAGAATACTACTAAAAAAAACACTATTGTCAAGATTTTTTTTTACTTTTTACTTTTCGCATATGGACGAAACATGTGTTTAATGCCAAAATATATTAAAATTCCATAAAATTCAAAGTATCATAACTCAGTAAGTTTTAGTCGTACAAAAAAGAAATGTTTATTATTTTACCTGTTAAAGTACGTAGAAGGTTTTTTTAAATATAACGTACGGAGCCCAGAAACTGAATAAAAATATAAACGTTGTAACTTTTAGAAAATAACTACTTTGACGTAAATTACTTTTAATAGGATGAAGAGCAACTTTGAAATTTTTTTAGTACTGGAATATTTCTGCAAAGTTGACAACGGGGTTCACACTGGCTTTTGATTAATCTGAGCAATTTGGCAAATCGCTAAAGAAAAATTAGCCAAGTTCAAATAATTCGTCGTGAATCACTAAGAATATCAAGACACAAATAATCAGTTACGCAAAAAAGGTTTAATCGTACAGTTTCATCATTGAGAGTGTCGCCCAAAAAAACATCTCTTGCAATATGGCGATTTCAATCTTTTAGTTTTCTCGCCAAATGAAACATTTTGGTGCAGTGGTGATCGGCAGCGAGAACCCTGATTGTCACACTTATATATTACTCAAGATTGCAGATTTTACTTTTCATACAAACAATGTAAGTAACGAAATATGAAAGCTTTGTAATCCTAATAAAAATAAATGAAAATAATGTATATTTTTCAATTTTCAAATAAATCCATTCTGAAAATTTTTACAATTATTCAATATGTATAAGTGTGCGTGTATGTTAGAATTTCTCACGTTTTCAGATTCCCGGAGCGCGATTTGGTATGCTTTTGATGGTATCGGCAGGCATGTTATAAATCTGTCGCAAAAATTACATTAATTTTCAAAGAGATCGGCCGACGAGTTTTGGTATCTAAACTATTTTTCAACCATTCTGTGACGATAACTCATGACAGGGTTCCTAAGGGTACCGTTATTTTTAAGGTTAAATATCAGTATTATTTAATAGGAAAAAGACCTATATTAAACGCGCGAAATTTCATATTATTTAAGCAGAGATTTTCTATAAGAAAATACCAGTACCGAATAATTTCTTAGTCTGGAAATTCCAAGAACCCGTACGAACCCTGGATGAACATTTTCTCTGATATCACAATTAAATTATTTTTATTGCTCACGTTCATCTTATATCTATACAACGTATCACCCCGCAGACAGTGGCGGCTCGAAAATAATTTCTTTATCACTTTACTACACCATAGATCTCATGAAAAAAATTTCCCCTTGTTTAATCATAAAAAATCACACGATTAAAACAGATCAAATTTTATGTACTAATATTCTGGTAGAAAAGTGATTGTGAACACCCGAAGAGCCGTTACTGCACACAAGATCGTACTCTGTCACTGTCAAATACTCAGACCTTGGATTTTTGGAGGGCGCAACATTTTAGAAACTCACTATTTGACCATCTTGCTAATAGATACCAATAACATCCACAACCATTTCATTTTTAGGGTTTCGTTCATCTGACGAATCCCTATTCGTCTCACTCCCCTGTCTGTCTGTCCGTCTGTCACAGATCCCGTTCCCAGAAACTATATATGTTGGAGACTTGAAATTTTGTATACTTACAGCTGCACACCTCATATCAAAAGACAAATCATAAAATTTTGTAAAAGTCTTATATTTACCCCTCAAAGCTCTAATTTTTGTATTTTAAGTATTTTTTTTTTCTAACTGAGCCCCTAATTAAGTTGGAGACTTGAAATTTTGCATACCTACAGATGAACACTTGCAATCACACGATAAATAATAAAAATTTCAAATATCTGCTATTTACCACTCCGGTCTCTAACTTGTGTATTTTAAGCAATTTTTTTAACTCAGCCTTTAATTAAGTTGGAGACTTGAAATTTTGCATACTTATAACAGAACCCTTGCAATCACACGAAAAATCATAATATTTTCAAAAAGTCTTATATCATTTACCCCTCCTAGCTCTAACGTGTATTTTAAGCATTTTTTCTAACCTCCCCCCTTTTCACCCGTGTGTCACTTTTCTAACTTTAGCCGACACCCCTCACGTGATATATCGTTGTACAGCCAAATGACCACTCTTTCATATTATTTTAGTACCGCCAGGTGGCGCCTACCTATGTCGGGTGTTGTGGACTCGATCCCCTCGACTAATATGTGTGCGCATAGGTTGTAAAACGGAGTTTCGTTCGGATAGAGGTTTGTTTAGAATTGAGTGCGCCCCTTGGTTGCGAAATGTGGAACTAACAGATTTTACAAAAGGATAAAGTGTTTTGAAAGGAATAATAAACGAAACCGTCTGTGCGATCTGTGATCACACTTACCCCCTTGTTTCTTTCTCGGGACGCTTTCAATTTTGGAAATGGATCCGAAATTGAAAGGGTCCTTAGAAATAAAAAAAATTGAAACCGTCTAAAGATAATCGCTTAGACATCGACCTCGTATATTCTATGCAAATAATAATAATAAAAATAAATAAATAAAATAAATATTGAAATGTAAATGGGAAATTTGTAAAGATCGCTGCCGTTGGTTTAACATTAGCTTGCGAACGACTAGTGTAGGATTCTAAGTATATAATAATTTTAGTACTAAATAAGAATGTTATGATTAATTAAATCTATTTTAAACTTTTTTTGAAGCTGGAGGTTAAAAATCTTAATGCTGCTTGTAATATTAAGAAACGTGTAAATATTATTAATTTGATTTCAAAGCAACGTATCTTTAAAATAGATTTTTATGCAGTACATTCTGTCTAAGGCTCTATGCAAGACAGATTTCTGTCTTATGTAGAATCCGCCTTAGGCAGAATGTACTGTATTTTTTCAAAAAAACTTAACATCAGGGTGTAATCGAAGGGGCGCAAAAAGAACTTTCAAAATACGCCCGCGTTTAACAATCCTATTCTAACGTATATAAAATAGCTGACCGCCACCGTGCCGCTCTGATTATCACATTTCAAAACAGTATTGAAACTGTACCTTTTCATATTAAAGTAAAATTTTTAACAAAAAAGAATGTCCAACTTACCTTTTCTTTGTTGAAAATATTCTTTATAAATATTTTTGTGCATCAAGCGCAAAATTCAATATAATAAACATTTATATAGGGGAAATTACAGTTACAGCTTTGTAGGAATACACGAAGCCTACACATATCAAACAATTACTTAATAAATGATTTTACAAAAAAATAAAAATATATATATACAGTAGCATCTCGCTGATCCGAAATTCCGGTTGATCAGAAGTGATGTTATTTTCGAAAAATATACTTCAACAAATTAAAGTAGTCAGATGTGGCAATCCCAAAACTTTCTTCTATCTCATAGGTATTAATACTTGTTAATACTGTTAAAAATGCAGCATATAAGCCCCACCGGTTAGATGATTTACACCAAAATCTAATTATCAACAACTTTGACAACTTCTAACTAAAGTTTGATGAAAATCCATGCATTAGTTTTTTAGATAGAGCTATTGCGGAATTTGAAAAAATTCTGCATAGCAGCACCACCTGTTAGGCGATTTATACCAAAAACTAATTAGGACCAATTTGTAGAAGGAAATAACTAAATCTGAAGCTTGATGAAAATTCATGCATTAGTTCATGAGATACAGGTGTTGAGGAAATCGTGAAAATGCAGCACAGCAGCGCCACATGTTGGTCGATTTACACCAAAACTTAAACAGCACTAATTTATATCCGGGACTAACTGAATCTGAAGTTTGATGAAAATACATGCATTTTTTCTTGAGTTACAGCTATTGCGATAATCATGAAGAATGCAGCATAGCAGCGCCACCTGGTAGGCGATTTTCACCAGAAGGTAATCAGCATCAAACTATATCCCGGAATAACTGAATCTGAAGTTTTATGAAAATCCGTGCAGTAGTTTTTCGGATATAGCTATTGCAGAAATCGTGAAAAATGCCACATAGCAGCTCCACCTGTTAGCCGTTTTTCACCAAAACCTAATCAGGACCAGTTTATATCAAGGTCTAACTGAATCTAAAGTTTTGTGAAATTCCATACATTAGTTCTTGAGATAGAGCGCCTACAAAATTTTTGTCACATACAGACTCACAGAGTGACAGAGTGACAGGCAGACATTTTCTAAAAACCATCAAATCGTGTTTAGGACATTCTAAAACGTATATATCCGTCGAAAACCGGAAGTCGAAAATTTTCACGAATCCAATACTTTCTTCTTGTAAAGATAGAAGAAAGTAATAAAAAAGCTGTCTCAAACTCAGTAATGTAAAAGTAGAACATATTATGTACACGAATATAAAATGGAAAAGTGTAAGCCTACTCGTACTATAAAATTCCTAAATTTCTAAAATGCAAAAAGTATTTAATTTAGATGATAAAAAATTATTTTTCCATTCAATAGTTTGATTTCGCAAATTATCTACAGAAATGTTTTTTTCTTCGCCCCTCGTCGACGTGGTGATTGAGCTGTGTATAGATTCGTGATTTTGAACCGTTTGCAATGGGTTGTTACTTAATTCCTCATTTTGAAGATCCGTTGGATTATTAAAAACAGAAATACTATCTTTACCGAAAGCCGTGCCGAATTATACAGGACCATAGGATGCCGGATTGCAGGATGTTTACTGTACTATTGAGTACTTATAACTTACATTTTTTACGGCACGCATCTCTTTCTTTTCGATTTCTTGTCAGAATTTCGGTTAATCCGAATTTTTTGTAATCCGACCTGGTACCGGTACCAATTACTTCGGATTAGCGGGGTTCTACTCTATATATATTTTGAAATTTAGGTGACCCTCTTTGGTGCCAGGCAGGTTGAAAAATTTTATGGTAGATCATGTCGCCATTGGTAACAGGTAATTACAGAATATGCATTAGGTTTTAAAAGATTTAAATGGTCCTCTGAAACGAAGAAACTTTCAAGAAAAAAAATTGAATTTTTCTGCTTTGCAAATAGAAAGAAAATCATGAATAAAAAGTGCTTCAAAAAGTGATTTTTTCAAAAATTATTAAATATTTAAGACTGTAGAAATTTAATGCTTGTAGCAAATTTTGTAAGTTTTAGCTTCGCCTGAGGTAGGGCGCAGCTTTACCTCGCTTGGGCGCACCGAGCAGCAAGTCGGTTGGCTGGCGGGCCAGTCCATGCCTGTTAGAATGAGATTTAATTTAGTAAAATCCTATATCTATATCTATATTAATTTATAGGCCTTGTTTTACCAAGCGGCGGAATGAAAATTTGCTGAAAATTATGTAATTAGAAAAATGTTTCAGCTTTATGAATGGAAGTGCATGTTCTCTTTAACCCGTTAAAGACTGACGTTGCGTTTTTGCAACATTATATTTGTAATTTTTAAAATTCTTTTGATACCAACCAGTAAAAGAGAAAAATAAAATTTAGTTCATTTAATTAACACATTTCATTGATTTATTTTAAGTAAAAGCAAGTGCTTAACAAAAAGCGGTGTGAACTGAATAACATTCCTGTAAAACATGCTGGTCTTTAATGGGTTAAAACACGAGGTCTTTAGCACCAGTGAAAATATTTTACTTTATATATAAAATTAGGATCTATGTTTTTATTCATTGTTACACTGTTTTCTGAACGCGCATTATTTCTGCAAAGTGTTCGGAATGTTGAGTGGAGTAACGCCACATTTATTTTTTCATTTTATAATTCGGAAATTCATTTTCTTATATGTGATATCGGATGGTCGTGGCGGGGATAGGTGGGGCAGAGCCTGATTCAAGGGCGGATCTGGAGAGTCCTCAAGGGGGGGGCGATTTTAGAAATTTGGAGACTTCAATATGATACGCGGGTCGGGGCTAATTTTTTTCACTGCGGGTCGTGTTACTTCTACTTTTTGCTGCATGTCGGGTTTGGGTCCGGTTTACTATACTTTTTTGCTGTGGGTCGCGCCTGGGTCCGGTTGATTTCTACTTTTCTGCTGTGGATCGGGTTGACTTGCACTTTTTAGCTGCGTCCTAGCGAGTTGGGTTTGGGGCAGATTGACATACATAATTTCGGGTTTTGGTCAGTTTCGGATTGGGCTTTCACTCTTGCGAGAAGGGTTCGGGCCAACCCAAATTTTGAAAAGAAAGTCTAAATACTTTTGTAGATAAAAACTATGTACATTAAAAGCTCCATAACGGGCACACCCAAACAATTATTTAACAATACTTTTTAATCTTTAGGATTATGTAAAAAATACTAATTTGGTGCTTGTCTCTGTATATCTAAGATGAATTGTAATTCAGTAAAGAATGCTTTGAAACTTATTAAAAAACGTACTGGGCGTCCTAAAATGGACTGACTGATTTTAAAATTCAGTAACTTGCAAATGGTGACAGCAATTTAAAAAAATCTTGCAGGAGGGTTATGTAAGATGTCAGGAGATTTTTTTACTGCGATTCTCGACTTTACATTGCAGCGATAGATGACGCTGCAAACAATAGTCGTTAAGTCAGGCACCGATTTTGCGCCTATTGCTTGCAGCGTCATCTGTCATTTCTATTTTAAACTAAAATTAAAAATCTCAGTTGAAAAAAACTCATGATCAGGGATTCAGTAAAAAAAAAAACTAATTCTGAAATTTTCTGAAGTGTTACAGCAGAGGAGGGGGGGGGGGGGGGAGGATTCCTTCCTGACACTAATTATTTTTGTTGCAGGTCGGGTTAGATGTTTTCGATTCGAGTCAATTTCAGGCTGAGTGCAGATTCCTGCAAGCTGGGTTTGGTTTAACCCGTTTTCTTCAAAAGTTAGTTCAGCATATTATTTCAGATTAAAAACTTTACCTATAATAATAAACATAGGTGTATGCATGTGTTCTATTTTCTAAAGAGACCATTGTACTTTTTCCACGATTCTTTGATAAAATTCGCATTTGTTCCACGACTCTTTCACGAAATTCGCGTTTTCCTGCAACTCATTGACGAAATTCACATGTTTTGGCAGCCCTTTGATAAAATTCGCGTTTTTTTCATAGCCGTTTGATGAAATTCACATTTCCGTCATTGCCCTTTGACCAAATTTAAGTTTCTTCTGCAAGGCTTTGGCGAAATTAGTATAATTTTGCAGCTCTTTGATAAAATTTGCGTTTTTCCCCCCACGATCCTTTAACAAAATTCGCGTTTTCTCCGCAATCCTTTGACGAAAATCGGATTTTTTCAGCAATCCTTTCACGAAATTCGCATTTTTTAAGCGATTCTTCGATGAAATTAACTTTTTCCGCGATTTTTTGAAGGAATTAACTTTTTTCTGCGATTCTTTGAATAAATTCGCGTTTTCTTCGCGATCCTTTGGCAAAATTTGAGTTTCTTTCGCAACCTTTTGACGAAATTCGCGTTTCTTTTGCGACACTTTGATGTAATTCGCGTTGCTTTTGCGATTCTTTGATAAAATTTGCATTATTTTTGCGATCCTGTGACGAAATTTGCGTTTTTTGCGGTTATTTGACAAAATTCGCATTTTTCTCCCGATCCTTTGAATAAATTCGCGTTTCCGTGATTATATGAAGAATTTCGTGTATTTTCCATGGCCCTTAGACCAAATTCGCGTTTTTTCCACGAATCTTTGGCGAAATTGAAGTTACTTTCTGCGAACGATTGACGAAATAGATTTTTTATAGCGACCATTTGTCAAAATTCGCGACTATTTTTATGTCCGAATTTTCGAGTTGATGAATTTTTTTTATTTTCCGAACCGAATGCCTTAACCCTCTCACTGGGTATATATATATATACATTTATGAAAATAGGTTAAAAAATTGAGCCTTTATTTTATTACATATTTCAAATCTGCATATATTTTAGAGTTCAAATAGGTCCAAAATCTTTATGAAAGAGTTTCTTTTTTAACTAGAATTAGGTCATAAAAAAAAGGATTTGCTGCTGCGGAAATTGCGGGTTGCGCACATTTTGTCACTTATACGTTGGTCGTGGAAATCGCAGGGTGCGCAGCAATAGGGTTAAATTTTCGGAAAATTCGGAACAGAATCACACCTGCTCCTGAGATCTTTCATAACCCTCCTTCAAGCATATTTTTTTAATAGCTGTCACCATTTGCACGTTATTGAATTGTATTTAAAATCAGTCAGTCCATTTTAGGACACACGGTATATTCAGTAGCTATGAGATGATGGCTGAAAGAAGCATAAAAAAAATAAAGCTGGCTTCGATATGTCAGTTAGAGGTTTACCCGGGCTGGAATTTCCAGGTCCAACCCCCACACACAAAAAAAAATATATATTGGCCCGGCCCGGTATAAAAGCTAAAAAATCGACTCCAGCTCAGCCTGCCTTTTGCAATTAAATTTATTCATAAAGCACACTTACTTATGCTCATATTTTATTTTAGATTATGTTCGAAATTCATGAATACAGAAAAACATTAATATAAATGACTATTTAGGCAATTATGTACATAAACACTACGTAAACATCATTACTTAGACAAATACATTCCAGTATGAAAATCCAGTCAGAAAATCAGCTTAGAATGAAAGAAACGGATGATAAAAGAAAATCACAATTTTAAAGCTCTACAAATAAAGCTAGTTGGATGTGCCAATCCCAAACTTTCTTCTATCCTATACATCTTAATATTTCAAAAAGCAGTTACACATGTTAATACTTCAATATTATTAGTTCAATACTATACCAACTTTCCTTTTCTTCTTAAATTTCTGCTCCAGTCAATTAAACGGCTAAAAACGAGTTAATCTATATCATGATATTTGTTAAAATTAATAGTTTTTAGGGTTTCGTTCATCTGACGAAATCCTATTCGTTTCGCTCCTCTGTCTGTCTGTCTGTCTGTCCGTCTGTCTGTCCGTCTGTCTGTCCGTCACAGAGCTCGTTCTCAGAAACTACACATGTTGGAGATTTGAAATTTTGCATACTTATAGCTGAGTACCCCACATCAAACGAAAAATCATAAAATTTTGAAAAAGTCGTACATTTAACCCTTTGGGCTCCCACATATGTATTTTAAACAATTCTTTCTAAGTGAACCCTAATTAGGTTGGAGGCATGAAATTTTGCATACTTATAGTTGAATACCTCACATCAAACGACAAATCATAAATTTTCAAAAAGTCGTACATTTAACCCTTTGGGTTCCCACAAGTGTATTTTAAACAATTCTTTTTAAGTGAGTCCCTATTTAGGTTGGAGGTGTGAAATTTTGCATAATTATAGCTGAACACCTCACATCAAATGACAAACCATAAAATTTTGAGAAAGTCGTACATTTAACCTTTTGGGCTCCCACATGTGTACTTTAAACAATTTTTTCTAAGTGACACCCTATTTACGTTGGAGGTGTGAAATTTGGCATACTTATAGCTGAACACCTCACATCAAATGACAAACCATAAAATTTTGAAAAGTCGTACATTTAACCCCTTGTGCTCCCACATGTGTATTTAAAACAATTCTTTCTAAGTAAGCTCCTAATTAGGTTTTAGGCGTGAAATTTTGCATACTTATAGCTGAGCACCTCGCATCAAACGGCAAATCATAAAAGTTTGAAAAAGTCGTACATTTAAGCTTTTGGGTTCCTACATGTGTATTTTAAACAATTCTTTCTAAGTGATACTCTATTTAGGTTGGAGGCGTGAAATTTTGCATACTAGCTGAACACCATCATGCGACAAATCATAAAAATTTGAAAAAGTCGTACATTTAACCCTTTTTGCTCCCACATGCGTGTTTTAAGATATTCTTCCTAACTGAGCCCCTTATTAAATTGGAGATTTGAAATTTTGCATGCTTATTATAGCAGAACACCTGTGGCCAAGCGACAAATTATAAAATCTTGAAAAAGTCTTACGTTTAACCCTTTGAGCTACCACATATGTATTTTAAGCAATTCTTTCTAAGAGAGCCCCTAATTAAGTTGGAGACATGAATTTTTGCATACGTATAGCTGAATACCTCAGACCACACGACAAATCATAAAATTTTCAAAAAGTCTTATATTATTTACTCCTCCGTGCTCTAACGTATATTTTAAGCAATTTTTCTAACCTCCGCCCTTTTCACCCGGAGAGCACTTTTCCAACTTTTGGCGACACCCCTTTGACCATTCTTTCATATTATGCACCATAGCCTTACATATTTGAGTTCCACTTTTTACCGCCAGGGGCGCCTACTTATCTCGGGTGCTATGGGCCCAATCCCTTCGACTAATATATATACGGATAGTATGTAAAACGGAGTTTTGTTCGGATAGAGATTTGTTTAGAATAGAGTGCGCCCCTGGTTGCGAAATGTGGAACTAACAGATTTTTTAAAAGGATAAAGTGTTTTGAAATGAATATTAAACGAAACCCTCTGTGCGATCTGTGATCACACTTACCCACTTGTTTCTTATTCTGTTGTTATCAGCTGTTTGCGAATAGCCGGCTTAGCAGGAAGCAAGTTCCCGCCACTGCACGAGCCGCCGATGGACAATAGAACTACGAAAAATCAAGAAAAGTATACAAAAATTGCTATCCCAGAGCCCCTTTACCGCGAAATATTTCCAAATTCAAGGAGGACCTGTTGACCATATCCAAAATTATGCACAAAAAATTTGGTTCAATTGTATGCATAATTTTATACACTTTTCGATGGTACGATAATGAAAATGGGACAGGCATCGCTATTACAGCGCCCCCTTCAGGCAGATTTTTTTCAAATTCAGGGAGGACTTGCTTGCCACAGCCAGAAACATGCACAAAAAATGTGGTTCAATTATATGCATAACTTCACACGCTTTTCGATGGTACAATAATGAAAATCGTACAGACATCGCAATTATAGCGCCTCCTTCCGGCGGAATTTTTTCAAATTCAGGGAGGATCTTCGTGCCATGACCAAAAACAAACACAAAAAATTTGGTTCAATTCTATGCATAACCTCATACACTTATCGATGGTACAATAATGAAAGTGGCACAACAGTCGCACAAAAATCGTTATTACAGCGCCCCCTGCCGGCGAATTTTTTCCAAATTAAGGAAGGACCTGCTTGCCATCGTCAAAATCTTAAAAAAAAATTTTTGCTTCAATTCTATGCATAACTTCATACACTTTTCGATGGTACAATAATCAAAATCACAGAAAAATCGCTATTACAGCGCCCCCTACCGGCGATTTTTTTCCAAATTCAGGAACGACCTTCTTGCCATAGCCAAAAACTTAAAATAAAAATTTGGTTCAATTCTATGTATAACTTCATACACTTTTTGATGGTACAATGGCGACAGACCGACGCACAGACGGACACACGGACAGACAGACATTTTCTATAAACATGTTTTTTGGGATCTCTGACCCCTAAAACGTGTAAAACCGGCGAAAACCGGAAGTCAAAAAAATTTCGATTACAATGCTTTCTTCTATAGATAGAAGAAAGTAAAAAGTAGATTTGTAAAAATGCATCTTAGCCCAGTGGTTAGGGGGTTGAATTCGGAATTAATTAGGGGAAAGCTGGAAATTGTTTTAATCCCTCCAGTTTAGGTCTGGAATGAATATGCTATGTTTTCCCCCTCGTACTAGGTGAGCGTTTGGAAATATGTATAGATTTATAGTAAAAAAAAACACTTTTTTTGCATACCATAACAGTATCTCCAAACAGCTAACTCTGTCAAAAACATTGTCAATAAAAATGTTGTAGAGCTTAAAATTCTGAGTAAAATGAGTTCCTACATGTAATATTTTTGTTGAACATTAAGGTCGCAATTCCAGTTTAAACTTTTAGACCCGTGGTCAAGGGGTTGAACTCAGAATTAATTATGAGTAAACTGGAAATTGTTTTAATCCCTTCAGTTTAGGTCTAAAATGAACGTACTATGTTTTCTTCCTCGTACTTGGGTGAATGTTAGAAAATATGTACCTATTTATTTTCGAAAAGCACGTTTTTTTTAATTACCTTAACAATATCTCGAAACAGCTAACTCTATATAAAACATTGTCAATACAAATGTTGCAGGGCTTAAAATTCTGAATAAAATGAGTACATCATGAATATTTTTGTTCAACATTAAGGTCGCAATTCTATTTCAAAAAATTGCCTTAATCGCTAATCAAGAGTTTGAAACCAGGAGAGACAAAGTTAACAATATCTCAGAACAGCTAACTATATCAAAAACATTGTCAGTACAAAAGTTGTAGAGCCTAAAATTCTGAGTAAAATGAGTACCTACATTTAATATTTTTGTTCGATATTAAGGCCGCAGTTTTGAGATATTTTAGATTAATTTGGTCTCTCCTGGCTTCAAGCTCTTGATTTGAAAAATTTTGAAATAGAATTGCGACCTTAATGTTGAACAAAAATATTAATGATGGTACTCATTTTATTCAGAATTTTAAGCTCTACAACATTTGTATTGACAATGTTTTTTATAGAGTTAGCTGTTTTGAGATATTGTTAAGTTAATTAAAAAAAAACGTGTTTTTCGAAAATAAATATGTACATATTTTCTAACATTCACCCAAGTACGAGGAAGAAAGCATAGTACGTTCATTTTAGACCTAAACTGAAGGGATTAAAACAATTTTCAGTTTACTCCTAATTAATTCTGAGTTCAACCCCCTGATCACGGATCTAAAAATTTTAAACTGGAATTGTCACCTTAATGTTCAACAAAAATATTAAGTGTAGGTACTCATTTTACTCAGAACTTTAAGCTCTACAACATTTGTATTGACAATGTTTTTGACAGATTTCGCTGTTTTGAGATATTGTTATGGTATGCAAAAAATCGTGTTTTTTTACTATAAATCTATACATATTTCCTAACGCTCACCTAGTACGAGGGGGAAAACATAGCATATTCATTCTAGACCTAAACAGAAGGGAAGCTCCACCACCCCTACCACTCTGTAACTTATCAAATCAAATTAAATTTTTAAAGATTTCGCTAAACAAATGTACTGCATAAATGTAATTTTTACGAATAACAAATAAGTAAGATGCCAGACCAACTTTGGCTCGGGGAGAAGAATTTAGAGAAGTGCACGTGTCGCGATCGGGCCAATACCGCTTATCATATGGGCTGACTTGGACAGAATTGGACAGTCTATTGGATTTAACTGGCGCGACCCGACCCGGGTCGCGCCGGGCTCGAGCTTCGTCCCAAGTCATTTCCCGTGAGGATGAATAATGCCGTTTTCCAAACCTTTTATTTGCCCAAGGGGGAGTGCCCAAGGGGGGGGCGATCGCCCCCTCGCCGCCCCCCCCCCCCCTAGATCCGCCATTGGCCTGATTACGGCGAAAGCAAACTCACATTACTATTTTCGAAAAATATGTTTTTCCTTATGTAATCCTAAAATTCTGTGATTAAATAAGGTTTCATGCGGAAAAATACTTAAACAAAAAATGGTGTGAATTTGCATAGGCGATATCAGCTGCTAAGGAGTATTGAATATGATACTTAACTTTTTCTCTCGTTTTAAAGGAAAATGCTTATCCTGTATTTGAGATTCGCCATAATTTCAAAATCTCAAAAACAATATGCACAAAATTTAATCCCCCCCCCCCCCTCTTAAATTTTTTTGCCGTGGAATGATGTGGAATATGCCTAAATCCGGCTCTCATTGTTGTTTTGTAATCTGTATTGATGCATGTTTTCTTTCCACAAAGCAACTACAACAACAGCAAAAAATTGACTTAAAAATCTTCGTTTACTTGGATTTAGATTACTTGGTTTTTAGATTGTTAAACTGTCAATAATTTTCTTCAGCTTGTCAAAATATTATTTTTTTTTCTTATTCAAATCGTAAAATAAATAAATAGCTAAGGCATTGCTGTTGCATCGTAAATACAGGTTTCTCAGTGGTTACCATTATTTCTGTACAGTAATCTCCATGATAATTTTCTAAAACATTTTCAATAAAAATGTACCCGGAAGATTATTGTTTGGAAATAGTGGTAGCCAACAAAGTGACCGGCGAGAGCCCTGTAAATAAGTTCTGATTATTTTAAGATTTAAAAATCTTCAACTGTCGTCTACTGAAAAGTTACAAAAAAAAAAAATCCGGCATGCCGAAACGGTGTTGGTGAAGTTACTTGAGGCTGCAATATGGTATGAATTAAAATTAAAACTTCGCGAATAGAAGTAATTTCTTTTAATTGTGTATAAAAACATGTTTTAAACCAAAATAGTTGAGGTTAAATACAAGGTAAAATATCATAGGAATATGCTGATTTGTAACAAGATTCATCTATAATATCTGTTTAATAATTAAAAAAAAAAATGTAAATATTTTTACAAATCTTTATTTCGCGCTTTCTAATTTTGCGCCCTTAGAAGTCGTGCGCCTGGAGCAGTTTGCTCCAACTGCTCCTCGGTAGCTACGCCCCTGCACTTACAGCAATTATTACTCTAAGACAGTACTGTAACCGATTTCTTTTGTGTGTCTCTGTAAATCAACGACAAATGCCATGCATGCCCTATTCTATCGTAATAATCTTGTAGTGAAATTTAGTGATTTATATCAGTTTCAATACATTTGAAATAGTTTAATCTGATTCAAGTACTCTGCAAACGATTTTTCCCCATATACCATAATGTCCCTGTAAATGAATTATTAATCCCACATACTTCATATACAATACCAAACATGCCTTGGTGGCCCTAAATAACGTCTATCAATTGCATGAAAATCCGAGTATATATAGGAGAGTTAGAGCGTGGACAAACGGACAGGCAAACCGAATGCATAAACACTTCTCAACTTTGTTGGAAAGTGTTAAAAGCCGAGAATGACATTTTAAGCTTGAATTTTGTACTTAAAAATTGGAAACATCCTCACTTCGGGTAACTTCATTATCAGAGTTCCAACAATATATACAGGGTGCATGCTCAGATTCGAAGTTTTAATCAAAACTGTGGTAATATACACTACAGTGCACAAAGGCAGATCAATATTAGAATTTATTTTTGGAAAAGAGTTTTCGAATTTTTTAATTCTACATCTGATAGAAAAATCGGTATCCATATAAATATTTACAAATATATCTGGCGGGGGAAAAAAAAACAAAAAAAAACACGAAATTTGGGCGGAGCAACCTAGATCCAAAAACTTTGTCCTGAACATTGCGTTATCTTTGTCTATGGTGTACGATCAAAACATGTTACTGACAGTGTAGAACTTATAAGAGTCTAACAGAAATATTTAGACAGATTATTTTCTTTTTGCATTTCTTTTAAAACGCGTTTTTGATTACAGTATTCGTTTTTTAGCTGATTCAAATTGTAGTAATAATATGGAGGTGCACTTTAGTTATTATCCCTACACAGGGCCTACCAGAAATATGAGAAACCAATATATCACCAGACATCGGTATATCAATTCCTTGAGTTCCAAGGTATTATAATTCCTTGAATAATTTCCAGTGAGTCTGCTATTTAAGAGGCTAATTCAGTCAAACGAAAAGACCCGTTCGCTAAAGCTAATCCTATGGAAGACATTTATAAAGATATCTCATTTGAATTTAAATTTTTTTAAATGATTTTTTTTTTTTTTTTTTTTTTTTGCATTGAATAGTTGAGATCGATCAACCGTTGTTTACTGTTGTTACCGTTGATCAAAGGCCGTTGTTTACTTTTTCGATCATGGAAGACGGTAGTATTCCGAGTGACGCAGCCTTAAGCCTAAAATCGTATCGTATCGTATCGTTAAAATCGTATCGTATCGTATCATAGAATTCGTAGATGGCGGAACTCATATATACAGCTAACTCGACATCAAAGAAAACGCGAAAAGCCGCCTTTTAATAACTCAGCAGATATATGTCTTATTGTTCTGAATTTTCTAGAACAGTCTTATATCTGCAGTCTAATCGTATACTGAAATTTTTACATTTCTACGTGCAGTATATTTTGAGATCTAAATAGCCATTTTTAAAGTGAAAACGTTGGTATCATATCGAGGAAGTTCCTAATTTGAAAATCTCGAAAACGGTTCTAACGATTATTTTTAAATTGATACATAATATAAATGTGATTAAGGCGAGGTGAATAACACTTTTCTTTTTTCTGGGAAAACTCTCGTTCGTTAAATAATTCGATTTTTTTTCTCTCGAAAATGACACGGGCGATTTTTTAAAAATCAAATAAATATGTTTCAGATGAACCAAATAACAATTTACTTGTTTCCAGCAAGACTCTTGTTCGTTTTATAATGCGCATGAAAAATCGGACTATATTTCTTCGCCATTCTATGGAAATTTCACCGAAAATGGATGACACTGTATTCATACACATGCTTTCTTTTTAACCACTTTTGGGGAGAAAAATTTTGTCTTCCCACTGGCTGAGTGGCTAAGGGCCATCGTTTACTGATCATAGGATAGGCAGTTCGATACTCACTTCTACGTGTTTTCACATGTGTATGTGTTTTTTTTTTTTTTTTTAAGTCTGCTAGTTGACCATTATTCTCAGTTCCTTTGTAATTTTCTTAATTGCTATTAAGTTAAATAAAATTACAATTATAATGACGCCAATTTGATGATGATTATTTCTTGGCAATTTTTCAACAATAAAAATATTACCATAAATTTTATAAATATATTTAATTTCAATCACTTTACAAAAAATATACATTAATAATTATTATTTGAATATAAATCACACGATCAGAAACGTAAAAAAACAATTCATTTCAGCTCTTCTTTTTATAATATCATTTTTTATTATTATGACGGTCAATCAATATATAATCACTGACATCCATAATATTATTATTATTATAATTATTATTTTCCTTGCATAAAAGCTATTGTGATGTAATAATTCTTTTATAATAAATAATTTAGTTGAAATGTTTTATTTATAAATATCAATGAAGTTTGATTACAGTTTACATAATAAGCATATCAGACTTCTGGTGTCGCCATCTTTTGACGCAATTGCGTAGTATTATAGAGAAATGTTTGATAAAAACGTCTATCCATCTATGTAACTATCCATCTATGAAACACCATCTATGTAAGGATTTAATAATTATAAATTAACATTTTGGATTTATTAATTTAAGGATAAAGTGTTTTTAAAGGAATATCAAATGAAACCCTCTGTGCGATCTGCGATTATACTTACCCAGTTGTTTTTATATACAAACTGCTATAAGGAAAATTGTAATAAAATAGTAAAAATTAAATCTGCATTAAATTCCATAAGTATCTTTTTTTTAAATCATTTTATCACTAACCTCAAAAAAGTAATGATATCAATGCAAAAACCCTTGACGGGTTAAAAGTTTCTGACGCAGCACTTTATCTTATGCTCTAAGAATTTTAAATATGGAACTTAAAAATACTGATATCAAATTTTGAGAGCCCCACCAGTGGCTGAGAGGTTCTGCTCTCGAAACTGGTAGATGGGAAGTGCTGGGTTTGATCCCAATCGCGCCCGTCGGCCTAATCGTTCGGAGTTTTCGTGGTTTTCTTCGAACCATGGATTTCCATGCGTTAATACGGGTTAGGTTCCCTTAGAAAGACCCCCACGAAGGGCACTCCCCCTCGAGCCTATATCCCTAGTGTAGATAATCGGCCGTCACAAAATCAAACAATCAAACAATCAAATTTTGAGTGACGTTATGCTATTTCTTAAAAAATATATTTGTATTTATTTCATAATTTTATTTTTGTTTTATTTATAATCGCATGTGCAAAAGTTATGTTCAACATGAAAAGCTGCATAAAATTTTATTCGCTGTTGCTTTATCATTTACATCTCTCATAAATTCAAAATATGAGTTTTAAAAGATATGATATAAAATTTAAGTGACGCCTTGATGTGACTTTAAAAGGTTTGTTTTAAAATTCAATTTAAATTATTTTTGACTTGGTTAAAATAATTTTTTACATCTACACAATACTTTTAATTTTCCAATTCACTGTTAAATATATCACATTCATTGAATCTATACTATGCATTGAAATGTATTTATTTCAATAAATTGATTTATCTTTTGTGTCACGCTATTCAAAATTGTGAGTAAGATTTATGTAAATGGTTTCTTTGCGTCATTGTGTCCAAACTACATGAAATGTATGAAAAAGGATAGTTTGACGCAAATAAACCATTTACATAAATCTTACTCACAATTTTGAATAGCGTGACACAAAAGATAAATCAATTTATTGAAATAAATACATTTCAATGCATAGTATAGATTCAATGAAAGTGATATATTTAACAGTGAATTGGAAAATTAAAAGTATTGTGTAGATGTAAAAAATTATTTTAACCAAGTCAAAAATAATTTAAATTGAATTTTAAAACAAACCTTTTAAAGTCACATCAAGGCGTCACTTAAATTTTATATCATATCTTTTAAAACTCATATTTTGAATTTATGAGAGATGTAAATGATAAAGCAACAGCGAATAAAATTTTATGCAGCTTTTCATGTTGAACATAACTTTTGCACATGCGATTATAAATAAAACAAAAATAAAATTATGAAATAAATACAAATATATTTTTTAAGAAATAGCATAACGTCACTCAAAATTTGATTGTTTGATTGTTTGATTTTGTGACGGCCGATTATCTACACTAGGGATATAGGCTCGAGGGGGAGTGCCCTTCGTGGGGGTCTTTCTAAGGGAACCTAACCCGTATTAACGCATGGAAATCCATGGTTCGAAGAAAACCACGAAAACTCCGAACGATTAGGCCGACGGGCGCGATTGGGATCAAACCCAGCACTTCCCATCTACCAGTTTCGAGAGCAGAACATCTCAGCCACTGGTGGGGCTCTCAAAATTTGATATCAGTATTTTTAAGTTCCATATTTAAAATTCTTAGAGCATAAGATAAAGTGCTGCGTCAGAAACTTTTAACCCGTCAAGGGTTTTTGCATTGATTTTGTTTACAGGAATTTTTAACGGGGATACTTTCATTTTCGGAATCGGTTTCGAAAGTAAAAGCATCCTCATGAAAAAAATCTGCAATCAAAATCGAAAAAGTAAAAAACGACCTGTATACAGATTGATCTCAGTTATCCAATGAAAAAAAAAAATCATTTAAAAATATTGAAATGCGACTGAGATATCTTTATAAATTTCTTCCATAGGATTAGCATAAGCGAACGCATCTTTTCGTTTGACTGAAGTAGCCTCTTAACAGGAAGTGGGGGAAGTGAAAAAAATGCTCCGCCTACTTTATACAGCTAAATGTTCTGCATTAAAAATGAATATATATCACATTCGCGATGGGCGGAGTCTAGACATAAAAAATAGTAAGGGATGGAGCAGAGATGAAGCAAAAATGTTTTATTGCGTTAAGGCTGTTCTTAACTACTCTGCTCAACAAGAGTAAAACATTCTGAAATATTTACAAATTCCTTTTTTAACTGAAAGATATAAAACTGGAAAGCCTGGCCATGGAAGCGATTTGGAGTCGAACTGTTTTTTCGATTTTTTGATCAATCAATTACCCATTGAGTTATAAGCGTTTTCGATCACGTGACAAACCCATTCTCGGCCCGCTCTTGAGTGATTTTTCTACTTTCGCGTGGAAATTCGGTTCAAAACGTCCACTTTGACACTATTTTCTGAAAGATCTATTTCGTTTGCAAAAAAATGGAAAAAACAGCTCGATGACATAGTTTCTGAACAACAACACCAGCTAGTTTAATGCATTTTCGAACAAAAATAAATAAAAACTTATTTCAGGAAGTTGCCCTTTTTGATTTGAGAACAGCCTTAAGTGTAATGTCAGACGGACGTCTTTTTGCACGCTGTTTTACTTACGTATCATCCCTACACAATGCCGCTAGCATTGTGAAGGGATAATACGTAAGTAAAAAAGCGTGCAAAAAGACGTCCGTCTGACATTTGCCTAATGGTTTAGAATTCATTTTATCATATTCGTAAAATATTGATTTTTATTTTAAATGTTGGAAAATTTTAGATTCGTATTTTTTTCGACTTATTAAAAAAAAAAAAAAACTATATTTTATACGAATTTTTAATTATTTTTCTTCTGCAATTACACAATTAAAATCATTACATCATAGAAGGAGGAACATTGGAAGAGCACATGACCAATCATATAGAAATGGGGGGGGGGGGGTTACAGGCATACCGCCCAAGCTTAATAATTGTAAGGGATTCTAAAATTTTGCTAACATATGGATTTTTACATTTTAAAAAATACGATTATTAAGCTTGAGCGGTGTGCCTGTAACGATGATTTATCACATAATATTAATAAAATATGGCATAATTTGTTATAATCAATTAATAGTTTGCGTACTCTCCAGTCATGAATTCTTCTGTACTCTTAGACATCTATGTCCATTTTGAACTTTTAGACGTGTGTAACATCGTTTTATACTAATGACGCAGAAGCAATTCGAAACGTAGATTTTAATGTTTTAAATGTGTTTGTGAAATCATTGTTTTGTTGTGTGTACCATTTAGCATGTTGTATTTGATTCGAATACATAATTTTAAATATATTTATATTTTTGCCCATTTTCCTGCTAATCTAAATAACGTATAACTGTATACTAACTTCATCACATTGATACAAAAAGTATAATATTCTCCTGACATTAAAGCATGTAAAATGACGGTACCATCGTTTCTTTATGCTTTGCAACCGCGAAGGGTTTTCTTATCTCTTAGTTACTTTTATCGTCACACTTAAGTGTCCTGTCCCTGCCGGCGAAGACACTCACGAGCTAATGCTAATCCTATGGGGAGGGATTTTTCTAATATCTCGTTTGCATTTCGACATTTTTTAATAATTTTTTTTTTGCATTGGATAGCCGAGGTCCGTCTCTACAGCGCACCTTGGTTACTTTTTTGATTTTGGTCGCAGATATTTTTAATAAAGTTACTTTCATTTTCAAAACCGGTTCTGAAAATGAAAGTGTCATTCACTGTCATCTTTGGCGAACATATAAAGATGTTATGAAACATTATTTATGGGTTCAATTTAACTTAAAATCTGCCATCTGGAATCTGGAAGACACTTTCGAAAATATCTAAAGCTGTTGCTCATACAGTTAAAAGTATATTGCTGATACCTTCAATTACAACGGTTTCTGACACACAAATCATAAACAATGATTAGTCTATCATGAGAAATGTCAAAATTTGAAGAAAAAAAATTAAGATTGGAAAGAATAATCCCACATCCAATATAAAATTGCAAAATGTTATGTAATCGTTAAAAAAAACTTTTCTTTGTGTAGATGCACTAAATATTATCGTGTATCAGAAGAAGAACGTCACTTTCTCAAAGACCAAAGAGAGATGGGGTGATGGCAATAGTGTCAACAGATATAAAAACTACAAAAACATGTGTAGCAAGAGTGGAAAAGGAAATATCAAGGAAAGAAAAAGGTATTTTAAAACAAAAAAGTGATGTTTTGATTGAATGACTTGTCAAGTGGAGAAAATAGTTCGGAAAGAAATAATAGTTCAATCGATTGTTCTTCTAAACCTGAATTTGATAATCAATAAGGTGAAAGAACCGGAATATTAGACAGACAGAACTGCAAATATTATTGCAAATGGCACCGTAGAAGATACGGTATTTCTGATTATAATAAAGAAAAGGTAAGTGAAAGAAGGATTGAAGACAACAAAGAGAAAAGAAAGGGAAGAATTTGAAAGAACAAGAAAAACGAAATTTTAGAAGATTGCATTTTGATGGCAGAAAGGATAACACTGTGATAATGTATGATAAGTGAAGCAAATGGAAAAAAGTATATCGAAAGAACATTGAAGAAAAACACATGGACTTAGTTCAAAAATCAGGATCAAAATATATTGGTCGTATTTCATTGACATCTTCTTCTTATATTAATATAGCCACTGCAATTTTGGTGTATTTGCAAAATAATAATACAGACTTTTCATGTTTGAAATTTATTGGGTGAAACAGAAACGCCGTCAATGCAGGACGCAAATCTGTAGTTGTCAAAATATTGGAGGCAAGACTCTAAAAACTTTACAATGGACATCTTGCTTATTACATGCAAATGAACTTTTTTTATATACTTATTTCAACAACTTGCAGGAAAAACTACGGGTGCTAAAGGATTTTCTGGACCAATAGGAAAGCTACTTGAATAAATGCGAACATTTTGAAATTATATACTATAAAAAAATGGATCCTGTCTTGACGGAGTGACCGAATGAAAAGCTTTACAAGAAAGTACAAACAGGGGAAACACCTGAATTTTAGATTCCCCATTTCATACTCAAACAGTGGAAACGTTTGTCAAAATTGTCCCGCCAGCTGCGTCAACCTTCTTTAGATATTAAGCAAGAGATGTCTTTATCTTGGGAAAGTTTAATTCCCGCAATGTAAGGACAGAATTTGTCAAAGAAGCCAGTCGGTTGAATATCCAATTGAATTAATCCATAACAAAGGGAGGTAAGGAGGGTGGAAGTCGATATTTAGCCACCTCCTCGTGGTGACTTCTGGGTAGTATTTGCTTAATATAAGCAAATATGAGCTAGCAGCTACATTGTTTATTTTAAGTTATTTCATACTGAAATATTAAAATTTTGACGTCTTTGAGGAACCGGAAAACAAATTAATTAAAAAAAAACTTTTTAGCGAATAGTTTAGACATCCAAAAAGGAAAAAAGTTTTCACTATTACACATTAAAATAAAAAAGTTTTTTTTGTACCCTATACTTAAGTTCCGCCCTATAATATAAGTTATCCCCCTAATCATAAGTTATAACTTAATGTATTTTAATGTTATATTTCGAATAAATTCGATAATTAGCTCATAATATTTTGAAATTAATTGAAGATTCTTAATATTATTCAGATCTAGTGGATAAATTTGCATTATCCCCCCCCCCCCCCCCCAGTAACTGAATAATTAAAAAAAAATTCTAAAAGCATAATGCTTTCAAATGGAGCGATTTTTTAATGTTTTTCCAAATAGTTGATATTTTATAGCCTCGAACTCAGCGAAAGACCACAATCCATTGAAAACTTAATGTAATTTAATTTTACTATGTACTTGTAAACATCATGTTAAAAAAAAATTAGAACAACTTAAAAATTTCAAAGTACTAATTTCAACAACAAAATCTAAATCATGATTAGAGATAAACCCACTTTAACGATTTTATCTGGCCGCTTTTAACGAGTTTTTAATTTCATTTTTATATAAGAGCTAGTAGCTAGTTTTATCAGAATCATGTTAAGGCGGTATTAAAAAAATACTTTTCCATGATCAACAATTCGAAATTTTCTGACATATTTTCAGATTCATTTTTAAAAGAAAAAGCATGAAACTTGCTGACGTGATTTTTGAAGAGATTTAAAAGCGACCTGTTTTTTTTTTTTTTGTTGTTGTTGTTTTTTTTCGTTCAATTAATTAAATCTTGATTTATAAACAATTATTTTCTCAGTAGGACAATATTTTTCGCTTCCAACACAATCGCTTCGGGAAATTCGGTTCAAAATGTCTACTTTGACATCATTTTTTAAAAATACATTCTGGTTTTATCTAAAAATCGACCATTACGGTGCATTATATAGTTTCTGAATAAGAAACCTACCAATTGGATGCGTTTGAGAGCAAAAATAAATTTAGAAATGAGTCAGAAAATAAGCAGTTTGGATTTGAGTACAGCCGTAATACGATGATTTTTTCTTCAACCGCTATGTATTTCTAATTTGTTTTGGTTATAACAATTGGTCCTATTAAAAACTTGTCAAAATTAAAGTTGTAGATAATATTAAGAAGATATATAATAAATTAATGCGGATTTTTTATCTTGTAAATTGACGAAGTTATGGATTTTTTTTCTTGTTCCACCCCCCCCCCTTTTTTCCCTTTTTTTACGAATTGGTCCTATCAAAAACTCCTCAGTATAAAAGTTGTAGATAATATTAAGAAGATTTATAATAAATTTAATTGGATTTGATATCTTGAGAATTGACGAAGTTATGAATTTTTTTCTGCCCAAAACCTTATTTTTTCGCCCATTGAGTCCATTTTTTTTTAATCAAAAATCTGTCATACATGAATTTTTGGCATTTTTTTAGAAGTAATAATAATTTTAAAGTGATTCGATATGTATTATAATTAAGAAGTTATTGGGTTTTTTCGGTTTTCACAAACCCCCTTCCTATTTCCACCCCCTTAGTCCGATTTTGCCCATTAACGAACTTGAATGAGATTTTATGCTCCTTGATTTTCTGTATCAGTTTGGAAGAGATATTTGTGCAGAATTATGGAAGTTATCGTGTCTATAAAAAAGTGATATATATATATATATATAAGTTTTTTTACTGAGAGTGGTTTTTAGTTCTGGGGGTCATGATCGGTGTAGATCTGCAAAATTTTTTCCGATATTCCAACATAGGGGAGAATGCAGTAGGTAGTATTTCATACGAAATCTACCTAAAATGTGCAAATTTTATTTCTAAGCAATCACGGAATTTTCTGTAGAGAAATATTTAGGATTACAAAAAGAATGCTTGTGTTTAAAATAGACATGTTTAAAAAAAAATTAAATAAATAAAATATATCGTATAAATTTTTTTTTAAATGGACTGAGATAGGGTGAAAACAATTGATTTTTTTAGTATTTAGGATAATCTAGAATGAAAAAAAAACTGAGTTAATGAGAGAATAGTAATAGAATTTTAAAAGCTAAAAGGAATATTTAATGTAACTTAATCTGACAGAAATTCTGCGATTCAAAAATAACTAAACATTGTTTAGTGAAATAAAGTTACAGGCAATTTCTGATTATGAATTCCTTTTTTAATTTACAAATAGACAAAAAATCTAAACATATTTTGGGCTACTTAGAGTTCAAAATCTCGAATTTAGAAAGAAAAATGGCAATCTTGGGTTCAACATACTTCGTTCTTATTTACTCAATTATAATTTTTCATATAAACAACTTACTTCATAGATATATAATTTTGAAGCATGACAGCTTCTAACTCAAAAATTCTTTTGAATTTAGGCAAACCGCACATTTCTTAAACCTTCTTAGGTCTCAGCGTGCGGCCTGCCTCAAACTGTTTTCAGTACAACTTTCCTTTCAATAATCTAAAAAATTCGGATTCTTTCCCGAGGGATCAGTCGGTTACGTGCAATATGCGTAACAAGGTTGGCGTCGCACGTGTCATGCAAAAGCATGAATTCCGACTCATCATTTCCCTTTCATCTGGGAAGAATCAACCAACGAATGTAGAATGAAACTACCATTAAAAGAAACTTTTAGAAAATAGTGGTATGAGTGTTTTAAATAAATAATGTAATTTTAAAAGTATTTAAGTGGATCCTTGCGCGACTCTCGATATCACACAGGGCTAAATTCGGAGACTTTTCTCCGGGAGGGATTTCTGCGACTCCGGAGGGGGGGGGGGGGGGGGGATTGCAGTTTTTGATCATTGAAAACACAAAATCTCAAATCTTCCGGAGGGGACATCTCATTGCCGGGTCACCCCCTGAATTCAACACTTATACCACCGGCCTGAAAACTGGTTTCTACTTGGTCGCATATGTCTCATAAACGATATCCTCTGAAGGGGATCTCTTTCTTCCATGCACGCTGTGCATGGCGTGCTCTAGCGTGGCGTTCACCGTTCACCCACATGTTGGAGCAAGAACAGCAAGTGTTTGCTGTGATTTTAAGTTATTTTTCTTATTAAAAAAATTATCAAAAGCCGCCATCTTGCGTGATACTTGGATGACATTCTAATTACAAGAATGGAATTGCAATACGTATTATTTTACGTCTGACAAAGATATTGCCAAAAATGGATATCATCATTCACTGCAAGAATTATAAACGCACAAAGTACAATAACGTAAGAAAACATATTTTATTTATTTTTCAAAGTATTATATATATTCAAGTTTTTCATTTATTAGTTTTTATCGCATTATTTCTTTAAAAATTAAATATGATAAACGTTTTGTCGGTGATACACGTTTGAAGGTGATGTCGAGCGTCTCCAGGACACATTTTAAAATAATTTTTATTTATTTAGATAATTTTTTTTAATTTTTTGTGATGGTTAACCATATTACTTGTAAACAAAATCACATGATAAAACTTCTCATATTTTTTTTTTATAGTTAAAATTAAAATTTATTAATTTCTTTTTAAAAATCGTTATAACTTGAAATATTATTTGTAGAATTTCAATTTTTTTCCCTTTAAATAAACAAAAATATATAAGTTTAATTTTGATTGAGCATTTTTTAAAATATTAATAAAAAAAATCAAAATATTTGAAGAAAAATTTAAAAAAAATTATGTAACTTTATAAAAAATCTTTTTTTTTTTTTCAAAATTATATACATTTTTCAAATTTGCTGATTTAAAGTAAAACAATTGAAAAAGACATGTTCCAAGTTTGAACCGTTTATCTTTAACGATTCTTGACTTCTTACAATTTAAATACTAGACATGGTGAGAAAGCCCATCATGAAGAAAAATGAATTTTCACAAGAAATAGTTTCCATGACAACCATTCCTTAAAGCTAAATTTTGAAAACAAACCAAAATGAAAAAAATTATATTTCCTGTTCTTATTAAGATAGAAACATGATTTAAACGTCATTTTAATCAGAAAAAAAATAAAAAATAAAATAAAACAGGGAAATTTTTAATGCAATAGGGGAGACTAGGGAGGGTTGACCCACTTTTTACAAAATGATTTTTTATTTTTTAAATATTGAACGAAGAATAAAGTTTTATATATCATTTTATTTGCTATACAATCAGTTATCAAAATAAAATTGCTACATAAGTGTAACATATAAGAAATTGGAAAAATGATTGATTTTAATCATTAAAAAATAATGGGTCAAGTCTCCCCACATATGGGAGGGTTGACCCACTACATGGGAGGCTTGACGCACTTTATTTTATATTGCAATATTTGTGAAGAGAAATAAAATGAGTTTAAAAAAAGCAAAATAACTTTATGCTACATGCTTTAATTATTATTAAAAAAATATTTTTTTTTAAATATGATGCTTAAACAAACCTATTGAGACGCAATCGCAAGTCAGAGAAGAAAATTTTTGTTTTAAACAGGATTTTGTGTGAGCAGGTATAATTGTACAGCAGGGAAAATAAAATTTTAACATTCAAGACAGTGCTTTGTTAGAGACAGGTTCCGTTTTCATAGTGTTTCATATTATTATGTCCGGATTTAAGAGCCACTGTCCCGCCTTTTTTTGTCTCCTTGTCCTGTTTTTTGTGACACTCGACCGGACAACTGTAGTTGTCACATAGTTTGGTTTCATCTCACTGTATTCATCCTGGTGAAATTTGTCTATATATCTTCCTAAAGTTTTCCGATCGATGCTATGTTCTTTTGCAGCCAAATGAGTACTTAACTTATCATTAACACGATTTAAACAGGGATGAGAGCACTCCGACCCAAATGGCCGATTACTACCAGTAAATTTTAATAGTATTTCCAGCATTATTTAATGACAGAATTTCTGAGATTTAATAAAGCAAAGAATGCTAATAAAATTTAGTGGAAATAATCGGTCATTTGGGTCGGAACGCTCTCATGCCTGTTTAAACCTTTAAAAGGCAAAGTACTTTCAGTACTAAAATGTTGAAATAAATGACTGGCACCGGAATTTACGAACAAATTTATTTGGAAATAAGCTAATTCTGCTAAGCGCCAAAAATTGTAGAGAAAAAATAAGAATGAAATTGAATATGTTGATGTGAGAAAGAAACAAAACAAAATGTATTATAATAAAATGAAGAAAAGTCTTAGAGTCAGCAAAAGCTTCAGCAAGAGAATGAAAATAATTAAGAAAAAGAAAAAGTAGAGAACTAGCTAACTTGATATTCTGTACCGAAAAAAATAATCCAACTCCACAGCTTTGGGAAATTTTATGTCGATGAAGATTTAAGAAGAGGTCATTCTTCAGCTAAATCTACATTAGTTAGGTGTGAAAAAGATTAAATAATTCCATCAATTCTAGGTGACGTTTACTAAGAGAATAAGTTTTTTGTTTGAAGAAGCTTTCCTAAATTGAAAAATTGGAAATTCCTTCGCACCTTTAAAGCCTAGTTTTATAAATAGAAAATTATACATCAGAATATCTGCTTTTGTGGTTATCACGGAAACATTCAAGCAATTCATAATGCAGTGACTGGTGTATTTTCTGCGTTAAACATTCCTGTAAAAAATGTAATGACTTTGTCTGCTGAGATACATCATAATTAGAATGCATGAATTCAGAATGTCTAATTTGCGAAGATAACATCGAAGAATTATTTGAAAAGGAAGTCCATAATACAGAACTTCTTATAAGTTATTGTAAATAGCAAAACGTTGACAAGCGTTTCGCTATTGACAAAACGTTTATCAACATTTTGTCAAAACTGGTACTTTCTCAAAACGTTGATAGACTTTTGAAAAATTAACAGTTGAAGAAACCATTTCTGATTGTTTACAAAATTTTCGAAAGCAACTAAATCCATTTCTGTGGCACACATTCCTTCAAACTTGTACACATGATTATTTTCATAATGCCAAAAGAATAACCATTTCTCAAAGAATCTTTATGCCAGTGGATGTTCTGAAAACTGTACATTTTTATACCAAGAAGAAATTTTCGTACGAAATACAACTGCATACTTGTCAAATGCACAAGTGACTGTATTTACAGCCATTATTTAGTATGATCCCAAATTAGTAAAATCTTATGCTACTATTTCAGACAATGTAACTCATAATCAGTTTTCTGTAAATGCTCTCGTATGTAAAATTCCAACATAGCATCTTTAAGGGAATGCATTTTCCTAAAGTGTATCTGTTTTGCTTTTTTATATGATGGTTGTGCTTTCCAATTTAAATAAAAATATAACTATGCAAATATGCCTGCAATGAATCAGACTTCTTTCACAATTAACTTAAATGGGCATACTTTTTGTCAAATACTCCTGGTATACATGCTGTAGATTTATTTTGTGCCGTTGTATGAAGATATAAGTGGAATGAAGTGCGTGCTAAAAAAAGCAATTTTAAGGAATACTGCTTATTTTGTCAAATTTGTTCATGAAAAAACAAAAGCAAGCATACTCCATATATCAGATGAAGAAATAAAACAGTAATGTTTCATTACTTTGCGAGAAAATATCAACAGCGAAGGGCATTCGACAAATACAATTTGTTAAAATCATGAAAAAAAGACACTATCTACTACAAACCATACACTAGCATCATTCGTACAAAGAATTTGTGTTTCATTAAGTAAATAATGATACAGGAGAAGTTGCAAGTGATATTATTGTTAATGAAGATAATGAATTATTCTGTTCAGTAGCAGAAACTGAGAAGTTGCTATGTGGTTATAGTGAATTATTCTAAAATATGATGATTTAAAGATTCGGGGTTTTACTATTGAAGTGGTAAACGAAAATTATCAGATAAAGTGCCAAGAGCTATTTAAAGTATAAGGAATTCTCAAGTTTGAACCTTATGACCACAAAATTTGGCAAAAAAGAATCAAATTGTGGCTGACATTAATGCTCTCAGATTGATAAATTCTCGAGGATTGTACAAATTCTAATTAATTTTAGAATTGTTTACATTTTTTATGTTACTTTAAAATTTAACCATCATTAAAAGTTTTTTTTTCTATGGAAAAGTAATTTTTTGAAACTTATTTTAATTATTTTGTTTAGTATTTAAACTGAATTTTTGGGGAAATTCCTTGGACAAAATGTCACAAGAGTAACACTTAGCATTTTGCAATACCAAATGTAACTAATTCATGTGTTACCATATGAGTTCAAAAATTAATACTTTTTAAAAAGATATAATTACTCTGCTATATTCTGTAAATTTTATTGCTATAGTCTCGCATAATTCACAGAATTTCTCCGTCAAACACAATTTTTGAAAATTGCATTTTTTGTGGTCACAAGAGTAACAAAATTTTCATTCATTATCTAGGCAAGTAAAATGCTTTTTGTTACAAATTGCATATGTTTTGTAAGAGTAGAGCACATGTATTTTTAAGTGGTTGCATCAAATTTATCCTAAATATATTTTGTAATGAAAGAGTTGGAAATTTTTATGGAAATTTGCTCTGACAGTCACAAGAGTAACAATGGACGTTCCCATATACAAGCATTAATATTTTTCTTTGTTTATAAAGTTGGAAGAAAATGATAAATGAATTTTCAACTTAATTGTAAAAAAAAAAAAAAAAAATAAGATAATAGCTAGTGGGAAAATTCATGATGAGAGATATTCATTTGAGATATTTAAAGCTCATATATGTTGAATAGTATCAAAAACAAGTAAACATACATGAAAAAATTATGTAAATAAAGACACAGAAAAATTTGGGAATTATCAAAATAAAACATTAATCTTAACCTTCCTATCCTGTTGAAATTCTACTGAACCACGATAAAAACATTTTACATCAGAATTTGTATTAAAAACTATTTAATATATTTATTTATCTTAGTTATCACCAGCTTTTATTTAGCTTACTTTAATAACAAAAATTCTGATACGAATTGAATGAAATGATTTATAGCAATGGGTCGATTAGACCCATTCAGGGTAGGAAGGTTGATGTCCTTCTACATAATAAGAACAGCACTTTTCAATAGGTTTCATAAATGAAGAAATTTTGAATATATAAATTATTTTTATAAAAAATGAAGCAGATTGTTTTCCAAGATAGGTTGAGTTTTTACTTTTTCATGAAAAAAATAAAGAATTATATTCAAACATGATCAAAAAATCTTAAAAAAACAAATAAATAAATTGTACTTTTAAAGAAAAAGAAAAAAAAGTTGAAAAAAAATTTTTTTCACAAAAAGATCATTTTTTGAAAGATATATTTTATGAGATATATCTGGGCTAGAATTAGTATTAAAACTTTTACAAAAATTCTTTTACTAATGTTTTATTATTTTTCTCTTTGAACATTAATGATTTATTAATGTGTATTTGGTAAAACTGGAGATTATCCGATTAGAAATCTTTAAACAGATTGTTGTATTAAATAATAATAATAATAAATAAAAGAACATATACTTTTTTGTCATGTAGTGGGAAAATTCATAAGATAAGTAACAGGTAATATTTTTTCAACGCACAAGAAAAGCGCAGAGTTCCATCGGGGAAGAAGATTCTGGGTGGGGTCGTCTAAGAGTGACGTCACAAAATCGCCCAAAGGCTTTGTGTCAAGTAGATGTTGGCTGAGTACATTTTACCTGCATTAAATAGTAGTTTTTCTCAGAACACAGGTTCAGAACAATTTTTGAATGTATTACGGCGAAAGAGTTTCCGTATGTTTTGTTTTATTTTATAGTCAGTCGTGAAATAAGAATTTCCTTGTAAAACATTTTAGAATATTCAGATATTCATACCGGAAAATTTCTTAAATAAAATTTTACTTATATAAAAAAACCCTCATTATCAGTATCTTCTTTTACTTAATTATACGATATCCTCATTCATGATAATAAGCTACACGGCTTATTAAATAGTAATCATAATCAAGCGTTCTGCGAAAACTTGTAGGTGGGGAGTGGCCAGCATATTCACGATACCTACTCGGTTCAGTTTCGACACTGGTATTTCTCAGTATATTTTTCTGGTATGAAATTTTGAATATTCTGAAACAATTAGTTTTGTTATAATCTTCATGTAGTAATAAAAATATCCTAATCCTATTATAAATATGAAAGTGGGAATATGTTTGGTTGAAGTCAAAATCAAAACGGATAACTGAAATTTTTTATATTCGTTATCCATTATATTATTTTTTTTTTTTTCAATGTTTAAATTTTCTCTTGAGTTAATATAATTTTCATATTTTATTTCTTTGTAATACATAAAATAAAAGTTATGAAAATAAAACCTACTTTCAGTCAAATGTAGCAATATAGTATTCTCTTGAGTTTGTAGTATTGTAGCATTTCAAAGAAAGAAAAAATGAAAATTGATTTGACATTAAAGTATCAAGGAGTTTCAACCCGAACTTTCCGAGTTACAGAATTTTGGTGAAAACCATATAGATACCGTTTTAGTTGAAAACTCTAATATATAGTTTACATTTAATATATATATATTTAGATTTTCCACTAACAATACAATAATAATTTTTATATGAAAAATAGCAATTATGTGGTATTAAAATAAAATTTGAAATTTATTAAAAGCGATGATTTCGTATTGACATCGTACCAGGATTTAACATTCGAAGAAATCGCAAAAGAGCGGTTGCCTTTTTTTATTCTGATAATTTCAGCGATTTAAGCGTGGTTCGGTTACCTACCTTAAACATGTTTCATTTATATTTTATTATTTTATTTATGGATTGATAACTTTTTAATTTCATTGTGGAATAAGCCGGAAATAAATGCTGAACTATTTTATTTATATTAATTTTAGTGCAAAAAAGTTTATCTTTTGTAGTCGTCTGTCTGCAAGTAACAGAGATATAGATTTTATAAAATTATGTTTGAAAATCATTTTTAAAACAATAAAAATTCAGTAAATTGCGATACAGTTAAAAAAAAAATTGCGATATAGTTTTCCAACAAATTACATTTCACCGCACATTTTTTTTTTCTCTATTCAACGATGTAAAAACTGAAAATATGCAATATTTAGAAATTAAAAAAAATTACAATAAAAAATAATAAAAGTTAAATTTAATCGTCTGTTGTTGCCATTCGCAAAATGAGGTCAGCGTTACGCAGAGATACGTTTGTCTTTTAGATAATAGTTAACATAACTGAAAATGCACGAGCGGTTGTCTTTCTGGATTTTTTTACAACCACTATTTCTTTGTAATAGTAATATTCGACTTATAAATTACGAGATTAAAAATGCGGCGATTACTATTTGGAAGTAGATATTGAAAATTCTAAAACCACAATTACCCTGAAAACCAGTTTTAGTTCTGTTGGTTATATTGTGCTAATATCTGCATCAGTGTTCCCAATTTAGCGGAATTCTGAATTCAAAATCTCTACCATTCTTTTAAAATAGTACTTTCGCTTTATTTAATCGACGAAAGTCTGCCATTAAACAAAGTGAAAATTAGTATTAAAAACGTCTCATATATATTTTAAATACCAAAATTCGTTTAATTCTGAGCACCGATCGCTATCACTGATACTTGCGCTACAATACCAATTTTGGTAAAATATTAAATTTACATCGGAAATATTTGTAATGAAATGTCAACACTTTAAATTGTATTGTAACTATATCAAACAAAATGCCAATATTGCGAAAATATTTACTTTGTGTTGGAAATATTAATGCTGAAATTGCAAAATATTTTTTGCCAATTTACATTTTGCAAATATTAAGAAAAAAAACTTTGCAATTTCACTTTTATTATTTCCATTATAAAGTTAATATTTTTGCAATTTTCTTGTAACTTTTATTTTATGTATTACAAACAAATAAAATATGTAAATTTTATTATCTTAGGTGAAATTTTTAAACATTGGAAAAAATGTAAAGCATAATGGATACAAAGGCATTTAATTATCCGTTTTGACGTTTATTTCAGTCAAAGATTTTCCCACTTTCACATTTATAGTATTGTTAGAATTAGGATACTATTATTATCTCATAGAGATAATAACAAAACTAAGTGTTTCAAAATATTCAAAATTTCATACCAGAAAAATGTACTGAGAAACACCAGTGTCGAATCTGAACCGAGTAGGTATTGTGGATATACGAGCGGCCATGCCAAAGCAAAACTCTCAACTTAGAAACATTATTATTTCAACTGCTTACCCGTATTTAATCAGTAGTTATTATAATAATAAATCTGTAAAGAATGAAATTTTATCGAATTAAATTAAAAAATATATCGTACATTTATTAAAATCGCAGTACTAAGATCAAAATATTGCTTAAATTCCAAAGATTTAAAAAGGTTTGACCTTATAAGGTAACCCCACCCCCTAAGTAATTATAATGTTCATACGATGCGACGATTCATTTCATTGAATAGCGGAATTTACATAAAACTGAACACAAGAAATAATGAAATGAGGGAGGGGCCTACACTCTTTTGCATGGTAATGTTGTACCCACAGCGAACTACACTCCGCAGGATGCCATAAATTATCTTTCCTTCTCTTAAAATTTGATAAATGATAGAAAACATTCATTTATTCCCTGATTGCCTAACATGGGGTCCACGTAACCCCTTTAGCAATTTCTACAATAAACAAAAAATTTAACTGTGCGAAACTTAGTAAGTAGATAAAACCATGAAAGAGACCTTTATAGGATAATTCCAAGAAATAATTTTAACACATTGAAACAATGAGAAAAAACCCTCAAAATTTCCAAATGGAGTCAAATTGACCCCATCTTAGTACTGCGAGGGTTAATAATCGAGCGAAGCTGATTTTCCTGATTCTACACATATACAGGGCTCCCAAATGGTCCGCCAACTGAATACCAATAAATTTTAAGGGTGTATTTCGATCCAAACTGCTTATTTTCTGATTCATATTAAAATTCATTTTTGTTCTCAAACGCATCAAACTGGGAAATTCTCTTATTTAGAAACTATATAATGTGCCGTGCTTCTTAATTTTTTGATAAATGCAGAAAATATTGTAAAAAACGCTGTCAAAGTTGGCGTTTTGAACCGAATTTTCCGAAGTGGGCGATCTGGGAATGAAAAAAATGGTCATACTGAGAAAATAATTGTTTAAAAATCAAATTCTAATTAATTGAGCAGAAAATGAAATCACACGGCATGTTAAACATGTCTTCAGAAATCACCCCAGCAAGTTTCATGTTTTTACTTTTAAAAATGAGTCTGAAAATGTCTCAGAAAATTTCGAGCTGTTGAGGGTGAAAAAATATTTTTTCGAATACACCCTTAACAGAAAATTTTATGGTAGGTTTGCGCTAGAATTAACTTTCAAAGGTGATTCCGGGGCGGTTTGTAAGAAAAATCTAAAAAGATAATTTTTCAAAAAAAAATATTGGTATTCAGTTGGCGGACCATTTCGGAGCCCTGCATAGAGAAGCCAAATATCGCAGTAGTATATATTGACAAATAAATACTTTAAATAAATGTATGAATTTTAAAAGATTTATTTCTTCAAATTAATTTCTTTGGACAGTCACTCCAATAAAACGACAAATGGTCCCAATTTCGCTGTGGATATTAAGGAAATACTTTAATGCAGTAGTTATAAAAATAAAAATTCTATGAAACGTGCAAAAGCAAAAATCTTCATAAATCGTAAGCAATGGGGATCGTTTTAACAGATTTTAAAAAAGGGGAGGAGGTTTTTTTTAATGTATATTTACCGATTATTCTGAAACTACGCGACCGATTCATGAAATATATATAGATATACATATTAACTGAAAGAGTATACTCTCGAATGGGTTCCATTTAAATTTCATCAAACTTGCTTCATTACTTTTTTAGAAAATCAACAAAAACCAAAATAAATAAATAGACATCCTTAAAATATTTCACTTTCAAAAATTTTCATCGAGTGACGCTATCTGCTTGGCGAGAAAGTCGCCATAAGGAGATCTTCCTCTCCCTTTTTACGGTTTTGTTTCTAGAATTGCTGTAAGAAAAAGCAATATTTTAATCGTTAAAAACTTTTATGACTCAAACAAACATAAAGAAAACAATCAAAATTGAAAAGTGTTTAAATCCATTCAAGATTTTTTGCGGTACACTAGCTTTATTTGAAGAACTATATATTTACGGTGGGGGTGTGTGTGTGCGTGGGGGGGTGATTTGTACGCTAATACATGATGGGCTAAAAGTAATAATTGAGATAAACGGATTTTATTGATTGTGTACATATAAAAGCCAAAATTCAAAGCAGTATGTTATCGACAATTAATACTTTCACTTCGTGTATGAATTTAAATAGATTTATTTCTTCAAATGAATTTCATTATACATGCTTTATAAATTTATGACCTTTTTAAACTTTATCTTTTTGTGTTTAATAAATTTGTTGACTTTTAAAGTCTCAATAACATTTTTAAATAAAACAAAGCTGAGGCTGGCCTTCGAAGCATGAAATTTGCCCTTGAAAATTGGAAACATCATTTCATTATCAGGCTTCATCAGTACTTCATTATCAGACTTTAACAGTCACTTCATTATCAGAGTACCAGCATTAGACACCGGGTAATGATCAGATTCGAGATTTCAATCCAAACTGCGGCAATCTATACTACAATGCACTAATCCAGATACTATTTGAATTCATTTCTAGAGTTTTCGAATTTCTAATTTATATTTAATTGAGAAACCGGCAGCTATATAAATATGAACAGATATGTGTAGGAAAAAATTAGATTAAGCTAATAAAAAAGACGAAATTCGGGGCGGGGCTACACAGCTCCAGAAACCCCGTAAACATTGCATTTTATTAGCGAATGTCTCCAAGTCACGAAAAATCTCCAAGTAAGTTTTTCAACTCTATAAAATTTAAAATCGTAGATATTATTATGTCATTGGCGTATCTAGGCCTTACAATAGCATATCAGAAATTCTCGGCTATATTATTTATTATCTTTGTGCATTTCTTTTCAAATGCATTTTGGATTACTATATGATTTTTTTGCCTGATACGAATTGTAGTATGTAATGTGGAGGCGCACTTTAGATATTACAGGGCCTTCCAGAAATATGAGAATTTAATATATCAGCTGACCTCAATATTTATTGCTTGAGTAATTTTCAGTGAGCCCCTAACTTTTTACGTAGCTATTTAACACGAACTGGCAACAATGCTCCGCCCAATTTTCTAGAGCTAAATATTCTGCATTATAAATGAATGTCCATCACACTCCCGATGGGCGGAATTTAGATGCAAAAACAGTAAGGGATCGGGTCGAGATGAAGCAAAAAATGCATTAATGCTTTAACAGCTTATAATTCTTTTTATCACATTCATTAAATATTGATTTTTCTCGGAAATATTTTGATTGGTATTTATTGCGACTTATTAAAAAACCTATAGATAAAACTGTATTTTATACTAATTTTTAAGTGTTTTTCTTATGAAATTACACAATTCAAATCCTTATATCCTAAAAGCATTTCTTTACAGAATTGGAAGAGCACATGACCAATCATGTAAGAATAAGGCAGGGGGGAGGGAATGATTCCTTCATTTTTGCCGATTATAGATTCAGTCGCGAGGTATTGCGTCTGGCAGACTCGCAGGTCATCAGAGGTGGTCATTTAATGTATAAATTATAAATGTTCTCATTAAATTTCAAATTTTTAAATATAACTTTTTAAATTTCAAAATCTACAGTTTTTAAAATTCTGTATCTGTCTATCCACGGTTCGGCAACCTTTTACCACTGTTTTGACGAGCATGTGGTAATTTGCTCAGCGAGCAAAGCCATGTCTATTAACACTAAAAGGACCGTAAGGGGTCATTTGACCCCTACCAATTGAATATACATATTTCGGTTCGAAAACAGAAATTTCTTTATAAAATAACTTTACAAGACAAATAAAAATGTTACATAAATAAGTTAACAATAGAACGCCCGGAAGGAGTCGATCCGACTCCGACCATATGATTAAATGTCAACTGGGACCAGAAATTCTTTCATAAAATAAATTAAATTTAAACAACGCAGATTTACGTTAAATAATTTTCATTTCATTTCTTTTTTCAGTTGCGTTGAAGCTCTGTTGTGAGGAGGTCGTATGAGGTGATTGCTCCTTCGCATGTTATATTTTCGCAGTGTTGAATGGCAGGTGGGGCGGTTCTTTAGAATAGTCTTATCGCTATTTAAGGCTGTATTATGGCGTCTACAGATGATCCAGATTATATGACGGAATTTATCAACAACGTATGTAATGGAACGTTAAACAGCAACTTTAAGGACCAGTTTGACAGATTTTCATCAAATTTTGAAGACTATGCAAAGACAATATTGGGTGATTTTTACACCTTTGTTGATCAATATATATTGGGCATAAAGGCTAAAGACGGATATTCTGCTTCTGCTTCTGAGCAAGAAGAGGTAAGGAAAACTTGCCTTGATGCTTTTACTTTGCTTAGGGAGCCAACCCATATAATCTGTTAAATTCAGCTATCTTTAGTTTTTTTTTTTTGTTGTTCTTTTAAGTATAAGAAAACTGTTAATTTTTATCTTACTAATACTAACCTTAAAAATGAAAATTTCAATGCCGTTAAGAAAGGTGTTAAACGACCGTTTTCAGAGGAGAGTTCTCCTATCCCTCTTAGTAATAATTACAAGAATATCGCTAGCGAAGTTACCCTAACTGAAAATATTGATATGGATGAGTCAAATGTTAGTGAAAATACTCAGGATGCAGTCAAAGTTAAAAAATCTGTTAACCCTTTCTACGTCGAAGTCGACAGCAATTGGGCGACGGTAGGCCATCAAATTACGGAGTTAAACTCAGAAAAACCAAAAATAGCGCTAAAAGGCGAACGCATTGTTATACAATGTAACTCTGATAAGGACTTTAAAACTACGCAGAAATGGCTAGACCAAAACAAAAAGAAATACACCACTCTTGATCCTAAGGAACTACGACCCAAAAAAATATGCATTAGTGGCCTCCCCTGTTAGACCGATACTAAAATTATCGAAGATAGTCTCAGGGAGCATGGTTTCGCAGTTACTAGGGCTGCCATGCTTAAAAATCGTAAAACTGGCCAACCAATGCCGATATACATGGTAAATTTTATACCTCATAAGAACTTTGAAGAAATTTACCAAATCAACGTTATACATTATATTTTCGTTAAGATTGAAGCTTTTACTAGCAAAAATCGGGTAAAACAGTGTTACAAATGCCAAGGTTACGGACATGCATCTGAAGTGTGCGGCTTTGATGCTAAATGCGTAAAATGCGGTGATCTACATTTAAGCACAGACTGTAAGCACAAGGGGCGTATTAAACCCACTTGTGCCAATTGTGGACTTGGACATCCAGCGAATTTCCGCGGTTGTCCAAAAAATCCCTATAGACTAGAAAATAAACAAAATCGTAAAACAAGTAATAGCGTCAGCAATCTCTCGCAAGAAACCCAAATCTTAGCTGATATATTTAAGGATTATAATTACACCAAAAAAACTAAAGACTCTGAACCCTCAACCACCCTCATAGCATGCATGGTCACAGTGACGTCGTTGTGACGTCACTGTGAGTCACTGTGGTCACGTCACATCTGTGACCGAAATGCCACCACTCAGTGATGTCACATTGGGAATGAGATGTGAACTTCTTAGAAAACTTTAAAAAATTACAAAAAATCTTCAAAACATGTTGTTACTGTAAAATTTTATTTTTCTGGCAATAAAAAAGAATTGTTATGTCACTGCATGTAACGTAGGCCACGACACACTCACAAAAAAAATTGTAATAAATTGTAAAAAATTGTAACCCATATTGTAAGTCACAGTGTGAGAAAAATATGAACTTCAAAAATCTTTGAAAATGAAGAGAAATGATTTAAAAAGGCCCGCGTTACAGCGGCATAAGGAATGAAAATATATTAGTGGGTAGCAAGTAGTAAATTCAGACACGAAAATATGGTGGTGGTGGGGGGGGGGGCATATAAAGGAAAATGCACGGTACAAGTATCAACAAACTAGATTTCCATGCTATATTTTATCAATTTGATATCTAAGAGTGTGAAAGTATACTTTTTTCCTGATTTCAATTTTATCTAGTATTGCAATTTAATATAATAATCCTTCTCTTATTCTTATTATTATAAAAGTGTTTCTCGGAAAAATGGTACGTGCTGGAGCAATTTGGATAACATATTTAGAATTAGGAATATTAAATATATACACTTTACATATTTAGTTTGCAGGAAGGAAAATTTTTAATTTATTTTTACCGACCACTGGTATTCGAAACACTTTTGTGGCTTCAAACTAAAAAATTTCTATTATAGTTAAGTCTGCAGCTTTTAATGAGCACGTAAAAAGAGTCTTCAGAGTTTAGTCATACATACATTTCTTGCTTTATAATTTGCATTCAAGTCATATTTTTTCCTGTTAGTGTACCTATTTTAAGTAACTATTTTTTAAAAAAATTCTACTTCTTTCAGACTTTTAAAATAAAATTAGCATTTTCCGAATAAATAAAAATAATACAAAATTTATGCAAAACCCATGATATAATTTATTATTCGTATTTCAAATTTGTGTTTTAGAGATATGACTCTAAAAAAAAGTTATTTTACGAATTGTTTTATTTTACAGGAAATTAACATGAAAAGAATGACGATTGACAAAGAATTTTTTTTTATCCTCGATATTTATTTATATCTTTTTATTTTTTAGGAAGATATTTTGTATTTGTGTGAAACAATCTTTACTTCGAAAAAGGGAGGGGGGCGGTTAAAACTGATAAAAAGAAAAGGTAAAATACATTGGAAAATTCTTCAAATACAAAAATTTAAATACAGACAGTCTCATAAAATGATTGCACATATAAGTTCCATATCTGTTTGTTTATATAAAAGGAAATAAACTCACACCTGCCCCAAATTGTCTGCCACGATACCGCAGGGTAAACAGAGAACTTTTTGTTCTAACAGATGCGGTAAGTTACTAGTCTAAAATGTAAGCTTTTGCGTGTGCTTTTTTTAATGGAAGAAAAAGACCTCGCCATTTTCGGATACACACGGATATTAATAATTAATGTATGGAGCTCAAAAAGTAAGTCTTATTTAATTTAAATTGTTTGTTCCTGTTTTGTATATTTGGTGAGATGAGTTAAATAGTTTTATATTATACCTATAGAAAGAGACTGTTCTGGGATTGTTTTTCAGATTAGAAATTAACATTACACTGAATGGGAAATGCCGTTTTACATACTATAGTAGTGAAACTTTTGAAAGACTTTTTTTCATTGCTAATAATATTTTAAATTATTATTTAAAATCCTAAATCTTCATATCAGTGTTTTCAGATTTAACATTTGCCAAAATTATAAAATAATAGGAATTCCTTGTAACATATGGAGAGATTTTTGAGAAATTGTTAAATCTAATAATACATTTAATTCATCTATTGTACTTTGCTGTTGTTTAATAGTACAATTATAAATACTAATTATATAGTGTTTTTCAATTTGGTATATTTATTTTTTTAAATTGTATGTAAGCACGTTTTTGCTGTTCGTGATTTTAATCAAACATTTAATTGTAGACATTCAGAATCAGTTATTAAATTTTCTTCGATTGTAAACTCATTTTCTACGTTTTCGATACACGTTCGATACTTCGCATTAAAAAATAAAATATGACAATTAAGCATTGAAATAAAGTGTTTTTCATGCCTGATAACAAGTTTATAGATTAAACTGCTTTACTATACTTTTTAAAATTTGATATTTATAATATTTATAAAAAAATATTTATAATTTATGATATTTATAAAAGTTGACATTGTACTGTTCATTAGCGATAATTGCTGGGAATGCATTTTTAATTATAATATGCGCTTTTATGATTCACTATATTTATGCATAGTATATGGTGTATATAAAAGCTATAATTCATATACAAGGCTACACAAAAGTATACGTAAGAGTTAAGGGGTATGGGCGCAAATTGCTTAAAGGTGTTTTTTAGATGAGTTATGGATTTTTATGTTGAACTGCATTTAATTTACTAAGAAATGTTTGTAGAATATGGATAAAATGATACACAGGGTCACGCAAGGAAATGGATATATGGCCGTCTATAAATTATAATTTCTGGAAATGTGATTTCAGCAGTTTTAAGAGTGTTTTAATTTGAATTAAATTTTAACTAAATAGTGGCGTGTAATAAAGATTCTAGGTAAACTACAGGGTTGTACAAAAGTATTCAAGTATGTTTTTATATATTAGTATAAATTTTTGAATGAGAATTTCAACCTGTTATGCATTTTCTTGCTAAACTAAATTTTCACATTATATACTAGTATATATCAACCTACAGATTAAATACAGGGCTATTCAAAAGAATTGGAAAACATATTTGGCTATGAACGGTAACTGCTGAAATCAGTTTTTCAAATGTTTTATGCGTTTTCTAAAATATTTGCTTAGTTATCTTATTTACGTTATTTCCTTAAATTACGATGTCTAGTTAAAGCATTCAGGAAGCGTTGGAAAGTGCTTTATAATCTATGCCTAACGCATGATTTTTCTTACTTGTTTTTTCTATTTCCCAGATCAGTCATTTCCTATAAATCATACCAAATCTATTTAGCTCATATTAACAAAATACAATATACACGGGAATAAAAAAATTAAATAAATATGGCTTATCTTATTCTTCTTTAAATAGGAAATGTATTAATATCCGTTAGACTCCATGTTCGTATTTAATAAAATAATAACAAATCACAACACACAAAACATTCTTAATATAAAGCTTGAACTCAAGATCAAGCTTAGAACTTAATAAAAAAGGATGCCAGTTGATAAGCATTGTTTTTTTCAGTGTAAAAATTAAAAGTATTTTAGAAGAATAGGACTCCAAAATAGCGATACATTGCTAAAAAGTACGGTAAAAAGATAATATTGTATATTTCAAACAAAACTTTATTTTAAATTTCATCACAGTGTTTATAACAAGAATCATCACAGTATTAATGCTTGGAAATTTTTCCAGAGAGAAACATTCGCCTTGCAAACAATATTTCAAATGGAAATCAAATTTCAAATTGATTGCTTAAAAGGCGCAAAAGCCAACATAGTGAAAAAAATTCTATAACGGTACTTGAATCCGGACCATCAGTATAGCGCACTGACATTCTACTGACTAAACCACATGGAACGAGACCCAGCCTGGAAAATTTCTCACTAGTACATGTTGGCAAGGCTACAAACGCAGCACAAGATGGAATATTTATCATGAGCCATCGACATGGGGCAAACACGAAACTTAATTAAATCCAACAGCGATTCAAACTATATGAATACTTGGAAATTTTTCCAGAGAGAAACATTCGCCTTGCATACAATATTTCAAATGAAAATCAAATTTCAAATTAAAATTGCATTTTAAGCAATTAATTTGAAATTTGATTTTTATTTGAAATATTGTATGCAAGGCGAATGGTTCTCTATGGAAAATTTTCCAAGTATTTATATAGTTTGAATCGATGCTGGATTTAATTAAGTTTCGTGTTTACCCGATGTTGGCGGCTCACGATAAATATTCCATCTTGTGCTGCGTTTGTAGCCTTGCCAACATGTACTAGTAAGAAATTTTACAGGCTGGGTCTCGTTCCATGTGGTTTAGTTGGCAGAATGTCAGTGCGCTACACTGATGTCCCGGATTCGAGTCCCGGCTTGGAATCTTTTTCTCTATGTTGGCCTTTGCCCTTTTAAGCAATTAATTTGAAATTTGATTTTCATTTGAAATCATCACATTGTTTATGACAAGTTCGTCACAAATGACACATATTTCACAAATTAGTCACAGTGTGACGTCAAAGCATTGTCGCTGTCGTCACAGGTTAGTCACAAAATTAATGCCAAAATAGTCACAAATGACACACTTTTCACAAATTTGTCACACCGTGACTTCACAGAGTGGTCACAATGTGACGTCACAAACGACCTCTAAAACGGCCATAACGACCTCGCATTCTAGTCACTATGACGTCACATCGACGTCACGTGACGTCACATCGACGGTCACAAAATCACAGTGCGACTTCACAACGACGTCGCCGTGACGTCACCATGCCTTACGGGCAGTAATGAAACAATAAACTCTGATATTAATGATAGCACTATCGCAAACACCCATACCTCCCCAACTATAGAAAATTCTAAAATTCCTACAAATTACACCAACGATATAAAAGATATTCTTAATACCTTCAATGAAGTTAAGCAAATCTCAAATCACTAAATTCTTAAAATGTATAAAGAACATCTCAACTCAATCTAAGAAATTCGATAATCTGATGCAAAAACTGATGGTTATACTAACTGAATTTGATAAACTTGCTAGTCAACTCAACATTACTGAAGATTAAGCTCTTCAATTGTTAAACTTTTTTCTTTCTTTTTGTTTGTGCTGTTTGCTTATAAAATTAAAAAAAAAATCTTAAATTGCTTTTTTAATGCTTTTCCCATCTTTATCTTCTTATATTTTACCTTTCTTTTTGTTGTATTCACCTTCAATTTACTAGACTGGGTGGACGCCGTCCTCTTGCTGTCGTTTGTTCCCCTCGGCTTCTGCGTTTCTCTGTATATATAGTTAGAACTCTCCTCACTGTAGCTTTTTTATTTTGTAATTATTTTTTCCTTGCAGTATATTAAACTCTCTTGTAGATATGTAAATATTTAATTTTTTTATAATTTTTCTATATTGTTTGCATTGTGTTTAACTGTTTTGCTAATGTTATACTTAATGTGTGGTCTCTGAATTGAGTCTTTTTTTTTTTTTTTTTAATTGGGGTTTTCGTTGGTAGCTTTTTCGCCTGTCTTGGACATTTATTTGGATCATATGGAACATTTTTTTTTCCTTAGTAGTTATACTGACAATTTTTTCTTTTAAAAATTGTCTATCTTCTTAGCTTTTCTTTCTTTTTATGTGGCTACTAGCCGCGTTTAAACGTTCTTTTTTCTAAGGCTCCCATTGCATTGTAACACGATAGATATTTAGCCTGGATGTAAAGTTGCCAAGCAACTAGGGAATCCAAACACCTGCTAACATTGGTCCATTGTTCCACGTTAAATAAATCAGTCAAATAATTTTAAAGAAAAATTCTGGTGTCAAATATTTTTATAAAACTTGAGTAAAATTTCCGGGCGATCTAGTATTAAACAGTTTTGAATAAAAATTTTGGTGACAAATATTTTTTTATAAAATTTGAGTAAAATTCCCGGTCTTTTTTAGTGTTAAAGTGTTGCATAACTATAAAACGCATTATATTCCGATTTTTAGTAGTTTAATACACTGCTCAAAACAATTAAAGGATATTGCAGTTTTAGGTGGATTTTGTATCTGGTAAACTGTTTAGCTGATTGATACATGGTCGACAGACATAGTAGGTTATATGAGAATAAATTACACATGTTTGACAGAAAAAAATGCATTTTATTGCGCATTTGTGTACGAAAGGAAAAAAACACAATTTGTGCATATGAGAAAAAAAGAATAAGAAAAGGTGTTTTCTTCAAAGAGAATCATTTTCAGTAGGGGGTATGGTTTCCACGGGCGGCCAGCAACGTTGAACACCTTTGAGGCATGGACTCAATGAGGCTATTAATGACGAGTTGGGGTATTCTGCCCCACTCTTCCAGAAGAGCTCTTTCCAGTTCTTGGAGAGTTTGTGGGGGTTGTTGGCGGCCAGAAACTCGTCTTCCTAGAGCGTCCCAAACGTGCTCGATTGGATTCATGTCTGGAGAACACGCTGGCCATTCCATTCGAACGATTCCTTCCTCGAAAAGGAAATCCTCCACCAGGTTTGCACGATATGGCCTGCAGTTATCGTCCATTAAAATGAAGTTATCTCCGATTGCTGCAGCGTAAGGGACTACAATAGGTCTGAGGATCTCATCCCTATATCGGCGACCAGTCAGAGCTCCATCTAGAATGATGTAGAGATCAGTGCGCCCGTCAATGGAGATGCCACCATACACCAACACTCCTCCACCGCCAAATCTGACACTTTCGTGCACGAACGCAGGATTATTCCTACTGCCACGGTCCCTCCAGATGAAAATACGCCTATTATCCGGATGCACAGGAAAACGGGACTCGTCAGAAAACAGAATATTGCTCCATTCATTTCTTCTCCAGTTGACATGCTCGGTTGCCCACTCCCTGCGGTCGCGACGATGCCTTGATGTTAATCTAACACATACCATCGGTCGGCGAGCATACAGACCTACAGCATGGAGCCGGTTTCGGACAGTCTGAGTTGAAATCGTGGTGCCTGTAGCCGAGCGAAGGTGTTGTTGGAGAAGAGTAGCTTTCATGGTTCGGTGTCTCCGAGCTGTTAACGCTAAATACCGATCTTCATTGGGCGTTGTTGCCCGTCTACGACCTTGCCCTGGTCTTCGGCCTGCACATCCACTCTCCAAAAAACGGTTCCAGATCCTGGAAATGACACTTTGTGACACTCCAATGGCTTGCGCTACTTCGGCTTGAGTTTGGCCCCCTTCTAACCTACCAACAATTCTCAAAGCTTCTGAATCTCTCAAATGACTTCGCTGAGACACCGTACTCATCGAAACAAAGCAATCACTGAATGCCGATCATCCTTGTCTTCATTCTCTTTTATCCAGTTGAAAGTCAAATTTCATTCGCTGCCGCTGAAGCGACGTTTTTGACGTCGAACTCAAAATTTGCATACTCCACAGTTTGAAAACCAGAAAAATTTGCATTTGTGATTCTCTTCTTCTTTTTTCGGTAAAAAAAATTTCGTTTATATCTTTATTTTATATAAAACTTCAAATATCCTTTAATTGTTTTGAGCAGTGTATTACACGGTACGTAAATTTACGAAAATTTTGAATAGAATTGCGTTATTTAATTACTTATTTAAACGGTACGTAGATTTTACCACAAATATACGTGAAATATTTCGCCTTATTTAATTGCAGAAAGTATCACAAATCCTGCAAAGAAATCAGGTAACTGGAAATTTGGATATTTAAATTTTAAATACGAATTACACTCGAAATGTTGTGAAAATGGAAATTCGAAACTGACTGTTTAAGAATACAAAAAAAAAAAAAAAAAAAAAAGACTAGTGAGAATAGGAATGCTCCTAAGGACGTGTAATCGAGTGATGAAAATTTGTGCATAGGATGAAGGCACATTTTTAAAAGCTAGATCAAAATGGAAGAACACTTTCACACTAATTTTGAACGTCTTCTGATGAAATTTGCAGCTTTTCATCTAAAATAATGTTTGCAAATTATTGCAAGGGTTGAAGATGTAAACTTAATGCGATGTTTTTCAATCGACTATTGGTAGAATTTTGAAAAATGCTGTTTATTTTAGTGGCTTTCTTCCTAAATTTCCAAATTATTAAAATATTTTGAGAATGATGGTTTTCAACAAGTTAATGTTTCCTAAACTTCACAGACTTCGATTACATTAAAATGTAGCGAGTTACCAATGAACAGCGCTTAACTTCTAACAAAAGAAGCACCGGAGCCCTAATATTTTGCAGTACTAAAACCGTAGCGAGCCCTCCCCCCCCCTCCCAAAAAAACCAAAATAAAAATTTTAAACATATCTTCCTGCATATACTTAACTGCCAACTATTCCACTTTTAGTTTATCACTCATTCCGAATAGAAATCTTTGCCTGATTTTAATGTTAATAATTTGCAGAATTCTGCAATTAAATAAGGTAAGGATTATGATTCCGAAATAGTGTTCACATACACACACACACACAGAAAAAAAAAAAAAAAAAAAAAAAAAAAAAGGAAAAATTTGATGTTTTTATAGGAAAAGGCGAAACACTGTTCGATTGCTTTCTATCAGAATAATAAACAATACATGACAATTTTATCTACTTACAAATGAAAGCTATTTCGTAAATGAGCAGAGCAGAGGCTTAGGATGGGGTAGTGTTCATGGGGAAAAATATATAGAAAATCACCAACGTTATTTTTATACTTGTACGCAATAGAAGACTAAAAATCTCTAACAAACAAAACCAAAAGCTGATGGAAGTTGACTAAAAACAAAAGAAAATATTCTTTTTCATGTTAAATATCAAAATAAGCAGTCCAATTAAAAGATATACTGTCACAAAGAAGTCGAACTAAAAGCAAATTCATTGTTCGCTCTCTTGAGTGGCACCATATGAACACCTGCGTCGCTACCATCAATGCCAGACATAAATCTGTAAATATGACTAGAATAGAAAAACCCTATTTCTGTTTCCACTTCATTCTGATCAAAATAGCATTAAAATGATTTGAAGTGGAACACGAATATTTAAGGGGGAAAAGTTATTTTTTGTTTCTATAAATGAATAAATGAAATTTTGAATGTAAGGCAGACTGGGCTCGAGTATGTCCAAGCCGAAAGACTCATATAAAATTTGAGCCCATTTCATCTCCATCTCCTACGTGTGCGACACAAAAGAATGCAAAAACATGGAGATGGGAGGGAAAAGAAAGGGTATTTACGCTTCGATTTTTCGAAAGCGCTATTGCATTGGGCTCCGGAGCTCTACATTTATGAGCTCCGGTGAATTCCGACCAATATTTAAAAATTTACTAAAACCAGAGAAGTACCGGAGCTGAGCTGCAGTAGGCTCCGGCGTAAATTAAGAATGCCATTAAATATAAACAATTCTTTCTAAACGGATTTAAACCACTATTATGGAATGGAAACTCATTGTTGTTGATTTATGGGATGATAATGTATTCATTGCGTACGGATTCTTTCTTCCCTTTTATATATTTTAAAATTTAAGTTTTCTTGAACTAAATAGTGTAAGCTATGTTAAAATAGCCATTTTCCCAAAAGAGTTATGTATATTATTCAGATTTTTCCGCATTTTCCTGCTAATCTAAAAAAATATATAACTGTATACTAATACTAACTTCATCAGCTTGATACAAAAAGTGCAATATTCTTCTGACGTCACAGTAGATAAAATGCACCACCGTTTCTTTCTGCTTTGTAATCGCGAAGGTTTTCTAGCTTTTGTTATTTTATGGTCATGGAGTTATGTCTAAAGAGGAAGAGACATACAGTGTCAGCAAAAAAAAAAAAAAAATCTTGACACTCAAGCCACAACTTTAATGTTCAGATGTTTTATTTTATTTTTTCCTGCTTTAAATAGAAGAGGCGGGCGAGAGTTTCTATTACGGGTTGGTTACTGAGAGTGGTGGAATGGTGGCCTTTGCACCTTGAGATGACTGAGAGTACTCCCTTTTTTTTTCTTTTTTTTAGTTCTGGTAGTGATTTGAAAAGAGCGCTTTATTAAAATTAATTTCGCTGCAGAAGAAATTCTTGTGGTGCATATAATTGGATGTAAAAAGTTTACAATTGTTGAAAAAACTCGTGCTTTGACTTTATTAGAACAAAATGTTCCTGTAAGTCGTATAGACTTAGATTTACTAGCATCAAGATAATACATTTATGCACTAAAAAAGACGAGGACCAATTTACCACGTGGCAATACACCAAAACGAAAAATCGGTTCAGGAAGACCAAGAAAGTATTTTATTGTTTATTATATAGTATATTATAGTTTATTAAAATGTGAGGTACTGTTAAAAACAATTATAGCATCTTTAGAATTAAAAGAGAAACATTCAGATGTACTAATGAATGTATCAATAAGTACCATTTGTTACAGACTTCAGAAAGACTTGGAGCTACCAGCCCGAAGGGCAGTGAAAAACCTCTGGGTACTGATGTCATGAAAAAATAAAATTTAAATTTTTGTAAGAAATATTCAAATTGGACATCAGAAGACGGGAAAAAAGTAATGTTTTCTGATAAAAGTACTTTTGGCTAATCTTAGGCTAGTAGGCTAATCAGATGAGGTCAGACAACGCTCGCAGCGTTCCCAAAATTTTCACCCTTTGCTACCAGTATTTTAAATCAAAAATCTTCGTGGAAAATTTCTTTAACATCTACAATAGATTTATACAATAAATATTATCGTTTTAAAATTGTGGTAGGAAAGTATGAAAATTTTAGGAACGCTCCGAGCCCTGGGTCAGATGATGATGAAACGAACTATAGGTTCGTCACGATAAGACATAAAATTAATTGTGAAAACTGTAAACCACCTAGATACTGTCGTGGCATGGGGTACTTTTAGTAGTGAAAAAGGTAGAGATGGACTATATTTCCTTCCCAAAAGTATTACTATGAATGGTAGCAAATATTTGGCAATTCTACAAGACCACTTGCTGCAATTCTGGTCACTTCATGGATGTCAATTTTTCATACATGATGGAGCACCTGCTCATAAGACAAAACTTGTGCAAAAGTGGTTACATGTTAATAATATAGCAGTACTTGAATCGCCAAGAAACTCATTTGATCTTAATTCAATAGAAATGCTTGGAACCGCGAGAAAAATAAAGTTCAAGAGACACCCTTCCAGCATCAAGGAACTGCAAAAGGTATTAAAAAGTTGTTGCTTCATATGGACAAAGACTATTTCCAAAATTTGGTAACTTCCATGTCTAATAGACTAAAAAGAGTCATAAAAGCCAAGGGAAGTATGTCAAAATGTTAGTTTTAGCAATAAAGTTTTACAAGTTTGGTGTTTTTTGCTTTTTTTACATTTTTCAATGAGTGTCAATTTTTTTTTTGCTGGCACTGTACAGTGTATTGTCTACCAGTTGCGAATGAAGTAACAGAGGAGGTTGTCACAAGACGGCAGCTGTTTTTTTTTCATAAAACGGATCAAAAGTTTCTGATTAACGCCGGGCAAACTTCCACCAGTAAATTTGAATGGGAAATTTCCTCTTATTTAAACGCCTGATTCACGGAAATTCTCTCTCACAAAAATGGTAAAAATTTGTATTTGTATTTACTGGTGGCATTTTGCCCATATATAATAATCTTTTTCACTGATACTGACAGGAACTAAGTTGTCATAATATGGCGGAAACGCGCCTAACTACCTCCGAAGTAAAATGCCATTAGTAAATATGAGTATCTGTTTCTGCATTTATTTTTGACTGCGATTTTGCATTAAAAAGGCATTTAAATAAGGAGAAATTTTCTGTTTAAATTTACTATTTGGAAGTTTGCCCGGCGGTAATCAACTCTGCGAAAGCGGTTACAGTTGAAGCTTCACTATTCTAAGGCTAAGTCAGTTCCTCTTTAGGGCAATTCCATTGTAGCAGGCTAACAGTCATAGAGGAGAAAATGGCCTCGCCTTATTTAAATAATAATAATTCTGCAATTCAAAGATGGGTACAGTTAGTATATGATATTAGCATATAAATTAAGATAGTTATTATGAATAAATTGCTTAATGTAAATAATTATAATTAAAAATGGTATTTTAACAGACAAACGAAACAGGAATTACCATGCTTTACGGATACCTCAATGTTTATCTATATTACTTCTAAAATAACATACAATTTATTATAACAAAAATGTATTTTCATTCAGAGAGAGTTCAGAAACAAAACTAGTCAAAGTCTTTCACAAAATTTGACTGTTGCCACAAAACAGTCATGAAAAATATGTAATCTTAGCTATAACAGACCAAAATCAAATAGGTAACAGACCAGCAAATAAACCCATAAAAGGAAGCTATGCTGATTATAATGTATTTTATTGTTTTTGACTGTTCAAAATTTTATAAAATGCATTGCAAAAAAGAAAAACACGTTTAATACAACCATTAAAAAAATATATATATATATCTATATATATAAAAGCCGTTCTCTGAGTGTTGTCTTTTATACAAATCTTCAATGTTAGATCGATTTGCACGAAACTTGCTGTACATACATTTTAGAACGTGGAAAAGATCACTGTCTACTTTAAAAAATCATCAGACCAATATTTATCCCATTTCTCTACCACCTTTCATAATTTAACATTATAGAAATATCTCTTTTAAATTTTCAAATTCAATAGTTTCTTTCCTGTTGCCACACATCTAAAAAACTGTTCAATAATTTAAAAAAAAAATTATAACTCGAGTACTTTGTTTTATAAACCAATAAAAATTCGGATTGTCTCACAATATTTTTGCTGTTTTTGAAATTGACGACATTTAAAGAAGAAAATGCACATTTTCCAAATATTTATATAAAAACTTTAACTAAGCATGTTTTAAAATGCCGTAGTACCTTAGTTGAATGTTTCTGAAGTTAAAAAATCTATTTTAATAAAGTCATTTCAATATCAAGAAATCAAAGATAATAAAAAAAATCGTTTGCTAGATATGACGTCACTTTCGTCAATATAATTTCAAACTGGTTCTAAAAACCGGCTGCTACAATTTATTTCTTATTTCTTTGCAATGCTGTATCTTTAATTATATCATTTAGATAAATGTTTTAATACCTGAAATGCAGTGATAACATTCTACGATTCATATCGAATATGGTTACATAAAATACGATTTTTCTACGATTTACATCGAATACGGTTATATAAAATATGATTTTTCTACGATTTATATTAAATAGAAATTATAGTTACTATTTTTTAGGGTAAGCTTTTTTCTTTTTTAAACAAAATTTCATGACTGACATTACGATTGAACACGGCTGCGTATTTGGATTTTATGAATGGAAATATGAGTTTTCATTTAAAAATTATCGGCAATGAATCTTTCTTTACATAGTATGTTAAAGATGCCAGATATACTGCCGGTTAATAGTACATAAATAAAAATCGTTTTTAATTTGAAATACGAATATATTTTTAACCCTTAGTATATTTGTTAGATTTCTCAACAACTACAGGGAAATGTATTTTTCGTATTTTCGTTTTAGCGATCACTTATTTATCTGAGTAGCCCATTTCCCCGCTGCGGACATATTCTCCGAACAAACCCTTAATTAAAGGAAATATATGGGTGAATTTGATCTTCCATTTTAAAGCAATATGTACCTTTATCTCAAATGTCCTTCCGTATAGATGACAACGATACGATCATCACTGCGCTCTTATATTTTCTAATGTGTAAGACAAAATTTCGGCTGTTTAGCGCCTAATTTTTTAGTTGATCATTTACAGTAGGATTTGGTCTAAGAAAGATAGACGAATATGCAATATACTAAAAATTTCCTCAAAAATTATCTAACTTTTTTAAAAGGCTAACCATTCAGAATTGGTTTCATCTGATTATAGAACATTTCAGCTAATTCTATAACAAAGCATGTGCAACAAAATGTTATATACTAAAACTATTCCAGAAATTTGGGTGCAAAGTAACAGTGCAAATTTCACCAAAATCTGTCCAGTAGAACTTTTCAAAAAGGCTAATCTTTTATAATAGGGCTCACCTGACTAATGAACTTTCTTCTATAATTTTATAACAAAGCGACGTAAAACTATATGCAATATTTTAAAAACATCCGTGTAAAATTATCTAACAAACAATACAAGTTCCAATAAAATACACTCAAATTTTTTTTAAAGACTAATCTTTCATAATCGGGTTCCACATGATTATGGGATTTTCCCCTATAATTCTATGACTAATCAGCGTATAACAATGTTACGCACCAAAACCTTGACTGAAAAACTAATAGTGCAAATTGAATTAAAATTATTTCAGAAGAGCCCAAGTTATAAGCAGCAGGAATGAGATTCCCACACGAAAACAAACAAATACTGAAATTTGCCAATTTAGTTATGTAAAAATACACGAAAACAAACAAATACTGCATTATTTACAATGTTTTTGAGCAATTAAGTTAATCTTTTGTAACTGGGTTGCAGGCATATTTTAAAAAATTCAAGGTTGAAAATTACTTTAAAAAACATAAAAAATCTGTAAATTGACATAAACTTTTCAAACAAATTACGGAAAGTGTTTTTTGTTTTCTGTTAGACGTTGAAATAATGGGATGCATGATGTTTAGCGATCAAATTGCAGTAAAAGCGTAATTTATGGTTCGGTTAGTTTGTTGCCACCAACAATATGATGCTAGGCATTACTCATAGATATGTTTTTTCTTCATAATATTGCATTAATAGCAAACGGATATATCTTTCTTTATTGGGTTGCAGGTATATTTAAAAATATCTCCATGATTGAAAATTAATCTAAAATGGATAAACAATCTGTAAATTGAGATAGGCTTTTCAAACAAATATTACTGAAAGTACTTTTTGTATTCTATTATACGTTGGAATAATCAAATGTGCGATGTTTTAAGGTCAAATTGCAGAAAAAGTTGGGTTGGGTTAGGTTGTTGCCACCAACAATATGATGCTAGAGTTACTCATAATGTCTTTACGTTATAATTGCATTAACAGCAAACAGGTATATCTTTCCAAATTGGGCTGCAAGAGATACAATTTTCAAATAAATTTCATTTGACAGAACTTTTTTCTATTCGACAGTGTGAAAAATTAAATTGTATGATGTTCATAAGTTAAGAAAAATTTCAGTAAAGGCAAAATTCTTGGGTTAGGTCGTTGCCATCATCAGTATAATGTCACAATTGGCATTGGGTTTGTAGTTTTCTTGTATTTTCTGAAGATGACTCAATGAAAGAGTCGAAAAATGTAAATTTTTAATATTTTTAATGGGTTTTTTTATTGAAATGAAGCTTTTTAAGCAAATAATTGTACTTTAATATATGTTATGACATTTGTTTGGAATATATATTATTATGGTTTAGTTAATAGTAGACGCAATTAAGGCTATTTTACTTATATTTCTTATTGGTCTTTTTAACGATTCGTGGACGGGAATGCACCAATCTCAATTATTGTCATTGCCGTATTATTTCATTTTAATGTATTTTACTCGGGAGGACCCTCATTATTGACACGAGCGAAGCCGGGTAGATCTGCTAGTATACATACATATATATATTACCTATTTGATGTAAAAAAATAAAATACTAAAGATGGTAACATTGGCATGGATTTGCCCTTTATTAATTGTTCTCTGCATTTAGGGCGTCAAAAACCAAATTAATAGTAACAAAACATGATTCTTAATTATTTAACGATGAAAAATTCGATAAAAGCATCATCTGCAAAATTTAAATAAAAATTTCCCCCAAATAATAAAATTAAAATTGAAATCAGGAGAAAAGAAAAAGATTTATTTAAATAAAATAAGTTTAATTTACATAATTTATAAAAAATATTTCCATTTAAACATTTGAAATTTCACTCATTTCGATACTCATCAGTGATAACCTTATTCATTTTAATATTATATTTCTAATAATAGAGAGATACTTGCAGAGGTCGCATTATATAGGGAAATTTTTATTGTTCCTACCAGAACTCTTAATCGGTAATCTTCATGATCATTTTATTTAAGATATGCTGTAAAGAAGGTGCGATGGACATACAGTAGACGAGCGATTTTACGAACCTCTTTTTTACGAATTCTTCGTCTTTACGAACTGACGTATTGGTCCCGACCAGCAGCCCATTGAATTCCCTTTTACGAGCTTTCGATTTTAAGAACACATTATATGAGCCCACTGGAGTTCGTAAAATCGAGCATCTACTGTATTTCTTTCAAAATAGTGGTAGAAACAATAAACTTTTCCATATCTAGTGCGACCCCTGTACTTGTAGCGTCATCTCTCTATTCTACAAAAAAGTAACTAATACTGCCACCGCCGCTTTCAATGAATTTTTTTAAACCGGGGTCCTTCTTCGTTAATATGAAGAAAGCTGTTGCATACAAAAATATGAAAATAGGTGGTATTATAGAGAAATGTTTGATAAACACGCTGGTGCAGACAGTTTTCAAATCGAATCATTATTTTAAGAGATATTTAATGTTAAAGTTGGTCAAAATCAATTTTAAAAGAGAAAAAAAATTTAAATAAAAAATTCATTATTATGCGTTAAAAGTCATAAATGGTGGAAATTACGTCATATTTAAAAGGGTCAAATAATAATGCAAAACAGTTTAAATTAAAAAATATATTTGCGCGAGACATTTATTTCATATTTTGAGATAATCTTTCAACGATTGTTATGAATACAAGTAATATTTCTTTTCTAACAACAAAAGTATTTTCACATGAATATTAATAAGAGAAGGAAAACGTTGGTGAAAATTAAATCAGATTTAAAACAATACATTTAAAATGATTTATTTAAAAGAACTTTCTTATAGCGTTGTTAAAAAATAAAGGGAGAAAATGACTCTGTTTACTTATTTCATTTTACATTAGCTTATTTAAACATTTTTTTAACTAATTTTGTTTAGTCAAAGACGAAAACAGCCATTATATCTCTTAACAGCAGCTGATTTGGTCTTAAAAATCCCCAATCAAAGGAAAACGAATGGAAAAACCGTTTACAGAGAGATCGCCACTATTTTTTAAAATTATAATTAAGTTTTTTTTAAAGCCGATCATATTAGCGACCTAGAATCTGGGGTGTCTGAACAGGGGTTGTCGAGCGTAGCTCGTAGGGGGCAGAGCCCTCTAGTGTTAAAAATATATTTATAACAGTTTAAAAATTAAAGCTGTAGTTTTCCCGCTTTAAATTTTCTTCGATGGCAAATGGAATGTAAAAAATACGCAGTTTCTATTTATGAGCATACAAGGAATTTTTTACAGAGAAGTATTTAGGCGAACAAAAGGGATGTTTGTGTTTGAAATAGAGATATTTAAAAAAATACATACCGTCTATACTCGTGTATAAAGAATTTTAGACAAAATTTGGAAGTTGAAAAGGAGGGGTCGACTTATACACGAGGAAGTAAAAAAAAAAAATCCCAGATAATCGGCGAATGGGCAAATCTTTTAAGTAATCACATGAGAGATAAAAGTGGACAATGGTCATTTCCCTGCGATTGACAAAAAAAAAAAAAGCTCAACAATAATGTCCCTGGAATTGTTTTGCACCCATTTTCTCTTGGGACAGAATTCCTTTCAATACAGGGGCATTCCTTTCAACATTTTAATCCCCTGTTTAAAAAGAGTTCAACTTGAGAATGCTTCCAGATATCTCTCCTAAAAGTCCTACAATGCAAAGAAGTACTGTATTTTAGCACTCTAAGAAGTTGTAATAAGGCTTGAATAGCTTTTCGTAAGAATTTTTCATTTTAAGTATCATTGAATTGATGTGAATAGGTTTCAAAATAATTTAAGCTTCTTTGGTTTTACATAATTATACAGTTTTAAAGCGTTGAATTAAATAAAAGTCTTATTAGAAACGTAAAAAAGTTGTTTACTAATTTAATGAAAATTTATTAATTTTCTTTAGCCTCGATTACAAACCATTTTTCAACATACTACCAGAAATGTAGTTCGACTTATACACGAAAATTCATTTTTTCCCCAAACTTTTCTTAAGAGGGCTGGTCACTCAGATTCGGAATTCTCCTCCGTAATGTTAAGTCTATGGGCATTTGATACATTCGTATATTTAAAATATCTCCTATGGAAATTAATATTTTTAACTTCTATTTTTTGTGTACACTTCCTAAAAGATGTCTCTTTTTTTCTTAGTTCTCAAAATATTTCTAAAATCTACGCTTAATTTTATATGAAGTGTTAAAATCTTACTCACAGTTCGACCGCTTTTAACACAGAAAATATTAAATTCAGCATAGGTTTTAGAAATATTTTGAAAACTAAGAAAAAAAGAAACTTCCTTTAAGAAGAGTACACAGAAAAAAGATGTCAAAAATATGAATTTCCCGAGAAGATATTTTAAATATACGAATGCATCAAAAGTCCATAGACTTAACATTACGGAGGAGAATTCCGAATCTGAGTGATCAGCCCCCTTAAGAATTAGGGGTGTCGACTTATACACGAGTATATACGGTAATTTAGCAAATAAAATATATCTTGCAAAATATTTTAAATGGGTTGAAACAATATAAAACATTTTTTCTTTTAAGTGTTCATGATATTCTAGAATGATAAAAAAATTAAGTTAATGAGGCAACAGCAGTAGAATTTTAAAAGGCTCCTATAATAATATCTAATTAAACTTAATCTAACAGAAATCCTGCGATTGAAAGGTTAAGACTATTTCTGATTATGAATTCCCTTTCCATTTACAGCTAAAAAGAAAAAAAATCTCAACTCTTTTTCGATTCATCAGATTTTAAAAACACGATACGAAAACCCTGAGTGTAGCATAGGGTCAGGTGGGGTAGAATTGGTATAAAAATACAAGTTTTTTGAAATGATTATGGAATCATTCCTAATTGGAAAGGAATTTATAGAAAGCAATGATTTAGTGTTTACATTGCATTTATAGACATCAAATTTTCATTGTAATTGTTTTTCGAAAGATTTTTTATTAATGTAAAAAAAAAAGGTTTTCTGATGACTGTTGTTATATCCATTCCACCCCATAAGGTGGTATGGAATTTGTAACTAAGTTTAAAAGGCATTCAAAGCAACCAATAACCCAAATTTCAGTGTATTATATATTTTATTACATCAAATTATTTATTGACAATTATACTGGTCAATTTTTTTCTCAATAAAAACATAATGTCCCTGATTATTAAGTGTTGGTTGGTTAAGCTTTCTGAAAGTTGTTTACTGTCGATTTCTACCTTGTCATCTTTGTTAGGAAAGGTATAGAAGTTCCCTATTGATGATTTATGCAGGAATTTTACAATGCAAGTAAGAGGATCTGATGTTTCAATCACTTGGGCGTTAAAATATTTTTTAGATTTTTTTTCCTAAGTATTTTTTTCTTAAGCCTAATCGTATACCCATTTCACCCCACTTTACATTTTTATTTATAACTTTTAAAAAATAAAGAATTTTTCTTACATGTTTGTTTCAGTCAACAAAGGACACTGCTATGTACAAACTATGCAGTAAAAAAAATTATTTCTGCAATAAAATAAAAAATACAATAAAGTTAATGTAGCACTAAATGACGTTGGCATTCACCATGTGCCTTTCAAAACTGATTCTAAATGGGCTAAATGTTGCCAATATTTTTTTTTTCCAATCTTGAAATAGAAGTTGAATGATTAATAAATTATATGCATGATTTAGAAATATTTTTTGTACATAGTATGATTTTAATTCAGACATAAAACAGTATTTACCCATTCCACCCCACCTGACCCTACTTCCTTCTTAGTTACTCAATTATAATTATTGCATATAAACAACTTACTGCATTCTCACCTTATTTAAAGCATGACAGTGCCCAATTAAAAAATTCTTTTTGAGGTACCTAAATAGAAAGTTAGGCAGGCCGCACACTGAGGTGACTCAAGTCAAAGCGGTTATATAGGACCTATATATATACCTATAGCGGTTCCTGGAACAGTTAGGCAGGCCGCACACTGAGGTGACTCAAGCCAAAGCGGTTATATAGGACCTATATATATACCTATATCGGTTCCTGGAACCGCTTTGACTCAAGCAACATGTCATGCGTATAAGGAGAAGAAGGCTGTTTTTTTTTTGTTTTTTTTTTTTTTTTTATCGTATGAGGCGTTTGTTATTTAGCTCTGCTGCTCCAAGCTCCAGTGTACGAAAGCCTAAGACGTTTTTAATTGTGATCTATAATTTCTTACCATTTATTTTAAAAAAACTGGATTCATCTCAGAGGCACAGAGTATGGGGAGACCTATTCAGAGAATCAACTCTCATATACTACAATGGCAATTTCTTTAACATGGGATTACGCATAGACAGTAGCGATTGCGGCGGATAACGCGGGAACTACGGCCGTAACGGAAGCGAGGTTGCTAATATGGCGATATATCGCTTAATTGGGGACAAAAAAAAAACGGCAGCCGCTTGTTTTGAAATTTATGAATCTGAAGTTCGGAAACAATCGGAATTTAACTATTTTAAAATAACTGTTGTGGTAAAACGAAGCAATTTTTTTTCCATGTTTAAAAGGATAATTTGATTTTTTTTTCTTAATTTTTTTCAAAAATATATTTTATATTGTTTGCTTTAATATTTTTATATTTATCAAATAAAATTCTTTTTACATATAATACTGTGCTGTTTGTGTGAATTATTTGTTCTGAACATTAAAATAAATTATGATTTAAATTAATGATCTAAAAATAAGGCAAATAAAATAATTTTATTTATAAAATATGAAAAAATATATATATATAAATCAAAGATTAAAATAAATTGCAATGTTTTTCAAAGATATTACAAGGCTTTAATAAATTATTTTAAAAGTTACTTCAGATTTAGTAAAGGTTCTGTTGAGCATTTATATATATATTATGAAATTAGATCTATTTTAATTCACGTATATCGTAATTTCTTTTGAATAATCCATTAATTCTATTATATAAGTGAAGAACATCTAATTTTTCTACATAAAAGGAATCTGTAGAGGTTTTGTAATTGTATACAAAGTGTCTTTCAGTGGCGTAACCAGGATTTCGTTGGGGAGGGGGGGGGGGTGTCCAGAATTTTTCCTTCAGGTTATATATATATATATAGTAAAACCTGTCAAGATGAAATCGTAAATAATGCTGAAAAATTTCGTTTTACACAAATTTTCGTGTTATCAGGTGTATTTGTATAGTATTATTTTCCGTAGCCCTATGGAACATTTCTGTTTAAGACATAATTCTGTTATAGGCAGGTTCCATTTTTACAAGTTCTGTGTCTTTATATAAATATAGTTATTTATGTCATATGAATAGAATACAACTTGTCAAAATAGTAATTGTCTATAACAAAATCCTGTCTTTAACCGAACCCTTGCATGATGTCTTTTATTGCTGGTTAATAGGAAATCCCTAAACAATCAATTTTAAAGGGATATTTTCAATTGCAATTTTTTTTTTTTAAATATTGTTAATCATCTTAGAAGCCATTCAAAAGTCAACATATTTATCTTCGTAAAAGTTTATATTTGGTTCCTTGTTTCTATGAATTTTTATTTCAAAAGACATATTTTGTGGTTCTCTCGCAGAAAATAATATTCATTATTATTTTACTGAAAAAAAAGGGGGGGGGGGCAACTTGAAATTTAAATTTTTTTCACAACATTTTTTCAATTGGATATATTCCTATAAAAAGGACAGCTTATTATTTGGTAGGGATTAATTAAGAATGAAAGAGATATAGCACACCTTCAATTTTTATCAATTTTCTTTCTATATTTATATGAACTGAGAATCGATTATCTTTAATGACTTGCCAAACACAGTGGAGCACTATATATGTTTTTCAGAAACTGTCTTAAAAATATGCAACCACAACACAATGTATCCATGCTTCAAAAGTGCCATAACTCCGAAAACTAAATATTTCAGAAAATTCTGTTATTTTTTAGCTGTATTTTCAGTGCACTATCTGGCACTGTAGGTGAATGTTAGTGGCATGAAAAGAAAGCTGGATGGCAGCCATAACTCAAAAATCACAATTTTTGAGTTGTGGCACTTTTGAAGAAAGGGTGCAATATATTTAATAATGAAAGTAAATACACAGATCTGATACATAAGATTTCACCATAATCAGGGTCGTACTGGCATAACTGAGAGGGCGGTGGCAAAATGGATAAAAAGGGCGCCGATTGCCTTACAAAAGGACGCAAATGCTTATATATATATACATACACATACACGCGCACATACTATATAAATTATGTATAAAAAATTACTTTAAAAATATATACGAGTATATTGCTATAGCGAAAACTTTATTTCTAAAATAATTATGTCACCCAAATTAGTATTTTACACTATAGAAATGTAATATGCACAAAAATAGTTCCCCGCAAGACATTGCACTTAAAAAAAATCTGATGTTAGACCAGTGTTGCCAATTTAGAGGTATTTTTTTCCACCCACACTTTTCTAAGAAAGCTATCTCTATTTTCGAATTTCGCTTACCTTATCTAATGAGTTAATTCAAACTTTACCCCGAATATTTGAATAACAATCTCCACACAATTATCTCCAAATGGAAAATAAAATATTTAAATAAAACAAACAAAAACAATGTCGTTGGGTCAAAACTCAAAAGTGCAAAACATTATTTAATACAATTCAATAATATTTTATATAATACAATCTCTAGAATACAAATACTAATTATGGTGTATAAAATTTCAGGAAAGTTATTTTTGTTTAGGGCAAGAGTGACGCCTATTTTACGTGAATTATTTTAAAAATATGTTTTATTTCTTTATTTTTTCACCATCCAAAAGATATCATAGATTTTTTTTTTTATTATTATTATGGCCATTTTTTTTCCATTCTGATCAGAAACAAAATTATGGCCATTTTTTTTTTTCATCCTGACCAGAAAAAAAAAAAAAAAAAAAAAAAAAAAAAATGGCCATTTTTTTTTTCCTTTTCTGACCAGAAAATCAGAGTTCTAACTTTTTTTGACAGCTCTTTCATCTTCACCTAACACTTCATTTATAACGGTTGTTTCATAATAATGGATGGCACCAGCCCATCAGAAGAAAATGATCCATTCCAAAGGTATAAGTTCGATTGAAAAAAACTATTTCATACTTTGAGCAGAAAGAAGAGGCTACACATGCAATTTTTATGACACTAATAGAATCCCATAGCTACCAATGTGTACGGTTTAGTTACCTCTAAAATTTAACACACATTTTTGCCATATTTAATCGTTGACAATTATTAGACTTTTTAAACTGAAATTCCGGAAGTGACAGCCAATTGTTCCCTTGCGACGACATTTCTGTGGCTTCAACTCGTAAAACTTGGCTAAAAGTGCTATCCTTGACAACATTTTCGGAATGAATCTTTGCCTTTATAGGAAAATGGGAAACTCTAGTTTCCTGGTATCTGAACAAAATCTGCAAATTTTATATTTTTACGAATATTAATGCAAATTTTTTGTATTTACGAATGAAAATGACTTCGCGAAAGTATCAGAAAAGTAGTTAGTTTGGATTTGGGAATAGCTTTCAATATAAAAAATTCTCATAACGAGGATGTGATCACCTCCCACCCCAAAAAAAGGAAATCCATGTCCCCCTCTAAATGATGAGCTGAATCCGTCCTTGGCTTTGTCGAATATTGATTGATTAAAATCTCGGAAACGGAATCGAAAAAAATTCCGCTTTATACAGGATCCTTATGCCATATCATCTTTAGATTCTTCTATGTTTTGTCATAAGCCAGACAGAATGATTTTAACAATACCGTGCAAAACGCAGATGCGAGAAAAATCGACGAACAAAATCTTCATTTGGCGCCCGGGGCAGATGCTCCCTCTGCCCCCCTTAATTTTGGCTCTGCTTTCAAATGAGCAAACTTACAAAGGCTGTGTCCAATAATGAAGTTGTTTCTGTTTTTCAAAGATCTTGTCCTTTTTTACCGCAATTCATGTGTGTACGCAGGGTAGGGGGGGGGGGGCAGAAAATCTTTGGAAAAGTAATACATTCTTTAAAAGTACTACATTGAATGTATTATTTTGAAAAGTAGTATTACTTGAATTTTATTGCATAATAGTTTTGTTTTAAAGGTTTTCATTAAATTTCATTATAACTGTTGACTGCTTTACTTGGCTGAAAATACCAATTATTTTGTATTGCCCACCAGAAACTTTTTAATCGAACTGTCTTTTATATTTTTTTGAGAAAAGCAAAAGATCTTTCAGAAAAGGCTGCCAAATGTGGCGTTTTGAACCGAATTTCCGGACGCGACAGTGGAGGAAGAGAAAGAAAACTGTTGTGATGAGACAACAATCAATTTTAACTCAAGGTGTAATTAATTTAAAGAACAGAATCTATTGTATTACAAATCACTTCAATAACCAAGCCTGCAAGTCTCATTCTTTTATGTGGAGTTTGGCCGAATATTCGGTTTCATTTTCGTTTTCAGCCCAAAATCCTAGTTTCGGCGAAAATACTGCCCTATATTCGGTATTACTATAACTGCCCCTCCCTAACCTCCCCCAAACGGCACTCCCATCCAAAGAGCCGTACATACTATATATTCACATACAAGGGGATAAATCTAGAAGGTATTACTAATATTGATTAAATTCGTTATTTTTAAATTAAATTATTTTTTAATATATTTTTTATGTTTATAGCACCTTATATTTAATTAATTTTATTTCAATCAAATTATTTTGTTAATTATGTACTGCCGTTTCTACGCAAAACATTATTCAGATAACATGCGTATATGTATGTTTGTGTTACTTACTTTGAATTTATTTTTAAAACAATTTCGCTTTCGTTTTCAGTCGATACTAGGAAGGTAACCGAAATTCAGTTTCTTTCGAACACTATTTCTATGTTTGTAAATGAGCAGAAATTTTCGCATTATTGAACGTTAAAAAAAAATTTTTGTTGAGAACCACTTTAAGGATTTACACGTAATCATAACTTATAAATTTCGGAAAATCGAGTTTTTATTTTAGCGGCTTTATCAACGGAATTGAGACTTCTTAATGTGGCCAGAATCTGGAATAGACAATTCTATGTAAGTAAAAAAAATAAAAAAATACAATAAGCATTCTATTATAATTATAACATAAAATTGAAACTAGTTTTTTTTTCTCAAAATTGCATTTTTTAATAGATGACCACGGCACGATTATTTTAATAATACTGAATTGTTTTTCACTTCTAATTTGGTCAGCTTTTTTCTTATATAATTATGCAGTGCATTAAGGATTTTTTTTTTTTTAATTTTTTTTTTGTCAATCATCAAAAATCAGCATTTTTCTACGATAAAAGTAGAATACCCTCCTCTAATAATCAGCATTAAAGAAAAAAAAAGAGAGAGAGATCTTTTCATAATTTCCACCCTTTGTCTCATCTAGTCACTAAAATAAGTCATATTTAATTAAAAATTACTGTTTATTTTAATTTCAGATGAGCCAAATTTAAACTACAATGGTCGTCGCAACTCACACGCACATAAAAAAAAAAAAAAAAAAAAAAACACCAACAGCGCGTCGTGTCGCGCATGTGTCGTTTGTTAATTAGTATTTCATGGGAAAATACCTCCATATCCTATTTCTATTTTCTCCAGAAAGATACAGAGCTCCAGAATACGGTATAATAATAATAATAATAATAAAAAGTGTCACATCTGGTATTACTACAGAAACCACTGGGTATCTATAGAACCGATCTGAAACCCCGCCGAAATGGTAATTTGTCTTCTTAGGAACTCCCACGTTACTGACTAACAGCATTGAAAACTGAACCCAAACACATCTGCACTTCTCTTTACTTATATTTATCCATTCTTTTATAAAAGGACTTTTACAATTTTAGTGGTTTATCTATTTATTTTAATTACATATATATTTTTCAATTTATATATCGGGGTGGTGTTTGAAGTTTAAAGAGGTTAAGCAGATACGGTTTAAAAAAAAAAAAAAAAAGCTTTTAGATATTGGCTTTTTCGGATGCTAAAAATATTATCGAATTTTTAAATAGATATGAAAAATTAACCTTTTCTTCTTTCAAAAGCAAAATTTACATAAGTTTCCATTGCAAAATCTTGTGAAGAATTAGTCTTGGCACCCTTGGCGGTCTAACACTTGTATTATCATTAAGAAATTATGGAATGCTCCACTTTAGTAGAACTAAGGGCATCAATTTATGTGTGTATTTGTGGGGAGTGTGCGTGTGTGTGCAGGGCCCGACTAATGCAGGGGCATGAGGGGCAGCTGTCCCGGGCCCGGTTATTTGAGGGGGCCCCCAAGGGCAGATATAAGTTTTAGTTAAAGAAGAGTCAAATGATAAAAAATATCCAAAAGTGACCAGATTCTAATTTAAAGTGTTTTTCATTTTGTGCTATTTAATTTCTTCCTTACTGATTTCATAATTTTTTTTAAATACATAATTTTAATTAAAATATTACAGTTACAGTAATATCACACATCTGCTATCTGTTTTCATATTATGAAACTTCATACCAAAGTACTTTAAGGCATCATGGGGAATGCAGTAACAACATAACAAGTATTGAAATTTGTTGCTATTATTATTAAAAGCATGCCACCACTTGCCTTTCTATATGATAGAATCACCCAAATGCATGTTGATTGAATACAAAGATTAAGTTAAATAGCAAAGTATTAACACAAACAACCAATAATACCTGAGAGAACTGTATTTACATTTTAACAGCTCACATTTATCCTTATATTCCTATTACCAAAAAAAAAAAAAATGTATGCTATAACTTCTTAAAGTTATCTTTCTTGTACTATACTGTATACAGATGTGAATACTACTTGGTATGAAATTTAAGTCTACATACAATAGGTATAAAATTCAGTTTTAGTCATTTCAAAATATTCAAAATTCGCTGAAAAAAATCTCTCTAAGGGCGCCATGATTAAAAAAACACGATAACAGTTTTTCAAAATTATTTTTACAGAAGCGCTGAAAAAATCTGACCAAGGGCGCCATGATTACAGAAGCATGATATTAGTTTTCTGAAAGTTATTTTTACAGGGCGCTGAAAAAAATCTCACCAAGAGCGCATTGATTACGAAAACACGACATTAGTTTTTTGAAAGTTATTTTTACAGAGAGGCGCTGAAAATAAATCTGACCAAGGGCGCCATGATTACAAAATTACGATATTAGTTTTTTGAAAGTTATTTTTACAGAGAGGCGCTGGGAAAAAAAATCTGCCCAAGGGCGCCATGAGTACAAAAACGCGATAATAGCTTTTTGAAAGGCATTTTTACAGAGGCGCTGAAAAATATCTGACCAAGGGCGCCATGATTACAAAAACACGATATTAGTTTTTTAAAACTTATTTTTACAGAGGCGCTGAAAAAATCTGACCAAGGGCGCCATCATTACAAAAACACGATATTAGTTTTTTGAAATTTATTTTTATAGTGGCGCTGAAATAATCTGACCAAGGGCGCGCCATTATTACGTAAACACGATATTAGTTTTTTTTTCAGGGCCGTAACCAGCGAGTCCAGTCAGAGGGGGCTCTGAATTTTTTTGGTGGGGCTAACATCTTTCAACAATTTATATCTTAAGCAAACTAAATATAGTAAAACTGATAAAATGGACATGTCTATAAAGGAACCCGTCTAAAGCGTAATCTCTCTATAACGGAACTTTCTATAATGAAATTCTTAAACGGAAAATACTTCATGGTAATCGGAAAATGAATATAAAACAATTAGGGGCGGTGTACCTCTTAAGAAAACCTACCTAAAATAGAACATTTCTCCATCCCGTGTGATTTAGTCTTGGGTCTTATTGTATTTAATGGAAAACAAATAGATAGCATCCGACACCCCCATAAAAAAATAACTTACTTTAAATTTTAATAAGGAAAACTAATGGATTGTACACTGTATTCTATTTCCATTACAATTTTTGCATTATTAAGCATATTGCTTCTTACAGAAGCGGATTAACTACCTTCCGGGCCCCTAGGCTAAACTTCTTTGTGAACCTCCTCTTCTTCCCTCCCCCCCCCCCCCTTCCCCAAAAAAGCAATACATTTCAGTGTTTTCTGGCACTAAAACTGGAAAAGAGTACTTTTAGTGCAGGAAAACATTGAAATTTCATAAAATTCAAAATGCAAGTTTTGGTCATAAAAATGGATTTTTTTAAAATTTTGTTCTTAGTCCTTGAACAATATTTTTTCAAATATAAATTATTAGGAACTAGCGACCTAAAGTAAAACATGTACTTAATTTGTATGCTTCTTTTTTTTTGTAATTGGTTGGTTGGTTGGTTGTATTTATGTCGGCCAATTATCTGCACGTGGGATATAGGCCCAAGGGGGGAGTGCCTTCCGTGGAGGTCTTTCTAAGGGAACCTAACCCGTATTAATGCTTGGAGAACCAAGGTTCGAAGAAAACCACGAAAACTCCGAACGATTAGGCCGACGGGCGCGATTGGGATCGAACCCAGCACTTCCCGTCTACCAGCTTCGAGAGCAGAACCTCTCGGCCACTGGTGGGGCTTTTGTAATTGGAAGAAGGTTTCTATCATCAGCTGTTTCTATCATTAAGCGTTTACTGACGCGAAAGCATCCGATCTCTAATGTTAATCCTATGGGAGAATTTTTTTTAAACATCTCATTTGTATTTCAATATTTTTAAACGATTTTTGCATTGGATAGCTTAGGTCGTTCTCTTCCAATGCCGTTTTTTTACTTTTTCGAATTAGTGGAACTTTTTTTGGGAACAGATGTCATAAGTTCCCACGGCCGCTATCTTGGAATTTTACTTGGCGTGAAAACCCTTTTTCCGCCAAGTAGTAAATGTCGCTAACACCGGTTTATACGTATGTTTCGCTTAACGAAAATTAAATGTAAATAATAAACAAAATTCGCTAAAGTGGCAATCAGTAATCTTGTATGAGCGCTTCGCGCACATTAACCGAAAAAAAAAAATCACTGCATTCAGCAGTTCTCCCGGTTTAGCATTCTCAAAATTCAGCGGTTCTCGCTTTCCAGCAATCTCAAAATGTAAAAAAACTCTTAAAGCAGCAAAATATACATAAAAAACGAAACTCGCTAAAGTGGCAATCAGTAATCTTGTATGAGCGCTTCGCGCACATTTACCGAAAAAAAACATCACTGCATTCAGAAGTTCTCCCGTTTTAGCATTCTCAAAATTCAGCAATTCCCGCTTTCTAGCAAACTCAAACTGTAAAAAACTCTTAAAGCAGCAAAATATATATAAAATTAACACACCTTAACAGATATCTGCTTTCTTGAGAGCTTCAGCACGAAATCTCTCTCATAACACTACCGTCATTTTCCAAAATAGGCTTATGAGTATGCATTGAGACACAATAAACAAACCTACTTTTCTTCTCAAAATTTCCTCATATTTCTTAATTACTTCAGCAAAAGTGTTCAAACGGATTACAGAAACCATAGTCAGTCAAATACATCCAATAAATTTAACAAAAATAAAAAGACAGAACTATACAACACGATAACAAAATACATCCACAAAATCCACCACTTCTCAGGGGTTGCCAGAACACAACACGTCAGAATACCCACGTCACACGGGGTTCCACATATCGAGGTTGCCATAGCTATAAACACCTCCAACACGCCAAAAAATTCGCCAAACAATTCAAAACAACGGCTGAGGGAACATAAGGCATCTAAGCCTTTTTTTGTTAGGATACATCCACTAAATAAAAGTATCTTCAATTAAAAAACCTCCAAAAAAGAAAAGAAGATTGAAAAAAATTAAAAATAGCCTTTTGGAAGCCGATATGAAGAAAAAAAAACCTAAAGAAAATCTTAGCACCGGGGCCCTTTTCCTTCCGGGCCCCTAGGTTTGAGACTACTCAGCCTAATGGGTAATCCGCCTCTGGCTTCTTATGTCCCTTGGTGTCTTCGGAAAAGGGAACCCCCCCCCCCCCTCTCTCAGCTCGCGTTTGTTCGTACAGTGTGTGCATATATACACGCAATAATTTCTATGCGTACTTCGATGTATAACTTTTTACCAATTTTGTGGAAAATAAAATTTTAAAAAAGTTAAAAAAATAATTTCTAAACAGGCCATTTGTAATATGCTAAAATGTGCACCACTACAATTGCCAGTCCTAAGCCTGGAAAAAGTGTGAAGGGAAGTTATTTGACAAACACTGCCATAGCCGTTTTTTAAAGCTGTCCAATTATCCGGAGTTTTCATTAACCGGATCGGCATCGGCTCCGATTGGTCCGGATTATCAGCGCTCTACTCTATTGAACATTGATTATATATACGCATATTTGAACCGCTGATTAATCAAATCAGTCTTTCTGTTGAATAAATTAGTGTAATTCATCATACTAGCATTCTGACAGAAAAGTACATCTTTATTTACAAAAACACCGATTCATACAACAAACATAGAAATCTTCAACCGCCCAGCATGACAATTTTTTTAAAGATGCGTTTTGTAAAAACTGAGAAAAAGGAACCTGTTGGTATAGAGGTCTGCACGGGCCGGAATTTCCAGGTGCCGGACCGGCCCGAACGAAAGCTATCTTGACCCGGCCCGTTCATATTTTCACAGTTCACGGCCGTACAAAAATCAGTAAAAACAGACCCGGTCAGTGGAAAAATCAATTAAATCTGGCCCGATCCGACCCGGCTCAATTTCTACAAAAAATTCAGATTTTTTTAACATACAATTAAGATTCTTTTAAAGAATACTGCAGATAATTTTACAGCATATTTTAAATTTACGATGTGTTCGCAAGACAGAAAATACACAATAGCAACATTAATGATTTACTTAGAGTCTTAGACGTTTCAACATTTAAATAAGGATTCATTAAAAAATTCATATTGTTTAGAATAAAAGAAAAACGGGAAGGTTAAAAACATGATGATAACTTTTGAGGGTATATTATAAAAAGTAGGTTTGCGAAAATATTTCTGTTATTCCTTCAGATTTTTCTCAAATCCAAAGAAGCTACTTTCTGACACATTTCTAAATTCATTTCTTTTCGAAAACGTCAATATATTTTTGAGAAAATACTGTCCAAGTTAGCGTTTTGAATCGAATATCCGGAGACTATAGCACGGAAAAGGAGAAAAACCTGCAGTCACGTGACAAGAATCTCTTATATCTCTATATGGAATTCATTTATTAAAAATGGGAAACGCTATTCAATTCTAAATCCCTTCAATAGACAGGCTTGTCAATTTTATGCCTTTACAGTTAAAAATGTGTCAGAAAGTTTTTCGTTTTTGAGCAGTGAATTTGAGAATCACCTTCAAGTATATTTCCAAAAATTCCGTTAACAGAAGTTCAATATCGTTATATTAATAATTTATTATTAATATTTTTACAAAACAATTGTCTGGCCTGGACTTAATGGTTCTCATCCTGAGAACAATTAAGTCCATTTCTGGCTATGTTGAAAAAAAAAAAAATGTAAGCCTGATCTCGGTCCGGCACGAGTCTGCTGGAAGAATTAAAAGCCCGGGCTCAAACGCCATGTAACTGTCCGATGCCGATCTGTACGCTGGAAAATGTTATATTTCGATATTGATGCTGGCAAACTAGCATCGGCTCGTAACGCACATTTATACTTATTCTCGTGAAACTCATATTCATTGAAAATGATTCATATTTTCTCGTCTGCGTTTAAATATTTATATCGGGCAGACAGACCCGCTTAATTTCTTTTATTGGCCCGGTCCAGCCCGGCAGGCACGTTCAAATTTTGTCGGCCCGGCCCGTTTGAAACTTCACCTTCATTTCGCCGTCCCGGCCTAGTACAAGCTTCTAGCCAAGCCCGGGATCGTGCAGACCTCTACTGTAGGATACAGTTCTTTACACATTTTTTTTCTTTAAATTGAAGACATTACATAGATTTAAATATCATATTCTGTTAAATTTTTTAATATATAGAAAAAAGAACGAAAATTTGAGATTTTGCAAATGTTTTTGCGTTATGCATAGATGCCAACAACACTTATACGGAGTCTGTTACAAGACGAAAATATTTTCAACAGGAAATTTCATTGAATCAAAAATTTCAAACTGAAATCTAAAATGTACCTTATCGAAAAAAGACACAATTCCTTATATATTTTTTCCAGTTTAAAACATGCTTGTTTTGGATCAGACTCCGAAATAATTAAGAGATGTTGGCATCTATGTTTATGTGTCCTATATTTATTAATTTTAATAATTCACAAACTTACTATTATCATTTAAAAAATATTTTAATATTTTAATTCCATACGTTTAATATTTATAATTAATAGCTATTTGTAATTTATTTAATTTTATTAATATTTTGGTTTCTGCTGAATTATTAGGTCATTTTTAAAATCACGGTTGTTTGTATACGATTTAATTTAGTGATGATATTGTTTCTCTTTAAAACGAGCGTTACCTAACCTTATTTTATTAATAATATGATTTATAAATTTAACCATTTAACAATTCACAATAATAATTAAATTCTGCATATGATTATATCATTTTAAATATGAATCAGTTATTACAAATATATATTAATTACATATTTTTTAAACATATCTGGGCTTAATAATAAAAAAAGAGATTGTAATTTTAATATTATATACAATACATTTCTTTTTTCAAAGAAAACAACTTAGATTTAATTCATTTAAATAGCGATAACATAGATTATTTTTGCATACGTTTTACACATGTTTCATGAAATTTGTTCAATTTCATTTAGAAAAAAAAAAAAAAAAAAGCACAAGGGCATGCTTTTTTCGATCAGTTTTCATTAAATGTAGGCGACTATTTATTATTATACGTTTCCCCCATTTCTAAAGATCCTTAAAAATATTCTTCTTTCACTCAATAACGAAATTTTTTCTGATGCAGTTAAGAAGTAATTTTCTTTCCCTTTGCCTAAAATTTTCAGCTTCTCACATTCATGCGCCTAAGAATTGAATACCGTTTCTCATTTTCTTATAAATAACATGACTTATAGTCATTTGCTACTCGATGACTAGCATTTCGTCGTTAAATGCCAAGAAAATCAGCCTACAAAGTCAAATTTGCCGTCATTTTTTGACAGATTTTTTAAATTTTCTGTATAGTTTGAATATTTGCAAATATCTTTATAAACAAAAGAAATTCGCGAACATGTCAGAAAGTAGCTGGTTTAGATTGGAAAACAGCCTTATAAAACACAGAACACAGTTTAATTCCTTGAGCTTGAATATTATCTGCAAATTTTATGCCTTTATCATTAAAATTATTTCGAAAATGTGTCAGAAAGATATACTATGATATATATACTTGAAAATAGATTTAAATGAAGCATACGACAAATAAGTCCCTGCCGGCGAAGGCACTCACGAGCTAATGCTACTCCTATGGGGAGGGATTTTTCTAATGTCTCGTTTGCATTTCGGCATTTTTTAATAATTTTTTTTTTTTTTTTTTTTTTTGCATTGGATAGCCGAGGTCCGTTTCTACATCGCATCTTTTTTACTTTGTCGATTTTGGTTGGAGATATTTTTTAGAATGACATTTTCATTTTCAGAACCGGTTTTGAAAGTGAAAGTAACTCTATAAAAATATCTGCGACCAAAATCGAAAAAGTAAGAAAGGTGCGCTGTAGAGACGGACCTCGGCCAATGCTTATCCAATGCAAAAAAAAAAAAACAACAACAAAAAAAAAAAACTTAAAAATGTCAAAATGGGAGCGAGATATTAGAAAAATCCCTCCCCATAGGATTAACATTAGCTGATGAGTGCCTTCGCAGGCAGGGACAGGAGCTTTAATGTTTTTTATTGTTATATGACAAATAGAAAAAAAAATGTTTAGCAAATTCATGGAACATAAGAAAAAAAAATTAGACGAAAGTTCAAAAAGCAAAGAAAAAAATGCCCTACCTCTGCTTTTCTACTGCCTACATCCATAGCATGAAACAATTTTTGACTTTCAAGCAATTATTTTTCTTATTCCATTTGTATAAAATGACATTTTGTTATCTTTCTAATTTCCTTCTACAAACATTCTAGTTAGTTTCCAAGTGGTATTTCATCATTAACTATATCTGCTGTCATATACATAATGTCAACAGGCAAATCATTAACATTTAGAAACACGTCTTTTTTGTGACTACGTTTTAGTGAAGACGTTTAACCATTGCTTAACTAATTATCGATTAACTTGAGCAGCATATGTCTATTTCAATTCATCCCGTATACGATCATTGCTTTTAAAATGTCAAGATGTACGAAAACATGTGGTGGCTAGTTAGTGCATCTGGACTTAATTTTTTCGGGAGAAAGAAATGTTCCTACTTAGAACGTGTTTTGAGAATTGTATCGCAAGCAAGATAATAAAAAACAACTAATCTAATAGGGTTCTGAACGCAAAATGTTTGGCATATTCCATTGCATTCAAGCAGTTAAAAGATCCAAATGTTTTTTTGTTTTTTATTAAGAAAGTTAAAACGTACATTTTGTTGAAAAAATAAAAAGTAGGGAAATCGTTAGAGGGGGCTCTAGAGGAAGCTAGGGTGGGGGGGGGAGGGGCTCAGCCCCCATGGCCCCCATCTGGTTACGGGCCTGGCTTTTTTAAACTTATTTTTACAGAATCGCTAAAAAAATCTGTCCAAAGGCGCCATGATTAGAGAAACACGATGATAGTTTTTTGAAAGGGATTTTTACAGAGGCGCTGCAAAAATATCTGACCAAGGGCGCCATCATTACAAAAACACGATATTAGTTTTTTAAAACTTATTTTTACAGAGGCGCTGAAAAAATCTGACCAAGGGCGCCATGATTACAAAAGCATGATATTAGTTTTTTGAAAGTTGTTTTTACAGGGCGCTGAAAAAAATCTCACCAAGAGCGCATTGATTACGAAAACACGACATTAGTTTTTTGAAAGTTATTTTTACAGAGGGGCTGAAAATAAATCTGACCAAGGGCGCCATGATTACAAAATTACGATATTAGTTTTTTGAAAGTTATTTTTACAGAGAGGCGCTGAAAAAAAAATCTGTCCAAGGACGCCATGATTACAAAAACACGATGTAGTTTTTGGAATTTATTTTTACAGAGGCGCTGAAAAAAATCCCTCCAAGGGCGCCGTGATTACAAAAACACGATATTAGTTTTTTTAAATTTATTTTTACAGAGGCGCTGAAAAAGACCAAGGGCGCCATTATTAAGAAAACACGATATTGGTTTTTTTAAACTTATTTTTACAGAGGTGCTAAAAAAATCTGTCCAAGGGCACCCTGATTAGAGAAACACGATGATAGTTTTTTGAAAGGGATTTTTACAGAGGCGCTGGGGAAAAAATCTGACTAAGGGCGCCGTGATTAAAAAATACGATATTAAGTTTTTTAAATTTATTTTTACAGAGGCGCTGAAAAAATTCTCTCCAAGGGCGCCATGATTAGAAAAACACAATAATAGTTTTTTTGAAAAGCATTTTTACAGAGGTACTGAAAAAAATCTGACCAAGGGCGCCATGATTACGAAAACACGATATTAGTTTTTTGAAATTTATTTTTACAGAGGCGTTGAAAAAAAATCTGACCAAGGGCGCCATTATTACGAAAACACAATATTAGTTTTTTTTTTACTTATTTTTACAGAGGCGATAAAATAATTGTCCAAGGGCTCCATGATTACCAAAGCCGCCTCTGACAAAGGGACCAAATGAAATTAAAATGAAAATCTCCTGTCTTAAATTGGCATTTTTTTTTTTTTTTTTTTTTTTTTTTTTTTTTTTTTTTTACTTTCACAAAAAAAAAAAAAACAGAAATACCAAACTACCGGGCAGCCACCCAGGGCGTTGAATATTTGACAGAAAATATACTAAATACATCATTAATACCAATATTAATTTATGTAGAAGTTACTATTCTTCGGGGTACTGAATAAAATCTGAACCAGGGCGCCATGACTATCAAAGTCTCTGTGAATGAATCCATTTAAAATGAGAATATGTTTCTTATACAGTGTTTCGTCCTTTATACTTGCACAAAAGGCAGAAATACAAAAATACCTCACAACACCAGGGGCGCTAAATACTTAGACGCAGAAAATATGCAAACGTATTAGTCGCAGACTTATTAGACACTTATTAGAAGCATTCTTAGAACAGAAATTATTTAGGCGTATATCTAAATAAGTGAGCACTTAATATTATTTTTCTTAGAATTTATCATTAGTACAGGCTTTGAAACAAAGTCTGGTCCTGGATACAATGTGTAACAATGGCATATCTGATTGTCGATAACTTATGTTATCTCCAAATTGGTTTATCTAATTGTCTTTGATCACACATAGTTTGCTTATGCTATACTGTAAAAAATAAAAAGCATTACTTTTTAATTTTCCAAATGAAAATCTTTGAAAATTTTATGTCTTTCAAAATGCGTGCTTAAAAAAAAAAAAAAAGAAAGAAAGAAAGAAAGAAAAAGAAAAGAAAAAAAAAGAAAAAAGTGACGATGGGCGCACCGGGCATTTGCCTCGTTGCCCGGTGGGCCAGTACGACCCTGACCATAATAAAATAATTTTATATAATATTGCTTAATATTTTAACATTATTAAATATCTGCACGATGGAGATTATTGAAGATAATTACGTTGAAGATAATTTTAAATTCCACATGCACACAAATAAATAAATAAACATATAACAAGTGCTCCATTGAATAATCAATTTCAGAATTTCATTTATTTTCTCCCTGTAACAAATGCATCATACAATACAAATTCCAAATAACACACAAACAAAAATTGACAGTTAAAATTCTTTATTTATTTTGACGAAAGAAAAAAATATTTACTACACTATGTTGATTTAAAATTTCAATAATATGCAGAATTTCTCAGAAAGGGGTATAGAAACTAAAATATATGACAAAGGCTGTGAATGCTTTTTATTTCTAAATGAGAAAAGCAAAATATATCAATACTATTTACTGATTATTTTTTTTTTCATATGCTTTAATGTTATGAAATCTATTTAGTGCAAAACAAGGCTGTGCAGAAAAACTGTGGGTTGTGGTAGTAATTTGAATTTGGGCCCCCTCCCACTACATCATAATACAATGAAACATGCACAGAAACAATCAGTAAAAATATAGTTGTTTCCATCTTAGGAAGTTTAATTGCATAATATACTTTTTGACAGGATGATGAAATTTTTCTGTTTGAACCAGGATTCCGTTACAAACAGGTAAATATAAAAATAGCAATTTTTGCCATTTCATTTTTATTAGTTGTTAGATATTTTAATTAAATTTTTTTTAGGTAAATAAGTACAATTATATTTTTTTTATGCTTTATTTTAAAAATGAGGGCCGAAGCCAGACCCCAGTAATTTGTACCAGCTCTACCTCTCTCTGTACGAGCCTGCAAAACAATAAACACTATATAATAATGAAGTACATTCGGTTTTATTTTTAATATATATTTATTATTTTGACTGTACATTTACTACTATTAGTAGCTTTTGTAAACATTTTTAACCTGTCATATAGAATCTTGTAAAAAACTCAGAATTTCAAACTTTTAAAATAAGAACAATTGTAAAAATAAGGTAAGCTTCTAGTTTTTTTTTTCTTTTTCCCCTTGTTTAATGAAGTTATACCATTAAAGAGAAAAGTACTAAATCTAGTTCAACAATTTAAGTGTTAGGCAATTTGATGATGAAATGTCAAAAAGTGCAATAGGTAAATATCTGTTAGAGAAGGGAGAGAGACAAAAAAAAAAAAAAAAAAAAAAACATGGTTCAACAAATCAATTTTTTTTCTCATAATATCAATGCATTCTATTTTTTTATGAAACTTTTTTACATTATGTCAGTCATTTATGATTATTTATATACTTTTTCTGTTTAAATGAAAGAAAATCTGTTCATTAACAAATTTCCAAAAATTACTGGTGTTTATTATGCTTTATCTATAACAGTAGTAGTTATGTAACAAATTGTGATTTGGCCACATAGCCGAATATTAATTCATAAATTTTATATAGCAATATCTTCATACAGTTCTAGAGGTAAATGGGATTTTATTCAGCTATTTTGAAATTGTCTTTTATAATTTTCATTCTGTTTGATAATATTTTATTTCTAGTTTTTATGTATCAAACAAATACATTTCCTGAAAAATATTCCCTTATCTTTTTTCTAGCTTCATAACCTTTTATTTTTTATTAAACCAAAACCAAAGCAACCCCTTTCCCTTACATTTTTTTCTTGCTCAGCAATTTCACAAATTATAATCTTTGATACTATTCGAAATTTCTTGTTTACAACAAGAAAACAACAATTTCTACTTCTTTAATGTGTAATACTTAAGCATAATTAAATCATTTTTATAATGTATATAAAATTCAAATTAATAAATGTATTTGAAAATTTTAAATAACTTCGTGTATTGCATGTTAAGAAAATTCAAATTAATACTAAATTTATATTTAATATTTGAAATAAAATTGTATTATAAATTTAATAAACATTTAAATTTCCTTAATGTACAACACATAAATAAAAATTTATAGTTATGTTATTTAAAATATACCAAATGATATTATTTATTATGATTTTATTTTAGTACTCGGCTGAGCTAGGGTGGAGAAATTATTCTAATTTCTCTTTTTACTTTGCTTAAAAAACTCATAAAAAATATATTCAAATGTGAAAAAATTTGAAGGATGCAGCACTCTGCCCTTTTTTATCATATTATCATGTTTTTTATCATATGCTCTAATGTTATGAATTCTATTTAGTACAAAACAGGGGCGTGCAGAAAGACTGCTAGCCTGGGTAGTAATTCGAATATGGGCCGCCTCCCACCACATCATAATACAATGAGACATGCTAAGACGAAACACAATCAATAAAAATATAGTTGTTGTTGTAGTATCTTAGGAAGTTTAATTGCATAATATACTTTTTGGCAGGATCATGAAATTTTCTGTTTGAACCAGGATTCTGTTACAAACAGGTAAATATAAAAATAGCAATTTTATTTTTATTATTTGTTGGATATTGTAACTAACGAGGGTCAAAGCCAGATCCTCTAGTAGGGCTGGGTCCCAGTAATTTGTACCAGCTCTACCCCCTCAGTACGAGCCTGCAAAACAATAATTACTACATAATAACAAAGTACATTCAGTTTAAATTTTAATATATATTTATTATTTTGACTATTTTTTATTAATAGTAACTTTTGTAAACATTTTTAACTTGTCATTCAAATCTTAAAAAAAAAAAAAGTTTCAGAAACTTCAAATGTGAAAAATAAAACATTATATATATATGTAATCTGAAGTACACAGATATTTCTCCTAAGATTAATACTAATATTTTTTTTAGCCAGTCCTCTCAAAGTGAAACTAAATAAGCAAAAATAAAACACACTGCACCTAAATTTTGCTGCATTATTACTTCTACAATTTGTAGACTTGCTTTTTTTGTGAAATTGTGAACTATCACACATTATATAGATGACCAAAAATCTCTGCAATCTGGATTGTCTCTTAATCCACCACGTCTTCTTACAGATGAGAATGTATTCTCAACTGCAAAAACATTAAAACTAGGAGTAGGAAATTTCCAGCAAACCAACAATTTTTTTTTTTTAAATCAACTAGCAAAACACAGTGCATGATGTTGTTCTGGTGGGCTTCGATGAACAGTATTTAAAAATGCCAATGGGTTCCATCTAATAATTAAATATTATCTAAAGAGGCGCTGAAGCTAAGCTCCAACGAGCTTTGATGAAATTTAACACTGTGTCAAACTAAAATGTTAATCAGTAAGACTATTTTATAAACAGAACAAAATGTAGAGAGTAAACATAAAACTACAACGAGTAAAAATGGCTGATACAGTTGCAATTAATTCTGGTATTCATCGTTGGCTTTCAGACAGAAAACGCTTGCTTTTACATGTGTGGCGTGCTGTATAAGCACTTTGATAAGGAAGAATGCAAAGAAAGATAATTTTGGGCTTTGCTTTTTTTTGTTGTTGTTCCTTTGGATTCAGGAGCACAGCAGCTACAAAGTACAGTGAATTCCAATAACTTTTTTAATATTTATTAAAACCGAAGAAGTACCAGAGCTGAGATTTAAATTAAGCACTGTCTATATGTATTCTAATCCTTAGTATCTTCCTTTTAAAATGGCACTATATCTGTCCATGAAGCTGTTGTACTTTGCTGTTATTCATCAGGTTATTCTGAAAAAATTTTAAGATACGACGCACATTGTAGAAAGAGATATTTTTCTTATTATGTTAAAAAAAATAGCTGTTCAACTTGTAACTCCAAGATTTCTGTATAATGATTGATTTAAAAGCCCTGCAATATAAAAAAGAAAGAAATTAAATAAATATGCATTTAACTACAAAACTGCAGAACAATCAATAAAATGAAATTAAAATTCAATCCGACTACTAAATTAAAAAATTTAGGGGTCCACAGGACCAGTAACTTTTTTCCCTCTCTGACAGGTAAACGTAAATTTTCCCGTCCCTGAGAAAGCTGCAATCAAACACAAACCACAGAATTTTATTTTATTTAAAAAAAAAAATAAATAAATAAATAAATAAAAATTCATTAAAACTTAGTCAGTTGAAATAAATAATCGGAAATAAAATACATAAATTAATAATTTTATAGTTTTTGCTTATGCACTGTTTAATTTTTAGCAAATTATAATTTTAAATTTTATTATGAAAATGTGCTAACCACATTTTGCACTTACAAAACAAACAACTACAAAGGTTCAAAGCATATTTAATACAGTAATCCAGGGTTGGCACGGTTTAAACCAAGTGGTTTTAACCATGGTTTAAACCACGGTTTAAACCAATTGGTTTTTTTGTCAAAAAAACCATTTGGTTTTTTTAGAAAAAATCTGATATAATATTTTCTCTTTTTTGTAATTTAATTGTTTTAAATTATTGATAGAAGCAATTTCTACTTTTAACACTTCATCTCAGCAGTCAGCATGAGACATAATGAGCCTAGGTCATGTTTCTATGCATGTAGAATGAAAATTAGCATGTGCTGATGAACATATCTGGTACCCTAAAGATTTTTCTTAAAACATGTGAAATTAGAAAAGATAAAATAGATAAATAATATTCAATATTTAGCATAAAATATTTTCATTTAAAACATGCAGATTATTTTACAGCAGTTAATAACAAAATACAATGATCTTTAAGATTTTGGTTAAGTTGTAGAAGAAAATTTTCTGGATTCGGAAAGATTATCCTTAAAGAATTTAAAAGAGTAACTTAACATATCAAATTGAATAACACAGCTTGCAAAAATTGAGTGCTAGTTATAGCTTTTCACCAATACCAATCAATCTTTTCTGTTAGTTGCTGAATCTAATGGCCAAAAATGTAGACTTGGACACTTTGGAGTTCTCACTCAGAAAACAAAATAACCAGAAGTATTTGGATATTTTAAAAAATAATAATAATAACAACCATAGAATAATATATTATATTCATGAAACTGCATCAAATGTTTATTTATTGATTATTATATTAGAAAAGGATTCTTCATACGATTTTAAAAGGTATCAATGTTTCACTGTGTAGAGCGGTTTACTTTGAACATAAGACATAGTTGTTACCAATATTGTTTAAATTAGAAATGATTTCAATTTTCTATACAATTGACTGTAATTATTTAATTTAAATATTTTCAAAAGTTATATTACTTATATAATATCCAAAAATGTTTATTTTATGAACAGATATGCATCTGTATGCAATAGGAAATTATATTTTAAAAAACCCGGTTTAAACCAAAAAAACCTGGTTTAAACCAAATAAACCGGTTTTTTTGGTTTTTTACAAAAAAACCCGGTTTTTTTCCAACCCTGGTAATAACTGACTAGCTTATTTACTTTATCCTAAGTATATGTGATCAAAATTAACATATGAGCATAAAGAAAAGGCAAGGAAAAATTAATATTATATAAATAAAGCATATTTATATGATCATTTTGAAACTTTTTTGCAACTTTGAATAACATTCGTAATCTTTAATTTTAAATTTTAACTTAATTGTTTACATATCAAATACATGTGGGAATTATGAATCATTGCGGCGTAAACGCCGCACTTGGAAAAAAATTAACTTTTAAACTCGTAAACGCCGCGGCGTTTCTTCCATAAAATACGGTACTAAACATTATTGTTATTTTGTTACATTTTAAAATGTATAATTAGTAAACAAAACAAGTTCATCCAAAAGAAAAACTTTAATAGAAGGGCTTAAAGAAGTTATTATCAATTAACAATTACTCCCAAAAATATCTTTTATACTTTTCACAAAATGGGTCCCAAGAAAAATTACTGCATAAACCACTGACATGAATGGGGAATTTTCAGTGCAGTTGAAAATTAGTATGAAAAAATTTGTGCAGCAGCAGAAACAGTTAAATATTATTACTACAATACAGTCTCACATTTTTCTTTCTATTTAACTAAGAAATACATAACATTTAGTAACAGGGTTAGAAATTAGGAACTTTAAGTGCAATTTTTTTTCTAGGTATCAAACTACATTTTATGCTTTCAATTTTATATATCATATTTTCTCATTATTTTTTTTCGCAACCTTGTTAACAATAATATTATTTCTATTTTTATGCATTAAAGTGTTTAATATGTACAACCCACCCCCTGCCTTTACCTCTGTGTTAATCACTAAAACAAAATAAAAATTGGCTTTCTATAAAAGTATGAAATTTGATAAAACAACAATATTTGGATTCTAGAAAAATGTTAGCTTATTCTTTTTCTAAAGCATACAAAACAGATTATCAAGCAATACTATGTCCATTGAAAGAAAATATGAACTTTTAGATACGACCAGGGATAAGCTTAGTTTTTAAAAAATCCTGCGACTGACAATATACATCAGAGAATTAAAAAAATAACAAATAAATGAACCTTTGGATAAAAATCATGGTGCGGCATTTAAAAATATTCCCAAATCCATTTATTTTGAGGGGGAGGGGGGCGGTAGCACTAAAATTTTAAAACATTCTTGATACAGTATCTTATTTTATCAAAAACAGGTACTCTTGAAGTGAATGTGGCAGGCCCATTAGTAAAATAGTGCTATTAGTTAAATTATGCTAAGGTGCCAACGATAGCCTTTGTAAACAAAAATTAAAGTGAAAAAAAACTAGGCGTCAAATTTGACTACTATGCATAATTTTGTGGTCGTGAAATCCAATAATTTAGTTGCATTTGACGAATAACGACAGCTTCGGTGGTGCATAGACGCCCTTAGCGGGTGAGCGTCGCCCCTTGAGCATTTTGTGTTTGTCCGTCTGCATACGGCCGGACAGGGCTGTACTCACTAACGAGCCCCAACGTGTCGGGGAACATACCGGGAGAGACGTTAAGCTCTAAGGGGCAGGCCTAGCCGGCCCTGAGCAGTCTCTCTTAGGCTGCCTAACCCTGTATTAGTACCATGCGATAGAAAATGCATTATCAATAAAATTTTATACACAGAAAAAAAAAAAAAAAATTAACTTGAGATTTATGGTACAACAGTCATTTTAACGATAATATAAAGTAAAAATTTGTTAAAAATCTGCCAACACTGAATCTATATAAAAATATTTCATACATTATGGAACTTGAAAAATAAGAACAAAAATAACACATGAAAATAAATCACAACTTACCGAACTTTGACGTCTTGTTCTTGCAAACAATATCACCGTATCTTCTTAACATTTTGTAGAATTTCAATGATCTTCAAAAAATAATTTAATAATAATAAATACGAAGAAATATTCGAAAAGGGAACGCAGAACATTTGCACACGTGAGAATAATGACAACAATAAAAGACGAAGACGCCAAGCAGAATAGGGTTACAGTAAACAGAAATCAAGATGATAAAAATCGCCAACGCGATGATTTCGTTTGTATGTTATCCGCTAAGGCACTATTTTCAGGCGAAGTTGCGGCTCTGTATAAAATCTCCTTACTCTGTGCTCAGAGGGATCAGACGGTTTCGTGCAATATGCGTAACAAGCTTAGCGGCGCACGTATCATGCAAAAGCATGAATCCCGACTCATCATTTCCCTTTGATCTGGGAAGAATCGAAGTACAAAAGTAGGGTCAAACTACCATTAAAACAAACTTTTAGAAAATAGTGGTATGAGTGTTTTAAATCTATACTAGTAAAAGAATAAATCGCTCTGTGTGTCAGTATGTCTGTCTTTGTACGATGGCTAGCGAAAACTACCGCACGTAGAAGTCTGAAAATTCAGATGTGATTAGTCCAAGACAGGTCCTAATACACCTGAGGCTCAGATTTTTAATTTTTTAAGGGCCGGGGCCCTTGAGCCCCTTTCAATTTTTATGCACTAAAACGTTAATAACATGCCTCTTTTCTATCCGATCTTCTTCGTTTTTGGGGTAAATTATCCTTTTAGTTTCTGCCCCATTTCTACATTTCACTTTAGACCCTGGCACCCTTGCAAGGAGCCCAGTACAGGGCCCCTTGAAGTTTCAGCGCACTAAATTGTTAATAACATGCCTCTTTTTTATCCCATCTTCTTCGTTTTTGCGGTGAATTCTCTTTTGAGTTTCTACCCCATTTCTACATTTCAGTTAAGACCCTGGCACCCTTGCAAAGGGCCCGGTACAGGGTCCCTTGAAGTTTTAGTGCACTAAAACGTTAATAACATGCCTCTTTTCTATCCGATCTTCTTCGTTTTTGGGGTAAATTATCCTTTTAGTTTCTGCCCCATTTCTACATTTCACTTTAGACCCTGGCACCCTTGCAAGGAGCCCAGTACAGGGCCCCTTGAAGTTTCAGCGCACTAAATTGTTAATAACATGCCTCTTTTTTATCCCATCTTCTTCGTTTTTGCGGTGAATTCTCTTTTGAGTTTCTACCCCATTTCTACATTTCAGTTAAGACCCTGGCACCCTTGCAAAGGGCCCGGTACAGGGTCCCTTGAAGTTTTAGTGCACTAAATTGTTAATAACATGCCTCTTTTCTATCCGATCTTCGTCGTTTTTGGGTTGAATTCTCCTTTCAGTTTGTGGCCCATTTCTACATTTCACTTAAGACCCTGGCACCTTTGCAAGGGGCCCGGTACAGGGCCCCTCTAAGTTTTAGTGCACTAAATTGTTAATAGCATGTATCTTTTCTATCCAATCTTCTTCGTTTTTGGTGTGAATTCTTCTTTTTGTTTCTGCCCCATTTCTATATTTCAGTTAAGACCCTGGAACCTTTGCAAGGGGCCCAGTACAGGGCCCCTTGAAGTTTTAGTGTACTAAGTTGTTAATAACATGCCTCTTTTCTATCCGATCTTTGTAATTTTTGGGTTGAATTCTTCTTTCAGTTTCTGCCCCATTTCTACATTTCAGTTAAGACCATAGCACCTTTGCAAGGGGCCCAGTACAGGGCCCCTTGAAGTTTTAGTGCACTGAATTGTTAATAACATGCCTCTTTTATATCCGATCTTCTTCGTTTTGGGGATGAATTCTACTTTCAGTTTCTAACACATTTCAACATTTCAGTTAAGACCCTGGCACCCTTGTAAGGCGCCCGGTGCAGGGCCCCTTGAAGTTTTAGTGCACTAAATTGTAAACAACATGCCTCTTTTCTACGTGATCTTCTTCGTTTTGGGGGTGAATTCTTCTTTCAGTTTCTACCCCATTTCAACATTTCAGTTAAGACCCTGGCACCCTTGCAAGGGGCCCGGTACAGGGCCCCTTGAAGTTTTAGTGCACTAAATTGTTAATAACATGCCTCTTTTCTATTCGATCTTTGTAATTTTTGGGTTGAATTCTCCTTTCAGTTTGTGGCCCATTTCTACATTTCACTTAAGACCCTGGCATCCTTGCAAGGGGCCCAGTATAGGGTCCCTTAAAGTTTCAGTGCACTAAATTGTTAATAACATGCCTCTTTTCTATCCGATCTTGTTTGTTTTTGGTGTGAATTCTTCTTTCAGTTTCTGCCGCATTTCTACATTTCAGTTAAGACCCTGGATCCTCTGCAAGGGGCCCAGTACAGGGCCCCTTGAAGTTTTAGTGCACTAAATTTTTAATAACATGCCTCTTTTCTATCCGATCTTCGTCGTTTTTGGGTTGAATTCTCCTTTCAGTTTGTGGCCCATTTCTACATTTCAGTTAAGATTTTGCACCCTGTCATGGGGCCCAGTACAGGGCCCCTTGCAGTTTTAGTGCACTAAATTGTTAATAACATGCCTCTTTTCTACCCGATCTTCTTCGTTTTTGAGGTAAATTCTCCTTTCAGTTTCTACCCCATTTCTACATTTCAGTTAAGACCCTGGCACCCTTGCAAGGGGCCCGGTACAGGGCCCCTTGAACTTTTAGCGCACTGAAATGTTAATAAATTGCATTCTTTTTATCTGATCCTCATTTTTGGGATACTTTCTCCATTTAGTTATACTCCCGTGTCTACATTCCAGTTAAGACCATGGGCCCATCTATGGTTCTGTAGGGCCCGGTCCAGGGCCCCTTAAATTTTTTGTGTGCCATTTGTTTTTCATATCCTAATTTTCTGACCTTCGCAAAGCGTAATTTTAAAGTTGAGTCTTAAACTCTTCTCCTTAGACCAAGAATCACATATTTTTATTGGGGCCCTAAGGTTCTTTTTTAAGCCTTTCCCCAATTTTTTGCACATTTCTTTTAAATTATATTCTAATGATTAATTCGTACCCTATGCTTAATCTCAAGTAATCGAAGATCTAAAACGCTAAGTACTAAAACGTTGTAACATGTTTTCATGTTAGGGCCTTTTCTCAACTATCAGTTGGCCCCTTTAGGGCCCCCTGTTATAATTCCCTTAAAAATAGTCCGATTCACTAGCTTTTTTTTTTTTTTTTCTAACAACATCTTAGGTTCTCCAGCTATTACATGAACGATAAGAAAAAAAAAAATATTTTAGGCTTCAACAACCACCAATTTTGAATATAAATCGTCTTCTTAGGGGCCTTTGCGCATCTTCTTTAAAAATGATCCGAATTCTTTGCAATTTTCTTTACCATCGTTGTAGCGTCCTCAGATTACATTATAGCCACCGCGGAAGGTAATGGAGCCTCCCAAATTAGGTTCATTTAAAAGAATTTCCAAAGATATAAAATCAATCAAACTTAAGTTTTGTTGAAGGTTATTATTTACAAACCCCGGGCAACGCCGGGCGGGTCTGCTAGTAAATAATAAAATTTAAAGAGTATTTCAGTTATTAAGTATGCCGTAATTTTCCTCGTATCCGCCGCACCTGAGATAACTCGATTTCCTATCAGAATTTATTTTAAATAGAATGTGATTTGCTTCTGCTTAGCACTTATTTGACTTCTTTTTACTAATAAAATTTCCGGTCTGAAAAAGACTTAACTAAGCCGCGGCAGATACGCGGGAAATTACAGTAGTTAAAATTTCGAAATTAATAAACTCCATTTACGAAAAATTTCTATAAATCGTGAATAAGTCTCTTCAGGTGTACAATGTATCAAATTATCTCAGTTTGTTTTCTTTTTGTTTTTCAATAATGGACCCAGAAGAAAATTTTTGATCATATCAAATACGTTATTTCACTGACAGTTTTTTTTTCAAAAAATTCCGATCACCAAATGGATATAATAGAAGGAAATTTTTGAGAGTAAATATTCTAAAACTCGTGTAAATACTACCATAAAGTACCGAAAATAACCCCTCTTTAGTAGGCAGGTAATTGTAATGATTTTAAGGGGAGCTTATAAATGGAACTTTTGTGAAAAGGATAGAAAAACTGGGAGGGTAGAAGGTGTATTTGGAATTTATGATATTTCACAAGACTTTTACAATTTTCGAAATAAAATCAGAATAAATTAACATTTTTGGTTTTAAAATTCCCTTCCATAGAAGCTAAGTAGCTTCCATTAATAAAACTAATAAATAAATTTAACAAATTTACATAAAATAATTAAATTTTAACAAAGAAATATGAACAAAATTATAAAACTTAAACCCAGTATAAATATCTATTAAATCTTAGTGCATAAAACTCAAGGAAAATATTAATAGTATCCTTCGAAAGGAAGATTCCTTTCAAAGATCTGGTAGCGCGAATAGCAAAATGTGGCATTCTGATGCTATGATATGTATAGAGATTAGATAAAAACTAGAAAACAGGAATTCTGCTTTTTCACAAATTAGTGTCACCCCCAATGAAAAAAAAATTATATATGTATATAAATACATGTAGTACAAAACATATTTCAGATTTAAGACTTAAAACACACGCTTTCATCTATTATCTATATTATAAAGGACAAACATATCTGTAAAAAGTGGGGAAGGATTGTACTTTGTGCCAATATATTAAGAAAAAGAAGAAACAACGTATAAAGGCACAAATAAAATGTGTTTAAAAGCATACAGCTGTTTCAAAACCTCTAAGGTTTCCTCATCAGTGCTTAAAATAAAAGTTAAAACTAAGACATTGTGTAAAAAGAGGCGGGGGAGAGAGGTGGACAGAGAGTCAGAAAAGCGTACCTTTCAGCTCTACTGCCAACGGTGAAATGCGACCTACGGCCGACAAACAGTTACGGAGTTGATCTCACGCTCATATTCAGGGAGACCAATCAAAATACCCAATTGCTCTGGAAGAGTCCAAACCCAGAATGAGAAAAAGGGGGGAGGGAGTGGAGGGAATTATAGAAAATTAAACCATACCTTTGAAAAATTGGGCGTACTAGATAAATCATTAACTAAACTGTTTGAATTTTTCCATATGTGGTAAGCCTCCCAGAAGTCCAGGTCATAGATTGAAGTACATTTCTGTATTATGGAGGCTTCGGAAAATTTAAAATTATGGTTGTTGGACCAGCAGTGGTTGGCAATAGCGGAACGTTTGATATCACAATTTTTAACGCAAGTTTTATGCTCCCCCAAACGGATCTTAAAGGCACGCTTCGTTTGACCAATGTACATTTTGTTGCATTCGCAAGATATCCTGTAAATACCCCAATTTGAAAAACTGTCAATTGGATGTTTCAGATTTGTGAATTGAATTTTATTAAAAGGAGTATAAACTACTTTAAAGTCAAATTTTGACAAGATTTTAGAAATTTGATGGCTAATCTAAAATCTTGTCAAAATTTGACTTTAAAGTAGTTTATACTCCTTTTAATAAAATTCAATTCACAAATCTGAAACATCCAATTGACAGTTTTTCAAATTGGGGTATTTACAGGATATCTTGCGAATGCAACAAAATGTACATTGGTCAAACGAAGCGTGCCTTTAAGATCCGTTTGGGGGAGCATAAAACTTGCGTTAAAAATTGTGATATCAAACGTTCCGCTATTGCCAACCACTGCTGGTCCAACAACCATAATTTTAAATTTTCCGAAGCCTCCATAATACAGAAATGTACTTCAATCTATGACCTGGACTTCTGGGAGGCTTACCACATATGGAAAAATTCAAACAGTTTAGTTAATGATTTATCTAGTACGCCCAATTTTTCAAAGGTATGGTTTAATTTTCTATAATTCCCTCCACTCCCTCCCCCCCTTTTTCTCCTTCTGGGTTTGGACTCTTCCAGAGCAATTGGGTATTTTGATTGGTCTCCCTGAATATGAGCGTGAGATCAACTCCGTAACTGTTTGTCGGCCGTAGGTCGCATTTCACCGTTGGCAGTAGAGCTGAAAGGTACGCTTTTCTGACTCTCTGTCCACCTCTCTCCCTCCCCCCTCTTTTTACACAATGTCTTAGTTTTAACTTTTATTTTAAGCACTGATGAGGAAACCTTAGAGGTTTTGAAACAGCTGTATGCTTTTAAACACATTTTATTTGTGCCTTTATACGTTGTTTCTTCTTTTTCTTAACAAACATATCTGTGCGTAACGCATACGTCATTCTACGGATGGCAACACTTTGAAATTTGAAATGAAATTTCGGTTTTGCAATTTTCGCTATTGCAAATTTTTAAACTTCTAAACATCGCACAATTTCAATTTTTACACCGTCGTATAGGGAAAAAAATGTACTTTTAAACGCAATTTGTTTGAAAGCTCTATCTCAATCTATTTTGGATATATTAATTTTTTTTATAGTTTTTAGTACCAATTCTGTAATTGTGGCAACTGAAGTACTCCATTTCTATTAAAAGTAAATGGAAAATAGTCATGTTTTATTTATTTTTATTAATTATATCATTATTGATGCCATTTTCACATTACAAATAAAAGTAACTTTTTTCTAATTTTTGAACAGAAAATGACGTCAGCCATTTAAAAAAAAAAAAAAAAAAACATTCTTCTTAATAAATCAAAAGATTGAGGAAGATATTTCAGTATTTTTACATTACGCTGATACTCAGTTTGAGACGCTTGGCAAAATGATTCAGTGAGTAAAAATGATGTCATATTTAAAACAAAACGATAATTTTCTTTGATAAAACTAAATATTTGACCAATACTACGGCAACTAAAAGCAAATTTTCGAATGGTAAATTTTCGCGAATACTGAGATTAGAACTTAAAGTTTGTGCGAATGTTCACATGAAAAGTTATATCGGACAAACGTGTCTTTAAGTTTGAAATACATTTATTAATAATGTATTGCGCGTTAAAATACTTTTAAATTGTGAATTTAAGTAGTGCGTATGTAAATTTTGAGAATGTGAAAATAACGTACAGTTTAGATTTTATGGGGGAAAATTTTATGATGTGACAAAGCTGATTTTACTGATTTTTCATCCCATAAAAACAAACATACGAGCCTCAATCGATAACTTCAACGTAATTACTAATCGTGATTACGTATTCTAATATAGTTTAATTTTTCAATAATTTAAGCAATTTAAGTTTGTGGAAATAATATTTTGGTAATTTTGGGTTAAAAACATTATTTGTTTTAATAGTTAGACAACCAATGCAAGATGAATTTTTTGTAATTATTTTTGTAGGTTTATTATAAATTCGATCTAACAGTTCCATTCTAAACATTTTAATTCGTCGAATTTCGATGGGTTCCAACTCGTACTTGTATACATAAAATCCAAACGGAAATTTCGTTTCGAACATCTATATTTCAAGTTCTACTGCATGGATTTTGACGAAACTTACACTGTTAGATAGGTATCGTTTCGGGGAAGGTTGTAAGCTATAACACATTGTTCTACGTAGAATAGTTATAGAATTATGAGGGAAAGTATGGGCGTACCCAAGGGGGGGCTGATGGGGCTACAGCCCCCCCCCCCCCGAAATTTTCGAAAGTGACATGAAAAAGTGCTGCTTTTTCGTCTTTCTTTTTTGGAAAATTTTTTAATTTTTTTCGATCATACAGCGGACTAACCATTCTCATTAGTCCCATATTAGTCCACATTGACAACAAAGAAGAGAAAGGGGGCAGACGGGATTATAGCCCCCCCCCCCTCCTGCCGAAATAGTCGAAAAAATAAATGAAAAAGTAATTTTCCTTACTTTTTTAAGATAAATCTCTAATTTTTTCTTCTGTCATACAGCAAAATAGACATTCTCGTTAACACCATATTAGTCCACATTGACATCACAGCATACCCAAAGATGGGGAGGGGGCTGATGAAATTTCAGCCCCCTCCTCTCGAAATGGTCGAAAATGAAATGATAAAATAGTGCTGAATTTTTTCTGCCTGTTTAAGATAAATTTATATTTTTTCCCCTATCGTTTAACAGACTATGCGCTTCCTTCGCTTTAGTTCCATAGTAGTCCATATTGACACCAAAGAAGAGAAAGGGGACTGACGGGGTTAGAGCACCCCCCCCCCTCCTCCCCAAAACCAGAATTAGTCGAAAATTAAATGAAAAAAGTGTTTATTTCTTACTTTTTTAAAGATAAATCTGTAATTTTTTCTTCTGCCATACAGCAAAATAGCCATTCTCGTTAACTCCATATTAGTCCACATTGACATCACAGCATACCCAAAGAGGGGGAGGGCGCTGTTGGAATTACAGCCCGCCCCTCTCGAAATAGTAGAAAATGAAATGAAAAAAATAGTGCTGATATTTTTCTGTCTGTTTTAGATAAATTTGCATTTCCTCCCCTATCATTCAACAGACTAGCTGCTCCCTTCGCTGTAGTTCCATATTAGTGTACAATGACACCACGAAATACCCAAAAATGTAAAAGGGGCCTAATGGGGTTACAGACCTCCCCCCAAAATGTCGAACATGAAATGAAAAAGTGCTGACATTTTTCTTTTTGTTTGAGATAAATTTGTATTTCCCCCCTATCATTCAACAGACTAGCCACTCTCTTCTCTTTAGTTCCATACTAATGCACAGTGGCACCACATTACACCCAAAGAGTAAAAGGGGCTAATGGGGGTGCCCCCTTCCTAAATAGTCGAAAATGAAATGAAAAAAAGGCTGATTTTTTTCTTCTTGTTTGAGATAAATTTGTAATTTTTATTCTGCCATACAGCGAAATAGCCATTCTCGTTAATTCTATATTTGTCCCCAATATGATCACAGCTTACCGAAAGAAGGGGATGCGGCTGATGGGCTTGCAGCCCCCTCCTCCCGAAATAGTCGAAAAAAAATTATTGCTTTTTTTATTTCTGTTTGAGATAAATTTGCATTTTTTTTCTCCTATCATTCAACAGACTAACCACACTCTTCTGTTTAGTTCCATATTAGTGCACAGTGACACCACATTATACCCAAAGAAGTAGAAAGGGGGTGATGGGGTTACAGACCTATCCCAAAATAGTTGAAAATGAAATGAAAAAAGTGCTGATTTTTTTCTTTTTGTTTGAGATAAATTTGTAATGAAATTGTTTTATGCAATACAACGAGCTAGACTTTCTGGCTAGTCTCATATCAGCGCACAGTTACACTACAGTATACCCAATGAGGGAAAGGGGCTGATGGGGTTATAGGCCCCCTTTCGATGTAATCAAAACTGAAGAAAAAATTCCTGTTTATTTTACTTTCTTTTGAGATAAAATTTAATTATTTTTTCTGCGACGCAGCTATTCTGGTTAGCCCCATATACTAGTGCACAGTGATTCCCCAGCATATACCCAAACAAGTCGATGGCAACGGGGGTTATGAGGTTACAGCTCCATTCCACCTCCGAAGAGATCGCAGTGAAATGAAAAAAGGGCTGATATTCCTTCTTTTTCAAATAAATTTGTTTTATTTTCTAGTATGCCACGAATTTGTTTTTCTTGTTAATCCAGTATCCTCCTCAGTCCTGCGACCAAATTTACTTGAAACCAAAAAATCAATTTTCAAATGACTGAAAAATAGCTCCATGCCTGTTTTACTGGATAAATGAAAACGTATATGGTCAGTTCAAGAGATCTACAAGTAAATTCGACAAATCTAAAAGTAGCTTAATTTAAGGACTTTTTAAATTTCTCTCACAATCGGCGGGCGTCAAGATTTTCAATGCGGAAGTACGTTACTGCGCAGTAACACTACAGCTAATCTCAAGTCGATTTCGGCTAAATCGGAAATCCGGTGCGGAAGAGTTGACTGTAAAAGCAGCTTATTAACTTTCATTTTTCAGTCGCATCTCCATGCCAAAAATTTGTGTTTTTTTCACAAAATTTGCGTTTTCTCTGCGGTCCTTTGAAGAAATTAGCCTTTTCTGCAGCTTTTTGCCGAAATTCACGTTTTTTTACGCACTCCTTCGTCGAAATTTGCGTTTTTTCCGCGGATCCGTGACGAAAGTTGCGTTTTTTTCTTGTGATACTGTCGAAATTTGTGTTTTTTCTGCGTTTATGATGAAATTCATGTTTTTTTCGCGGATTTTTGCCGAAATTCGCGGTTTTTTTTTTTACGAAATCCTTCGTCGAAATTTGCTTTTTTTCTGCGGCTTTTTTGACGAAACTCGCATTTTTTCTCGTGTTTTTGATGACATTAGCTTTTTTTCTGCGGCTCTTTGACGAAAGTAGCGTTTTCTTTGACGAAAGTAGCGTTTTTTCGCGGCTGTTTGACGAAATTCGCTTTACTCGCAGTTTTTTAACGAAATTCACGTTTTTCTGTGGCCCTTTTGTGTGGCCCTGCTTTTTCTTTTTTTGCGATCCTTTAATGAAATTCGCGTTTTTCCGCTTCACTTTGACGGAATGCGTGTTTTTTAGCGATGCTTTGTCGAAATTTCGTTTTTTCTGCAGCCCTTTGACGAAATTCGCGTTTTTTCCGGAGTCATTTGCAGAATTGCGCGTTTTTTTACGCAATCCTTCGTCGAAATTTGCGTTTTTTCTCGTCTTTTTGATGAATTTCGCGTTTTTTTTTTGCGATCCCTTAAGAAATTAGTTTTTTATCGCAACCCTTTGACGGAATGAGTGTTTTAGGGGATGTTTTTTTCGAAATTCGCGTTTTTTCCGCGACCTTTTTTTAAAAAAAAATTCGCGTTTTTTCCGCGACCTTTTTCTCGTAATTCGCGTTTTTTTTTTTTTTTGCCCTTTGACGAAATTTGCGTTTTTTTTCGAGATCCTTTGTCGAAATTTGCTTTTTTCCGATGCTTTTTGACGAAATTCGCTTTTTCCGGAGCCTTCTCACGAAATTCACGTTTTTCTGTGGCCCTTCTTTGTGACACTGCTTTTTTTGCGATCGTTTAACGAAATTCGCATTTTTCCGTTTCCCTTTGACGGAATGCGTGTTTTTTTAGCGATCCTTTGTCGAAATTTGCGTTTTTCTGCGGCACTTTGATGAAATTCGCGTTTTTTCTGTGGTCATTAGCCGAAATTTGTGTTTTTTATGCAATCCTTCCTCGAAATTTGCGTTTTGTCCGCGACTTTTTGACGAAATTTGCGCTTTTTTCTCGTATTTTTCATGAATGTTGCGTTTTTCTGCGGCTTTTGACGAAATTCACGTTTTTTCTGTGTCCCTTTGACGAAAATCGCATTTTTTCCGCTTTCTTTTGAACGAATGCGTGCTTTTTTAGCGATCCTTTGTCGAAATTTGCGTTTTTTTCTGCAGCCTTTTGACGAAATACGCGTTTTTTCTGAGGTCATTTGTCAAAATTCGCGTTTTTTTTTACGCAATCCTTCGTCGAAATTTGCGCTTTTCTCGGCTTTTTGATGAAATTCGCGTTTTTGCGATCCTTTACGAAATTAGCTTTTTTTCGCAGCCCTTTGACGGAATGCGTGTTTTAAGCGATCTTTTTTTTCGAAATTCGTGTTTTTTCTGCTGCCCTTTGACGAAATTCGCGTTTTTTTTCGAGATCCTATGTCGAAATTTGCTTTTTTCCGCAGCCTTTTGACGAAATTCACGATTTTCTGTGGCCCTTCTTTGTGACCCTGCTTTTTCTCTTTTTTTGCGATCCTTTAAAGAAATTCGCGTTTTTTCCGCTTCCGTTTGACGGAATGTGTTTTTTTTTTAGCGATCGTTTGTCAAAATTTGCGTTTTTTTCTGCGGCCATTTGACGAAATTCGCGTTTTTTCTGTGGTCATTTGCCGAAATGCGCGTTTTTTTAGGCAATCCTTCGTCGAAATTTGCGTTTTTCCTGCGGTTTTTTGACGAAATTTGCTTTTTTTCTCATCTTTTTGATGAAATTTGCGGTTTTCTCCAGTCTTTTGACGAAATACCAGTTTTTTTCAGCGGCCCTTTGACGAAATTCGCGTTTTTTCTGTGGTCATTTGACGAAATTCGCGCTTTTTCGGTGGCCATTTGACAAAATCCACATTTTTACGCAATCCTTCGTCGAAATTTGCGTTTATCGGCGGCTTTTTGACAAAATTAGCGTTTTTTCTCGTCTTTTTGATGAAATTTGCGTTGTTCTGTGCTCTTTTGAGGAAATTCAGGTTTTTCCATGTCGCTTTGACGAAATTAACTTTTTTTGCGATCCTTTACCAAATTAGCATTTTTTTTGCAGCCCTTTGACGGAATGCGTGTTTTTAGCGATCTTTTTTCGAAATTTGCATTTTCCCCGTAAACTTTTGATGAAATTCGCGTTTTTTCTGCGGCCTTATGACGAATTTCGGGTGTTTTCAGTGCTCATTTTACGAAATTAGCGTTTCATCCGCGAGCATTTGACGTAATTCGCGTTTTCTCTGCGTTCATTTGACGAAATTTGTCTTTTTTTTCGCAATCCTTTGACAAACTTCGCATTTTATCCGCGGCCCTATGACAAAATTTCGGTTTTTTCCTTTTCGTAACCTTTAAAAAAATTGGAGATTTTTTTTCTGCGAATGATTGATGAAAATGATTTTTTCGCCGACCATGTAAAAAATCGCGATAGTTTTTTAAGTCCGACTTTTCGGACTGACGTCCAAATTTTTCAAATTTTTGGAAAATTCGGAACAAAGTCACCCCTTCCCAGGGCCGGCCCAAGGCGTGTGCGAAGTGTGCCACCGCACGGGGCGCCAAACAGATGAAAGGGCGCCTAGCCTACGAGAGCACCGATAAAAATTATTTTACATTCTGCGATTTTTTCTTTTACATTTCCTGTAGTTAGGCTGGGGCTGACTCGAGAAAGGATTCTCTGTTGTGTTTAAAAAAGAATTCGAGGGCACTGAATTTTTGCATGTAGACAGCAGTTTCTGTCCTTTATATGAATAGAAGTGTTTTAAGGCTGTTCAGGCTTAAACTGCTTCGTCATACTGAGAAAAGAAACAAAAGCACGAGCCCCAGGAAGCACTCGATTCAAATCTGCTTCCCTTGCGGGACGCTAATTAATTTCGACTTTGAAAGGTTTATGATGAACTCTATCACTTCCGGCTATTTAAACGCATTATTCAAGAGTTTTCTGATCCCACAAGGAATCTGAGACTGACCCCCAGATGACTGGAAATCAGAAACCATTAGGAGCTTGAAGGCGCAGAAATTTTAAAATAAAAAACTCTCGTCTTTGAAAAGATTTTTCTTGTAGCATCTAGCAGTGTCTTCTGGATGTGAGCTCATCTTCTTTTGCTAATAGTCAATAACGTTAGTGTCAGAAATTTTGCCAAAAATGAAAAAAGGGCATGTAACCAAAAATAAGTATGTATATAATTCTTATTAAAATGACCGCAGTATCGAAACAATACAACTCGGTCGTTCTCTAAAATTATTTTATTAAACTGCTGTAAGAAATGAATCAAACGAAACATTTTTCAAGTAGCTTGATTAATTTATTTATTTCGTTTAAATGAGTAATGTTTATGAGAATGCGAAACATAGTAGAATATTTAAAGTTACAAAGCATGCTGTAGTATTTGAAAGTTGTCAGTTCTTGAAATTACGAAGGAAGTTGCGCCCTAAACTGAAAACGGCGGAACAAGAGCCCGACTAAACCTATATGGCGCCCTGGTGCGTAGGGCAAAGATTCAGATGGGACCCCCTGTAATGCTTTTAGCCACAATTTCTTATTAAAAAAAAAAAAACAAAAAAAACAAACAAAAAAAAAAAAAAAACGATTTTGTAGTTTGGGGTGGGGAAGGTATTTTAGAGTTGAGAGCCTGGGCAGCTGCCTCTTTTGCCATTGCGATAATCAGACTCTGATCGAAACCAGTGTTTCTTTCAGGCACATATCGTGGAAGGTAGCGCCTTTCCGGCCTGGGGAAAATTTTCGAGCAACAGTACAATTCTTTTTGTGTTTAATTATTCCAATATTTATCATCTTAAACGGAGGGGGTGGGGGGTCGGAGCTCCCCTGGTGCAAAAAGATTAAACTATTTCTGTTTTTACTACAGGCAAACATTTGTTCCAAAATATTCCCTCTTCAGGAATTTCGTTCAGCCGGCGCCCATGCTATATTCATTGAATTTATGTATTGTCCTGGTTTTCCGAAACATGACCTGAAAGGGATCACTGAGCGGAAAGCCAGTAAAAAATAAAGTTGGAAAACTATATAATTGCGTTATAATGACGCACTGATTCATTCATCATTAGGGATTATTTATTAGCGGAATATAGCCTTTGGCTCATTACACAATAAATATTTCGCAATACTGGAATTAAAATCACTGAAATTTAAAGCAAATATTGTTAATTTAAAAATAAAAATTGCTGGAAATTTAACTAAATTAAAAAAGAAAGAGTTTTTGGAATCAGATTATGTATTTGATACTGAGTTAAACTTTGTCTAAACCGAAAGGAAATTCTGTTCAATATTACAGAGATTCTTCATTATTTTGTGAAATAATTTGCACCTTAAGTACTGGAAGAGCGAAATCTACTTAGGGGCAAGGTTTCTTTGGGATAATATTGTGCCTTTTTACTTTCTTCTACCTTTACAAGAAAGCATTGGATTCGTGAGTATTTTTGACTTCCAGTTTTCGACGGATTTCCACGTTTTATGAGTCGGAAATTCCGAAAAACATGTTTTTTACAAAAAGTCTGTCTGTGAGTCCCAGACTCTATCTTTATGTGACACAAATTTTGTGGACGCTGTATTTCAAGAACTAATGCACAGAATTTAATGAAAAGTTATATTCAATTAGCCCCTGACATAAATTGATGCTTATTAGTTTTGGTGTAAATCGCCTAACAGCTGGCGCTGCTATGTTGCATTTTTCACGATTTCCGCAATAGCTCTATCTCAAAAACTAATGCACGGATTTTCATCAAACTTCAGGTTCAGTTAGTTAGACGTTGACATAAGTTGTTGCTGATTAGGTATTAGTGTAAATCACCCAAGAGATGGCGCTGATATGCTGCGTTTTGCGGGATTTGCATGATTTTAGCGATAGCCATATCTCAAGAACTAATGCACAGAATTCCATATCTTTAGAATCCTCATGATGGGTATAGACTGTCATTTATTTTTGTCACTGTGATAGCAAATTTTGAAGTATTAAGACGTATGAGATAGAAGTAAGTATTGGGATTGGCACATCCGACAAGTCATTATATATACAGACTTATGCCCAAGCGCAACTTTTCTCTTAGTGATTGATTATTTAAAATTAAGTGAAAAAGTAAATTTTACCCTCCCCTTTTTATTTTAAATCATCTACGATGACGAATTTTTTTCAAAAGGGTGGAGCAAAGGTCTTTCCTTGCTCCCTCCACCCCCTCCCCCCCCCACACACACACACATTCCGACCGGCGCCCATAACATGCACTTTATTATTTGTAAATCTAGTAAGCAGAAGTTGATTGTCGAATTAACTTTAAATTGATTTTTCATTGACTGGAGCCAAGAACTCAATGCATAAGCTTGGTAGTGCAGAATTGTGAAACTGGAGCCTATTTAAAAAAAAAAAAATAATAATAATAATTTATCTGCATATAAATTTTATTTTGTAATCGTCTTGAGAAAATCTTTCATTTAATACATTCATCATTAAATAACTTTTTTTTACCTATAGTGTCTTCTCTGTTGATTTTTTTTAATGATGTTTCGATGAACATTTTTTTTTTTTTTGGGGGGGGGGGGGGGCACATTTTTTGTTAAGCTTATTCCTTATTAATATAAACACACTTCTTACTCTTAAAAATAGTTTTTCTTTGTATTTAATTAATTTAGGTAAAAATAAATTTTACTACTTTTTTTCTTTTTGTAAACATCATCACAGAGAAAGAGAAACCTTCAAAAAATGAAAAGAAAGACTAAAGATATGTTTTCGGAATTAGCTGAAGAGAAAACAGGATTTTCCATTTTTTCGAATATTTCACCATGAAAAGCGAGTCCTTTATGAAAATCGATATTTAAATATGAAATTTATTCGGACTTTTTATGTACTAAATAACGAGACAAGAATACAGTTTTAATCTATTATAATTGCTATTTACTAGTAGTTCTGCTTCTTTAATTGTAGTATTCTATCCCAAACAGTATTCTTCTAAAAATGTTTTTTATTTTAATTAATTAACTTATTATTGTTATTTTCGTCCAATATCATGTGTTGAGCCTTGTGTTTTACTTTTGTATCGTAATGTTACACATTAACATTGATAATTACTGTAAAATTGAAATTTCCCTTATGAGACTTGATTTTACAATTTACCAAATACAAACTCAAAGATGGGATTAAATTTAGAAACTTTTATCTGTTTTTGAAACACTTTAAATTAATATCTTAAATAATTAGCAATAGTATGTACAAAAATTAGGAGTATTTAAAAAAAATTAAGATCATAAGTCAAGCAAATTTTCTTGTATATGGGGGGGGGGGCGAGGGGTGCTCGCACGGGCGCCAAAATGTCCTTGGGCCGGCCCTGCTTATTGGCAAATATGATATCTGTTTATAACACAATTCAACGTGTTTCGTAAGATTTAGAACATTATGGAAATTTAAGTCCCCCCCCCCCCCCCGAAATAAAATCCTGGGTACGCCACTGATGGAAAGTTCTGTTATTTTGGACGAAAAGGTTGCCATTGGCGTATGATTTTCATCTTGGCATATTAAGCTATCTTTTTGTTAAAGAATTAAAACGTCTGTATCATTTAGCAATTAAAATATACAAACAGCCCGAAAAAAAAAAAACTGTTACTGATTTTATTAAAAATACAAAGAAATACAGAGAAATAATATTGATAAATAATAGTATAAAAAGAAAATATTTAATTTAAATATGAAAGAAATGTGTTAGTACGGCTTCAAAGGAGATTCAAAGTCGGCCCATTGAAACAATAATTGGCGATTTATCATCTTTGTTGTTTATATTTCGCACCTGGATAAGAAGGTATTTATTGAACTTTTATTTAACCCCTTCACGCTCGAATTAAATTACGGTTAAAAAATTAAAATTACTTATTGGCACCACTTTTATGAAAAAGAAATATTCACCTTATTTAATGACAGGGAAAACGATACTAAGATATAGCCAATTTCACTATTTTATAAAACTGGTGGGAACCAAACAATCTGAGTGAAAGACGCAGCCCGAGAATATGGCGAGAGCGAGAATTAAGGGGTTAAATAAAAAAAAAAAAACGGGTTTTTTTTCTTTTTTTTTTAAGTTTGTCAGCGTTGATTTCAAAAGTACAGGATGCATTTTGTTTATCATTTACACCATTGGATAAGTTTTCGAAATCATTTGTATGCGTGATTTACCTATATAACTATTATTATTATTATTATTTAATTAAAATTTTGTATTTTTCTTTTTTTTTTCGGGCGCAGAGGTTGCGGTTGGTCATTGTTTCTCATCTTGGCGACGATATCTTATGCTTTTATTAACGAATTGAAACGGCTATATTATTTAGAAAAAAATACGAACAGCATGGGAAAACTGTTTGTAATTTTGGTAGTTCTTAGTTATCCCGTCGACCAATTTCGCCAAATTATATAAATCGCCAACTATACAAATTGACATCATTTTTTATTTTAAATAACGAAAGAACAAACTAGAAAACAGTAATTCTGCTTTTTCAGAATTTAGTGTCGCCCCCGATGAAAAAAATAATGTGTTGGATAAATAGTACAAAACATATTTCAATTTTAAGACTTAGAGCACACGCTTTTATTTTATGTAAAATGATGTCATTCGCATCCGCTTAAGAACTCCACATTTACGATCCACTCCTAAACATCTACAGTAAAGCATCCATAGGACGTCACTATCGCAAAATAATACACAAATGCAGCAAAAAAATGCCGGTATTAAAGAAACTCGACAAAAAAACTCCTATCTAATGATTCATAGGCCTTCATTTGCTTTTAACATTAATACAGATATTTAAAATTAAATATCGTTTATAATATCTCCATGTTTTAATAAAAATCATTCGTTTGTATTTTTTTTTTTTTTCAAAATAGCACGTAATTTTAATTACATTTTCTTTCGGTTGTTATGAGAAAATGGCAACAAAAGTATATAATTAGTATTTTAGAACTGTTTTTCCTTTACTTTCTACAGAAACGGAGTATTTCCGTTGCCAATATTAAGCAAATGGCTGTAAAAACTACAAAATATTAATATTTCAAAAATAAATGGCGATACAGTTTTCAAATAAATTGCATTTAAAAGTACTTTTTTTCCCAATACGACGGTATGAAAATTCAAAATCTGCAATGCTTGGAAATTAAAAAGATTGCTATAGAGTATTTAATCGTACGATGATAATTCTGCTTCGTTTTACGGCTGGCTTCTGTAAGGTAACGTTATTTTTTGGAGGCGGCACAAAATAAGCTGGGAGAAAGAAATAGCATACCGGGGGCTAATAAATTAGGATAACATTAATAAAAATACAAATAAAACGACGAAATAAAAATCATTTGATGACGTAAACACGTGTAATTTTCTTAAAGTTAAGTAAATGTGACATTTACGATCAACCATTATTGGCATTTTATTTTATAGTTTGGCGATAGATTTTTGGTCGATTTTGGGGATAACTAAGTAGTACCGTAATTTTATTTAAAATATAATCTTAAAAAAAAAAAAAAAAAAAAAAAAAAAAAAAAACGAAAGGAAGCTTAGAATTATTTTTAAGTGATTTGTGTAATTACACATTATTTATTTATTTATTTATTTATTTTTATTTATTTATTTATTATTTTTTTTTACTTTATTACTTTTTAGTATAACTGCGTATACACCCCCATTTTCCTGATAGGTGATTACAGGATTTTTGAAAAATCTTCCGTAATTGAGTACCCCACAAAATTGGCTTATAAATTATGTTATTGGAAGCATCTTTCATGTTTGAAGAGAATTCTTCAGGATGAATCATATTACAAAAGTTGAACCGATTTCACAATTAATGATTATTTAGAAATTTATGGTTTTTTACTTAATTAGTTTTCACATTGGCACGCTCAATGCAGTAATGAACAATCTGGCTGAGAGTGAAAAATTGAGAAGCTTGGGCCGTTATTCGCGGGTTCGAACATATATAATTATGATTTTACGTAATAAAATTTGCTTTTTTTCTCTTATGCGGGAGCAAATGTTTCCAAAAATGTTTTTCTTTCATCATGGCTACAACATATCTCAATATCCTTGGTTAAAATTTTTAAACTTCAAAACCAGTTAGATAAATACAGGAAACAGTTCCATATCCTGTTCCCGTTTTTATGGCGAACTTATTTTGGCGATGAATTTCTCGATGTGGTTGTTGCCATCTCCAGCATTTGTGATTGTTTTTTTATTACTTGAATGTTACTGGTGGATAAGTAACAATTTTGAATGCTTTTTTAAATTTAATTTTTTTTAATATTTATATTTTTTAATTTAATTTTTTTTAATATTTATATTTTTTAATTTATAATTTTCCGTAGATTTTTTAAACGATATTTTTCTGTATATGTAATATTATGTAGATATACATAAAACTAATACATATATATATTATTTTCGATTTAAAAATAAATAATTATAAATATTTAAAAAACGTATTTTTCCACTATCTTAAAAATTTTGGTAAGATGCCAGATCGGCTATTGGTGCCATTTTGGATTCCTTCGCCAATCGCGCCAACCCGGACAAGATACGAAACTCTCCTCAAAATTTAAAATTTCATGCCCTTTATTTTGCTTTTTCTTTTCTTTAAAATTTTTTAGTTTTATGTTAATATTAGCATCTGAGTAATTCGGAATTCAAGGTTATTATTACGGATATTTATGCAATTATGTATTAATATCATTTTCATAAATATTGCTATTTTGGAAAAGAAAATATATGCTTCCTTAAAGCTTAGATGATATGTTTATTAGGTACTACTTGATTATCCCGTCGACCAATTTCGCCAAACTATTTAGCCAAATTATACAAATGGAAGTATAGAATGATTCTAAAATTTTGCTTGTTATTTATTTATTATTATTATTATTTGCGAATTAAATTTTTGTAAATTAATGAATTTAAATTAAAAAATATACTAAAGAATAGGGTTACTTTAACATGTTCACGCCGGCGCGGCGGGTCACACTCGACTGTGTCAGAGTTGTCAAGTCTCCGGCTTTCTTTCACACCACTATTATTTTAGAGAAAATGTTTTTCCTTTAAATCGGCCAATTGTTCTAATTAAATAAAACAACATTTTCTCTATTAAAATACTGGTATACAAAAAGCCGAAGACTTTGCAGATCTGAGACAGTCCAGTGTGACCCACCGCGCCGGCGTGAACGTGTTAATAATGATGTTCACATATGGCATAGCAACATACCAAATATAAAATTTGATTTATTTAGATGATTTCCAACAAAAGAATAATAATAGTTTACGTATTTAAATGCATAATTATTGAATTAAACCACATACAAAGCAATAATTTTAAGATATTGTATTTGTGAATAAAATTTAAGTAACTTAAATGTAACAATCGAATTTATTAAAAACCGCAATAAATATCAATGATACGGAAAATTGTAACGAACCTCATGCTCTATTTTTAGTCAAAAAATGTAGACGGATATAGCTAAAACATGCATGTAAACATTAAATATAGAATTGAAGAGAAAAAATCGAAATTTGCAGCAATTTTAAATAACGAAAGAACAAATAAATTGGTAAAACATTAATAAAAATGCAAATAAAACGTCGAATTAAAAAGACTTGATGACGTAACAAACACTTGCATCCTGTTTAATGTCAAGTGAGTGTGGCATTTACGATCATCCATTATTGGCATTTAATCTTACAGTTTAGCGACAGTTTTTGGTCGACGGGATAATCAAGTATAGTACCGTTCATAGCATTCCGGGCTAATATTTCGTAGCTGGATATCTCGCAAATTGACGTATCTCTCTATTCTAAAAAAAAGTAACTACCGCTGTCACCGCCGCGGCCGCCGCCGCCGCCGCCACCGCCACCGGTTTTGAATTTTTTGTGACCCGAGGTCTTTCTTCGTTAATATTAAGGAAAATAATGCATACAAAAATATGAAAATCGGTAGTATTATACAGAAATGTTTGATAAACACGCTGATGCAGGCAGTTTTCAAATCGAAGAATTATTTTAAGAGATATTTAATGCTAAAGTTAGACAAAATCGTTCCACTAAAAAAGTTTTATAGGAGCAAAAACTATTCATCGGAATTTAATCATTTTTAGATCATTTTATGCGTTTGAAGTTCCCGGTGTGCAGACTGTAACTCGTTTTTTAATTTGACTCATTTTTTGAGGTTTTATTTCCATTTTAAATTCAAATTTTCAGCATTTCGAGAGATATTTTTTACTTACTAGGGGGCTCGGCCCCCTACGAGCTACGCTCGCCAACCCCCGTCCAGACACCGCAGACTCTAAATGCACGCTAATTTGATCGGCTTTAAAAAGATTTCGAAAGATTGAATTATAATTTAAAAAACAGTGGCGATCTCCCTATAAACGAATTTCTATTCATTTCTCTTTGATTAGGGAATTTTAACGCCAAATCCGCTGCGGTACTACTTGATTATCCTGTCGACCAATTTCGCCAAATTATATAAATCGCCAAACCACTTGCCAAATTATACAAATTGATATAATTTTTATTTTAAATAACGAAAGAACAAATAAATTCGTACAACATTAATAAAAACACAAATAAAACATCGAAATAAAAATAACTTGATGACGTATACACGTGTAACAACATTTCAAAATAAGCTAATATAAAAGGAATTAAGTAAAGAGAGTCTTTGTCTCCCGGTATTTTTTAACAAAGCGAAAAGAAAGTTCTTTTAAATGAGACATTTTAAATTAATTCTCAAAATATCAAATAAATGTCTAGCGCAATTTCTAAATTTAAACTTTTTTGCAATATTATTTTGTGTTCATTTTATGTAATAACTATAATGTGACATAAATATGACGTAATTTCTCCTAAGACTTCTAACGCATGTTAATGAATTTATTATTTTACAATATCCTTTCTCTTTTAAAATTCACGTGTATACTTTTTATGACGTAATTATTAATAAGTTCCTGCTTTTTATACGTAATTATTTAATTCTAATTTGAAAGTTTTTTTCCTGTTTATAATAGTCACGTGTAAATAAATTTTTAATTTGAAGCAAACATTATTGCTTGCGCTTTTTATACAGTTGGCAACAGTTTAAATTAGTACAATTTTCTGAAATCTGTAAAAAATATCTCTAGAAATGCTGAAAATTTGAATTTAAAATAGATATAAAACCTCGAAAAATGAGTCAAATTTAAAAAATAAATCAATTCTGCACACCGGGAAATTATAACGTATAAAATGAACTAAAAATTATTAAATTCCGATGTATAGTTTTTGCTACTATAAAACTTTTTTAGTGGAACGATTTCGTCAAACTTTAGCATTAAATATCTCTTAAAATAATTCTTCGATTTGAAAACTGTCTGCATCAGCGTGTTTATCAAACATTTCTGTATAATACTACCGATTTTCATATTTTTGTATGCATTATTTTTCTTAATATTAACGAAGATAGACCTCCGGTCAGAAAAAAATCAAAACCGGCGGCGGCGGCAGCGGCGGTGACAGCGGTAGTTACTTTTTTTTAGAATAGAGAGATTTTAGAAAATTGTACTAATTTAACCTGTTGCCAACTGTATAAACAGCGAAAATAATAATGTTTGCTTCAAATTAAAACTTTATTTTACACGTGACTATTATTAACAGAAAAAAAAACTTTCAAATTAGGTTTAAATAATTACGTATATAAAGCAGGAACTTATTGAAAATACTTCATAAAAACTATAATTACACGTGAATTTTAAAAGAAAAAGGATATTGTAAAATAATAAATTCATTAACATGCGTTAAAAGTCTTAAATAGGAGAAATTACGTCACATTACACTTATTACGTAAAATGAACAAAAAATAATATTGAAAAGAGTTTAAATTTAAAAATTGCGCGAGACATTATTTTGATATTTTGAGATTATATTAATAAGATTAATATTAATTTTATTGAACGCGTTTAGACTACTTTCGAGCGACTATTTAGTAATTTAATAAAAATAAAAATGATTACAAGCTGAAAATGAAGTGTCATCGACAAAAAATATGATTTGAAAGAGAAAAATCTGTGAAGCAGAAAATAAAGAAATTGGGCACAGATGTCATATTCGCCCCATGTTGGCGCGATTTCTTTCTGACGCCAATGTCATATACGCAACGGGTACTTAACTGGCGCCAAAGTGTCGTTATTTTGCTTGATGTGGTAACCCGGATTATGTTGTTTATGCTGTTGATGTTTTCGCCAAATTGGCAACCGAAAAAAAAATCGCGCCAATATGGGGCGAATATGATATCTGTGCCAGAAAGTGCTTAAATGGTTTAGTTAAGATTCGTTAACCTTCTGTGTCGTTTCCGTAAAAAGAAGGCATTGGTATTTGTGAAATATATTTGCATTTTGATGCAGATTTGCTTATTATATTAGCTTATTTTGAAATGTTTAACTGATTTCATATAATCAAAGACGAATACAGCCATTGTATCTTTTAACAGCAGCTGATTTTTCCTTAAAATTCTACAATCTAAGAGAAATGAATAGAAACCCGTTTATAGGGAGATCGCCTCTGTTTTTTAAATTATAGTTCAATCTTTCAAAATCTGTTTAAAGCCGATCAAATTAGCGTGCTTTTAGAGACTGCGGTGTCTGAATGGGGGTTGGCGAGCGTAGCTCGTAGGGGACCGAGCCCCCTAGTTAAATATGATTTTGAAAGCATCGTTTTTGTTTGAAGCAAAACCTTCATGATGTATTATTCCATTACAGAAAATTATATCATCTTTTACCATATTTCATTTGCATTTCAACTGAACGGTTTATATTATGTTGATAGAAATTACGATCTTAGTTTTGGGGGTTAGGTATACAATACATTGTTCTACAACGCTTAGTTATAGAATTACGGGGAAAATTCTTAATTTTGTGAACCCGATTATTAAAGATTACCTTTTTTAAGAATTTCATGAATTAAAATAAGTTTTTTTTTTTTTTTCATTTTGAGAGAGCTTTTCGTGACGTATTAAAAAGAGTGCTGCATTTTAACTGATGGTGGAAGCTACAGTATTATTTACTGCTATTACAGTTTTAACTGCATTTTTTTCTGCTAAAATAGAAATAGGAAAAACTGTGGCAGAATTGCGTTTTACGAAATATAACAAAACATAGGGCGATATAGCATTTAAACTACCAGAATCACACATGATACGACCGAAAAGTTCGGAATTTAAAAGATAAGAAATGAGAATGAATCGCCTGAACATTATTTCGATGCGACGGACAATCTCTGCTATCATTGTAATGCACTGCATTTCAGTAGTGTAGCTATTAAATGACATTTTGATTCCTGTTGCCATAACGGCTTCATTTTCCTGCTAAATCAAACTGTAATTGATCAACTAAAATAGTAGTTGGTGTTTAATAATTCAAATTTTGTCCCAACACATTAGTAAATACAATATTGTAATGATACATCGTTTACTTCATTTCTCTAAATCAGGAAATACATTCCACAGATATATTTTCTTTGATTCAAGTTGGAAAAATAGGACCAGCGTAGCGGGCGTAGCCTGCTAGTTTTATATAAATGATGTCATCCGCATCCGCTGAAGCATTCTTCATTTACGATCCAGTCTTAAACAACATCTACAGTATAGTACGCATAGGACGTCACTATCGCTGAATAATACACAAATCTTTATATTTTTTCAAAATAGCACGTATTTTAATTGCATTTTTTTTTTAGTTGTTGTGGGAAAATGGCAACAAAAAGGTATAATTACTATTTTCCAACTAATTTTCTTTTACTTTCTACAGAAATAGAGTACATGAATTGCCAAAGTTAAAGAAAAAGCTCTAAAAACTACAAAAAAATTAATATTTCAAAAATAAATTGAGATACAGTTTTTAAACAAATTGCATTTAAAAGTACTTTTTTCACAATAGGACGGTATAAAAATTGAAAATGTGTGATGCTTAGAAGTTTAAAAAATTTCAGTAGAGTATTTAATCGTACAATAATACATCTGCTTTGTTTTAGGACTGGCTTATACAACGGAACGTTATTTGTTAGATTTAGGAGATACAAAAACAAAAAACTTAAAGAATTTCCTGGAAAAAAAAACCAGAATTATTAAAAGCGTAAGAAAATAAAAATTGTTGGGAAGGCTTATAAATGGCACTTTCTCAAAAAAGGGAAATTTCCCATGTATAAAAGGGGTGTTTATATTCGGAAGAGGGCTTACTTTAGGTACTTTATGGTAGCCTCAATGATCAAGGCTGGCCAAAACGAGTGGGGGCGTGGGAAGTGCGATGCATCTGTATTCTACAAAGAGACTAATGTCCAGCTCTCAACGAGACATTCTAAAAAACTTTTAAAGAAAAATATACAGTTCAGAAAACGTTTAAACCAGGATTCATGTTCATAGTTCATACCTACATTTATACCCCTATTACCTCACACACACACACCCTAGGAGACACACGCACCTTATTTTACTGAGAGTTTTTTTTTAAAAATGCCGGTCACTAGATGGACATGATAGAAGGAAATTTCTGAGAGTAAATATTCTGAAACACGTGACCATGCTAGATTGAACAGGCAGTGTTGCCAGATTGGGAACTTTTTGAATTCAGATTATTTGACTGTCACCACTTTCTTAAAATTGTATAATTCCCTTATTTTTCAGAATTTTTAATCTATTTTTAAACAGGGGGAATATTTCTATTTCAAAAGAGATGTGACAATCAACAATCTGGGGACACTGTGAACAGGGCTAGCAGGGGAGGTAGTGTTACAGGTGTCCCGCGTAAATAAGAGCTCCAAATGCTCTGTACACCACTAATTTCTGACAGTTTATTTTGCCATCTTTAATCGCACATAATACTGCTATTACATAAGGGGAAGAAAATAAATTAATGATGTCCATAGTTCAAGCCCCGATTTGCGCGGGACATTTGGAGAGATGCGTGTGGCGGGTGCAATGCATTTTGATTCCACAAAGAGACTGGATGTCCCGCCCCAACGAAACATTTTAAAAATCTTTTAAGAAAAATATATATTTCTGGAAAAAATTGAAATGAGTTCACACCTGTATTTATATCTCTCTTCCCCCTCAGATAAACACACGGGAGGAAATTCAAGAACCTATTATTATCTTTGAATAATTGTTGGACCCCAAAAATACTTCAGGTACCGGGGTTCCTTGAGGAGAAGGCTGATTCTGATTTTATCAAAAGTAAAAGGGAGTAATAAATAAAGAAAAATGTAAAAGAAGCAAATTAAAAGAGATTTTTTTTCCCTTGAAACATTTGTATCGAATGATTTCATTCTATTCTGAATTGGTAACAATCATGTAATTAACTGATTAACGTATCGCTACGTTTAAATAGCCAATTTTGTAAAAATACCAAAAATAATTTTCGGTGTTTTATTGGATAGACTGCGCAATTAGCAATCCACAAAAGATTTTTTTTTCTTTGTATGACTAATTATAGAACTAACCATACTTGTGGTATAGTGTCTAGAACAGTGGTTCCCAAAAAGTGCTAAGAAAATTTGAAGTCCATAAACGTAGAAAAGATGCTGAACGATAAATGTGGATCGCAGCGTCATTTGGTCGCTCAAAAGTTAACATTGTATAAATATAGCGGCTATGAGATACTTAAATAACGTTTGCGTTTGAGCTACCAGATGCCGTAGGAGGATTTTTTTCAGTGTTTGTTTGGTCCGTTGAATTTAGACACCAGTATTTTCTTCGAGTATTCTTCACCTTTTCTTTCTTTTTTTCTTTTTTTTTTTTAAATAAGGGGAATACTTTTAGAAATGACTGGTATTAAAACTGAAGAGACCATACAAATGCTGAAAAAGATCGCCTTCGACATCCGCCTTTTTTGTGTCATCGCGGAGGCCTAAAAAGTCTCCAGGCTGCATAGACGTAGCGCAGATGAGGAAACAATAATATGCATACAAGTTGAAAATTTTTCAACTGAGTAAAAAAGTGGAGCTCACTCTGTAAACAGAATTCAGAACTGGCTTAAACACTGAGCTCCATAATAGTACGGAGAACTAACTCATCGATCTACAGGGTGTCCAGCGAATAAGACCCTGATTTCAAAATTAAATATCTCAAAAACAAAGATCAATAGAATTATGCGGTAAATGGTTTGTTTATTAGCTAAGCTGTAAAAACGTTATGCAGAAGTTTCAAAATTTAGTTGCAAAAACCGTTAACAGATGGCGCTGTAATCGCAACACTTGTAAACTGCTTCGAAGTCCAGAGCAATGGCGTCTCATTCCTAGATGGCTCCCATACGTAAAAACGAATATTGGGAAAGTCCATTTTTTCACTGGAGTGATATACAGAAGTGGAGACATCTGGTCACAGAATTATTGCATCAGCTTTAATTTTAGAAAATTTCAATTAATAGAATTTTCAATAAAAAGTTTGGAAATCATTATAAGAATTTTTAAAATATTTTATTAAATTTAATCTTTAATGCCATATAATTATTTAAATCAAAATGCATATATTTAGAAAAATAATTTTGTACTTTTTATTTATTTTTTATATTTTTAAATCACGGCATAATATTTTGGTATTATTGTTTATACCTGAATTATTATAAATAAAAAAGTAATTATTCACTTTTCATTTATTTTTAAATCACGGCATAATACTTTGGTTTTAGCACAACACCTATATTTCTTTTCTTTGTAAACAAAGTTTTAGAGACAGAAATTATGCATTAAATTATTTCTTTTTTTAAAGGAATTGATGATAAGTCATATCATCAACGTCAAAGTAAAAGTATTTTGGATGCTGCATTCCTTTCGAACACTTCGGATCCTATCGCTAGAAGCTGCACCATATTTCTGTGCTCAATGATGGAAAAAAATGAAAACGAGTTTTTAAAATTAAAATTATTTTTTAACTTAATTAAATTTTTAAAAATAGAAACTTTGTATTTTTTCATCCAAACTATTCTCTATAATTAAAAAAAAAGGATTTATGAATCATTATTATAAATGCTCAATGATTTTTAAAAAAGGGGTTTCTTTTAACTTAATTAAATTTTAAAACCAGAAACTTTAGATTTTTTTATTCAAACTTTTTTCACAGTTTAAATAAATATTAAAAAGTAAAGATTTCCATTTTTTTTCAAATCCTCCTCTACTTGGATTCGATTCCACGATCTACCAATTAGGAGAGAAAAGACATACCACAGAGATATTGGTAAACGGACCGAAGTAGCTTATAACAAAATTTCAATTAAAACAAATCTCAATTCTGTCAACACATGGCTCCGCTTCTGCACATTACCCAAATAAAATATTTTTTAAGTTCTTATATAATGATTGCTAAACTTTTTATTGAAAATTCTGTTAATTGAAATTCTCTAAAATTGAAGCTGAGGCAATAATTCTGTGACCAGATGCCTCCACTTCTGCACATCACCCCAACGAAAAAGCGGTCTTTCCCAATTTTCGTTGTTCCCTAGAAAGCCATCTAGGATTGAGACGCTAGGGCTCTCAACTTCAAAACACAATTTATAGGCATTGAGATTACAGCGCCATCTGTTAGCGGTTTTTGCAACTAATTTGTGAAACTTCTGTACAACCTTTTTACGGCTTAGCTAATAAAGAAACCGTTTACCGCATAATTCTATTGATCTTTGTTTTTGAGATATTTAATTTTGAAGTGAGGGTCTTATTCGCTGGACACCCTGTATATATCTTGTTCAAATTTTCAATCGTCAATAAAATACTTATTATTCATCCAATCAAGCTCAGATAATTTCTTTAAACTTGTAGTGGATGACACTTGATGTTAATCCATTTTTTTTTAAATATTAATTCATTAATTAAATTAAATTAATTAATTTTCAATAATCGAGAGAGCTCTCTTCTTGATCAAGGTATTTTAAGACCGAAAGAGCCCTCTTCTTGATCAAGGCATTTTAAGCGCCACTCAAGAGAAAAGAAGAATAGGAGGAAAAGAAATTCTCTTATTGACCTAAGTAGGAATTGACTTAAAATATTTCTTTTTATATTACTTTTCTATATTACTTACCTATTTTTTTTTTAACTACTTGTATTGATGGCTTTTAAGTTGTGTTTAATTGTTAGTTCCTATCTATAAAAACTGTTTTGATGAGGTCTATAGTTGTCTTTGATAGTTAGAGTTGCAGTAAAGCTAGAGATCCTACATACATAACTTCCAGGTTGTATAATATTTTAACGGAGCTTCTGACTGTAAAATAGTCAATGAAACATCGTCTTCATTTTGAAAGACCTATCCAATGATATGCCACTGAATATGGTGCGTAATTTGTTTTCGTCTCTACCGCCATTTTGAATTTATAAAAACAAAACCTAGCCTATAACCATCGGGCCGTTAAAACGAATCGACAGAAACCTCATTCATTAAAATCCATCCAGCCGTTGGGATGTTTCGAGGGTATAAAGAAATCCACATACACAGATACGCGTGAAACACATAACCCTTCTTTTCAGCCGGGTAGGGTAATTATCAAAAGTTAAAAAACACAGCCATCTTCTGTACTTTATAGTATCCGATTTTTGTTAGTCTTTAAATTTGACAATTTATGATTTGCGAAATATCCTGACATGATGGTTAAAAATTGATGTAATTTTCGGATTCAGTGCTAAAAAATACATAAAAGTTAAAAAAACCAACAATCGCAGTCTTGTATTATCTAATCTAAAACTTATTCTTAAACTTCTTCGCGGTAATCTATCCGAAATTTTTTGTGTTATCCTGTAAAATAAGTATAAATGGTAACCGCCGAAAATCATAATAATATTAGATTGTTCTTGGATTTGCGCCAGTATGTAACTCATTTATTACATGTAACTAAATTTTATCTAAGTGTACACACTAAGTTATACACACTTTAATTCATATGTTTGATAAAACTGTGCAAGAACTTGACACAAGTTAGAAGCGTCTAAGATTTTAGCTCACCGAAAAATTGTACTTTTTAGCTAAAAACCCATTAACTCCTAAAGTACTCGACCGATTTCGATAAAAAAAAATTTTGGTGGTAGAGTATAAGTATAAGATCATATGTGGCACACAGTTTTAAAAAAAATTAATTATTTTCGGAAAAAAAGTTTCTGAAAGTAGAAAATTTCTGAAAAATTACCATTGCCCTAAAATAAAAATATTTAGTCGCAGAACAAAAACTGTCTACCATAAGTCTAGAGTAGTGTTGCCAATTTGGCCTCCATTTTTTGTCGTAATTTCAAATTCGTACCAGAAATTTTGAAAGAACAACCTTAACTTTATGTAAATAACAAATATTGTTTTTAATTTCTGTTACAAATTCGGATTTTCTGAATAAAACTGGAGCCCAATCTGGCAAACCTGGTCTAGATGTCTGCACGGGCCGCAATTTCCGAGCACGGCCCTGCCCGAACAAAAGCTATCTTAGCCCGGCCCACCCCGGTGTAAAAATTAAAATTTCGGCCCGAACCCGGCCGTTTATATTTTTACTGTTCACGTCCCGGCCCGTACAAAATCTATGAAAACAGGCCCGGCCCGTTCAAAAATTAATTAAATCAGGCCCGACCTGATTTCTACAAAAATTCAGATTTTCCTTAACATATAATTAAGATTCTTTTAAAGAATAATGCATTTACATATTTATGGGATAATATTACAGTATATTTTAAAATTACTATGTGTTCGCAAGACAGAAAATACACAATAGCAACGCTAATGATTACTTAGATTCTTAGACTTTTCAACATTCTTATAATTATTCATTTAAAAATTAATGTAGTTTAGAATAAAAGGAGGGTTAAAAACATCATAACTTTTGAAGCTTTATAATAAAAAGTAGATTTGTGAAAATATTTATCTGTCAGGCGGGTCGAGCTAAGATAGCTTTTGTTATTTCTGTAGTACTTGTCGGCTTTTTTTTCAAAAAAAAAAAAAAAAAAAAAAAAAAAAAATCCTGCTGTATAGTACAATTCTCAAATATATTAATTTACATAAGAAATTATCAACTTTTAATTTAGTATAAATTTCGTCAGTGCAAATGAAGTATTGATAGGTCTATAGCAAAAGCTTACTATATTAATTATGTGTATAACGCTTTTTTTTTTTTTTCTTTTAAAGAGTTTGAGAAATGTTTTCCAACTTTTTCACTATAAACAATTTGTTTAAAGCTCTGAGATTTAAATGATTACTAAATATATATTGAAAAACGACTAATTAAGAGTTAATTAAGAGACATTGATAAGTATGTTATCGTGAAATTTGATTAAAACCTCTACACATAGCACAAAAGAACATTTTTTTCTTTAGCATTCCCCTTCGTTTGTATTTAATCATTATAAATAATATGAAATGAAATTGTGTAACATAAATATAAATAACAGTTTCAATAAAATTTTTTATTTTAATTTTTAGTTGTATAAAAATATACACACAGTTAGCACAGCTAATAAGTAATTTTTAAAAGCGACAAGAATGTTAAATTAATTTAAATGGGGTGGGGTCTTATGAAAGAATACAATTGCATAGAAGTAGATGTTGTTTCGGTTTGAGCCTATATACATTATTCTTGTTATAAAATCTAGTTTTAAAAGATTTTTTAAAAGAAAGCAATTTTTTTTCCCATTTGTATCTCATCAGTTTTTAAGTGCTCTCTTTAGTTTTTAAACTCTCAACGTCCCCCCCCCCCCCCCCACCCCCATCAGTTTGCCAGTATACATATATAATGTATACTTGAAATGAAATCACATGTCTAAAAATCAAAAGAAAAAATACAAAAGTTAATCATAGGAACTTGTAAATGCAAATATATATAAAACTGGCTATAATATATATATATACAGTAAAACCCGTTTAAGAAGTTCCCGCTTAAGAAGTTTTCCCGTTTAAGAAGTTTATATTTTCGATTCCCATTTTTTTCTTATTCTTACAACGCTAAAATAACTCATTTAAGAAGTTTAGTTCGAAAATCCTTACCACTTAAAAAGTTTTATTTTTCCTTCCATTTTTACTTTCAAAGAGCGTTTATTTTGTATTTTTGATTATTATTTTATTTTCTGTGCTGGAAATCTCTATTTATATTCTTCGTTTTTCAAAAAGGTCAATGTTTAAGACTGATAGCAGTTATGGTTACCTTTATTTCACCTTAAAATCTGTTTAACGTGTTTGATGGAAATGGAATGTGGGTAGAGGATCGGTCCCTCGTCACTGTAAAAATAGTGACTGATAAAGAGAAAAGGGAATTGCTCCGCCCTACCGAGGGGTGGTTCTTTCAGTTCAATAGTTAGAACAGATTCTTTCCCACCACCCTCTTCCATTAGTGCAATGTACCAAAGCTGCGTTTGGTTTTTTCATTTCACAGTTTTTAAGTCAGTGTAAAGTGCATAACATCAAAGCTTTCTCGTTAGAAAATGCACGAACAAAAAATTCTGGGGTTTTTTTTTTTTCCAAAAATGTCGGGCAAGACAATTAAAAGAAAAGCTTTTTCAATTGAAGACAAAATCAAAATTTTGAAAGAAGTTGATAGTAACGCGAAAACAACAAGAGTTGAAATTGCAGAGAAGTTGGACATACCAGTGACTACTCTGAATGGAATTCTAGCAAAACGAGATCTCATTTTAAACTGTTCTGAAAAATCTCGTAAAATTAAAAATGTGAAAAGAGGAAAATATGAAGTTATGGAAGAAAAGTTATTGATTAAAGGTTGCCGAAAAAAAACAGAAACAAAAAACTATAACCGATTTTTTTTGCTAAAACATATCAAATGACTCTTAAAGAGAAATTTCTTGTCTTGGATTAAATAAAGAGGTGCAAACTAATTTAAATTTCTTAAGAAAACTCAATTTTATAGAAAGTACTCTTTGTATTATTGTACTAAGATAAAATAAATCCTCTTCTAAATATCAATATTTAAACTATTGATTTTTTCAAAAAATGCTAATTTCCCGTTTAAGAAGTTTTACCCTTCCATTCCCTTGTGAAACTTCTTAAGCGGGTTTCACTGTATATATATATTTATATATATATGTGTGTGTGTGTGTATATATATAGGGGAGAGTGGAGAGGAATGGGACATTTTTTACAAAAATAAGAAAATCAACTTTGTTTGACACAAAAACAAAAATTTCGATTTATAGAATACAAAATTAAACACTTTCTAATGTTCTTGAACAATATAGAAACATAATTTGCAGAAACAATTTTATAATTAAAGAAATTGTAACTTTCAAAACGTGTCCCATACCTCCTTATTAACAGGGAGGTATGGGGCAGCTATAAAACAATGCATAATAAGGCACAGATAGTCTAGTATCGGCTATATATACAGTCTAACAAAGATTGTTGGTTGATAATGTCTGTGCTACAATATCAAATTCCAGTATTTTCATCACTGGAAGGAAAATTCAGGATTGTCAGTCAGAGATGACATTAAAAAATCATCAGTTCAATTTATTTACATTTTGAAGTAAATGAATATATTTTCAATGTTATAATTAATATATTATCCTCTAAAAATATTTGGATATTAGCAATTTACATTAATCTTATTAAAAAGAAGGAATTAGGCTTGTCCCATTCCTCCCTTTGTTGGAATGTCCCATTCTTACCTCTACCTTCTTTTATGTTAAAATTCTTGTATAAACAAAAATGCTGCTTTTACGCATAGTTTAAATTATGGATAATATACAGCACAATGTTCCACAAATAGGGAAACTATACATATACGCGTAAACAAATCATTAATATACAAAAAGCATAAAAAGTATATGAAGCAAATTTACTTTTGATTTTTGAAATAATCTTTTCCTATAGAAAATTGCAAGCTTATGCAGATCAACAACTTTTTTCAACTGAACATCGGGGTACCATTGCTTCATCTAATGTATACTTGGTGAAATGTTTAGAATGATATAGAGAGGAGAAAAACCTATGTCCCATTCCTCCCACTGTCCTATTCCACCTCACTCTCCCCTACTTTAACCTTTAACTGATGTTACCGGTCTCTGAGATCGCGATTTTTTTTAATTTTTATAGTTTAACTTGTAATTTTCAGTTTAACTACAAACACTACCGATATTTTGTTCTGTTTGGAACTTTAGTACTATCACCAGATACTTTTGAATCGGTGAATTTTAATTATAACTGTCCTGTACAAAATGTTTAGTACAAAAACACCATCCTATGCGTTAATTGTGCCTTTTATTCATCTTTCGATGGAGCGGTCTCACAGACCGCTTCACATTAGTTATGTGACAATTTCTGCGAAATCAGTTAAAGGTTAAAACTGCAGCTATTATGGGGCCTATATGTGGTACCTTGATTTTTAATTCGTATATTTTTTAAATATTTTATTTAGCAAAGTATATGCTTATCCAGCGTTAATGATATTCATGCATCCTGCATCCAGAACCATTTTAAGGCATTTTACAGCCCTGCGCCTGATTGATTTTTCGGAAGTTCCAATGTATAAATCTATTCTTACTGTAATGTATCTGTGTTCTTTATTTTTCTTAAATGTACTTAATTTCAGGAAAACTAGCAACATAGAAAAGCTAAGGCTTTAAAACTAAAGTAAAAGCTTAACATATTCCGTAATTTTAAATTAATAAATTTTAAGTTGATAGGAAAATAGGTGATACATTCATGGGAATAAGCTAGAGCAATAAAAATATTAATATATAATATGAGCTTGTTATTAAAATACTCCTCGGATTTTAAATATTTTTAAGTTTAACTTTTAAAAAAATATCCTTCAACTGGTCAGCTATTATTCAAAATATTATATACTGCCCATTTAAAAATTGTTGCACTTTCATTGGTTAATACATGCAAATATTCGATTAAAAATCGATTATCTTATTCTTAAATCACCGCTCCCTGAATACTAGGCCTGAGCGCTGGACCAAAAATGGTGGCTGCCGAAGGCGGATTTTTTTCAGCGTGTGTACGGTCCCTTAAATATTCCTACCAATAATTTTTTGAAGTTTTTTCCGCTTCATTTTTCTGAGAATAAACAAGGTAGAGAAATCTTTTATAAAATACTGGTGTCTACATTTAAGGGACCGTACCTACGCTAAAAAAAATCCGCCTTCGGCAGCCGCCATTTTTGTGTGAGCGTTCAGGCCTCAGGCCTAGTATTCAGGGGGCGGTGCTTAAATCGTACGTGACGTCAGCAGTTGCGGAAGGTTAAAGATGTTTGTCAGGAATCGCGACTTTCAGTTCTTTCCCCCCTTCTCTCGTAAACCCTCCCTTTTGCAGCACAACTTTGCGGGCGTTTGACGTGAATACGCGCGTTATGCTCGAAAGCTGATATTGAGTCGAGTCTTTGGGTCCAGAGCAGGATTTAGCATTTCTGGGGCCGCAGTCTACTCAAAATTTTGGGCCCCTGCAACTACTCCCTCCCTCCAACACACACACACGCAACTTTTTTTTTTTTTCAATCCTTAAAAACAAATTTTAAAAAACTGATTATGTATATTGTTACTCAAATTTTATTTTTGGTATTTTTAATAGCGTTCTTAATTATTTTATTTAAACACGTATTTTAACTCTTTATGTCCCAAATTATAAAAATAGTGAAAAATTCATCAAGTACTTTTTTTGATTTTTTAAAAAAAATCATTAGAATATTTACAGAATCAATAAAATTTAGAAGAACGTTGCCAGTTAATATTAATGAACGAAATACTTATTTATAGGAATTTTGTAAAATATTTATTAAGTCCAGTCAATTTTTTTATATAAAATATTTTTAAAGTATTTTATTGAATTAGGAAATGCACAAATATAATGGCCTTACAATAGAAATATAAAAATACATTTTTAAATTCATTTTTGTCCAGAGAAGCATAAAATTGTCAGTGTCCTTATTCAGAAATTATATAACGGAATGGCGTTTTCCATTTTTTGGTAAATCAGAAGACTTTTCAAAAAATACTCTCAAAGTAAGTGTTTTGAACCAAATTTCTGGACGCGGCAGCGCAAAAAGGGGTGTCACGTAACAAGAATAGCTTATTACTCAATAAGTAATTTTTTTTTTTTTTTATGAAAAACTTTATTTATTCGATTCCAAATCGCTTTAACAGTTAGGACTATCAATTTTAAGCTCGTTTAAAAATTTGTCAGAAAATGCGTTAGAAAGTTTTGAGTTTGTTTTTTAAACGTATTGAGTTTTAGAAAATAGAACAAAAGGAAAATACATGAATATGGAAATTTTAATAAAATGAAGATGTTGGTAAAGCTATTTAAATAATGAAATTCATAAGAAATCAACTAACTTAAATTAATAAGGTAACAAGATGACGATAAATAGTTCACAAACAATCCAACTAATATGAGACGTGTAATATTTTTTTTCAAGCCGCTTAAAAATATACAGTTAAAAAATTGGTTTTCTTCAAGTCAAATTCACTCATACTCAAGCACAAGCTAAATTAAAAACAATGGACTATATTCCAAATATGGGTTCGAGGCTGAAAAAAGTCACGTGATACCGGTAATTTACCTAAAGAACTTCTAACTGATAAGAAGGGAAGATACTACTGCTTTGCCTCATGAACTGTTTCATTGGCTAGCGAGGATTTACATTACACGCCTACGGAGCCTTCCCTTCTTTACACTAGAAGTTTTTACCTTGACCACGTGATCAAAACGGAGATGGAATATCCTCCATTACCCAAAGAATTTTTAACTGATGAGAAGGGAAGCTACTACTGCTTTCCTCATGAACTGTTTTACTGGCTGGCGGGTATTTAAATTACGTCTACGGAGCCTTCCCTTCTTTACGATAGAAGTTTTTACCTTGATCACGTGATCATAACGTAGATGGAATATCCTCCATTAGTTGCATAGTCACTCCACCGCTTTTATAGAATATCTCTATTCGACCAATGAGAATGCTCCATAGTATAGTGAAGTAATCGTTTTCTATAAAAGCGGTGGAGTGACTATGCAGCAAAAGCTATAGATTTTTAACAGTGTAGAATTGATTTGACTGCTAAAAAGCATCGTACGAAAATATCAATGTTTCAAATAAATAAAGCTGAATGCATACAAATCGTAATTTCGTATATATAAAACCTACTGTTCTGCAAAAATTTTGTATTTTTCACGAAAAAAATGACCAATACATAAATTTTACAAAAAACGAAGTTTAGAATTTTAACTGGATCTTGAACATAACTATTACTACAGCGCAGTTTTTTTTCATTCGCTTAAAGATAGATGGCATCGTGTTTGATAGCTTGACATTTTAAGCCTGACGAGAATCAATATAAGCTACGTCAATCGAAGAAAAAACTAGATTACATTTTTTTTTTTACTCCCTCTTTGTCACGAAAGGCCGGATTGAAGATGTTTGCTGCTGGTGTTTTAATAGGGCTTCTAGTCCTAAGTCCTTTTGAAGCAGCAGAAACAGAAGGTAATTATTTCCTCGGGGTTTACTGAAAATTGTCTAAAGAAAGCACTTGTTTTGAAAATCCTCTTAAGGCTTTTATGGAAACGCGTTCTGTATGCCCTTGAAGTTCCTCGATTAGCTGTTTTTAGAATTGATCAATGATGTAAATACTTTAACAGCAGTTTCATTTAAAAAAAATAAAGTGCAATAAAAAAAAACATGTTACTTTTTTTTAATTTTGTTATTCAACGGTAATGATTATCCATATTTCATAGTTATTAGCAATTTCAAATCTGTTTAAAGATCGATTGGAAAAGTGCTTCTATTTTTAAGTTGCTCTCCTTAAACTTATGGGGTTGGAGATATAGGGCATTTATAGATACCATATTAATACAAGAGGAGTATGTATAATTACGTATTTTTAGACTAACGAGGCTAAATTTTAATTACATAGCCAAAATTGTTTTTAAAATGTAAATAATTGTACCCGCTGAACTGGTACACTTTCACTCCCAGTATTAAAAAGTAACTTATTCAACGGTAATGATTATCCATATTTCATAGTTATTAGTAATTTCAAATCTGTTTAAAGATCGATTAGAAAAGTGCTTCTATTTTTAAGTTTGCTCTTCTTAAATTTATGAGGGTTGGAGATATAGGGCATTTATAGACACCATATTAATACAAGAGTATGTGTATTATTACGTTTTTTTAGACTAACGAGGCTAAATTTTAATTACATAGCAAAATTTGCTTTTAAAGTGTAAATAATTGTACCCACTGAACTGTACACTTTCACTCCCAGTATTAAAAAGTATAACTTATTCAACGGTAATGATTATCCATATTTCATGGTTATTGGCAATTTCAAATCTGTTTAAAGATCGATTAGAAAAGTTCTATTTTTAAGTTGCTCTCCTTAAACTTACGGGGTTGGGGGAAATAGGACTGTATTAGATACTATACTAATACACGAGGAGTAGGTATAATTACGAATTTTTAACTCACGAGATTAAACTTTAATTACATAGCCAAATTTGTTTTTATAGTGTAAATAAATATGCCCGCTGAACCGTACTTTTCACGCCCAGTATTAAAAGGTATAACGTACTTTTGTGTATCTTGTTATTCAACGATAACGACCATCCATATTTCATAGTTATTGAACAATTTCAAATCTGTTTAAAAATCGATTAGAAAAGTGCTTCTATTTTTAAGTTTGCTCTCCTTAAACTTATGAGGGTGGCGGATATAGGACATGGTTAGATACTAAGTTAACCCTCGAGGTATAATTACGAAAGACTAACGAGGTTAAATTTGAATTTCGTAGCCAAATTTGCTTTTATAGCGTAAATAAACGTACCCACTGAACTGTACACTTTAACGCCCAGTATTAAAAGTTATAACTTTTCTCTATTTTTCGTTATTCAACGGTAATGACTATCCATATTTCATTGTTATTAGGCAATTTCAAATCCTGTTTAAAAATAAATTGGAAAGTGCTTCTATTAAGTTTGCTCTCCTTAAACTTATGAGGATTTGGGGGGGGGGGGGGCATAGGACATGGACACTATATTAACCCTTAAATGCCGGGTGTTGCTTTTCGACAACATACCCAATTTAGGCTCTAAAATACTATTAGAATAATATTGAAGCTATAATGCCAAATGTTGCCAATAAAATACATTCTGAAAATATTATTAAATTGATTTTTAAACATGTAGATGGCAACACTTGTGGTGTTTAACAATAAAGATATATTTTTTCAATTGTTGCTACTTGCTCTTTTTGTTTTGGAAGCTTGCGAAATACCCTATATTGTTCTACAGTGAGCAAGTAAAATATTTCTTATTATAGTTCCTAAAATTCTTGTGTGTTTAATATTATGGAACTTTGTCAAGGGAAATTATTTTTTCAATTAAAGACCAGTATTGCCGATTAGTAACAAACTGTTTTTTAATCGTAAACCATACTTAAAACAAAATAAGATTTTTTAAGTATTTTTCCCATGATTTATTTAAAAAATGAAAGCCGAAAAACATTATTACAATGATTTTTGAAAGTCGGGCATTTAAGGGCGAAACACGAGAAATGTGTAATTATTCCCCCATTTTTTTTTTTTTTTTTTTTTTTTACTAACGAGATTAAATTTTAATTACATTGCCAAATTTTGTTTTTATAGTGTAATTAAATGTACCCGCTGAATGTACATTTTCACACCCCGTATTAAAAGGTATAACTTTTGTCTATTTTGTTGTTTAACGATAATGACTATCCATATTTCATAGTTTTGAAATCTGTTTAAAGATCGATTAGAAAAGTGCTATTCTTAAGTTGCTCTCCTTAAACTTATGGGGGGGGGGGGAGGTAGAGGATATGAATAGATATCATATTAACCCTTAACCGGAAACGTGAAAATCCCGTGCACAAACACTTAATAATTTACCAAATAATGAACTTAATGCATAACTATTAAAGATTAAATGTTTAACAGGACCAATTTTTTAATAAAACAGCATAAAAATAAATTTGGAATATCGGAGAGAGAATATATTAAGGGCAGATATGTAGACACAAACATCTTGCAGACGTACGTTTATGGTTAAGGGTTAACCTTTAACTGATGTGACAGAAATTCACATAACTACTGTGGAGCGGTCTGAGACTGCTCCATCGAAAGATGAATAAATAAAAGGCGCGATTAACTCATAGGATGGTGTTTTTGTACTAAATTTTTTGAAAAGTATTAAATTTTGTAACAAAAAAAAGTAATTGTTGTGTAAAAATTGTACTAAATTTTTTGAAATTTTTTAATTAAAATTTACTTTCTGGTGACAGTACTAAAGTTCCAAACGAAACAAAATTTCGCTAGTTTGTAGTTAAACTGAAAGTTACAAGTTAACCCGTAACTGGAGACGGGAGTCAGAATGACTCCGCGTTGTTCTTTGCCTCTGATTATCATGTTTTTTTGTCCTTGTATAAAATCATTCCTCAGTACCAACAAGTAGTTATTTTATCATTACATGATTTTCAGAATATATTGCGTTTTTTAAAAAAATTCCAATGCTGTTTACAAAATACAAAAAAGGAAAATAAAATTTATCTCTGAACGTTTAAGAAAATTACTCCAGTTACGGGTTAAACTATAAAAACTGAAAAAAGTGGTCTGCGAGACCAGTAACATCAGTTAAAGGTTAATCACGAGGAGTATAGTTACGAATTTTTAGACTAACAAAATTAAATTTTAATTACATAGCCAAATTCGTTTTTGTAGTGTAAATAAATGTACCCGCTGAGCTGTAAACTTTTACGCCCAGTATAAAAGGGTCTAACTTACTTTCATCTAAAAGAAGAAAAAAAGTCGATAAGGAGGTAGGTTAGTCTGATTTCAAATTTCCCTCGCTAATGTTAAAGCTATGGGAGTGAAAATCATTCTAATTTTTGTTGCCTTCGTAATTATATAAACGAGTTGCAACCCGTCGAAATTCGACGAACTAAAATGTTAGAAAGGAACTTCAGATTGAATTTATAATAAACCTACAAAAATAATTACAATTAAAAATTCATCTAACATTGGTTGTCTCACTCTTTCTTAAAACAAATATTTTTTACCTAAAATTGCCAAAATATTATTTCCACAAACTTCAACTGCTTAAATTATTGAAAAATTAAACTCTATTATAATACGTAATCAAAATGAGTAATTATGATGAATTTATCGATTGAGGCTCTTATGTTTGTTTTTACGGGATGAAAAATCAATAAAAAGTATTTCGCTTTGTCACATCATAAAATTTTCCCCCATAAAATCTAAACTGTACGTTATTTTCACATTCTCATAATTTACATACGCACCACTCAAATTCACAATTTGAAAGTATTTTAACGCGCAATAGATTATTAATGAATGTATTTCCAAACTTAGTCACGTTTGTCCGATGCAACTTTTCATGTGAATTTTAAGTTCTAGTCTCAATACCCGCGAAAAAAAATATTCAGAAATTTGCCTTTAATTGTCATATTGACCATTTAGTATCGGTCAAATATTTAGTTTTATCAAAATAAATGATCGTATTGTTTTAAATATGACATAATTTTTACTCACGGAATCATTTTGCCTAGCGTCTCCAACTCGGTATCAGCGTAATGTAAAAATATGGAAATGTAACTGATTTATGAACAAAAATGAGTGTTCTTTTTTAATGTCTGACATCATTTTCTGTTCAAAAATTATAAAGTTATTTTTATTTGTAATGTGAAAATGGCATCAATAAGGATATAATCAATAAAAATAATAAACCATGACTATTTTCCCTTTACTTTCAATTTCAATATAAATGGAGTATTTCAGTTGCCACGATTACAAAATTTGTATTAAAAACTACAAAAAAAATTAATATCTTAAACAAATTGAGATACAGCTTTTAAGTAAATTGCATTTAAAAGAGCATTTTTTTTCCTTATACGACGGTGTTAAAATTTAAAATATGCGATGTTTAGAAGTTTAATATATAATTGCAAAACCTAAATTTTATTTCAAATTGTTGCCATTCGCAAAATGACGTATGCGTTACGCACAGATATGTTTGTCCTTTATAATATAGATACGTAGCACCTATAGTCGTCTGGTCTGATCGTCTGTCCGCATATAACATCAGACTAAAACGAATGGTTTGAAATTTAGTATGTATAATCGTTGCAGAATTTTATAGCCTATTTTAAATATAAAAATCTAATCAAAACTTAAAGATATTAAGTTTTCTTCGTTCATTTAAATCCCATCATACGTAATTGATTCAATATCCCATGATAGGTAATGATTCTAGGTTGAATTTTGATTATTCTATTAAATCCTGTCATACGTAATTCAATGGTATCCCTTGATGGGTGCCATGTTGATTATTCTATCAAATCCTATCGCACGTAATCATATCAGCATAGGTGCCAACTTGAAACTAATCTTCCATAATACTTGCGTTAACTTGACCCTGGTTTAATGTTTCGAACCAGAATTTTTTTAAAGAATTTAAATATTTTCCACGTAGAAACATAGAATTAAATAAGCATTCATGAAATACATTTTCTGGTTCGAAATGTGGTTAACCTGGGTCAAATTAATCCAGACATTACGGAAGATTAGTGCAACGTTGGCTATGTATCAATGGTATTCCATGATAGGTAATGATTCTAGGTTGTCATGTTGATTATTCTATTAAATCCTATCTACTTAATTCAATATCTCATGATAGATGATGATTGTGGGTTGCCACGATGATTAGGTGTTATTTAAGATGAGTCCTAATACCATATTGCTGAATTTAATATACGTACTCGTAAGTTTTGTATTCAGGCATTTTTGGTGAGTGCAACAGCTATTGCACCAAGATCTTAATATTTATAAAACTAGTTATGGTACGAACGCATCTCATTCGCTACGTTTGACGTACATTTTCCGGCTTGTTAAAATATCTATTCTACTTTTATTCTCTGTGCATTCTTCTTAAAGGACTTTTTCTCGGACGTCAATATTTTTATAATGAAGGTTTAATTTAATATTTTGTTTTTAATACTGTAAGAGCTGAGAGTAAGATTTTAACATTTCAAATAAAATTTAAGCATATTTTAAAAGTATTTAAACAACTAAAAAATCCTTTAAAAAGACTATAGAAAAAGTCCAAATATTGCTTTCCTTGTGCTATTTTAAAAATAAGAATGCATCGCACTCCCATAGGTTTAACACTTAGGCAAAATGAAATTTGAGATCTGACACTCCTTAAGGAATGAGAGGAGTGAGTGTTACTTGGCAATAAAATTTCATGGTATGACTGTTATTAAAGATTCCATTTATAATATTTAATACACTGTTGCAATACATGGAAAAATCTGTAGAACTAGCAGCAAGTTAGCGTTTACTAATATTTTTAACTTTTTTAAGTCTATCTCAAGATTCTTTCAGAAAGGACATTCTAGAATTTGACTTAATACATTATTTCTATTCTCAAATTTTGCGCCATTTTTGTATCTTTGTGCTAAAAGGAGGGGCGCGTAAAATATGCTTTTTAGTTTCTCCATAAAACTTTGACTAAAAAGAGAAATGACTATAAATTCTATAAGTGTTTTAAATGAATGAATGAATAAACAGAAGATTAAGGTATACGCACACCTTTTTGAAACGTAATTTTCGATAAAATATCTTTCATTTTTGAAATAATATTAAAATCTAATCGTTTTAACTATCGGATTATGCTTAAATTGTATCTCAAGGGGGTCCGGGACATATATTACAGTAATTTTTATTTATTAAGTTAAAATTTTCAATTCTTTGTGATGGTTAACCACATGATTTGTAAACAAAATCGCAAAAGTTAATTTTTTTAACTTTAAATTTATTTAAAAGTTGGTAGTTTAAAATCTTTAACTGGAAATATTCGTAGAATTTGAATTTTTTTTTTTTTTCATTTAAATAAACAGAAATATGCTTAGATTCAGAATTTTTTAAAATTAAGTATTTAAAGCAAATTAAACAAATGATGCAACTTAAAAATCCATATTTTCAAAAGCAAATATATTTTCAAATTTGCTGAATCAAAATTAAAGTAAAATAATTCAGACATGTTCCAAGTTTGAACCATTTATCTTTAACAGTTTTTGACTTATAGCAAATTAAATAAGAGATGGTGAAAAAAACCATGATCACTCATTTTCACAAGTAGTTTCCATGACAACCGTTGCTTGAAAGCTATATTTTCAAAACAAACTAAAACAAAAATGAGTATTTCCCGATCTAATTAAGATAAACATGATTTAAACATTTTAAGCAGAAAAAACAAATCTTTAATGCAATAAAATCTCTTTAGAAAATTTGAAGATTTTTGCGTCCCGGACCCCCTTAATTCGAACCAGTTACAGCCGTTTAAAGTTGCAACTATTATAGCTTTTGAATTCTGCTATTTTTAGATTTTGGTCAAAATGAAGTTTTCAAATTCTCACTTTATGCAAAACATCCTATAGCAAAAAATTATGCATGAAATGCCTTGAAATTTAGTGTACTACTTTTACAAATGTTTGAGGGAATAATAAAACTACTCGTGGTAATAAAACTGGTTTTGTATTTTTAGTGGTTTAAAAGCAGGGCTGCGGAGTCGGTGGGGGGAATGGTCGACTCAGACTCCGGAAATTTGGACTTGGACTCCGGGCGGTCTAACATACCAATGTTGCCTGTTGGTTAAAATTGAGGGAACGCAAGAAAAATAAAGCGAAAATTTCACTATTTCGGCTTCTGTTATGGGCTTCGAAAGAAAGGGAAAAGAAAATACGCTTTGTTAATTTTACGATTCCGTTAACTGAAATTCTTTAACTACTATTTTTAGAACAATTGCGTCCGAAACGTTTTGAAATAATGGCGTCCAGTTATGGCTCGGCAGTCTGCTAAAAAAAAAAAAAAAACTCTGGCTCAGACACAATCTAATTGTCGGATGCCGATGTCTAAGTTGGACATTACGTTTCTGTATTGGATGTTGTCAAACAAGCATCAGTTCATGCAGCACATTTGTAGTTATTCTCACCCCAGTCGAGTCATGTCCTTAGGAAATTGTTCCTATTTTATCGGCGTAGTTTGATTCTTTCAAATTTGAGTCTGTCAACCTGCTTATTTTTTTACCCGACTGCCAAGAAGGGTTATGTGTTTCACGCGTGTCTGGGTATGTGGTTTTCTTTATACCCTCAAAACATCCCAACGGCAGGATGGATTTTAATGAATGAGGTCTCTATCGATTCGTCTCAACGGTTAGATGGTTATAGGCTAGGTTTTGTTTTTATAAATTCAAAATGGCGGCCGAAAAACACAAAATAGCGGTAGACGAAAAAATTTTTTTACGCACCCTATTATGTGGCATATCATTGGATAAGTTTTTCAAAATGAAGGCGATATTTCATAGACTATTTTAGTCAGATGCTCCGTTTAAATATTACACCACATGGAAGTTGTGTAGGAAGGATCTCTAGCTTTACTGCAATTCTAACCCTCATAGACATCTATACAGACCTCATCAAAAGTGTTTATAGATAGGAACTAACAATTAAACACATCTTAAAAGTCATAAATAAAAGTAAATATAGGTAATATAAAGTTTCACATTGAGAAATAATTCGCTTTTTACGCAGTCAGGTTTTTGATTTTTTAAATTTAAAATTTATTACCACTGCGGTTCGGGCCTTTAACGAAAACTCTTTATTTGCTGACCTGACCCGTTTAAAGATTGCCTTCATTTTGAGGGCCTTCGGTCCTTGTGGACTACCCCCCCCTCTCCCCCGGTTTCCGCAAACGCCAAAAAATTTGAGGTGAAGTACTCGTATACTAAATGTAAAATATCCACTACAGTTTTCATCTGTGTAAACCGAACAGTAAGTTGGCAGCGATCTTTAACTTTGGCTGTCTGGTATAGTCAAAAATAGCAATATAGTACTCTCTCAAATCCGCACAGCTTGGGGCCAGAGGTTGTGCGGATTTTAGAATTTTGCGGATTTCTGGTCATTGCTTTTACATTTTTTAAACTTTATTTTGAATGTAATAATGCAATCAAAATTATAATGAATTCCTGCAATATAGTAAAATATTAAAATTAAGTATAAGTAATAAACTAAAACGATAAAGTAAGACAATTTTAAAAATGATTAAATTATTAAAAGTGAAGGTCGAGTAAATAATGTGCAATTAAATATGCATAATAAAGATGCATTTTTCTTTAATTCAATGAAACATTCCTCCTAAAAGTACCCTATTAATTCACATCACAATCATAAAGTAAGGAAGTTTAATTTCAGGTTTAGTCAGTCTTAATAACCAAAAAAGCTTGATTAGTACCATAAATATATTGGGTAAAAAGATTACCAGTGATATCAGCAATCTTTTTTTTTTTTTTTTTTTTTTTTAGAAATTTATACTTATTGAAAAACAGAGTTCAGTCCTATTATCGAGAGTTGCATATTAAAATACATATGCAATGATATAAAAAATTTTCCCCTATATCTGAACAGTTTCATTGTTTACATCTGCGATTATGTCCGGATTTCAGGCGTTGGTGGATTTTAGGGTTGCGGATTTGAGTAGTCTACTGCAATTCATTTTATAGATTTAAAATTGCATGTAATTGTTTTAATTTCTCTGTAAACTGTCAAAAAAAGAGTCTGCTTATTTTTTAGCGACTATCTTTTGCTAAAAAATGGGCCCGACTCTCTCTCCAACTCTGACTCTACAGCCAGCCCTGGGTACAAGTGACAAAGTTGCAACGAAGTTTACAAATTTTCATTATATCAGTTCTTAAACTACCATAGTATCGGATATATAGATGTTATGACAATAGCCCGTCTTGGAGAAAGTTATCTTCATCATGCAATTTACAAAATGCCAATACATTGGTTTGTTTTTAGTTATGTTTTATGGAAATGTCAATTTTTCTTAAATTTTGATTATTTTTTACCTTGAAAAATGTGTAAATATTTTAGCAATTGTACAGAAATAATTTTTTAAAAGTTTAAATGTCGTCTTAAAAAAAATTGGTATAAAGATAATTGCTAAAAATAACCTCCGAAGGTGTGTGGATACTCTTAAACGTAAGTTTCAACAGTTCGTATAGCATTTAATAGAGCGAAAATTACTGAAGTATTCTAGAAAAAAAACAAATCGGAGTTAGCGAAGGTATGCAGGTAGAATTTTAATGGGCTTGATAAAAACATTTACTGAAACTAAATTCTTGCGCTTTTAAAAATGAACACTTTCGCGCCTCTTAATGATGCATTTCCCCGATTTGGGACCAAAAATACTTTTAAGTTCTTTGTTTAGCGCATGTTTCTTTGAGTAATATGGATTAAACTCTACATGCACTCGGAATTGTCCAGTTAATTTCTTACTATTTATGGTCAGAAGATTATGAATATAAAATCTTCCGTGAAATTATTTTCTAAATATTACGAATGCAAATAAACAGTCGCAGACAATGGCGTAGGAAAGGGGGGGGGGGCTCTGGGAGACTCAACCCCTCTCCCCTTCCCATTGGGAAAGGTCTTGCTTCGAAATAAAAGGTGTCTACAAACTAGTTGGGTAATTTCGTAAGTTAAGAACTTCCGAAATATTAAATGAAATTAACTAGTTGAAAGTCTGACTAGTAGTAATATTGCTGAAGTTTATTCATAGATGGCGTTAGGTGTCATAACTGATGCTATCGCTTAGTGAGCGGATGTGTTATTCAATGGCCACCACGATCACAAGATCTTTCGCCGCTTGATTTCGGTGTATGTGGGTTTTGTAAAGGTAAAAGTGTAAAGCTTCTGAATAAGAACACCTGCCAATTTCACAAGTTACCTAACAAAACTGAATTCAGAATGTAGCCGCTTCGGATTTGAGAACAGCCTTAAAGGGTTAAGCAAGCTTTTAAGGTACCTGTACACATTTTTTTTAAAAAAACGTTAATATCAATCTAAATTTTCTGTTTAAGTTAAACTAAAAATTGTCTTTTAGATTGGTTTTTTCCCCTTAAACTTTTTTCTGAAATTTTACCTGTTTTGTAAAATTGTTGGAAAAATTGTCATTAAAATCAGTAGTTTAATTACCACAATTTTTAAATTGTTTTAATGTATTCAAAGGAAGCAGGCTATTCTTATGCAGACTTATTGAAAAGTTTCAGCTATACAGCTTTAATTTATATTTTTTCCGCAGCATTCAGCCTTTTTATACTTTTAAAACACTGTTATTGTCATAAAAATAGTTCAGTTGCTGTAACAATACCAAGGTAAACGCACCAGTAGTAGGCCACTTAAGGACATTTGTCTAGTTATTGTTAGTGAATTTTAAAATATTTTTAACCTAATCCTAACCTTCATGTAGCAGAATAAACATTAAAGGTTTTAAGCAAGTGTTCCTCTATGCTCCAGTAGTGGACCTAGTAAATTTCTTATGCACGAATCTTTGTTTCGGGCTTATCCATCAATTTACAATGTAATAATACACTATGACCAAAGGTGACCGGTCACTTACCATTTTAGACGTTTTGTTAAATATCTAGAAAAATACTCGAGGAATTAACCTGAAACCGCATAGCATAGTGTGAAAACAGTATAGTACAGGTCGTGTATTTCCGTGAAGATTTTTTTTTCCCGAAACCCCATAGGGGACCGTCAACAAATTGAAAAAGAACGAATATCTTTTGGATAACCTGTAAAAACTAACGTAGCAAAAGCGTTCAAACTTGAGATTCAGTGGCTTATTTTAATATAGTGCGAATTTTTGAGAATAGCATTTACTCGTAGAGAAATTAAGGTTTTTATAAACAGTCCCAAATTTCGCCAAGTTTTTTGCTTATAATTTAGAGTTCTTAATATAAAGTTTTCAGAAAATATGACATTGTACACCATGCTCTGTAATCAGAATTAAAAAATAAAAATTGGAGGAAAAATGAACAGGTTTACTGAAAAGTTTCACTGCGCATGTGCGAATGCAATCAAAATATAATGTGCATAATGTATTAAGTATATAGAGCCACTTTTGTGAAAGTCTCAAAATCAGTCTGAAAATTATCGTCGATAGAATAAGCTCTAAATCCGTTGTTCCCAAAAAGAAGCAAAAAGATGAGGGGTTGTATCAAATATCTGTTTATTAGTGCCAAGATAGCGTACGCAATATTGCACGTACTACTATATTTGGATACAACCCCTCATCTTTTTGCTTCCTTTTGGGAACAACGGATTTCGCGCTAATTTTATCGACGATTTTCAGAATTTTCAAGCTAGGACTTTGCGACTTTCACAAATTACTCTACATACTTAACTAATACATTATGCACATATTTTAATTGCATTCGCGCATGCACAGTGAAAAATTTTTTAGTAAACCTGCTCATTTTTCATCCAATTTTTATTCAATTCTGATTGCAGAGTATTGTGTACAATGTTTGTCATATTTTCCGAAAAGAACTTTTTTTTTTTTATATTAAGAACTCTGCAAATTATAAGCAAAAAACTTGGCGAAATTTGGGACTGTTTTCTATAAAAAGCTTAATTTCTCTACGAGTATACATGCTGTCCCCATAAAAATGAACACAGTATATTACAATAAGCCACTTATGAATAATCTCGAGTTTGAACGCTTTTTTTACATTAGTTTTTACAGGGTTATCCAAAAGATATTCGTCGTTTTTCAATTTGTTGACGGTCCCCTATGGGGTTTCGGGAAAAAATCTTCGCTGAGATATGACCTATACTATACTATTTACACACCTGTAGTTTAAGGTTAATTCATGCATTTTTTTAGATATCTAACAAAACGTCTAAAATCGCAAGTGACCGGTCACCTTTGGCCATATAGTGTATTATCGACAGTAGTTTTTATTTACAGATTTAAATAAACTTCTCTTTTAATGAAATCTCTAATTTGCCAAAAAATCTTTTTGAAGACTCCAGAAAATAAAACTTGCCAGCCGAAAAACTTAGTCCAGTTTACCATTTAAGAATGTTAGTCGGATTTCTTGCAGTCGTTTTTCAGAAATGCATTTTGAGCTTATTTTTAAACTTTAAAAATTAGTGGCCCGCACCTTGTACGTAGCCCACTATAGATGCATTTACCTTATGGAAGTGTAACAGTTGTAAATTTCAAAGTGAGTGAAAATAGTCCGGGCCAGGATTTGAACCAGGGATGTCTTGGCTGAAGCCGACAATGCTCTCCCAACTGAGCCACACCGGACGAATTTGGAGGCCTAATTCACCCAACTAACCTTTAACGATCACAGCATCCGTTTACTGCAGCTACAAAAATAACCTTAGATTTATTCTGTTGAGCTGATTCAGATATCTGACCATGCTGTGATCGTAGGTTAGTTGGGTGAATTAGTCCTCCAGATTCGCCCGGGATGGCTCAGTTGGTAACAGGGTTGTAGTGGGTAGCTGCCCGGGTACCCGCCCAGCTGCCCGCCCGGGCTGGGTTTTTTATAAAAAGCCCAGGTAAAAAACCCGGGTTTTTTAAAATATATTTCTGGAAAAGAACAGATGATGTAATTGCTAACAGTTTATGGTTATTTTGTTTTATTTATTCACTTCTTTGAATCTTGGAAAATATATTTGTATTAATTTACTTGCACTTTTAGATTGGAAACAATTGGAAAACACACAATTGATAGCTTTGCAATTTAAAATTTGTTTAGGTACTTCTTAGTTATCCCTTTGACCAAATTACTGTCCCCAAATTGTAAGATTAAATGCCAATAATGGTTGCCATTAATTAATTAATTGTAAGATTAAATGCCAATAAAACCATTAATTCGACGTTTTATTTGTATTTTTATTAATGTTTACTAATTTATTTGATCTTTTGTTATTTAAAATAAAAATTATGTCAATGAGTTAAATTTGGCGAAAGTGGTCGACGGGATAACTAAGAAGTACCTTTGTTTGTTATTTAAATTAAAGTGATCATATCTATATGTATTTTAAGAACAGAGAAAAATGGTGAGATCATTATTAAGACTATGAAGTCTTTCCCATCTATTAGACTATGAAGTGTTCACAAAGATTGTATTTGAGATCAGGATTGCCACTTATTTCGGCAATCAAATTTCTTGTGCTTTACTGAGCAAAATATTAAATTTTCCCAGAGTAATTCCTCTGAGAATTTTCAAAATTTCAACGGATAAATTTTGCAAAGTACCAAAGTTTAGTAAAATTCCTTGTTTTTAATACTCATTTTTAAATTCCCTCAGATTTTCTAGTTTTCCCTATACAGTGGCAACTCTGAAGATTATTATTTGTGAGGAAGGTGGAATCATCGTCCACATTTTGGCAATTTAATTTACCCGGGGAAAATTGCCCATTTAACCCGGGTTTTTTAATAAAACCCGCCCGGGCTGGGTTTTTTCTAAAAAACCCGGGTTTTTTACAACCCTGGTTGGTAAGGCATTGACGGCTTCAGCCAAGACATCCCTGGTTCGAACCTTGACCCCGGACTATTTTCACCCACTTGGAAATTTACAACTGTTGATTTATTTACAAATTGAATAATTGTTTTAAAAAAATTAATCTTCATAAATTGTACTTATATTTAACTTTAAATTAAATTACAGTGAAACTCCCCTATTCGACCACCTCCATTAAGCGATCACGTCCCTGAACGACCATTTTTTTCATGGAACGAAATTTATTCCCATAGGCTCCATACTAATTTTACCTCCATTCAGAGACCATCCCAGTTGAACCCCCTCCATGAGCGACCAATTTCTTTGAAGAAAATGAAACAAATTCAGTTTTTCCTGGTCGTTTGAAGGTTTTATTAGAAAAATAATTACGGAGAGCGCATTATTCATCAAACTTCTAAATTAAGTTTAATTTTTATTCCGGTAATTGTTTAAACCCCTTTGTGCCTTTTTAGCCAATGAATTGAACTCTAATGACAAATTAAGAATGATGGTCAATAACACCCCCCCCCCCGACCTATTCTGTCGGGAAACTCTCAAAGAAATAGATAAATTAATGAAATCGTCATTATCTGTCCCCCCCACCCCCCGAAAAAAATTAGAGTAGGTGGGGGGTAAAGATACGCACTTTCCATACATTTTGATTTTTAACGCGCACATTGGTCTAAACTTATATAATGAGTGATTAAAATGTTTGATTAGAACCTTAGCCAAGTGTCACCATCAACCAGCATTCTGTCAAATTATAATTCTGCGAGAAATTGCAATTTTTAAAACATTGCTCTGCGTATCTTTGCCCCATCGGTTGGGGTAAAAGTACGCAGTCGTGGGGCAAAGATACGCAGTGCGTATTTTTGCCCAATTACTGTGGGTTTTTGCCCCATTTTCAATAAAACGAATGAGTTATGCAAAAGCATTTGTAAATTTCACTATTTATAGTTAAACTGAAAATTCTAAGTTGAACCATGAAAAAAAAACAGCGGTCTGTGAGATCGCAAATAGCAGTTAACCTCTACTACTGTGACCAAAAATTGTTGTATACTGTGATCGGTCCCAAAGACACCTTGATCGTAGAATGAATAAAAGGGTTGACTACTGAAAAGGTCGATACTGTTTTTGCGCTAAACTTTATGTAAAGGCCTATTATAATAAAAATTCTCCTCATTTAGAAGTCTTTAGCGATACTAAGTTTCCAAACGAATCAAAATTAAACTAACATCAATAGTTAAATTGAAAATTACAAATTAAGCTATGAAAATTGAATATAGCAGTGGTCTGGGAGACCGTTAACAGGAGTTAAGGGCTAAGACTTAAAACAAGTTTTATGAAACAAGAATATAGATTTTTAAAAGTGGGTTGATACCTACGTTCTATATTGAGAAAAACTCAACTAGGAAAAGGTAGTTAAGTAGCTTATATTAGTTAAGTAGCTATATTTTATACAATATAAAAATAAAACTTTCCACAACATAATTGTGGAAAGTTTTGCACCTAACTATGATAGGACAAAGCCCCGAATCTTAAACTTGTGCGTATCTTTGCCCCAAGACGGATGCGTATTTTTACCCCATTGTGCAGTATTTTACTTAGCTGACTACGGAAAAGTTTAAACAAATGCGGTCGAGGTAAACTATATACCATTTAGAAGCTATAGAGCTTGCGTTCTCCACTGAATTTGTGAATTTGTAAAAATTCGAAGTATTGTCAGCTAAACAAAGTGAAATTTAAAAAACATTGGATCAAAATGCGAAAATTTAAACTTGCCTCATTTTCTTGGCACGGAGTGCTACTTTTTTCACAAGGTTTAAACACACAACTACTACACTTAAGACCAAACTACCACCTAACAGTCATGATTGTAAAAATGTTTCTTCATATTAAATCAGCTAGTGCGTATTTTTGGCCCGTGCGTATTTTTGCTCCGTGCGTATCTTTACCCCCACCTACTCTATTTACTGAATTTTGAAAGGATTTGGAAATAAGTTATAAAACCGTAAAATCAAAGCAAGCTTCAATGTAGTCATTTTTTAAATTCTGCAGTAATTAACTTGTATAATAAACTTTTGTTTTTGATACTTGAATTTTAATATTTTTTCCTAATGCAAATTTTAGTAACATTGCCCCTTTTTTTGCAACAATTAAAATCAAGATTTAAGCATGCCTCCATTAAGAGACCACCTCTCCGAGCGACCCATTTTTATTGGAACTGAGCACGGTCGCTTTAGGGAGGTTTTACTGTACTTTAAAATCCTATTTCGGTTAATTTTAATTATTTTTTAAATTATTTTAAAATGTCACTTTTGACATTTTCAGTAATTGGCAATTTTAAGTTTAAAATTTACAAATATTCAAATTTGTTCCGAAGACCTTAATTTAAACTGTGATGTTTACAAAACTATTGTTTCCTTGCAGGTAACGTCAATAAAACTCGGTCGAGACAACCTCGCCACTGGGGAAATTTGTTTCATATGACGGCTGCTGCCACCGGTAGGAAACCGGAGGACTTTGTCTTTTATGGACGTTATTGTGGATTTGGAAATGTAGGAGAAACACGACATCCACTGGATAAAATCGATGAGTAAGTTTGACATGGGTGTAAGTAGAACTTGTGTTCAGGGGTCAGTGGTACTTAGTTGGTACTTAACCGTTAAGGGGACCTTCTACATTAGGAGACCAAAAAAAAAAAAAAAAAGCTTATAATTTTTATTTTATTTTATTTTTTTTTTTGGGGGGGGGGGGGTAAGAAAACTGCATGATGGATCTCTTTGAAATTTTAAGTTTATTGTACATATCTTAAGGTATACACAAGAATTTTATTAGATTTTGTTGCTTCTACTCTAAGTTAGAAACAAATATGTTCAACCACATTTTTTGAAACGGTGGGCAAGATTAAAAAAAATTGCTCAATGGATCATAATTTTTTTTTTTAATTAAAGCTTATTTAACTGCCTTCAATATGAATTGAAGCTCTTACTAAAATTATTTAACGTTCTCACCGCCGCGAACTGATATATATCCGTTCACTAAGCTGTAGGTTTCACTGCAGTAGCATTTTTTAAATTAATAAAATTCTACAAATACAATAGTTTTAAAATATTTTATGTATAATATTCTCAAGGCTTACTCAAATACGCAATTAAATTAATGTCATGTTATAATAATCTTTTTTTCAGACTTTTTAAAAAATTACAGGGAAAACATTACAATTCTGCCCTTTTGCTCGGCGGTCAGGGGGTTAAAAAAAACGAATTTTTTTTAACTTTTTTTATCAGCCATTACATAACTTTTTAAAAATAAATTTATAGGTTCCTTTAATTTGACGAAGTTTTACTCACGAAGTTTACGAAAATTTACTTTTGTTTCAGATATTCTACAAGGCGCTATCATGCCCACCGACCAGACTAAATTTTCCAAAGCAGTTGAACATATTCGTTTAACTTAGAGTATAAGCAGCAAAATCTAATAAAAAAATTTCTTGTGTATACCTTAAGATATGTACAATAAACTGTTAAAATTTCAAAAGTCCATCATGCAGTTTTCTTACAAAAAAATCAAAGTGCTTTCTTTTGGTCTCCTAATGCAGAAGGTCCCCTTAAGGGGTCTCAACACTGTTAAAGTTTAAAAATTTTAGATTTTTTTTTTTTTTAAATGTTAAACTCCTATCTTTTCTGAACGTTTTGATGCAATTTTTTTCTTAATTCCCATTAGAACATAGAAGTTATGATGGCTCTTATACCCGCTCAATAGCTTAAGCGTCGTTTCAAAAACTTTGAAGTCATTTTTCTCGAAATGACGTTTATGGGTCTACCGCGCATGATATCTAACTTCTGAATATTTTTTCATGAATTTTTCAAAATGTTTCATGTTAGTTTTTATAAACTGAACCTAAATTTTTCCCTCCTTTAAAGTTGAAGAAAAAAATTATTTTTAGTTGATTATACTGTTGAAATTTAAAAAAAATTTGTATTGGTTAAATATAACTTTGCATTAAAAATATAAAAATGCTTTGAATACAAATTTTAGGTTCAGAGTAATTATTACAACCTGAATTATAAATATGCAACAAGTTTCATTCTAGTTGCAAAATTTATCTTGTAATCATGCGCGTAAACAATTATACCAATTTTCCTGCTCGTCAAATGTCTAACACTTTGGAGCCCCCTATAAATGCTAATTCTGCATCTTGCCATTTTGTACATATGAAATGAGAGAATACTTATGTTTATCCCCAATAAAACAATTGTTTCAAAATCATATACATTTTAAGATATTAAATGTTGAAAATGATCTATTTTTTTTTTTTCATTTTTTCAGTTATAAGATTCTTGTGACCCTTAAGTGGTAAGGTTTTTAACCGTAAGTGGTGGTGGGGGGAGGTGTATGTAACCCCCAAAGTTAGATTTCTTGTGCACTCCACAAAATTTAGGGAATAAATAAGAATTTCCGGTTAACTGTTGCATTATTTACTTGTATAAAACAACAAAGTACTGTAAGTGTACAATGTAAAATGGCAATTTTTCAGAATTTAATTTTCTCTGGGGGAGGGAGGGGAGGCAAGACGCCCACCTCACCAGTTAACGTAGCCGCAGACTGGAAGGGGGGAGTGTGTGAAATTTAGCTAAATCACTTTAACCCTTACGCAAAGCCCTTTACCCCTCCTAAACCCTTACGTCTCAGGACTCTTAAAGCTGTAAAATTTTCAAAATTTTAATTTTTTTAGATGTTAAACTCCTATCTGTTCTGAACATTTTGATATAATTGTTTCCTTGAAATTCCTATAGAACTGAAGTTATGGCTTTTAGTTATACACGCTCCATAGCTGAAGCGTCGTTTCCGAAACTTAGAAGCCATTTTTCTCCAAATGACGTTTTTGGGCATAACGCGCACGATATCTCAAACTTATGAATATATTTTTCATGAAATTTTCAAAACATGTTTCATGTTAGTCTGTATAAACTGAACCTAAAATTTCCTTTTTATTGTTCAAAATAATTTTAGGTGATTATACTATTGAAATTTTCTTAATTTTGCATTAGCTAAATACAACTTTGTATTTAAAATATAAAAAAGCTTTAAATACAAATTTTATTTAGGTTCAGGGTAATTATTACAATCTGAAGTATAAGTAGAAACCAAAATTTTCATTCTAGTTGCAACACTTATTTTGTAATCCTGCGCGTAAGCTGTTATGCCGATTTTTTGCTCGAAAAATGTCTAACAGTTTGGAGCCCTCTGTATATGCTAATTCTGCATCTTGTAATTTTTTAAATACACGAAATGAAAGAACATACTTACATATTTTATTCCAATTAAAATTGTCTTAAAATCAAATACATTTTAAGATATTAAATGTTGAAAATGGTCTTTTTTTTTTTTTTTTTTTTTTTCCCATTTTTCCAATTTTAAGAGTCTTGAGACCCCTTAACTGGTGTTGGTGGTCTCGCAGACCGAAGCTTTGTTTTCATAGTTAACTTGTAATTTTCAGTTTAACTGTAGATACTAGTGGAATTTTGTTTCGTTTGTAGTTCTTGTACTATCGATAACTTCCGAATAAGTAAATTTTAATCCTAACTTTGAACATAGTTTAGTACAGAAACGGTATCCTGTGAGTGAATCGAACCTTCTATCATGCTTCGAGCAAGCGGTCTCTGAGACCGCTCACAGTAGTTATGCGACAATTGTCACCAGTTAAGGGTGGGATGGACGTTAAAATTTTATTTTCATCATAGATATATGAAATTATGTGGAAATATACATTTTACCATAAGTACATTGAACTTCTTTAAAAATTTTAAATCTTAAATTTAGAAAATCTTAATTATAAGTTTTAAACCGAAATTTTAAAATGCTCCATGCGTCTTAATTTTTAAGATGTTCCCTCGCTTTTAAATTTTAATCCCTTAAAACTATTACTATCGATCGTGTGGATTTTCTAATCGCTTGAACAGTTAAATAGATATGGATTTTTTTGTTTTGATTAAGTTAATCAAATTTGATTATCTTAATGAAGTCTAATTTTAAAATGCATAGTTTCTTTGTAAGCAATATCAGGATTCTTCCTTATCAATTTCATGAATTTTGATCAAACATGGACTCGTGGAGAATTTCAAATCTAACGTTCAAAAATCACTTTTAAGATTTAATGTATATAGACAGATAAATTGTTTGCGTACAGCATTCAAACGCTTGTAACTTTGCGAAAAATAATCGCATCTCATCTGCATGTGGTTTTTCTCAAATGGCTGAGAAACTGGAGAATAAAAAAAGATTTTTTGATTTTTTACTTAAGTCCACGATCCCCTTAAAGGTCACGTTTCGTCCAATTTAATGGTGGTTTTGCCTCCTTTCCTTTGTAGCAGGTTGTCTCGCTCTACGTGATCCACTCTTACGTTGTGACTTCTCATTTTTGAAACTGTTTAGAACTAATTTTGATTTGGAAAAGCATTGAATTTATTTTTACTTCTATATACAGGAATAAAGTATTAGATTCGAGAAAATTGAACTTCCGGTTTTTGATGAATTTTTATTTTGAGAAAAAACTGAATATGTCACTTTTTTAGAAAATACATGTCTGTAAATCTGCCTGTATACGAATGTTGGGTTCTTCTAAGTTCAACTACTTCTTGCAAATTAAAACTTTAAATTCATTTCGATTTTGATTATAAACTGGTGCTGATTTAGTTCTCGGGTTAGCCAGCAGGTGACGCTTCTAAACTACATTTTTCAATTTCCAAAATAGCTGTATCTCAAACTAATGCATGGAATTTTATCAAACTTCATATGCTAGAACTTGACATAAATAGATGCTAAGGTTTGAGTGAATCAGCAGGCGGCGCTGCTATGCTGCTTTTCATTTTTTTTTTTTTTTTTTTGCGATGGTCGTGACAAACTTTTTCCCAATATGGACCATTATTGTATTTATATTATCCAGGATTTAGTCTTGTCACCTCTAACTTTTGAGCAGCGATTTTGCCTATTTCGAATAAAAATTCTTTAAAATGAGTTTGTTTTTAAACCGAGTGTTTTGTAGTTTTTACATAAGCTTTCAAAATCTCATGTAATACATTCTTTCAATGACAAATTCTTTTAAGACTCTCTACCTTTTTATACTTTTCTTCTATAACCCTTTAAGCTCTGCCGGGTGAATTTTCACCCACATAAAATACATTTTATTTCAATCAAAACCACTCTATTTCAAAAGCAAAAACTGCGTTGTTCAGGTTTTAGTGGTCTTCATATCTAGATGGCAGCACTACTCTCTGCCGATATCTAGTTGGTTTTTAATCTGAACTCAAATTTTCAAGGTTTAGAAATTTTGTATTTTTTCTAGCATTAAAGAAATATTTTTCAAAGAACTTTTTTCTCTAAGACACTTCAAACATTTAATAATTGCATGCAAGTTACTAAGCTGGAAATTTTAAATAACTACATGGGATAGAAATAAGGGATGGTAGCATTTTCTACCACCAGAGCTCTGACTAGAAAAATGTGATTTGTCACTAGATGGCAGGGCACTACCAATTACACACTAGACAGTGTTTCAGAACCGAAATATGGATGTTTATAATTTAATTCCAAGGACTCTAAATTTATGATTTAATTCAGCAGATTGATGAGTTTTAAATATTTCTAAACAAAAATAATAAAAATTTAATGTCTGTTTAATCTATAAATTTGATATTTTTGATTTAGTTTCAAAATTTTAAAATCATAAAATAAAAATACAATCTTCTCATTTTTTTATTTTCAATATTTTAAGTCTTGGAATTTGTCTAAACAATCGAACTGCTTAAAATGTTGATCTTACCAATTATAGTATTTTAAAATAACTTTGCGGTGTCATTTCTTGTATTTGCGTGTTGAAATGAATGCCCTAGAGCTCTGATGTGAAAAAAACTTCCCACGTCCGGCAACTTAAAGGGGGTATTTAAATTTTTTTTTTTTTTATCGCATAGTTAAATTTCAGTCCCCTAATCACATGAAGTGTTTTCTAGCATACTTTTAAAATTTTAATAACCCGGAGCTCAAAGGGATAATCAACGTCGCCGACATAAACTCTCGTAAGTGTATGAAGAGAAATTAACACATTTAATCCAAAACTATTAAATGCATTCTTTATCTATTAAGAGAAACATAGAAAGACCCAAATATAAATATGTATAAAAAGCATACAGCTGTTTCGAAACCTAGTTTTAATGTTATCTTTGATTTTAAGCACTGATGAAACCTTGGATTAAAGGGTGTGGCGGAGACTGAGGCAGAAAGGCGTACCTTACAGCTAGACTGTCAACGGCGAATTGACTTACGGTTGACAAACAGCCGCGGAGTCTCGCGTGCACACAGGGAGACCACTGCCCAATTGCTCCGGGAGAGTTCACCGAGGAGGCGAAAAAAGGGGGGGATGAAGAGAACGAATTATAGAAAATTAAACGATATCGTTCAAAAAATTGGACGTGCTGGACCTATCGTTAACCATAATTTTTCCATATGGGGAAACTTCCCAGAAGTAAAGATCGTAAATTAATGAGCATTTCCTGTATTATTGAGGCTTCGGAAATTTTAAAATTATTGTTGTAGGACCAGTAGTGGTTGGCAATAGCAGAATGTTTGATTCAGAATTTTAAACACAAGTTTTATGCTCCCCCAAACGGATCTTAAAGCGTCGCTTCGTTTGATGAATGTACATTTTATCGCATTCGCAAGATATCCTGTAAATACCCCCAATGTGAAACTGCTAATTGGATATTTGATTTGTGAATTAAATTTTGTTAAAGAGTATAAACTACCTTAAAGTCGAATTTTAACAAGATTTTAGAAATTTGATGGCTTATCGGAAAATATAGAAGTATAATTAAATTTTCATTGTCAACAGTATTTATTAACCCTGGAGCGAGTACGTTTACTTAGTTTATTATGAATGAATCTCACGATTTCAACTGTAAATCCTCGATCAATGGCAATGGATTTAATGTAATCTAATTCTGTTTTTAGTAAACTGTCTGAAGAACAAATTTAAAGCCCAGTAGACAAGTGTGAAAGGCAGCCAACTTTTGATTAGGTGGATGGGATGAAAGGCGATGTGGGGGATAAAGATACTGCGAATGATTTACGCTAAACAATGTGAAACAAGCTATTTTCGCGGAAAACATGACTTCTTTCTAACCAATGACCAGTTCCCCCACCCGCCAGGTTGCCCCAGGAAAACCATTACACAAAGGGAGGGCAAACTACTTATTTTTGAGTTCGGAAGTGAACTCTATGTTCATCTATGGAATTTGTAATATCGAGAATATTAGATTAAGATCATCAGAGTTCAATAATGCAAAGCAGCCGCGAACAGAACATATGGAAAAGATAGTTTCTTGAAAAGGGTTTGATTCGTAATAGTGCATGTAAATATCACTGAGGATAGGCTGAGGGGCGGATACCGTCAGCAATAAAAATTTAATTATACTCCTATATTTTCTGAAAATAAGCCATCTAATTTCTAAAATCTTGTTAAAATTTGACTTTAAGGTAGTTTATACTCCTTTTTAACAAAATTAAATTCACAAATCGGAAACATCAAATTTAGTTTTTCACACTGGGATATTACAAGATATATTGCGAATGCAATAAATGTACATTGGTCAAACGAAGCGACCCTTTAAGATCCATTTGGGGGGAGCATAAAACTTCTGTTAAAAATTGAGATATCAAACGTTCCGCTATTGCCAACCACTATTGGTTCAGCAATCATAATTTTAAACTTTCCGAAGCCTCAATAATACAAAATTGCTCATCAGTCCAAGATCTTTACTTCTGGGAAGTTTATCACATATGAGGAAAAATTCAGTTTAACGATATGTCCAGCACGCCCAAACTTTCAAAGACAGTTTAATTTTCTATAATTTGTTCTCTTCACCCCCCCCCCCCTTCTCCTGTTTGAACTCTTCCGGAGCAATTGGGCAGTTATGATTGGTCTCCCTGTGTGTGCCTGACTGAGATACTCTGCGGCTGTCTGTCAACCGTAAGTCTCATTTCGCCGTTGACAGTTGAGCTGTAAGGTACGCCTTTCTGCCCTTCCCCCCCCCCCCCTCGTTAATCCAGAGTTTTAATTTTCTTTGATTTTAAGCACTGATGATGAAACCTTAGAGGTTTCGAAACAGCTGTATGCGTTTTATACATTTATATTTGTCTTTCTATGTTTCTTAATATATTGCCACAAAGTACAATCCTTCCCCTACTTTTTATGCATTGTTTATCTATTCTTTAAAAGTGATTTAAGGGGTTAAAATCAAATCTTTTATTTGGGGGTGGGGGGGACTGGCTAAAGTCAAACGATTTGTGAATACTTGAACATAAGGAGTGTTTTGTCAGGGGGACTGACTTTCTAAACGCACTGTGACTACTTTGAGTTGCCTGACTGGGGAAACATAAACTGTTTTTAAATTCTCCATTTGTAACATTTTAGTAGCTGATATTTAGTATTTCTTAAATATTTTTGATTGTTTTTGTTAAAACTTTAATTGTTTACACGGGAAATTCCGACTATTTCATATTTACACCCCGCATTTTATAAAAGCTTATTAGGCTGTGGACCGCAGGTACATCTGTTCCAGTATCTTGCCCCACCCTAGATTTCTGTCAACAAGCATTTCCTGGTATTTAAAGTTGTTATTTTCAGATTTAAAGTGATTTTTTAAAGCGCAATTGTCTGCCTTTTTTAAAATGTTCCATATGTTTAATTTTGTCATTCTCAATACAATTGCTACTCTCCCTTAATACATTCATCAAATCTATGTAATCATTTATGAATTTTGGCTTTTTAATATCCTCAAATTAGTGATAGTCTCATGTGAATTTGTGACAATTTTGTTTCGTGCCAGTTTGAATTTATACTGAACTAGTCGGATACGCCAGTCCCAAAACTTTCTATCTCATACATGTTAAATACTGCAAAATTCTCTAGTACAGTGCCAAAATTAAATGACAATCTACGCCCATCATGAGGATTCAAAAGATATGAAATTCTGTGCATTAGTTCTTGAGATACGATTATCGCTAAAATCTTGTAAATCATGAAAGATGCTGCATATCGGCGCCACCGATTAGGTGATTTACACCAAAACCCAATCAGCAACAACTTATGTTAACTTCTAACTGAATCTGAAGTTTGATTAAAATCCGTGCATTAGTTTTTGAAAGAGCTATTGCGGAAATCGTAAATTCCTCATAACAGCGCCACCTGTTGAGCGATTCACACCAAAAACTAATTGGGACCAATCGATACTAGGGACTAACTGAATCTGAAGTTTGATTGAAAATTCTTGCATTAGTTCTTGAGATAGAGCTATTACAATAATCAAGAATAATGTAGCATAGCAGCGCCACCTGTTGGGCGATTTTCACCAAAAAGTAATCTGCACCAAACTATATCAACGACTAACTGAATGTGAAATTTTATAAACTCCGTGCATTAGTTCTTGACATATAGCTATTATGGAAATTGGGGAAAAATGCAGCTCAGCAGCGCCACCTGTTGGAGGATTCCGATCTAAAAGTAATCGGAACCAGTTTATATCATAGTCCAACAGAATCTAAAGTTTCGTGAAATTCCGTGCGTTAGTTTGAGAGAGCACCAACAAAATTTGTTAGACTGTGTGACAGTGACACTTACCATTTTCTAAAAACCAAATAGTGTTCAGGACCTTCTAGATCGTATAAATCCGTCGAAAACCGGAAGTCTAAGTTTTTTCCCGAATCCAATACTTTCTTGTAAAGATGGAAGAAAGTAAAAATGAATGTGCAAATTTCTTGTATTAATAAAGGGTGTCTCTTCAGTGATACTAAGAATTTAAAACGCATGGAACATCTTGGACAAAGACTGAGAAGACGGCTCGGGCTCAAAATGAAAATTTTCTTCACATTCATAAAAGGCACTATTTTGAGAAACAAGAATGTAGTCAAGTTAATGGTTATAATACCTAAATATTAGTTTGAAAGGGATTTTGAATTATTAATGGTATATAAAGATAAATATTCGGATCATTAAATATTTTCATGGACAGTGTTAGTAACGTAAAGAAACAGTGGTATATGACTTGTCTAACTTCGCTTTGTTTGAAATCTCTTTCCAGAATTACTCTAAAACGGAACTAGTCTTTCAGCCTATTTGTACAATATTTTTAAAAGGATAAGAATTGAGACTTTACCAAATTTCTGCCAGTGGTTTGGTATAAATAAGATTTGGCATGAAACTGACAACTTGACAAGCTGAACAATTTAATTCTTGTTTATGCAAGATTTTTTTAAGTGAGAATTTAATCTTTAGACAACTCTTACCGGGTGTCCCAAAAATGACTAATTGATTTTAAAATTCAATAACTTACAAACGGTGGCAGATATTAAAATTCTTGCAAGAGGGTTATGTCAGTCAGTTTTTTACTGCGATTAATGATTTTAGTTCGAATTCCAAACAATAGATGGCGCTGCGAAAAGTAGGTGCTAATTCCAGACCCGATTTTTGGTACTTCTGGATCCATTCAAAACATGTTAATCTCCTTTTTCCGCATGGAAGAGGCTCGAAAAATAGTCTGTAATTAGCGCCTATTGCTTGCAGCGCCATCATCGCTGCTGTTTGCAACTAAAACTGGGAATCGCAGCATAAAAACACCTGACATCTTGCATAACCCTCTTGCAAAAAACTTAATGTCTGTCACCGTTTGCAAGTTATTGAATTTTAAAATCATCGGTCTTTTTTGGGACACCCGGTAAAATGTTTCCTACTGCGTACTTTCGGGCTCTAATTTCAAATCGTCGGGCCACAAAAGAACCCAGACATTTTTGTTAAAGAAAATGAATTTGAAACGGTAAACGTCCTCTAATCCGACACGTTCCGGACTTGAATCATGCCGGATTACGAAATTTTCTGGACTATAGGATGAATGTCTGGAAAAACTTGTTAAAGTTAACCAGAAAATGACAGTAAATCATGTTTTTATTTAATAAACAGGTTGAATAGAATAAATAGTCAATGTAAAGTATAGCATATGTACATGACTATAAAAGGAAAACGTGAACTACAGGCCTACACGTAGACGCCATCTTAAATATGAAATATCGGTGTTTTGTAGTCTTTAAGGAAGTCATTTCGTATGATGTGGAGTTTCATAATTTGACCGTTCGAATCATCGTTGAACAAATTGCTTGCTCACAAAACTTGGTAAATGTATTAAAGGCATCAGCTGCTTGATTCTAACTGTTTGTCTCGTCTACATCTTCATCAGTCAACGTCCTTGGGCGCTGTTGGGTTAACACTCTGAATGGATGGCCTCATCTGTCAATTTCCTGTGTCGGCTCGTCAAAATTTGTTTCACCAGGGCTTTAATTTCTAACAAGTGCCGCAGCCCTAATATTTTGCCCTAATACTAATAACCGTAGCACCCCCCCCCCCCCCCAACTTTCCACCATCACTCTAATCCGCATATTTATATTTCATACTTTATTTGCAAAATGTAAAGCGTTTTTTTTCTTTAGCAAAATAAAATTTTTAAATATTTCCGCATAAACTTAGCTGTCAGTTATTCCACTTTTTAGTTATCACTTTCCGATTAGAAATCTTTGCCTAATTTTAATCTTAATTAATCGCAGGGTTCTGCGAGTCAATGAAATAAGGATTGAGAAACGAAAATGTTAAAACAAAGGGATAGTTCGCAGTTACACATTTTTATGAAAAGAATGAAATTTACAGAAATTAATACTAATATGCTAAAGAATCGAACGTTTTTCAATTTCCTATATAAAAGTTGCATATCTTAAACTATAATTGATTCCTCCCGTGGAAAAATCTTTCGTGATAAGTCCCTGAAAATCGGATTAAATTAAACATTTGACACCGTGATCGGAAAGGTTCGATGCTTTTATAGAAAAAGGGGAAACTGCTCTATTGCTTACTATAAAAATAGCAATACATTAGAATATTTACTTACAAATAACTACTGCTTACAGCTTTGTAAATCTGCAGAACAGAATCGCATTCACGATTACAAACAGAAAAATCACTAACGTTATTTTCGTACTCTTACGCAATGGAAGACTAAACCTCAAGCTGATGCTCGTTGACTAAAAAAAGAAAATATTCTTTTCAGGTTAGATATCGAAATTTAAAAAAAATTGATCCAATTAAAAAATATCCTAGTGTCGAAAAAAAAGCAAACTGAAAGCAAATTCATTGTTCGCGCTCTTGAATGGAGCCAATATAAATGTCGCCGAAATCAATGCCAGACATAAATCTGCAAATATCAGTAGGATAAACACACTATTTCAGTTTCTCCTATTCTGATCAAAATAACATTAAAAATGGGAAGTTTATTTTTTCTATACATGAGTAAATAAATTTTTTAATTTAGACAGATTGAGTCCGAGCGCTTCGGTTTTTCGGAAGCGCTATTGCACTGGGCTCCGGTGAATTCCAACCAATATTTAAATATTTACTTAAACAGAAGTACCGAAGCCGGGCTCCGGCGCAATTTAAGCCCTGGCTTCACCCCCACTGTTTTGTTTCTCCATTCAGTTGTGACACGGAGTTCTCTAAAGGCAACCTTATGATGTTGCATTAGTTGAATAAATTTCTGAAACGCGATTTATTTTTTTTATTTTAATTAATGAGCCTTGATCGGAAATAATAAAGACATTGCATCGCAGTAATCCAGATCAGTTCGTCTCCTGTAGAAAATAAAGAAAATTGAAGTCCACAATCCATGGAATAATCCTTTATTGTATACGAAGAGAACAAGCCATTGGGGAGATGGTCCCATTTCACGAGCAAGATTTTGACTTCTCTTCTAAGGCTGGTTAAGTCTCGGAGAAATATCTGCCGAGCCACGAAAAGGTTAACTCAAAAAAAATCCGTTGGCATGTTACACGTAAAATTAAAAATCTAACTAATCGCTCTAGCAATTAATAACTAAGTTTTTATTACGATTAAAGAAATGAGCATTAATATTTTAAAATATTTAAACCTGCGCCAAATTATTTTATTTGCCATCCGTCAGCATATAATTATTTACCGACAGATGTTATATTTCTATCGAACATTATACGAAGATTCGCGAAATGAAAGACACGTTTAACTTACAAAAGAAAAGCTAAAATATTTTAGACAGGAAATAAAATATTAATATTACCTCTGGATTATTGACCTGTCAACTGTAGCACGATCTATTTACCTTTAATTTAGAGCTTTTTTTGATGCGATAAGGAAAAAGTTATATTAAACAATGAATAAACTTTAAGATATAAGAGTGGACAAATAAATTAATGGAATGTAATTTAGGAACACTTGATATTTGAGTATATTAACGTAGCTATGATTCTACCTCATAAACCTAAAACATCTAGTTCAGGGTTGGCGAACCTATGGCACGCGTGCCAAAGTTGGCACGTAAAACAATCTCTGGCACGCGAAAAAATAAATTTTATAATTATACAAAATAACATTCTTTTTTTTCCCCTATTATTATAATCAATAAAATTTTGTTCCACACGAGCAGACTATCACAAAAAATGCAACTATTTTTGCATGATTAACGCATCAAAAGAATTTTTCTTTCCCTGTGATGGTATGTAGTATTTTTAACATGTATTTTGGCTTTCTATACGGATTTAGTTACATTTTTAAGACTAATATTTTCAGACAGTCACTGCAATAAGATGACAAATGGGTATTATAGTTATAAAGAAATCTCCACCGAACGCTCCATCGAGTATCAGCAAAAATCTCAAATTATTGATACATTGCTTAATGCAACTTGGATAATTATAACCAGATGTTGCATTAATAAGGTAAAAAATTACTAATATATATATTTTTTTCTTGTTACAGTTTTTACTACATAAATAAATCGGTTACAAATTAAAATTTCATTAGTTTGACCCTTTATCTACTGACGGTACTTATAAGTACCATTAAAATAACTTGTTATAAAATTCATTTGGTACATCGAATTGTTGTAATGAAGTTTAGAATGAATTATAGATACATTACTTTATCTTGATCCAAAAAGCATTATTGGTTACACAACACAAATATTTTTAAAAGGATGGTTTATTTTGCCCTTTGCATCTTTTCAGCTTTCTTGCCGTTGAGGTGAGGGGGGGGGGGGGGGGGCGGATTTTTCAATTGGGAAAAATTTCTATTGTAAGAGCATTATATTTGTACATTTCCTAATTCTACAAAATACTAGGTAAAATATTAAAAATAAAAGATTTGAATGGGGTTATAAATATTGCACAAAATCCCTATAAATTCAAATTTAATTAAACCTTCTAAATCATCCAGTCCTTCTAAAATCCTTCTAAAATTGATTAAATGATTATGTAAATCTTCTAATGGAGTTTAAACAATTCACGAAAAATGTTTTAGAAGATAAAATTTTCATGAATTCATAATTCAGTAGATAAAGGGTTAATAGCTTATTCGAAAATACGGAGATCTCATTTTAATTTTTAATATTTTTTAATCATTAATTATTAATGCGTAAAAGCAACTGATTTTTAACTAGTGTTTTGTATAAACATCGCACACTGCAAGATTATTAGTTTGGTACGTTACTTTGTTGATAGATATTGTTTGTGAAAGTTTGGCACGCGCGCGTAAAAAGGTTCACCGACCGTGATCTAGTTCATCGTCAACTGTATTACTTCAACATTTTCGTCTATTATTTCAGGCCAAAGTTTACGCCATGACCCTTTCAGTTACCTTTTTCATTCCTCATTGTGAAGTTTCATCTGATTATTAAAAACATCGGAACTGATTAAACAAGGAATACTATATATTTTTCCGAAAGTCGTGCCGGATTGTCCAGCATGCCGTACCGTAGGATGCCGGATTAGAGGTTTGCTGTACATAATTGCCTTTTTCAGGGTTCTTACTCTAATTTGAATAACAAAATTCCCTGTCCTTTCAGACCATATTTCCTACAATTCCCTGACCACAATTGACGAAGAAACAGATTACAATGCTAAATCTTAATGACTGAACTTATACAACAAAAGAAAACAGATACATTAATACGAATGAATTGTAAAATTACCCCTGAAAATAAAAACTAGAAACAGGAATTCTTTTTCAGAATATAGTGTCGCTCCCGGCATTTCCATTACTTTTTCTTCTGATGGACTGATGGCTTCTATTATTATGAAACAGCCATTATAAATGAAGCGTTAGGTGAAAAAAAATTATGGCCATTTTTCCCCCCATTCTGACCAGAGAATCGGTTAACTTTTTACGGCTGCTCTTTCATCTTCACGTAACACTTCATTTATAATGGCTGTTTCATAATAATAGAAGCCACCAGTCCATCGGAAGAAAATAACTCGGTTAAGCGGGACTCTACTGCAGTACAAAACATATTTCAATTTTAAAACTTAAAGCACACGTTTTATTTTATGTAAAATGACGTCATTTGCATCCGCTTAAGTTCCACATTTACGATCTACTCTTAAACATCTACAGTAAAGCATGCATAGCACATCACTATCGCGAAATAATGCACAAATACAGCAAAAAGATGCCGTCATTCAAGAAAATCGACCCCCCCAAAAAAGGCTATATCTAAGGATTCATAGATACTTAAAATTATAGTTTATAATAGCTACATTGTTTTAACAGAAATCATTTGTTTATATATTTTTTTCAAAATAGCACGTATTTTAATTACATTTTCTTTCGGTTATGAGAAAATGGCAACAAAAATATATTTCTATTCTAGAACTATTTTTCCTTTGCTTTCTACAGAAATGGAGTACTTCCGTTGCCAATGTTAAGCAAATGGCTCTAAACTATAAAAAAAATTAATATTTGAAAAATAAATGAAGATAGTTTTCAAACAATGCTATGGAGAAGCCATATATTTGTGTTAATTTTTTCATTCAAAATTAATCAGTTTTCTACATTTATTTTCCTTTTCTGCGGTTAACGCGAGCTTTAAAAAATAATTTCTCTTTATCATTTGTCTAATTTATCGCAATCGTTATACTCTTTGTTGGCATTTTATTAAGTAAAACATCTTTCCCTTCATCTATTAAATGCTATCATTCAAAGGCTATTTAGTTTTATAATGTAAGCACAATTTCTATCCCCACATTCTTTTGACAATTTATTAGTAAACGTTTGTATTTCTGTTAAAAGGTATCGTTCAGAAAAATGATTTGTTATATCTAATTTAAGCACAATTCCTTCACCGCATAAATATTCTTTACTGATATTTTATTTGTTAAACGCCATTTTTTTACAAATCTGCTTACATAATATAAAGATCATATAGTTAATTTACGCTTGCTGGCGTCTTGTAAATGCATTAAATTACACATAAATTTCATTTTCACTTTAGCCAGTAAATGGATATTTGACATTATCCTCACCGTTATACTCTATGTAAGCAATAATGTTTGCTTTATTTCACTTATTAATTTGTTGCCAAATGTGGCGTCTGTCCTTGGCGTTTATCTAGTTCAAATTTTCTCCCCGGTTATTTTGCGATTGGCGTATTGGCTCAAGACAGATGTATTCTTGGCGTTTTAAATTACGCAGGTTGAAAGGGACTTGCTCTCTGATCTTCTTACTGTAAACAGCTTTTCTTTTTGCTGAGTTTTAGGGAGGCCAGCACTGCTTTACATCTTATGCCCACTTTCGTAAAAATAAATATTTTTCCATGGAAACTGTTTCATCTGAATTATTGCCTGATGGATTTTCTAGGAAACGGATCATCTAATCTGGGTTTGCATTTAGTAACATCGTCTGTGTCCATTGTGTTTAACACTGTGTGCACTAACATCCATTGTGTTTACTATCACGACCGGAGTATTAAATAAAAAATACTCCATAAATGCATTTAAAAGAACTTTCTTTCCAATACGACGGTATAAAAATCGAAAATGTGCGATGCTTAGAAGTTTAAAAAATTGCTATAGAGTATTTAATCGTACTTTGTTTTACGGCTGGCTTCTGTAAGGTAACGTTATTTTTTTGGAATACACAAAATAAGCTTGGAGAAAGAAATAGCATACCGTACCGGGGGCTAATAACCTATAAAATTGAAACTAAATCTATCGTTTTATACTATGTAAAATATAAAATGGCAACAAATAAACTAAAATAAAACTCGGATGTATTCAAAATAACTTTTTACTTATATAACTAAATTTAAACATAAAAGAATTTTTTTTTTACAGTTCATCTACCATATTTTGTTTCAAAAACAGTTTATTGCGCAAGTTTAAATTTTTGTCCTAACATTAATTTCAACTGTAGCTTTTGCTTGTTTCATAATTTTTTTTTTTTTTTATTTAAATATTTATCATACCCCAACTTCATATCTTGACAAATTTGTACAGCTAAAACACGTGTTAACACCTGTTAAAACGTGAATGTAGCAAACATTCTACTGGCAAGTGAAATATCGAAACTTTTTGCGTACGGAACTCGGGAGAATCTTGACACATGATAGCGCATTTAAAAAAAAAAAAGATTTTAGAAGGAAATTGTAATTTTTCCCTGTCTTTTTGAGCGCTTGCCCTTTTCCTCCCGACAGTTCCAGGTTTTCCAGTCACTTTTTATAAGAAATACTAAAATATACTTTCTGCCATTTATGTGAATTTAGCATTTAATCTTTAACACATTCGCATCTTTGTCTTTCCAAAGTTAATTCCATTAAAGTTGTGCTAATATTTTTCGTTACAGGTGCTGTCGATACCATGATGCATGCTATGATCTAGCAGTAAGGGAACCTTGTAAAGAGAAGTCTATAACAGAGGAGGATATAGCTTATGTTCAAAGTTACAAATGGAATTTCCATGTTGCCGATATGTTTATAGAATGTGGTAAGAATAAGTAAAAAATGGTTTCTTGCTCTTTTATACAGGGTGAATCTAAACTCTTGAGCAAAACTTTAAGGGGTGACAGTACACATCAAGACAAACAATATTAAATAGGGAACTAAGGGTCCAAAACGTCTTTCGAAGGAGATGGGCGTCATTAAAGTTTAGGGTCCCAAATTTCAAATGATTATAAAAATGAAAAAATTGGTCGATTAGTTTGCGGTTGTCGCTGAAACTATTCTTTGTCAGTATTTTCTTGAAAATAAATTTTAAAGAGAAAGTTCAAAAATGCTGATAGAGGGCGCTTTAGACTTTGAGTAACGAACAATTTTTTACCGTTATTTTTTGTATTTCATTAAATGCTTTAAATCAGACTTAAATTTTGAGCTCAAAATCTGAATCTTTGGGAGTGGCTAAGTGGAGCAGACTGAACTGTGCTCAGTGTGTGTGTGTGTGTGTGGGGGGGGGGGGGGGTGTTCAGATTTCAACTCCTGAACAGTTCGGTTTGCGCTACTTAACCGCTCCCAACGATTCAGATTTTGAGCTCAAAATTTAAGTCTAAGCTTTTCAAAGCATTTAAAGATATACAAAAAGCAATTTAAAAAAAATATAGTTCTTCATTACTCAACTCTGAAGCACACTCTATCGGCATTTTTTAAAACTTTCTTTAAAATTTATTTTCAAGAAAATACTCACAAAGAATAGTTTTAGCGAAAACCTCAAACTCATCGACCAATTTTTCCGTTTTTTATAATCATTTGAAATTTTGGACCCTAAACTTTAATGGCGCCTATCTCCTTTGGAAGACGTTTGGGACCCTACTTTCCAATTTAATATTTTGTCTTGATTCGTACTATCACCCCCTTAAAGTTTTGTCCAAAAGTTAAATTCACCCTGTATAATCATTCAATGTCCATTTTTACAAAATCATTTGATTGCAATTTGATCTTTCCAAAAATTACCATTTAATACATTCATTTGGCGCGGACACAGAATTCTAATATGGGAAAAATTAACCTTTTTTAAGCGCTTTGTAGAAACTTAAGTAAATTTATTAACTAATTTTTGCTATTTTAAGATGGGAAAGAAAAATAACGTTTATTTAAGCTATCTTTTGGGGATTTTTAAATTGTTATCCAACGTATAAACATAAGTTAATATTACCGATAAGCATATGTATAACCTTTTCATGAGCTAAATACTTCAGTTGCTAAAATGTTGAAATTATAGAACGACACCAGGTTTTATGAACAAATTTGTTTCATTAGTAAAAGCTTTTTCTTCACATACATTATAAATATAATTCTGTTAAATTGCTGCTGCATTTGTTGCATAATTTACACTAAGTGGGACATATATCCCACCGCCCACACTGTAAATAAAACGGACTGAAAAAAGGAAATACTGGCAATCTAGACGCCAGTATTTCGGTTTTTTTACGGGAATTTTTACCCATAAATTACAGAATTTTCAGTTTTTCTGATTAAAAACTGAATTTTCTTTTAATTTATGGGTAAAAATTCCCGTAAAAAAGGGAAATAATATTGGCGTCTAGATTGCCAGTAGTATTTCCGTTTTTAGTCCCCCCCCCCTTTTTTTTTTTTAGTGACGAAAGTGCTAAAATTTGAATGTATTTGTAGTTGACTATTTTTATACATTAATAAATTTTTACCTTTTTTAACATGGATTAAAGAATTAATTTAAACTAAAAGATCACTTTAAAAATACTAATGTGCTAATGTTAAGTTTCTGTAAAAAAAAAGTTTTGTTTCTAATAGTATGTTAAGGGGTCTTATACACTGTAAAAAAGACTAAACGGAAATTCTACTGGCAATCTAGACGCCAGTACCATTTCCATATTTTTACGAAAGTTTTTAACCGTAAATTACAGAAATTTCAGTTTTTAATCTGAAAAACGGAATTTCCCATAATTTATAGTGAGAAATTTCCGTAAAAATACGGAAATGATACTGGCATCTAGATTGCCAGTAGAATCTATTTTGTCAGCCTTTTTCTGTGTGTAGATTTTTAAAATCTCCGTAGCTAGTTCAAAAGTAATGTGGTTTCGAGTTCTAAACTTTTTAAATACTTATTGAAATTGCATAACTTTGTAATATATTTAAGTCTTTATAAAATATAAAAATAAACACTTATAATAAAAAGTACAGTTCAATTAATATTGCAATTTTTTTTCATATGTTATGTCACTGTAAGCGAGATAACTTTGAATAGATATATCAACATAAAACTTGTTAAATGAACTTTAACCCTTTATGTACTGAACTATGAATCCTTGGAAATTTTATCTTCTAAAGCATTTTTCGTGAATTTTTGAAACTACATTAGAAGATTTACATAATCATTTAATAGATTTTAAGATTTTAGGATTAATTAAACTTGGATTTATAGGGCTTTTGTGCAATATTTATAACCCCACTCGAATCCTTTTATTTTAAATATTTTTCTTGGTATTTTGTAGAATTAAGAAATGTACAAATATAATGTTCTTAAAATAGAAATATTTCCGAATTGAACCCCCCCCCCCCCAAACGCCAAGAAAGCTGAAAAGATGCAAAGGCAAAATAAATCATCCTTTTTAAAAATATTTTTCTTTTGTGTAAGCAGTAATGCTTTTGGAACAAGATAATGTATATGTAACTTAACTGTATTGCAACTAATCGATGTAAATTAATTTTATAACAAGTCATTTTAGTGGTACTTATAAGTACCGTCAGTAGATAAAGGATTAAACTCTACTCTAGAATGAATTAATGATATAAATTCTTTGACAATTTTAAAAATGGAAAAAAATTGAAAAAATAAAGATGAGAATATTTACTTATTTCAATAATATTCATTGTATAAAATATAGGTTAACATAATTTTTATGCTAATATATCTATTGTAAGTTATCGTTTGGATTGTAAAATACCACATGAAGAAAAATTTTCAATATTAACTAAACTCTATTTTTTAAGTGTTTACATTTTATAAAGCCTTAAATATGGCCTAAATTTATTGAAATTACACAAATTTCTAATATGAAGTTAGAAAGTTGAGAACTTAAAATTGCATCCAATTTGCACTGGCGACTGAGATTTTAAAAGGTACGAGATCCTTTTAAATAGCCCAATCTGCTTAATAGTAACTTTGTTTATACAGTAGAACCCCGCTAATCCGTAATTCCGGTTATTTTCATTCGGATTTTATTTTCAAAAATTATGCTTGAACAGATTTAAAAAACAAAGTAAAAGTAGAACATTGTGCACGAATATAAAATGAAAACGTGCACTGTAGGCCTACTCGTAAAAACAATCTTTTTTTTAAAAAAAAAAAAAAAAAAAAAAAAAAAAAAAAAAAAAAAAACTTTGCCAACCGCTATAAAAAATTCTTTTCTAAAAAGCGAAAAGTATTTAATTCAGATAAAAATTTATTTTTCCTTTCAACAGTTTGATTTCGCAAATTATCTGTAGAAATGTTTTTTCCTTCACCCCTCGTCGACGTGGTGATGAGGCTATTTATACATTCGCGATTTTGAACCGTTTGTAATGTGGTTGTTCGTAATTCCTCATTCTGAAGTTCCATTGGATTATTATAAACACCGGGAGTGGTTAAATAGGAATACTGTTTTTTCCCGAAAGTCGTGCCGGGTTTATGATGTAGCATGCCGCACCTTATGATGCAGGATTACAGGGTTTTTACTATATACTGAATACTTAACTATAGCACGCGTCCTTTTTTTCTATTTGTTAGAATTTCGGTTAATCCGAATTTTTTGTAATCCGAACTGGTACCGGTTCGGATTAGCGGGATTCTACTGTACGTAGTTTTCAAAGAAGCTAATTTAAAATGCTTGCCTTTCGGCGAGTTTAAAAAGGTAAAATATCCTTTTTTAATGTCAACTTTTTTCTCTTTGCCAGAAGATTACGGTGATCTGTGCAAAACAACTCTTTGTGAGTGCGATGCCACTCTTGTCGGCTGCTTCAAATACCACTTGGATAGCTATAACTCATCGAACGTGAGAGATTTTACCAGTAAAGATTTTTTTAAAATGGCAGCATTATATCAACGAGAAAAGGAAAGAAAGAAGAATGAGCCAAAGGAAGAATGATCCGGCAAACCTTGCTATCGAACTCCCTAAGTAAAATGTCTTTGAAATATTTATACGAACAGCTGTGACTTTTTAATAAAATGAAAAACTATAGTGTTTGAATCTGCGTTTTTATTTACAATTAAAAATCATTTGTACTGTAGCACAATTACGGTCTTGATCCTGTGTGGCTCAACTCGGATCTGAAAAATATATATTGATGTTGGAATCCGTCGGTTTTAGCATGTAAAACACTTTAGTCAATTTTATTTTTAATGTTCTAAAGTACTTTTTTTTCACATCTGCAATAAACCGAATTGCATGCTTCTCATAAATATTGCGAATTTTATAATGAAAAATTGTAAAGTAAAATAACTTTAAACTTTTGGATATAAATAAGATTAAATAATTAAATGAACTGGTGTGAAATAAGCTAAAGAACTTCTTATAAACACCATAAAAAGCTTAATGAATCCTGAAGGCCTTTCGAAAGAGCTAGTCTTTCTTCATCAGGCGCAGAGAACACATCCCACTACTTTAAAAATAGCAGCAAGACTAGTAATTTAAAGTACTACTTTAGTAGTACTACCAAAGAAATTCTTTGGTACTACTCTAGTACAATTGTTACCTACTACTTTAAAATAGAACGTGTTTTCTGCGCCTGATGTATAGTTGTTTCGAAAGGCCTTGCGCATTTATTAATCTTTATGGTGTTTACAAGTTCTTTTCTAGCTTAAAATCATAAGACCAAATGGAATATTCACCTTAATTAAATCGCAAAATGCACAATATGAACTTTAAATATCTTAAATTGTAACATTTTTTTCCTCCGAAAATGTTTATTTCAAGCAAATATGAACTGTAATCGGATTTTTTTTCACTTACCTATTTTCAGGACTTTTTAAAATATTAAAATGCAAACCAGAAATTTGATAAGAACACTACCATTACATTAACATTAGCTTGCGAGTGTCTTCGCGGGAGTAATGAAAGTCCTTAACATGGTTCGTACGCCTCCTTAAATTTTGCAGACAAAATTTTTCGGCACCAGTATTCTTATAGAAAATCTGTTCTGTAAAAGACGAAATTCTGCGCGTTTAACCTAGATTTCTTTTTCTACGAAAAGATAGTTGTAGTTTTCCTGGAGAAATAAAGGTATAGAGGTCTGCACGGGCTTGGCCCGAGGCCCGTACCCGGCCCGGCAGAATTAGGAGAATTTTTTCAACGGGCCGGCCGGCAGGCAAAAAAATTAATCGGGCCTATCGGCCCGATATAAGAATTTTAAGCGAAGCAGATAAAATACGAGCCATTTTCAATGAATATGATTTTCTCGAGAAGTATAAATGTGCGTCACGAGCCGATGCGAGTTTAACAACATCAATACAGAAATGTAACATGTTCATCGTAGAGATCGGCATCGTACAGTTGCAAGATGTCTGATTCAGAGTTTAATTTTTTTTTCAGCAGACCCGTGCCGGGACAGAATTGGTCTTAATCGATCTCAGGATGTGCAGAATAGTCATTGTGCTTTGTAGTATTAATAGTGGTAATGAACTTCTCTTAACAGTATCTTTGGAAATATAAAGGTGGTTCTCATATTCACTGTTCAACAATGCGAAGCTTGACACATTTTCTGACAAACTTTTTAACTATAAAGGCATGAAATTGAGAGGCCTGCCTATTGAAGGCATTTGGAAACGAATAGCTTTTTCCATATTTGATAAATTACTTAGATAACAGATTCCTGTCACGTGACTGTACGGTTTTTCTCCTTTCCTCTGCCATCGCTTCCGGAAATTCGATTCAAAACTCTAACTTTGACAGTATTTTCAGAAAGATATATTGCTTTTATCTATGGGAAAAAAAACGACATGCATAGCGTCTGAATAAGAATACCTGCCAATCTTACGCGTTTCCGAAAAGAAAAGAATTCATAAATGTGTCGAAATGTAGCTCCTTTGATTTGAGAAAAGCCTTAAAAATGAGAGAAATATTTTCACAAATCTACTTTTTATTATACAGCTTCAAAAGTTATGTTTTTAATCCTTTATTCTGATGAACTACATTAATATTTTAATGAATCCTTATTTCCATTTTGAAATGTCTGTAGACGCGATGACTAAAACACTGCAAGCAATCGTTAATCTTTACTATTGTGTGTTTTCTGTTTTGCGAACATCATAGTAATGTAAAATATACTGCAAAATATTCCCATAAATATGTATGTAGTATTCATTAAAATAATCGTAAATGTATGTTGAGAAAAAACTTTTTTTTTTTTTGTAGAAATTGTCGGGCCGGGCCTGTTTTCACTGATTTTTGTACGGGCCGGGCCGGGCTCAGGCCTAACTTCCAATTTTTACACCGGCCCGGGCCTGGAAATTCCGTCCCGTGCAGACCTCTATAAAGGTATCCGAACGAACCATACTTGCGATTTAAATCGCTAAGTTAATAATTTCTTTCACGCCAAGTGGACAGTTAAGATGGAGAAAATTGCTTTCTAAAGAACTTGCATATGTATCCGGTATTATAAAGGGCAAACGTGTCCGTGCGAAACGCTTGTCATTTTGACGGTGGCAACAGCAGACGATTAAATTCAACTTTTATTACGATTTTTTAAATTTCTAAATACCGCACATTTTCAATGTTTACATTGTCGAATGGGGAAAAAAAATTACTTTCAAATGCAGTTTGTTTGAAAACCTATATCTCAATTTGTTTAAACATTGCATTTCAACTTACTTTTTTCCAAGCATATATATATATATTTTTAATCTATCGCGTGTAGACAATTACGAATGAAAAATCCAATTATACTTAGGTCGGCATTTGTTTCAGCTTATAATCCGTAACGAAATTAAAATATTCCTTAACAGCAACAAAATATAAATAAAACGCACATTTAAGACACGGAGTCGAATTTAGCGCTTAAACCACTGAAATGAACAGAATCAAAGGCTGATTGTAAATAGCGATTTCTTCGGCTGCTAACTCCTGACGCGCTGCTAATATGGAAATAGTTTTCAATACATTTTAAAACTTTATTTAAACGCATTGTTGCTATTTTTCACATCATATGATTTTTAGTATTGTTAGTGGGCATTCTAAAAGAAATGACATGCAAAAAAATTAGTTATGAATTAAAAGATAAAAGTAGACCTATGCGGGGCTTTCTCGCCGCAAACTTTGAGATTATTTGCTGACATGCATTTGTTTCATTTTTTCATTTTCTTTTAAATCAACGTGTTTTAACGAAATTTAAGTCTAGTTTTCAGAACTTTTCGAAAAATACCTCATTCATAGCTGTGTCTAATATGTATAGAGAAAAGATGGTTTTAGGTAGATTTCGTATGAAATACTACCAATTGCGATCTCTCCTATGTTGGAATTTCTGAATTTTTGCAAATCTACACCGATCATGACCTCCTAGAAGCCAAAACCACCCTCCGTAAAAAAACTTCATATAGAAAATCATTTTTTTATGGACACGTTAACTTCCGTAATTCTGTACAAATCTCTTCCAAACTGATACATAAAATCAAGGGGTAGAAAATCTGGGGCAAAATCGGACCAAAGGGGTGAAAATAGAGAGGGGTTTTGTGAAAACCGAAAAAAAGCCATAACCAAATTTTTATACATATCAAATCAGTTTAAAGTTATTACTTCTAGGAAAAGGGTTAAAAATTTGTGTATCGCATAGTTTTGATAAAAATGGGCTCAAGGGGCTCAAAAATAGGGTTTTAGGGGGAAAAAAAAATTCATAACTACGTCAATTCTTAAAATTTCAAATTCATTTAAACTTATTATAAATCTTAATATCTAAAACTTTGACAAGTTTTTGATAGGACCAACTCTTACTGCCCCCCCCCCCCCCCAAAAAAGGGAGTTGAAGGAAAAAAAATTCATGACTTCGTCAATTCAGAAGATATCTAATCCGCTTAAATTTATTATACATCTTATCAATATCAACAACTTTCATATTGACAAGTTTTTGATAGGATCAACTCTTATAGCGCCCCCCCCCCCAAAAAAAAAGGGTTGACGAAAAAATTATCGTATTAAGGGGGTGTACTCAAATCCAAACTGCTTATTTTCTGACTCATTTTTAAATTCATTTTCACTCCCAAACGTATCTAATTGGCAGGTTCTCTTATTCACACTATATAATGTGCTGTATTTGTTGAATTTTTGATAAAGGCGGAATAAATTTCAAAAAATGCTGTCAAAGTGGGCATTTTGAACCGAATTTCCCGAAGCGATAGTGAAAGAAACTAAAATATTTATAAAGTTCTAATTAACCCTTTATCTACTGCTTTATGATCTACTGCAATTTTTTTTCATGTAATATTTTTTGTTACTATGAAAATTAAAGGTTAAACATAAAAAACATACTCACCCATGAGAAATTTAATTATTTAGGAGTAATTAATTAAAGTGATACTTTAAAGTACCGTCAGTACACTATGACTAAAATATCGTAACAGAAAACCCACAAAGTATTTCAAACGGCACCAGAAAATATTTTCGATTTAATAAGTATGTGAAATATAGGCTTTTTTCTTATTTACAAATAAATCTTTTGACAAATTCCGGTGCCAATAATTTATTTCAACACTTTACAATTGAAAATGCTTTGCCCCTGAAAAGGTTAATTTTTTTTTTTTTTTTTTTTAAAGGTTTCGATCTTGTTAGCAGTCCTTTAGTTATGCGACGTCTATATTCCAGGGACATCATGTTCTCGCGCATCTCCACATATGCAGTATATGAATTTACATATGCCTTTCCTAGAACAGCTAAAACGAGACTGGCACAACTTCTTCAACTTCCTATAAAAAAAAAAACAGTGAAACAGAAAAGAAAATACCAGGGGAAATGATTACTACTCCAAATATTAGTAATTGCATTTTAAAGCAGATGAAAACGATGGATAACTACAGACAAAAAGTAAACAAGTTTTTCTCCTACATCCAGCGTACTGACGGTACTTAAGCACCACCGAGTAATTCAACTGTTAAATCAAATACATACACCGTTCACCTAAAATAGCTGGTCAGACTGTATTCTAGGATCATAATGAACACATAACAAAAAATCCAACACTTCTCTTATTTCCTTTACTGTGTTTGCAGCAATAAAAAGACGAGTGTGACAATCTGTACAAAATGTCGGCCCAAATTACATCGGCTGTGTCAAAGATAGCCTCCTTCCTCGCTAAAATAACCAATCTAGAACTACTGCTGCTATGTATCCGGATAAAGTGAAATTAAAAGAACGTTTTTGCAAAATACCATTAGGATATTATTAATATTCGCTATGGGATGAAAGTTTAAAGTGAATCGTACTTATAAGTACCGACAGTAGATAGAGGGCTAATTGAACGGGGAAAAAAAAAGTCACTTATAAATCTCTTCAAAAAATCACGTCAGCAAGTTTCATGTTTTTACTTTTAAAAATGGATTTGAAAATGTGTCAAATTTCGAGGAGTTGTGTGGTGAAATATATATATGTATATATATATTTTTTTTTATAACGACTTAATATGATTTTGATAAAACGAGCTCTTACAGAAAAATGAAATTAAAAATTCGTCAAAAGCGGCCAGATAAAATTGTTAAACTGGGTTTATCTCTAATCTTGATTTAGTTTTTCTTGTTGAAATTAGTACCTAACTTCAAAAATTACCTCCGCCAGTATACTGTTAAAAATATCGTGAAAAATTACCTCTGTTTTTAAAGGCTATATATTTTCTGACGAATGAGAACACTTCATAAACGATTATGGCATGTTCTCATTAGTCAGAAAATAGCCTTTAATCATTTAAGCTTTATAATCATAAAAGCTTTATAATCATTTAACAGCTATTCGTGGATTTGTCTATCAATTAAATGTATATTTCTGGCATTGGTAACTTCGAAAAAGCTTCTTTCCATTGGATCGATCAGTTTTTACTATGTTATCGAAGACTGTTTCGGTGCCTCTATATGAGAATTCTGACATACGGAAAATAAAATTTGATTGGTTGGGGCAATTTTGGATAAAAACGTACTGACAAGCATCTTGGCGAGTCTGCCATTATACCCAAGATAATGGAGTTAACTTGTTTCACTCATCTAATCTAACAAGCAAAAAATCTCGACCTTATAATGGGTATGGCCGAGTACGAGTATATAGAAAATGTACTCGTCCTGCCTTTCGCAAAATTGTTAATATAATCCCAGTTGAATCAACCCGGATTAATGATATCACACGTGCGCAAAATAATAGACGGTATTCCTGTTACGTCACAGTAGGTAAAATGGTGGCGTGATCGTTTTTTTACGTTTTGCATTCACCAAGGTTTTTTTTGCATTTTCTCTTTACAGCGTTATCTTGTCACACTTATGAGCTTATAAACCTAATTAATGATAATATAAACCTCTTCTTTCATTATTTAATTATTAAAAAATGAAAAAAATATATAAAAGCATGAATATGCAGAATTTAATGGGGAAAAAAAATCAAAACACTAAAAATTAACAATAAGATCGTGAAGTAAAAGTAAGTTTATGTAAAATAAGTTTAATTTACATAATTTATAAACAAACCTCAATTTGAACACTTGAAATTTCACTTATTTATACAGACATTGATTATAATTTAATTTATTATACCATTATATTTTTTATAAATTCGACAATCAGCACAAAATTAATCTCAAATTAAATTAATATTGTTTCATTCCACGTAAAATGAGCAAAAATTAAAAAAAAAAGTCGTGGTCACATAGTAACCGATTTTAAAATTTGATACACAGGTTCAATTTATATTAAAATAGAGCTATGCAAAACACCTTCACAAAATAAATTATTTTAGCAGTTTTGGACATTTAAAAACCTTGTGATAAAGAATGGCATGTGTGCAATCGTCCAAAGTTGCAAGTTTGAAGTTCTGTATCTTGAAAACTATTTAACAGAAATGAACTTTTTTTTTTATGATATTGTAGCCTCTAAAAAATTATCTTCTTATTTATTGAGTAATAATAATCTGGTGACGCCATGATTAATCTTTAATTGGTTTTAAAAATGGAAAATTTGTGAATGTTGAGAAAAACGCTATAAAAATCAAAGGAATTAAAAGACATCTGTGAAATTGATGCCTGATGTAGTATTACATATGAAGGTCAAATTCCCCAAGCTTGAAAGTTGCCATTTATTTCCTTCATCTTCAAAAGAAAACTTAGAAACTTAAGAGGAAAAATTATGATTTTGTCATTTTTTTATGTATGAACAAAAATATAAATAAAGGAAATGTCCGACATTAACAATATTGCACAGACGTAAAGATCAATAAGTCCATGATACGCTCACAAAAATTCAAGATTGCTTTTTGATTCCTAACATAGGTTCAATACGTGGGTTCATAACATGGGTTCAAAAGGTAATATTTGTTGCATTTCATCAGTTATTCCTCTTTGAATTCGCGCTCGTTTCTTAAAATAGTGCACCATTTCAGGGTAAAAAAAAATTAGTGCTGCCATCTATTTTTTGTGTCTGGATTTAGGATTAATATATATTTTTTTGTTTAACTGAATCATTTTTTTCTACTTTAATTAAAAATATTCTTGAGGCAAAAATAAACTGGAAGCTAGAATAAAAGTTTCTATATTTAAAATATACGCTTTTATCTATAATATAAAATAATTTAAAAGTTTTAAAAAGCTTTCCTCCTCTTTAAAGCAAGTGACAGAAATGTTGCATTTTACCCTCAACATTTTTTACTATTTTTTTTCTCATTAAGGAATAAAAAGGCAAGAATGAAAGTTTCGATATTTAAAATATATACTTTTAGCTATAACGTCAAGTAATTTTTAAATTGTCAGAGCTGTCCTTCATGTTTAAACGAGCAATAGAAATATTGCATTTTCCCCCTCAAAAATTTTCAAAAATATTTTTTTTCTCATTACGGAATAAAAATACAATTACTAACTTACGCCAATCTGTTACTTATTATTGATTCCTAATTAAAAATAATTTTTAATATAGTCTTTCTACTCCTAAGGTTAATAATCAAAATTGAAATATCAAGCATTTAGACAAATTGCATCCACTTTTAATGCAAATTTTAATACTTAAATAAACAATCCTGAAATCTATTATTTTACATTTACTCATAAATAGATATTATCTACTTATATACCGATTTTCATTCAAATCTGGGACATGTCAGCCACAGCTGATTTGCTCATTTTGTATGGAATGATCCTATTCCCTATATTATTCAGATCTATTACATACATTCCAATCCTTTCAGTAGCGGCATAAAAAATAAGTGAATTCCTGAAGATCGTAATGCTTTCCAATGGAGCGATTTTCCAAAGTAATTCCCAAACAGTTGTTTTTTTATAGCCTCGAACCGAGTGGAAGAATAGGGTCCACCATTATACCGGTTGTCCCAAAAATGACTGATGGATTTTAAAATTCAATAACTTCCAAACGGTGACAGATATTTAAAAAATTCTTGCAGGAGAGTTATGTATAACGTTAGGAGTTTTTGTACTGTGATTCTTGATTTTAGTTCGAATTTCAAACGATAGATGGCGCTGGGAGCAATAGGCGCTCAGTCCAGACGCGATTTTTGGTACTTCGGGATCCATTCAATACATTTTAATCTCTTTTTTTCGCAAGGAGGTCGAAAAATCGAGCCTGGATTTTGCGGTTATTGCTTGCAGCGCCATCTATCGATGCTATTTGTAACTAACACTGAGAATCGCAGCATAAAAACTCCTGACTTCTTACATAGCACTCCTGCAAGAATTTTTTTAATATCACCGTTTAATGTCACTGTTTGCAAGTTATGAAATTTTAAAATCCATCAGTCATTTTTGAGACACCCGGTATGTGCAAAATTTTAAAAAAGTGTGAAACAGATTTTTTTTTCCTCATTTTAGAATAAATATACGGAGTACATTTCATATAATTACGATCTAAGTAATAATTAAGAGTGTCATATCTTTATTAAGGAACATGGATTAATACTAGAATCGCCATAACGGTCATTTTGACGTATACCAAATAGAAATATTTCGATTCGAATCAGAAATTTCTTTCTAAAATAAGTTAAATATGTACGATGGAGGAAATAAGTTAAATAAATATTTTAAATAGTTTTAAATAAAAATTCTGGTGGAAAATATTTTTATAACACCTGAGTAAAATTTCCGGTGGTTCTAGTGTAAAATCATCACACAGACATATATGTACAGGCATCCCCCGACTTATGAAAGTAATGCGTTCCGTAAACTTTTGCGTAAGTCGAATTTGTAAATTCCTTAGGTAAAATTTCGTCAGAAACTACAATATTTAATATACTAGGGGGACTCCGCCCCCCTGCTCGCTACGCTCACCAACCTCCTGCGTAATCACTTCGTGATTCCATTCGATATCGCGAAGCAATCCCTATTTTCTAGCCAACCCCAGATGTAATTGTTACGCGTTTCCATACTGGATCGCTTCGCGATACCTTATTTTCTATGCATTCAATTTTTGATACCACTTGCTAAAAACGCTCTCCTCCCCCAACTCCTGACAATTTTATTTCTTCATCTCCAAGCACATAATCATTAGAGCTTAGAGTTTCATAATTATAAGAATTATTAAATATAAAATTATATATATAGTGTTACGAACAGTGTAAATAATTAGTGTTTGTACTTAAAAATAATGTAAATAGTTCAATTAAGCTCTATTCATAAGCTAATATTAGTTTTTGTAGCATTGAAATATCTCAATTTGTTGGTTTTCTGCAAGCAAGTAAACCCTATTGGATTTCGATGGAAATTTGGCGAAATACTGGAAATAGCGCCAAGATGGCGTCACATTTGGCAACTCATTTTAGTCGCCAAATTTGGCGATATATCGCCAAGTTGGCGGCGTTTTGCGACAGAGCCGGGTTCCAACCCTTTTGTAAACTCCCCCCCCCCCCCCCTTAAAGCGTCAGAAAGCTCTGAAAACTCAGATGCGTTTCGGGGTATCTACGCAGATTTTCATTGGTCCATTTCCGAAGCATTACTTTTTTTTTATATATCGAAGGATATATAATATATACATTATTTACACAGCATTATTTTATAAATAAAGTTGCATGCAGCAGTATTTACTTGGATATAAACTATAAAAGTATGAAAAAATAAAAATAAAAAAACTGAAAGAACACTTTTCAAATAAAAAGCACTTGTGGAATATGAGATTTATAAGCTTAACATTGATGAATTAATTTATATCAATTTTGAATCTACATCAAACGAACAGCTCTGAAGCTGGAAGAAAAAATACACTCGTTCCTCTTCACCGAAACTTTAAAATTAGGTTTCGTTATGGTTTGAACTCACCGAACAAAATTGTAACGGTTAAACAGATTTTTTTTTTTTTTGGGGGGGGGGGCTTATTTTAATCAGATTTGTGTTTGTTTTGTTAAAGATTTGATTGCATATCCCAATAAAAATATAACTATATCTAATATATAAAACTATATTATTGTTGCTGTTTTTATCTGCACATTTTATTTATAAAACAATTATCAAAAGTATGCAAATGCGTATCAAACGCGCTAGTATGTTCATAAATGTAATTTTCGAAATTTCTTGCGTAAGTGCGAATTTACGTAAGCGGAGTATTACGTAAATCGAGGGATGCCTGTATATTAACAAAAGCAATGTTTTTTTTTTTTTTTTTTTTTTTTTTTTTCCAAAGGTAATGTTGTACTTAATCAGCAGAATTCAAAAAGGCTAGACGACGTCAGCAAATACAAATCAAAAGAAATTTACAGGTGGTTTATATGTATTGTTGCAGTGTTACGTACTTAGTATTTCATTATTTTACTTGTATAGCCATTTAATGATGCAATGCTTTTCATTAATTGACTGTAAAGAGAGTTTTCAGATACTATGATTTAACAGATGCCGTACGAGTAATAACAGAGAAAATATTTCGTACTTCAGGTAAATATAGCACATTATGTTAATATTTTTCTTAATTTAAGATCATGATTTTAGATAATTTTGATAAAAGTGTTCTTTATAACATACTCGCTAAAGTACCCGGCGTTGCCCGGAATTTTAAGAATGTTTGTTTTGAAAAACCAATTTCGAAATTTAACATAAAAAACATTCGAAGTGTACAGATGAATCAAATGAAAACCCAATATAAAAATGTATACATTTATATAACAGACGCAAAATAATACAGCTATAAATGAACTTATTTCCATTCATCATTGGAGAAATAATGTTAAAATACGCCAATATTTCCATAATCGGGTTTTTATCATGCTTCAACACATTTTTTAACACTTACATGGCGTTATATATTCACCACGTCCTTTATATTTCCAATATGACGTAATATTCCATTTTTTTGTTCGTCAAATAGTTTAAATAATTATAATTTTTCACATGAAAATCATAAAACAGAAAAATTATGGCGTAACATTCACTTTTGTTTTTAATTCGTCAAACTATTTATTTTATGTATTTTCATTTTTCATGTGGAAATCTTGCAGTAAAAAAGTTATGTTGCAATACTCCCTTTTTTTAAATTCGTCAAACCATTTATTTCATTTTTTCACGTGGAAATCTTGCAATAGAAAGTAATTGTTGTGGTAAGAATTTTATTGTGGATTTTTAATTTTTGGCAACAGCTATAATGAAAAATGTTTAAATTTGATTGAAAATTGCTGTTAATTTGTGGTTTTTTTATTAATTAAAAATTAACTATAAGTTATTCCGATTCCGGATTACTTTAGCTGCCTCGGCCGTGTTTTAATACACATGTACGTAACAGTTCATAATTCTGGGTTCCAAACTGTGGATTTGTATAGCATTACATTCAGACAGACAGACAAATTTTCATTTTCATGTATTAGATTACAGTAAATCCTTCTTATTCAGTCGCTTGCTTAAAAAAATTATCCCGAATATATCGATTTCTCAATGTCCTGGATCTTTATCCAAATAAGAGAATAAGTATAAAATCTCTTAAGAGTCATTAAAAGAAAAAAAAAAAAAAAAAAAGAACCTTACAATACGCCACTTTCGGCTTATAATTTTCCTTTCTTTGTATAATTTACAGCCACAAAACGATAAATGAAACAAATTTTGATGAGCTATTAAATGAAAGAAAGAACGAACTCATTGAAGAGAAACTAGATAACACTTAAATTTTGAGATATTTTAGCTGCATTATGTATCTTACGTGTAGTATTGACATAAATTCTTTTGAAAAAAAAAAAAAAATGACGAAAGTTAATGCTAAGGAAATTTAAAAATAAAATTGAATCAACCAAGAGAAAACAACAAACTTTTTTTGAAAGGAAATATTAGTTTTATTTGCTAAACATTTGCATATTGTAATATATATTTTGTTAATAGTATAATTTTCCATTCATTAATAATTATAAAAGAAAATATTTGTAGTGGCGATTTCTGATAACACTAGAACGCACGGAAATTTTACTCAAGTTTCACAAAAATATTTTACAGTAGAATTTTTATTTAAAATTAGTTGACTGATTTATTTAACGTAAATCCGAGTTTTTAAAATTTAACTTATTTTGTGAAAGAAATTCCTGTTCCAATTGACATTTAATCATATGGTCGGAGTCGAATCGACTCCTTCCGGGCGTTCTAGTGTTAAAGTTACGTGTTTATTTTCTTATTAAGTTTATTGTAAAAGGAAAATCACCTATATTATAAAGTGAATGAATGTTAAAGTTCATAAGTAAGTTCAAATAGTATGATCATTAAAAAGGAATAAAAATTTAACTAAATAACGAAAAAAGTACTCCGTTTGTATTGTCGTCATCCCGCAATCGCCGCTTCGGAAGCGGTCACGGCCTAATAAGATTTCACTCCAATAATTACTTTCTTCCATCTTCAATAGAAGAAAGTATTGTAATCGAAATTTTTTTCGACTTCCGGTTTTCGACGGATTTACAAGTTTTAGGGGTCAGAGATCCCCAAAGACATATTTATAGAAAATGTCCGTGTGTCGCCATTGTACCATTAAAAAGTGTATGAAGTTATGCATAGAATTGAACCAAAATTTTATTTTAAGTTTTTGGCTATAGCAAGCAGGTCTTTCCTTAATTTGGAAAAAATCCGCCGGAAGGGGGCGCTGTAATAGCGATTTTTGTGCCATTTTTAATATTGTACCATCAGAAAGTGTATGAAGTTATGCATAGAGTTGAACTAAATTTTTTGTATATCTTTTTGGCCATGGCTAGAAGGTCCTCCCTGAATTTGGAAAAAATCCGCCGGAAGGGGGCGCTGTAATAGCGATTTTTGTGCCATTTTTAATATTGTACCATCAGAAAGTGTATAAAGTTATGCATAGAGTTGAACTAAATTTTTTGTATATCTTTTTGGCCATGGCTAGAAGGTCCTCCCTGAATTTGGAAAAATTCCGCCGCAAGGGGGCGCTGTAATAGCTATCGCTGGAAGGGGGCGCTGTAATAGCGATTTTTGTGCAATTTTCAATATTGTACCATCGAAAAATGTATGAAGTTATGCATAATACAAATAAAACCAATAAAAATAAAATATTGGCATTTGTAACAACATTTTGAAATATTAAAATATATGAGATAGAAGAAAGTTTTAGGATTGGCATATCCAACTAGTTGTTATATAACATAAAAACATTTCAGATGATTTATTAACATGTTTTACATTTTTTTTTTTAGTTGGTAAAGCATCTATGAATGTATGTATGTATGCATGCATATATGTACATGCATATGGTGTAAAACAAATTGTAATTTTGTAGTTAAAGATTACCTCTTTTTAGAAGTTTTTGTATTATATTATTCTCTAATGCAGGTTTAATTAGTGTTTTGCAAAAGAAAAAATATATTGTTTAGTTATCAATAAAGTATAACAATTCGGAAAAAGCACAATTTTTTAAAACTAAATTACCGATTTTAAATAACATATAAGTAATCGCAAAATGTCCCAGAAATATTCAAAAGAGAAATTTCTAGATTTAAAACGTTGTTATACTGAAAAATTAGGAGGGGGGAAATACACTGCACCCTTACTTAAAGAATCTTAATTTATCATTTATTTTATTTTATCTTGCATATTTTATTTTACCTCATTAATCATTTTGATTTAATAGTTCATGACGGTTCTAGCCTTAAAAATGTCTCTATTTTTTTAAAAGTACATATTAATGCTGGTGCTACCGTAATTGAACTTATTTATTTTTAATCAACCTTTTCACTTTCTCCTGCAAAAAACTACTGCATAGAAAAACATGAAAACTGCTAAATTTATGAGAAAATGTATTAAGCACACGCTGAAGCAGACGGGTTTTAAACTGATGAATTGATTTAAGTGCCATTTAATGTTGACATTGATCAAAATAATTGAGAGTTACAGGCGAGAGGTTTGGCGATCGTAGCTCGTAGGGGGCAGACTCTCCTAGTATAAAACACGAGAGCAGATTGTTTCATAATATACATTTTCCCAAATTTGTTTATTAAGATTTTTTTTTTTTTTTTTTTAATAAAGCTTTTTTTTTTTTTAGTTAAAAAAAAGCTTTTTAATCAAGGAATTTATTAACATGCATAACATACAGTGCGTTAAGAAATTATAAGACCACTAACGAATTAGTGCACTTCTGGAGAAGAAGACACAATATACAAATTTTTAACGTGTGTATTTAAAAGTGATCGTAGAACGTTTTCTGTTATAATTGCTACATGAAAGTTTAAGTTACATTTTATTAAAATCTTCTAATGTTTTAAAAACGTAAACAAGGTGTCTTTTAAGAAATTATAAGATCACCTGAGGAAATTAGCATATTATACGTCACATCAGAATCATTATAAAACGTACACGTTTTTATATCGTGAAAGTATTTCCGAGAAGCAAAGATGCAGCTTTAGATTGAGTTATTTACCATATATTTGAAGATACCGCGGGGTAAAGAGTTGTCTACGACCGAAGTAATAAAAATTTGGTTTTATAAAGGTGCTGGTAAATCTGAACGAGAAATATCTCGGTTAAGGTAGCCTTCTAAAATTGTCATTCACAATGATATAATTAGAAAAAAGAATTCAAATAAAATTAATCAAGCCGGAAGAAAAAGGATTTTGACAGCACGGAATGATCGACAAATATTTCGATTATCAACTCAAAAAGGTCTTTCAATTCGGGAAATTTCGAACCGTTTCAACAAAAGAACCTCACAAGTAATAGTTTGGAAGAGTCTGAAATCAAATAGTAATGCAAAATGTATGAAACTGTTGAAAAACCGAAGTTAATGAAACATCTTAAATAAGAAAGACTGAAATGATCTAAAAATGTCATGTCATGGGAAAAGAAATGGGAACAAGTGATATTTTCGGGTGAAAAAAAATTTAATCTTGACGGTCCGGATGGTTATAAAGACTATTGGTATGATTTGAGGAAGGAAACGAAACAGTGCTTCAGTCGACAAATAAGAGGAGGATCAGTAATGGTTTGAGGAGGTTTTAGTCATGATGGATTATACGATTTAACCCAAATTTTGGGACGTATGAACTCCGCGCAATATCAGGCTATGTTATATGATCATTTGATACCGTGTGGGCCTTTTTAGGTGATGCTAACTGGATGTTTCAGCAGGACAATGCTTCTTGCCATGTGTCTAAATCCACTCAGCAATGGTTTAAAAAAGAAAGAGGTCATGTTTTGTCATGGCCAAGTCGAAGTCCAGACTTGAACCCTATTAAAAATCTTTGGGGCGTATTAAGCTGCAAAGTTCATGCTAATAATAAACAGTTTTTATCTGCCAGTGAACTAGAAGTAGCCATTGTAAAAGAATGGCACAATATTTCTGAATCTGTACCAGTGGCGTGGCGTCCGGTCATCGCTGGATGCGGCGATGACCAAGCAATATTTTAAAACTCTTAATAAGCTTTTAAAACTCTACGATCCAGTTTTAGCAGAACATTTGGAGTTCATGTATAAGTGAAGGTAAGATTTAAAGTTTCTTTTTTGAACATTCAACCATTGAATTTTAGAGTTAATAATTTTTCACCACAAACTTAAATAATTGCGATGACCACCGAAAATTTTCACGCCACGCCACTGATCTGTACTTAATCACCTGGTCACTGCTGAGGAAAACAGAGTGTTTGAGGTTATAAGCAAAAATGGAGGACCATAATCGTATTAATTTACATATTATTTTTCTTTTTAGATAGGTGGTCTTATAATTTGTTAACAGTATATTTTTCAATCATTGCTTATATTTTTGTTAACATATCTATTGCATTATTCAAAATTATTGCAAACTAATTTTAATAAATATGCTGTATTTTTATATCTCATGTGTTTAAACTATAATTAGGACCTTTATTTACTTCATAATTTTCAAAATCGAAGTGGTCTTATAATTTCTTAACGCACTGTAGTATAGATGTAAGGCGCCTTCTTGTAAATAAAATATTACTAGGATACGATTACATTTTTTCTAATTAAATTTCAAGCTAGCTGTTATTTTATTTATTTTTATATATTTTTTTCAGATGCAAAATTTCTTAAGTAATTTGAATTTTTTTAATTTAAAAAAATGTAAATTAATTTGACATGCATTTGATTTTAAAATAAATTATAGTAAGCATATTAATTTACTATTCTTAAATGCATTGAGTAGTAGCGAAAAACAATTACATTATAAGGGCGGCTGTCTAGCGGCTGCCCTGGCCAAAAACATACATATGAAGTTTGGTTCAATTCTATGCATAACTTCATACACTTTTCGGTGATACAAAGAGGTCACACATATGGACAGACAGACATATTGTGAAAACGTGTTTTCGGGGCTTCTTGCCCTTAAGAATGTATTCGAAAAAATATTTTTCCACCCTCAACATCTCGAAATTTTCTGAGACATTTTCGGACTCATTTTGAAAAGTAAAAACATGAAACTTGCTGAGGTGATTTTTTGAAGAGATGCTTAAGAGGCCGTGTGATTTCCTTTTTCGCACAATTAATTAAAAATCGATTTTTAAACAATTATTTTCTCAGTATGACCATTTTTTTTTCATTCCCAGATCTCCCGCTTCGGAAAATTCGGTTCAAAACGCCAACTTTGAGAGAATTTTTTACAATATTTTCTGCATTTATCAAAAAAATCGAGAAGCACGGCACATTATGTTGTTTCTAAATAAGAGAATTTCCCAATTTGATGCGTTTATGAGCAAAAGTGAATTTAAAAATTAATGAGAAAATAAGCAGTTTGAATTGGAATACACACTTAAAACGTGTAAATTCGTGGAAAACTGGAAGTCGAAAAATTTTCCATTACAATATTTTCTTTTGTTGGACAATAGCGCCAATTTATGTGGGCCAGGGGCCCACATAAACTGTGCCAGACACGTGTCAAGTGCCATTTTTTGGGCCGACTAAAGTGTCTGTCGTTTTCAAAATATTTTTTTCTAAGTATAAATATTATTTTGTCTCAATCTCAACGTGCCTCAAATACCTTTTTTGGGTAGTGAAAAAATGGCACTTGACACGTGTCTGGCACAGTTTTTGGGCCACGATCCTTCAGCCAGACATTCGATTTTGTATTCAGGCACTACAAAAGAAGTGTTTCACAAATTTTCAGGGTGCCTCAAATATCTACTCAAAAATGTTCAACAGCTCTCCTACTATATTGATTTATTTCGTTATTCATTTATTTATTGAATTAATTGCTGAAATGAAAATTAGTTTTCTTGACGTTCTGAAAATAATTTTGTTTGAAAAATATCAAGGACATCAATTGAATGGTGCAAATGCAAAAGTCACATTATCCACTTTCTTAAGGTATTGAGTTATTCATATCACTGTGTTCGTCTTTTTAAGGCGAATCAGACTGTAATAGCGATTTTACTATAATGAACATATTTTGGCTGAAAAAAATGCTGAAAATCTCGGATGAACCAAATTGTGAGCCAAAAACAGAAGTAAATTGCGTTAATGTTTGAAGAAGTAAGAAGTAGTGTAACTAGAAAAATGGAATTCTGCTTTTTCAGAATTTAGTGTCACCCCCGATGGAAAAAAAATATATGTATATAAATATAGATAATACAAAACATATTTCAGGTTTAAGACTTAAAACACACGTTTTTATTTTATATAAAATGACGTCATTTGCATCCTCTGAAGAATTCCTCATTTACGATCCAGTCTTTAACAGCATTTAAAGTAAAGTATTCATATGACGTCACTATCGCTAAATAATACACGAATCCAAAAAAAAAAAAACGAGATAAAAATCTGAAGTTCTGGTTTCTGACAGTATTTTATGGTAGTGTTATGTACAAAAAATTTCAGGATGGAGATTTGACTACAAGTTGAGATATGGCAAGGGCAACATGTCAAAACAATACTGCCAAAGAATATCTTTTGAAATCTTTTGAAGAATTGTTTTTTGTTGTAGTCACCGGTAAGTATTTATCTCAGAGTGTCATTTAAGTTTTTTTTTTATTATTACTTTAAATAATAGTAACAGAAAATAAAGACTTTTGCAAAGCTTAGCAATTAATTAAAAAAATAATTATGCCTAAGACCTACATTTTGTATGGTTTCAGTAATTTTTGTTGTAAGTAATTTTAGTAACTAAAAGAAACCTCGACACTTTTACATAAAGAAAAAAAATATTTTTATACAAGACCTGAGACAAAAACAGAATAAGGAAAGAGAAAAGCTGTTGATATTTACATACTTGTTGAGACATGATCAAACGTGCCAAAACACATTCCTGCTTGTTGGTTTAAAAACCTCAATTTTAATGCTGCTTGCCAGTCCCTGAAACTTGTTCCTACCATAAGTATGTTCCTGTAAAGGAAACATTTATTATACGATGTTACCATGCATCAGCCTCAAGTAATTTTCAGAAAGTATATCCAAATCCTTTCAAAATTTATACTGCAGATAAATGACATTGTTGCATGATAAGAAGTAAGCTAGGAATTATTAATGAAGTGAGACTTGAACATAGTGATTTCAAAGTTCATTTCTATGAGCCAGCAGGGGCAAGAACTTCAATCAAGTTATCAAGAGATGACAAGACTTGGTTCCTACAAATAAAATTTCGAGAAAGATCACCCCTATGGAACTGACAACAGTAACTGGTCGAACTCATAACATCTCGCCTAAATGCTGTGAAGATATTTCTCAGATCTTTGTTGAACATACATAGTCTCTTAGTAAATTAAATATTTGTTGTTACACTGTTTTCAACAAATCATATTTCGTGTGTAAATATTGTAATAGAATAGATAATCTAATTCATCTTAAGGTACTCTTAATAGCATTTATTGATATATTTTCTTCGCTACATCTCAGCTTGCAGTCAAATCTCCATATTTAAATTTTTTGTGCATAATGGTACCATAAAATACTATTAGAAGCCATAATTTCAGATTTTAATCTCGTGCCCGACCTGAAATACTAAAGACTCAAAAGTGCGATTTTTGACACTTTTGAAAAATTTGGGATTTTTTTTTTTAGCGAAGAGAAAGCAAGTCTCAAATCTGAACTTGGCGTGTGAGTACAAGTACATTCGACAAATTTGTAAAAAAAATTATGACATGTTGACAGTTTTCTTTGCTAGAAAAATTTCCTCCTTGTAAACGGACAAATTTGGAAAAAAAAAACTGAAACTTTATGCTGAAATTTCACCAACAGAAGTATGTCAACATTAACAGCTTTCCTATTTCCCTATTCTGTTTTTGTCTCAGGTCTTGTATAAAAATATTTTTTTTCTTTATGAAAAAGTGCTGATGTTTCTTTTATTTACTAAAATTACTTACGACAAAAATCAATGAAACCATACAAATTGTAGGCCTTAGGCATAATTATTTTTCAAATTAATTGCTAAGCTTTGCAAAAGACTTCATTTTCTGTTACTATTATTTAAAGATAATAAAATAAACAAATTTAACTGACACTCTGAGATAAAAACTTACCTGTGACTACATGAACTGGCAGTAGTGTTTTGACATATTGCCCTTGCCATATCTCAGTTTGAAGTCAAATCTCCATCCTGAAATTTTTTGTGCATAACACAACAATAAAATGCTGTCAGAAACCAGAATTTCAGATTTTTATCTCGTACCCCACCAGAGATATCAAAGCCTCAAAATAGTGGATTTTTTAAACTTTTGAAAATTTTGGGATTTTTTTTAGCCAAGAGAAAGCAAGTCCCAGATCTGGAACTTGGCGTGTGAGTACAAGTACTTTCGGCCTATGTGTAAAAAAAAAAAAAAATGTTATGTTGACGGTTTTCCTTGCTGTAAAAATTTCCCCTTGTAAACTGACAAATTTTGGAAAAAAAAAAAAAAAAAAACTGAAAATTTATGCTGGCATTTCACCAATAAGGATTTATTTTCGAAAACTACTCTATTACCAGATTGTTAGCCCCACGTATTCTGTACAAATTGCTTTAATCCGCACATGAATTGGAGAAATAAACGATGAATTATTCACAATTCCGTAAACACTTCATGTGAGAAAATTGCTGCAGACAATGAAACAAAGATGCCCGCCATGCACAAACAAAAATTAATAAAATTAAAATAATAGTCATTTCGAACTTCCATCATGTTGTTGTACAAAAAATTTCAGATTTTTTAAAAATGGTCGAGCAACGAATAAAGTATTTTCTGGACCACTTGAAATGGATTGACCCATGTTTTTCTTGACATTTAGTTTTTGAGCTTTCAATAGTTAGCAATTTTTATCCAATTTATAATAAATATTAATATTAAGCAAGATTATAAATGAATAAAATATTATATAAGGAAGAATTTATGAGAATATAATTTAACTAGAAAACAGGAATTCTGCTTTTTCAGAATTTAGTGTCGCCCCCATGAAAAAAAAAAAAAAATTATATGTATAGATGTATAGATATGTGTGTGTGTGTGTGTATGTATATAAATATAGATAATACAAGACATATTTTAGTTTTAAGACTTAAAACACACGCTTTTATTTCATTTAAAATGACGCCATTCGCATCCGCTGAAGAATTCCTCACTTCCGATTCAGTCTTTAAAGTATACATATGACGTCATTATATCGCTGAATAATACACAAATCCAAAAAAGAGATGTCGCCATTCAAGTAACTCGACAAACAAATCTGCTATCTAATCATTCATATGCATTCATTTGATTGCAATATTAATAAAGATACTTAAAATTAAATATAGTTTATAATAGCTCCATGTTTTATCAGAAATCATTCATTTAATTTTTTTTCCAACTTGCACGTATTTTAATTATATTTTTTTCAGTTGTTATGGTAAAATGGCAAAAAAAATGATATACTAATTACTGTTTTCCAACTGTTTTTCCTTTACTTTCTACAGAAATGGAGTACTTGAGTTGCCAAAATTAAACAAATGCCGCTAAAAACTACAAAAAAATTAATATCTCAAAAATGAATTGCTATGCAGTTTTCAAAAAAATTGCATGTAAAAGTACTTTATTTTCCAATACGACGGTACAAAAATTGAAAATGATGCTTAGAAGTTTAAAAAATTGCAGTAAAGTATTTAATCGTGCAACGATACATCTAATTTGTTTTATGACTGGCTTATACAACGGAACGTTATTTTTTAGAGGCGACACTTTAATTTTTGGACGAATAAAATAGCATATCGGGGGGGCTAATAAAATTATTGATTAAATTATAATTTAATGTTACTTAGAAAACTTAATTTGCCTTCGAATTATCCTCATTAGTCATTCACTGCCCCGCCGCCCCTCTCTCCACACACACGCACTAAGTGAAAAAAAAAATAGATTTGTTAATTTACTGAAACATTTTTGGGCCCACCCAATATTATTATTAAATAAAAATCTTTTCAATTTTTTTCATTTAGTAGGTGCTATTGAAAGTGTTTCATAAATCTATTGCGTGATGAATGATACAGGGCAGTGGCGCCAACTTATATGGGCCCAAGGAGCGCGAGCCACCCAATAATTTGATCATCCAGTCCACACAATTTCAATTGATTTAATTCGTAACTTATTTTTTTAATTGTTTAATCGTTCAAATGAAATTTCTTTTTATTAAAGTTCTCAAAATAGTTTTGTTTGAAAATAGGAAGGACATCCATTAGACTTACAAGAGCACCGAAGACCCCTTCAGCGGATGTATAGTTAAATCTCTTACGAAAACAAATTTCTTGCCTATTTTACCATCTATTTTGAAGTTTTAAATTGATAAAGCACTAAAATGCATGCTTTTCTTGATATTTAGTTCTTTGCACTTTCAATAGTTAACAATTCTACGTTACTTAAAATAAATATTAATGTATTTATAAGGAAGAACTTATAAGAATATAATTTAATAAAATTATTTTTTAAATTAAAATTAAATTATAATAATTTAAAAATTTGCTTAGAAAAAACAATTTAATTTCGAATTATCTTTAGTTCATTCGCTTCTCCCCCCCCTCTCTCTCCATACACATACACACGAAGGGGGGGGGGGAATTATATGTGTTATTTTACTCAAAAATGTTTGAGCCCACCCAATATTTTTGAAAAGTTGGCGCTACTGATACAGGGTGTCTACAAATTAGTTGGGCAATTTCGTAAGTTAAGAACTTCCGAAATATTAAATGAAATTAACTACTTGAAAGTCAGACTAGTAGCAATATTGCGGAAGTTTATTCATAGATGGCGTTAGGTGTCATAGCTGACGCTATCGCTTAGAGAGCGGAGGTGTTATTCAATGGCCACCCCGATCACAAGATCTTACACCCATTGACTTCGGTGTATGGGGTTTTGTAAAGGATCAAGTGTGCCCACTTCCTGCATCCATTCCTGACCTGAAATCAAGAATCTGCACTGCAATTAAGGGTGTATTCGAAAAAATATTTTTCCATCCTCAACACCTCGAAATTTTCTGAGACATTTTCGGACTCATTTTTAAAAGTAAAAACATGAAACTTGCTGGGGTGATTTCTGAAGACATGTTTAACATGCCGTGTGATTTCATTTTCAGCTCAATTAATTAGAATTTGATTTTTAAACAATTATTTTCTCAGTATGACCATTTTTTTTCATTCCCAGATCGCCCGCTTCGGAAAATTCGGTTCAAAACGTCAACTTTGACAGCGTTTTTTACAGTATTTTCTGCATTTATCAAAAAATTAAGAAGCACGGCACATTATATAGTTTCTAAATAAGAGAATTTCCCAGTTTGATGCGTTTGAGAGCAAAAATGAATTTTAAAATGAATCAGAAAATAAGCAGTTTGGATCGGAATACACCCTTAATTTGATCGACGAAAACATGCCGACAAATCTGTGACAAGAAATGATTTACCGATGGGACATTTGCAGAGTCACGGAAGGAAGTCACTTCGAACATTTGTGATAATGGTAAACGTGAGCTATTTTCCTATCTTACAACAATATGTGCTTTATTTTTTTTTCCCTGTCAATTCCATTCAATAAATCATTTTTTTTTTGCCCAACTAATTTGTAGACACCCTGTATTTCGTTCTTGTCACCCATTTTGTAGAGTTTCGGTGCATTGAAATTTAATATAAACAACCTTTGTCAGAAGTTACAAACCAGATCGGCTGATATTGGAATTAAACAAAGGTTTTAACATAAGTTAAAAGTTTTAAACAAAAAAAATTATAAATTTAAAAATTAAGGATAACCATAATCAGGTGTATTTTTCGAATGTTTTTTAAAGATGCGCATAGCTATTATATTCACAAAAAATTAAAGAGGATATTTTAGATTACTTTCAAGGTTGTTGAAAAGTTCGAGAATTATTAATATAAACACAAGCAATCATGCGTTATTATGCTAATGTCCGTTAAAAAACATTATAATTAAAGTTTTAAAAGATTTAAATAATTTTTTACGACAATGACGATTAACATTAAAATATTCGGATTGTGGTTTAAAACCTCTATCAGCTTATATGGTACTTATAAATAGTACTTCATTAGTCTCAGAAAATATATTGCCTCTCGTACACTTCTTGTGTGCTTTGTTACGTATTCTATTTTGTAAATAGTAAATTTTTCTGCGCAATTTGCAGCTGTTTGAATAGAAAAAGAAATATGTAAGTAAAATTTTCTCCTTAGTTAAACGTGAGTTAACTGCGTTAATTGTGTTTAGTATAATGTCGGAGATTTATTGATTTTTAATTTTTTTTTACTTTATTTTGTATAATGAGAATTGCCCGTGAAAATAGGATTTTTTTTTTAATCATATGCTATTCAGCGGTTCCCAACCTTTATTTTGGTACGGACCCACCATTAAGTAAAAAAAAAATTCGCGACCTACCTAATATAATGGTGTATATCAGTATGGAAATTGTTGCATGACCTCTATCGGTTATCCTATCCTACGAAAAAGGCAAATTTTCATACGAAGGATACACTATCAACAACCCCCCCACCCCCCACCCCAAGAATTGGTAATCCCGATGTGTGTAAGTGAAATCACGATTAAAATCACACAAACTACTAAGATAATTAAAAATACGTTTAATTATTATCAAAACATAACTTTATAATCAGTGAGATTTCCGGCACTGCTGTTTACCGATGAAGGCATCTATATCAGGTTTAACGCTGATTAATTTTAACCTTAACACATTTTCTGCATGCAGTTTGTTTTTGTAGAAGAGATGGGGGCACGTGTGAACAGTTCGCATAAATATAGCTTTTTCTCATAACTGGTTTAATTTTTATAAACAAAAATTGCTCAATATAGTAAACAGAACTTTCTTTTACACATGGTAATTTTTAAAAAATCACTTGTAGAGTTCTTCTTACATTTTTTAATAGTTTTATAAATTCAAAAAAATTGTTCACATGTGCCCATCATCTGGGTAGTTGTGAACACACGTGGGGCACATGTGAGCACAAGGAAAAAATATCCTTTGATATGCTTTTTATTCTCTTATTCATTTGTCATCGTAATCATTAGTTATATTACCTGTTAAATTCACCATAAAGAAAAATTTATTTATATATTTCTCCAATTTCTGAGTGATATATTTAAGCAAAATATTATAAAATGAAAATAAGTAGATTTTTTTTTTTGGGGGGGGGAGACTTAGATGATTCATTAAGTATTGTTGCAATAAAAAGAATAATAAATAAATTTTAAAAAAGAAATTAAAACTTTTAAATTTTGCTTAGGGGTTTTTGTTTGGGGAAAATTTTAGGGAGAGGGCATTTACATATTATTTATCGGAAATCTGCCGAAATACGAAAGATTCTCACTCTTGTATTTGCCTCATTTACTTGTCAGTTATAGATAAAGAAGGGGTTTTTAATGATTAAAAAAATAGCGAACATAACCCCCCTCCCCCCCAAAAAAAAACTTCTTTTGCTTTTGAAAGGGGGGGGGGGGTTCAATCGGGATTTTACGGTAGTTATCAGTTTCAAAATTTTACTTTCTTAAAATATTACTGATATCCATCTCCATTCAAAGCATCATATGCATAACTGTTTTAGAGATGGAAGTAAGCCGTCACTGCAAGTTTAGAACAAATGTAATATAAAATTTGCAAAGTTGTTTAAGGTAATACTTTTATATTAACAGTGCATAAAAAATATTGTTGTAAACCGTTATAAAATAATACATAACACTTATTGCATTTTAGAAAACATTAAATTTATTTAAAGTACAATTGAACGTAAACGTGCTTCTTGCTCTTTATGTATTTTCTGAAAGATGTGTTTGTGGAAGTTTCAATACAAAATCAACTTTGTATGAGAAAAATATCTTCTATTTCAGGAAAATTATAGGTAATGGAAGTGACATTATTTCTTATTAAGTTAACTGAAAGGAACATAATCACAGAATGATTACTGGGGCACTTATGAACTGTTCATATCTACCCCAACTAGACTGTTCACAAGTGCCCCACATTGCTGCTTCTGTTAAATTGATAAATAATTAACATTTCTCAATTTTAGAAGATAAAGAACTTTATCAAAAATATTTATTAGTACTCATAGTATATGTTAAAACACTCAAATTCAAATAAATGAATAAATAAATAAAATTATTCGCTTATCAACTTGGAACAATGATTTTACTTTTGAGATCTAAAAACAGTGTTTTGGCTACAGAGGACAAACAAAATGTTAAAGAGCTTCAAAAGAATTTTTCCATATGTCTACATGTGCTATTATCTTTAGTAATTTTTTTCAAATAAAAAAACTTATAATAACTATTGAAAAATTGCGATGTTCACATCTGCCCCATGTTCACATGTGCCCCCATCTCCCCTACTTGTTTTTCAAAAGCAACAAAGTGCAAAAAAGCATGTTCACACAAATATGTGGTATTGAACCCCACAAAGGATCTCAAAGCTGATTTAGATATTTCTGGATATTCTGCATGTATAATCATCCAGATGGAAATTAAGGATTTTCCACTAGATTAATTTTAACACAATTATTCTAATTGGTAAATAAATCATAATAGATGTAATTTTCCAACTGGGCGAAAAATGTCCGGACCAAGATTCGAACCAGGGATCTCCTGGCTGAAGCCGCCAGTGCTCTGCCATTTGAGCTATCCCAGGGGGGCTCAGATGGCAGAGCACTGGCGGCTTCAGCCAGGAGATCCCTGGTTCGAATCCTGGTCCGGACAGGGATAGCTCAGAGGGCAAAGCACTGGCGGCTTCAGCCAGGAAATCTCTGGTTCGAATCCTGGTCCGTACATTTTTCGCCCAGTTGGAAAATTACATCTATTAAAGATTTTCCCTTGAAATATTATTTAGTGTTGAAATTGTTATATTTTTTAAACAGACGAAATAAAAGATATATTTCTGTGATAAACCTCGATTGTTCCACGACCTATAGCTTGGACGTCAAATTTGTATGATTTTCTATCTTTTACTCCATTTTGTCTGAAATTACATTTTTAACCCCTTGAGGTGCGATGGGATATATTTTATCCCACCTAAGTTTAATCAACATTCGCACCGAAACCTTTTAAATAAATTTTATTTTTGTAACTTTGATGGAAAAAAAGTTGTAAAATTGCTTTTCTTTATTTTGAAACGCAATTTTCGAAGATTCCGGTGTGAATTCAACAACATTACAGGAACACTATCACTTACCCCTCAAGGAGTTAAAAGAAAAAATCCCGAAAAAAATGTTGACTTTTAATGGTAAAAAGAAGCTCGTAAGAAGGCATTTTCTTGTTTTTTGGTCGTTTCATAATAATAATAATAAAACAAATTAGTTCTTGTTGTCCGAACTCTTTGAACTTTTTATAGGTTATAATATAGATTTTATTTTTAATCAAAATGTTAATCAATATTGCTTCCTTAATAGCATTCTGGGATAAAAAATGAATAATAATTATAAATATTAGTTTTTAAGGATTTAACATGTATGGAATTAAAACCAAAATCTACTATCATTCTATTAGGCTAAAAATTCCAGGTGAAATTTTCTGGTAACCCCCCATAGTGTTATTTGGCTACATTATGTGCTTTAGAACAACCTTCATTAGTAATGTAACTAAAAATAAAACAAGTCTGAAATTGTACATCAAACGTGGTCGTTCGTACTATAACTAATTTTATAAGTATTCAGATCTTCGTTCAATAGCTGTTGCACTCTTAAACATCGATACAGAATTTATTACGATTATGTATCCATATTAAATTCAATAATACGGAAGTAATAAAACTCCATCTGAAATAGGACGTAATCACCATGGCAACCTAGAAACATTACTTATCATGGAATATCACTGAATTAATTAAGTAGGATAGGATTTAATAGAATGGAGAAAACTTTTATTAATATCTTTTTAAGTTTTGATTCGATTTTCATAAAATTTGAAATGACTTGACAAAATCCTGCAACGATTATTTATATTACATTTCAAACCATTCGGTTGGGTAGTTTTTGTGCTGTTATATGGGGCATTCTCACAATCTTTTGACTTTTAATTACTGAATAATAATTTTTATTTTAGTACATATTCTTGTGGGTTTTCTGTATTTCATATACTGGGGAATATCCCATTGCATGACTACATAACAATATTAAAGAGATAAATAAGTTCTGGACGATGTTGGGGGTCCAAATATCCAGGGAACTCCTATACCGTCCCGTGTCCCTGATGCTGATTTTTAAGTTTGGAGCTGTCTGTATAAAATTGTTTCGATAAAAGTAATTCGATGTAATTTTTTTTCCGAAACTGGGACTATTGTTTTATATAAATATGTAACAAAAAATTAACCTGCACACATTTTTACGGTTGTTACTATTTTTTTAAACTCTGTCCCTGGGTTTTAGATTCCTTATCGTCCCTCTTCTAAAATTATACAGAAAATCACTTCAGATGCAGCCACAGAATTTTTTTTCACGTTTTTTCTCACGCAGAAGTATGCTAGAGAAAGAATGTCTAAAATTCTTTGACAGGAAATTTACTGCAGAATTTAAATCAGCATTTAGATATCAATTTCAAGCATCGTGGCTTTATTGGTAGTCTTACCGTCCCCGATGTTTATTTATTCCTTCACTTTTCGAGGTAAATTAAAGAATTTTTTTTTTATTTAATCCAATGTAAATATCTGTTTCTAAAAATCAATGGACATTGTGGCTATCACTTAGTCTTAACATGATTTTCCAAAAAATAGGTGGTAATTTGCATTACCGTCCCACCATCCCTTTTTTTCTCTTTACCACCTATTTTTCCATATAATATAGGGAAAAGGGTATTCTCTTTACCCTGTTCCCTATACCTTCCCTTTTTTTCCCCTTACCGTCCCTTCTTTAATACCCCAGTAAGACAATGTTGTACCAAAATTTTGTACTAAAAATACTACATTGTTATTATTTCTTATTTTAATGTCCTGTGGGCAGGGTCGGACTGGGCCAGGGAAAAGGGCGCAGACCTTGGATTTTCAGAGGGCGCAAAAATTTTAACAAACTCATGTTAATTTTACTTGCTTGTGTTGTATCTGGCTTAACAAGGTTTAACACAGTACCAAGTATGAAAATGGCTTGATATTATATCTCTTAGTCTAGATAGAAGACTTAGCTGTATTCTCCGTTCATGTTTAAAGTTCCATTAAATCTACAGAATGCTACGTAATTTTCGAAAACGAATAATGTGATATCTAAAAGTTCCAGCAAGTTTAACACAGATTAGCTTGTAACAGATAACTGATATCATTATTCTTTTGTCAATAGTTAGTTTATAAGAGTCATGGAATAAAAAGTACCCTACCAATTCTGAAAATGACCGTATAACAGGGTTCGTATACCTCCTGGAATTTTGCAAACCAAAAAATTTTTCGGCACCAGTATTTTCTTGTAGAAAATCTCTCCTTAAAAGAAGACGAAATTTCGTGCGCTTAAACTAGATTTTTTTTTCTATAAAAAATACTGATAGTTTTCCTGGGAAAATTCTCTGATCCGTACGAACCCTGGCACAAAAAGACATGTGTACCAATTGATTGGGAATAATATCTACTATTGAATGCTACTAAATTTTGCTTTGGGGTGTTGTCTACATATTAAAAAATGCACAAACTTTGATTTTTCAAATGGTAACATTCATGTTTGACATTCTGTTTCAATTCCTTTGCAGCCGCTAAATAGATACAGTTATCATGTTTTTCTTAAATCTTAATACAAAGAGTGCTAGAAGTTTATCCATAAATTTCGAAAAATAAAATGATCTTACAATAAAACTCAATTAGTCACCAGTAAAATTGCACAGGAATTTTAAATTTACAATAAACTTACTTTACAAATCCTCTAAAGTATTTCTGGTACTTATCTACGAAATTTTTCTGTAACTCTTTTGATAAAAGAAGACGGTCCTCTGAAGTTATGGAAGGGCAAAATTTCTCTTTATGTCGAAAGCTAATTATTCAAAAGAGCTGTAAACTTACACATTGATGTTTTTAATGATTGTGGTTTGTTGTATGCAAAAATTAATATAGGCCATAATTCATATTTTTTTAACATGAATTTATTATTAGTTTTTATGATTAAAAATGTTTTTAAGTCGCGAAAAAGGTCTGTAGTATGTTTGGTTCTATTCAGTGTATCTCTTAAACAAATTGATAAAAAATCAATCAGATGACTTTCATGAAGATATAATTTAATATTTTTCTCAAATTGGTTTCCTTTAGCATCCTCAAATTTAAACTCTTCAAACTCTATCAAGGTTTAAGATAATGTAAATAACCAATGTCTTTTTCCTGACTGTCCCGATTTAAGAAACTTAAATCAGACATCAAAAATGAGTGTTATTGTTTAAAAATTCAAAGTTGGTACAATTTTTAATATGTAGACTACTTCGGAAACATAATTTATACGTAACAATAAGTAGTAGACATTATTTCTAGATTGCCCCCTATATATTTTGTTTGATTATTTTTAACAGATTTAGTAATGGGCAACCACTTTTATTTCTCTTATCATCACTGTTGCACAGACAATAGGTAGAAAAAACTAACATGGCTTTTTGCGCTAGACGCGAAATAGAATTGCTGCAGTGCTGCTGAAGGGTTCATCCTTTTCTTAAAGTATATTTCTTTAATATTATATAAATTAGTTATAAATCAGTTAAAAATTTGATAAATTCAATTTCTGCTACAATCTGGCAGCAATTACTTTTCACAGGTATTTTGTAGGAAGAGGTATTTTGTATCCTTAAAAAATCTTTATGTATCTATAAAATGCTGAATTTATATTGCTCTATTATAGGGTTTCTACAGAAAAAGTACACACAAAAAAAAATCGCTTTGTTAGTCTAATATCACTAAAATAATTTACTAAATTTACTCTTCCCATGATTTGCAAAATTCTATTCACAATTAGACGTCAAGGGAAATATTTAAGTTTCCATATGCATGTCACAGGATCCTGGGCCGGCGATTTTTTTTTTTTTTTTTTTTTTCAAAAACCTATGATATTTTTTATTTTAAGCAATTACTTTTTACAAGTATTTTGTAGAAAGAGGCATTTGGTATCCTTAAAAAACGATTTTATGCATACATAAAATGCTGAATTCATATTGCACTATTAAAAAGTTTCTAAAGTACACCAAAAAAGTCTCTTTGTTAGAGTAAAATCACTATAATTAAGTAAATTTACTCTTCTCAGCACAGTCATCCCGTGATTCGCAGAATTCTTATCACAATTAGAGATCAAGGGAAATATTTAATGCAAGTTACAGGATTCCGGAACCAGAGTTTTTTATTAAAAAAACCTGTCATATTTTTTTTTTTTTTTTTTTTTTTTAATATTTTCTTTATTTGATAATAGATTTTTGCGTTTAGATTAAACAATTTTTTATTTAAAATAAATAAAAGTTTTTCTAATAGTTATTTAACCATGAAAAGTCTGTAATTAAATAAAGAGAAGATTAGCATTAACCGAAAGTTGTGGGGTAAATTTTGTGAATAAAAATCGCTGGCAGCAGGATTTCACAGCTTGCAGGATTGCAATCCAGAAGTGTCATCAAGTTTGCATTCTTCAAAAAGATCATGTTTTCCAATCAGCAATAAAATTCACACAACAGGTTTTTGCCTTCTGATATAACTTTGTTTCTTTTCTGAATTTGTTTTCAAAAAGCACGGCTTCAATTATAGGTGCATTCAGGGCCGACTTTAAAGGGGAGGGAAAGGCAAGGCTCTAAAAGCTGTAGGAATGAAAATATGCAAAATATTTGGTTAAAATTAAAATCTATTATATATCATTCAAAGAAGTGATGGGGAAAAAAAAAAAAAACTAGTCCAGGGCGCCATTGCTACTAAAGCTTTCCCTGGATGCATATTTTCTCTCTCAATCATATTCCCACTTTAATTTTCGATCCTAAAATTGTTTCGATCTAATCTTTAATTTCTTTGTGATAATGAAAAATACCTCTCTACTGCTGACTGTCTATTAATTGATGATTATTCCCTAAACGAATTCTCGAAATTTAGTACACTAGTCAGAAAGTATAGTACATACAACGAGGGTAAAAATATTGGTGCGACTTAGGAACTTATGGCTTATGGGAGCGCGAAGTTTTTCTGGACGAGGGCGCACCGGCCCTCGGGCCGATGGGCCGGCGGGCCAGTCCGAGCCTGCCTGTGGGTACTATGCAAATTCATTATAAGTAAAAATTTAGAAGAAAATAAAATGTTTTAGTGGTAAAATGGTAAGGAAAATTAAATTCGCAAGTTTAACTTAAACCTCAGTTAAATGAAAAAAATTTCGCTGCTGACCATTTTTTCTTCATTTTGAATCATTAAGGCATTCATCTATCAGATTAAAATGTTATTTTAGCAAGTTTAATTTCATCAGATTTTTATTCTTGAAAGTCAAAAGATTGTAGGAATGCGGACAGACAGACACACGAACCAGGCAACTATTGGTGCTACGTATTTATATAATTACGCACGCACCTAAAAATTAAATTTTCATCAATGTCTAGCTTTTTACGGTGTTCGTTCCACTGTGCAGCGGTTAGAGTCGGGTCTGGTTGACACTAATTTGTCGGGTTCGGATCAGTTTCGGGTTAGGTTTTCACAAATTTGTTTCTAGTTGACCCGATCTTTTAAAAGAAAGTAATGAATGTTTTTAAAAGGAAAAAAAAATACATATTTGAATGTTAGTGAGTGTATATTTGATCATTTTTATACAAAAATATAAAATAGATATTAGAGGTGGGATTGTAGACTACTTTTCCATATTTGTATTATTTAGTAATAATTGCATTTGTTTATACAACTATTGGTGCTACGTATTTATATAATTACGCACGCAACTAAAAATTAAATTTTCATCAATGTCTAGGTTTTTACGGTGTTCGTTCCACTGTGCAGCGGTTAGAGTCGGGTCTGGTTGACACTAATTTGTCGGGTTCGGATCAGTTTCGGGTTAGGTTTTCACAAATTTGTTTCTAGTTGACCCGATCTTTTAAAAGAAAGTAATGAATGTTTTTAAAAGGAAAAAAAATACATATTTGAATGTTAGTGAGTGTATATTTGATCATTTTTATACAAAAATATAAAATAGATGTTAGAGGTGGGATTGTAGACTACTTTTCCATATTTGTATTATTTAGTAGTAATTGCATTTGTTTATACAACTATTGGTGCTACGTATTTATATAATTACGCACGCAACTAAAAATTAAATTTTCATGAATGTCTAGGTTTTTACGGCGTTCGTTCCATTGTGCAGCGGTTAGAGTCGGGTCTGGTTGACACTAATTTGTCGGGTTCGGATCAGTTTCAAGTTAGGTTTTCACAAATTTGTTTCTAGTTGACCCGATCTTTTAAAAGAAAGTAATGAATGTTTTTAAAAGGAAAAAAATATATATATTTGAATGTTAGTGAGTGTATATTTGATTATTTTTATACAAAAATATAAAATAGATATTAGAGGTGGGATTGTAGACTACTTTTCCATATTTGTATTATTTAGTAGTAATTGCATTTGTTTATACAACTATTGGTGCTACGTATTTATATAATTACGCACGCACCTAAAAATTAAATTTTCATCAATGTCTAGCTTTTTACGGTGTTCGTTCCACTGTGCAGCGGTTAGAGTCGGGTCTGGTTGACACTAATTTGTCGGGTTCGGATCAGTTTCGGGTTAGGTTTTCACAAATTTGTTTCTAGTTGACCCGATCTTTTAAAAGAAAGTAATGAATGTTTTTAAAAGGAAAAAAAAATACATATTTGAATGTTAGCGAGTGTATATTTGATCATTTTTATACAAAAATAAAAATAGATATTAGAGGTGGGATTGTAGACTACTTTTCCATATTTGTATTATTTAGTAGTAATTGCATTTGTTTATACAACTATTGGTGCTACGTATTTATATAATTACGCACGCAACTAAATATTAAATTTTCATCAATGTCTAGGTTTTTACGGCGTTCGTTCCACTGTGAGGCGGTTCGGTAATTTGTCAAGTTCGGATCAGTTTCGGGTTAGGTTTTCACAAATTGTTTGGGGTTGACCCGATCTTTCAAAAGAAAGTAATGAATATTTTTCAAATGAAAAAAAAATACATATTTCAATGTTAATGAGTGTATATTTGTTCATTTTTATACAAAAATATAAAATTGATATTGGAGGTTAGAATTGCAGACTTACTTTTCCATATTTGTATTAAAATACGGTTTAATTTTCTTTCCCTTCGGATTCGGGTCGGTTTTGAATTTCAGGATGACGAATTTTTTTGTCGGTGTCGGGTCGAGCTTCGTGTTGATTTTAAGAAGAAATTTCTCGTTTGGGTCGGATATCGTGCAGGACTCATCAAATCCACTCGAAGGGGTGGAAATATTTATTTTATAAAAACATATACAGAGTGTTCCAAAATTCGACCGACAAATTCAGAGGGGTCATAGTGGGCATCAAGAGGATGAAAAATTACCATAGAGCATGGGGTTGCAAACCACATATTTAACCCATTTGTGGCTGAATTTTTGTTTTGTCAAATTTGTTGGTAAATTCCCTTTAAAATGTTGCAAAATGAACTGGAAAAATGCTAAAAAAAATTACGCTTAAATATTTTTGTATTTGATAAAATGTAAACGTACTAAATATGGGAATAGGCATAAGGTTAATTGGGGCAACTGGGCCATGGTTTTACAATGTGACTTTGGACATTCAGACAATTCAGCTTCAAAAAGCTAATTTTTATTTGAATTAAAGTCTGAACTTCTATAAATGTGTTCAGTTAGGTTCCCTCTATCAGACAGAAATGCTCAAAATTACATGTTAATACTTAAAAATATAAAAATATGCATATTTCATCTTTCTTTCCTCATGGGTCCAGTTGCCCCATAAAAATGGGGTAAGTGGACCAGGAGGGCCTATGTTCCACACGCGTTTATTTTTTTTCATATGGGATATCAGGTCCTGTTTGAAAAAGTATAAACAACTTTTAAAAAATTAAACTAGGCAGATCATGTAAATTATATATCAACTAAAGAGCGTTGCCATAACATGCCATAACGGCATCGCCGCCTCTCAAGGGGTCAAGAAATTTGGTTTGATACCACCCAATATGCTTTTTTTTTAAATTTTATTACGTAATTCTAATAAGGTATTCTATAATTTTCTTTATTGTGAGCAAAAAACAATGGAGAAATTTATTTCCCGTAGTAAGAGAAACTCAAAAAAAATTATTTATAACTATTGGGGTAACTGGATCCAGCATGGTCCAGTTACCCCGGATACATGTCCCAGTTACCCCATTCTTGAAAAATTTATGTTGTAACTGGGACACCGGGCTTATATTTGAAACGTGAAGTAAATATGTATAGATACCTAATAATATTAATGTAGTTATATGCCTAATCTTTAAAAAAAAAAAGATTGTTTGATAAAAGTACTTACAGTATTTTATTAAAAAGCCAAGGAAGTTCAATCATATTGACGTTGTTTAAAAAAAAAGAAATGTCAATTTTTGACAACTTATCACAGCAAAGTGAGAGTTATCATTGAGTTGACACACGTTGTTTTAGGAAGTAGAGATTAAAGTGCATTGTTCACAAAAGCTAAAACTTAAAAAACCTAAACAGTTTTTTATAAAATAGCCTATGGCCCAGTTACCTCGTGGGTCCACTTACCCCAACTAACCTTAATATCTGTAATGATATTATATGCATAATTATATGTTTTGTCTAAATTTATATAAAATAAGCTTTTAAATTGTATATTTTATAATTAATATTTTTATGAACTACTAAAAATATATATTTATTCCTTTACAGAGACTAATAACATTATAAATATTAGTAATAATAAGCTAAGAACAATCCTATTTGAGGCTTAAAAATAATTTGTTCCATAATCATTTTGAAAAGGACTTTACATAAATAACTGTCTCCTAAATGGCTAATAAAAATATGCGCCCATTCGAGCCTAGCACCCTATATTTTGTAAGCTACAAAGATGCATAAAAAATAGGCTTGAACATATAATTTCACAATTTAAAGAAATACGTATTTTAAAGAAGTCTACAAGCTAAGATTATGATTTATTTATTTGGATCTTTGATAGAAAAAAAATACAAATAAACTTACTTTCTACATTTCGCCATCTTGAAAAAGGAAAAACCTATAAGCTCCGAAAAAAGACTTCATTCAAGCAAATAAATATCAATCTTATGCTGTTATCTTTCGGAAACTATTAAAGACATTTATTTATACATAATTATTTCATACAGTTTTCATGCTATAAAAAAGAATAAAATTACAAAAATTTATTGAAATACGAAGCGTCCCAAAAATGGGACGCTAGGAAATGGGTTAATAAAAAATACAGGGTGTTTTATCCTAATCAATTTGGATTGACAGTAATAACTTAAAAAAAACTGAAGTATATTATAATAACACATTTAACAGACATTCTCACCTTTGTTATAAATGTGATAACACCTAACAAAAGTGGTAGGAGTTTGCTCTATACACGCTAGCAGTATGCACTTGACGCCCCACATTTTGGACTGAAATTATCAGTTCATACGGTATCATCGATCACTTGAGCAATATATTTTTCCAGATCTTTTCGTGATCTTTTCGTCATTTTACACAAAATAAGGTACATATCGTTGCCTTTTCATTACAATGTTTTTATTTTTCTCGAAATTATTACCATCAACTCTGGTTCAGTTTGGATGAAACGCCCTGTATTTGTGATTAAATAAGTGGTTTGCGACCCCATGTTCTATGGCAATTTTTCATCCTTTTGGTGTCTACTAGCAACTGCCTCTGAATTTCTCGGTCGAATTTTGGAACACCCTATGTATCTGTTTAATATATCTTAAGTTACAGTCGACGCTCGTTATAATGACCCCTCGCGTGCCAAAAATGAGGGTCGTTATAATGGAAGGTCGCTATAACGAAATTGAACGAAAAAAATCTCGAAAAAATACTCTAATCATGTGCATGAAAATTAAGGTTTCTAAGGAAATTTTATAATACAACATTATTATTAAATTATTTTTACTTTCGTATCAAATAAACATTGACAATGAATAATTATAAAAATCAATTTAAGAGAATGATTATGTATTTCTAAAATAAAATATAATGTAAATGTTAAATCACACACACAAAAAAATTAACATTTATTTTCTACAAAAATAATTCGAAATACAGTAAAAACTCTGTAAGGCGGACTCTGGGTAAGACGGAAATCTGTCTAACTCGGAAAGATTTTCAAGTCCCTACGAATTCTTAGACATAGAGTAAAATTTGTATAAGGCGGAATATTGTTTACTACGGAAAATTTTCTCGGTCCCGATTGATTCAGCCTTGAACAGAGTTTACTGTAGTTGTTTATTTTTTGTGCATTTGATATTTTCTTTAAACAAAATTTTTCATCTCAATTAGTTAATTTTAATAAGTAATTTTGTGTTTTTACTTTCTTCTATCTTTACAAGAAGAAAGTATTGGATTCATGAAAATTTTCGAATTCCGGTTTTCGATGTATTTACACGTTTTAGGGGTCAGAGATTCCAAAAAACATGTTTTTACAAAATGTCTGTCTGTGACTCTGTGAGTCTGTCTGTCTGTGTGTATGTGACATAAATTTTGTGGGCGCTCTATCTCAAGAACTAATGCACGGAATTTAATAAAAATTCATATTCAGTTAGTTCCTAATACAAATTGATGCTGATTAGTTTTTGGTGCAAATCGCTCAACAGGTGGCGCTGCTATGCTGCATTTTTCACGATTTTCGCAATATCTCTATCTCACGAACTAATGCACGGATTTTGATCAAACTTCAGATTTAGTTAGTCCTTGATATGAATTGATGCTGATTACGTTTTGGTGTAAATCACCCAACAGGTGGCGCTGTTATGATGAATTTTACAGGATTTACACGATTTCCCCAATAGCTCTACCTTAAGAACTAACGCACGGATTTTCATCAAACTTCAGATTAAGTTAGTCCTTGATATGACTTGCTACTGATTATGTGTTGGTGTAAATCGCCCAACAGGTGGCGCTTCTGTGCTGCATTTTTCACGATTGCCTCAATAGCTCTATCTGTAGAACTAATGGACGAGTTTTCATCTAACTTCAGATTTAGTTGTATGTTGATACAAGTTGTTGTTGATTAAGTTTTGGTGTTAATCACCCAATAGGTGGCGCTTCTATGCAGGAATTTTCACGATTTTCGCTATAGCTCTATCTCAAAAACTAATGCACGGATTTTGTCCAAACTTCAGATTCAGTCAGACGTTGACATAAATTGTTGCTGATTAGGATTTGGTATATATCACCCAATAGGTGGCGCTGCTAGGCAGCATTTTGCTGGATTTAGAAGATTTCAGCGATAGTCATATCTCAAGAACTAATGCATGGAATTCCATATCATTAGAATCCTCATGAGTTCCTTAGATTGCCATTTAATTTTGGCAGTGTGATAGCGAATTTTGAAGTATTAACATGTATGAGATAGAAGAAAGTTTTGGGATTGGTACATCCGACTAGTTTTGTCTTTAAAAAAATGTTTTAAAGTGTCATTTTAAGACATTTTACAATAGGCATTAATGCGCAGTGAGCAATGAGTTCTTGGGTAAAGAAAATGGTAATCCTTTTTTGGGAAAAAAAAAATCTAAAGGAAAGTTCAATTCGGTCGCTGTATTGCGAAATAAGCTACTGGGTGCACGTTATATTGGATGTAAAAATAACGTACCATAAAAAGGATATATTTCGGAACATTTTGCATAGGTCATTATAGTGGAACGGTCGCTATAATGGGCGGTTGTTATAACGAGCGTCGACTGTATCAACATCACTTAAAGTTGAAAGAAATGTGTGTTGGTTATATTTATACCCGAGTTTAAGTTAATAAGATAACGTTAACGGATTTCTCTGTGTGTTAAGATAAACTTATAACTGTTTGTATAATGCGATTATTTCATGAAATTTTACATTATGATAGTGTATTCAAAGATAGATAATTTCTATTATTAGCATAAAAAATCTGACATGACGACTTTTAATGTTAACTTAACTTTTAATGTATAACGGCTGCGATAACTGCGTGTTTTAGGTTAACTTTAATCATGGATAATATAAATTTTATAAAAAAAACATATCGTTCTCATTTTCAGGAATATAATCTGTTGTATGCTTAACTTTGAAACTTAGGGTTAAAAATTTGATGTTGACATCTTCAACAACTGGTTAGGTAAGTATTTACAAGTTTCGAATCGAAACCACTTGCTTAGTATTAGTGGAAGAAGTTTTTCACATGTAACTCGTAAATTTATCATACTTATTAAAAGTGTAGATTCGTTGGAAAAATTAAAAGATACAGTGATCAAAATAAGTATTCGATATACACGTAGCTTTCAATGTTTTGAATTATATCTTTATTAAAATGAACAAAACAAATATATTCTAACAGTCCAAATTTAGATTTTGAGATTTATTTTTTATTGCAATCAATGGTTTGTTAAAAACTTTTAACTATAACAAAAAATAGCAATTAATTCATCAACATTCTTAATGACAAAACAAAAGTATTCGACAAGTAACTTTGAAATTATTTATTTATATTAAATGATAATGCTAATTACCTTGTACCTTTTTGTCGACGGCGAAACACATTTTTATTAAACGATTTGACATCGATTTGACTAACTGCAAGATAAAATTTCTGTCAGTTTTTTGCCATTCTTCCAGGGCTCGAAATGGAAAAATCCACGAACCGGAACGCTATTTCAAAATTAACGTCGACTACTTTTTTTTTTTTTTTGAAAGTACAGTAAAGTCCTGATTATCCGAGTTTCGCTTAATCGAGTTTCCGCTCTAACCGAGTTATTTTCTTCTGACGGACTGATTGCTTCCATTATTATGAAACAGCCATTATAAATGAAGTGTTAGATGAAGATGAAAGAGCAGCCGTAAAAAGTTAGAACTCTGATTTTCTGATCAGAATGGAAAAAAAAAATTATGGCCATTTTTTTTCTCCCATTCTGACCAGAAAATCAGATTTCTAACTTTCTACGGCTGCTCTTTCATCTTCACCTAACATTTCATTTATAATGGCGGCTTCATAATAATGGAAGCCATCAGTCCATCAAAAGAAAATGATCCATCCCAAAGGTATAAGTTCGATTGAAAGAAACTATTTAATACTTTGAGAAGAAAGAAGAGGCTACACCTGCAATTTTCACGACACTAATAGAATCACATAGCTGCCAATGTGTACGGTTTTGTTACTTCTAAAATTCAATACAAATTTTGCCATATTTAATCGTTGACAATTTTTAGATTTCGGCGGTTGAATTAGGCAAAATTTGCAGGTAAGTTTTAGTGGTAAGAAAAAGTCTTAGAAATTGGTAGCTATGCAGTAGCGTAATACTGCAGGAAAAAAAAAAAAACTGCAGCAAAATTGACATTCAACAAACAAAAACTATGGGCTTTTTCAAATAAACAATTTCATTCCCCGTTTTCCTTAAAAGTAACGGAAACGTGCGTCAAAGAAATGTTACTAGTACCATAAAAATGATTGAATTAAGTGAAAATTTATATTTCATCTCCTTAGTGGGTGACGATTTGTGTCAATGCGGTTTATACAAGTTTTTTGCTGATCCGAGGTGAGCTTTGTCCAAATTAACTCGGATAATCGGGACTTTACTGGATAGCAAATTTATATTTAACCGTTGAAAAACCAATTTAAAAAAATGCATTCAAGATTCTAAATAATTAGAAAAAAAGAAAAGTTACAGAGAATATAGTTTATTTTATTTATTTATTATATATGTATGAAACTGTAATAATATTTTTTAATAATTCCACGAATCGTAGCAGTATTTTCCATACTTTCACGAACCCGAACAATATTTTCCATACTTTGACGAACTGGAACAATATTTGTCACCATTTCACAAACCGGAACATCGTTGTGGTTTGCTCCGGTACATTTCGAGCTTTGTATTCTTCCATCAACACTTCCTTCATCTCCATTTTAGAAGAAAAATGATGTTCGCGTAATTTATTTTTCAAATGACCACACGGGTGTTCTATGGGGTTCCAGACTGAGCCGGAATTTTTAATGACATTTGGACAGTTTTATTACGACCAAAGTCGTGTATTCAGGGAGGTATGTTTAGGATTATTGTTCTAGTAAAAGTTTGCGTAATACCTAATTTATCTGCACTATGTTACAAATTTTCTTTGAGGATATCAATCTATAAGTACTAGGTCATGGTACCTTCTATTGCAACTGAATTTCGGAGATCCGAAGTTCCCATAGATCCCCATAGCAGCACTCCCCCACCACCGTGCTTTACCGTGTGCACCATATTCTTTCCCCGAGCAGTGTATTTGGCTTTCTATACACTAAACTTTCGCTATTACATCCAAAAAGATTGAACTTCCATTCGCCTGCAATATAATATCCATCCAGAAACTCAGTGTTGTAGTTGGGTGGGAACGCGTGGGAACGCCGTTCCCAGAAATATTTGGTTTGTTACTGTAAAAAAAAAAAAAAATCGCGAACGAGCACAATCTTTTTTTTAAACGAAACGATAATTTATGCTAATTTTAAGATGATCCGTTTCACTTATATTCATAAGCTACGTAGAACCTTCCTTAAAGTTTTTTTTTGTCCTGAACCATACGTGAAACCTTTGGTAGTGATCAGGAAGAAAATTAGTAGACGAAACTGCTTGTCGTAAATCAAAGAGCACAGAAATCAGCTCTCAACATCTTTCTTTTGGAAACTTCTAGGATAGATGTGCCAGCAATTCCTGTTATTTCAATTTATTTTGATTCATAATGGAAAATGATACTATGAGATTGATTAAATATTGCTTTTAGATGGATGCTATAGAAATACAATACTATAAAAACTAGAATATAATAATTATAACTGTTAATTGAAAAAAGTCGGCTTTTAGCTAAATGCTTTAAATTGGATTTTAGCCTAGCAAAAATGCGGTAGCATTACTCTATGAAAAGGTGCCTTCCCAGAAATATTTTTTCCAACTACGATCCTGCAGAAACTTACAGGTTTACTAACTTGCGCTTTAGAAAACTCGTCTCACCAGTCTGTTTTTCTTGGAGATACGTATGTAACTAGTAAATATGTGATATGTCATACGAACTTGAAAGTGCAGATTCGATGGAAAAATTAAAGGATAAATCCCAGGCCTTATACGAAGTAACTTTGATCATCATCGAACACACCAGAAATTTAAAACTGTAACTTATAGAAGTATATTTGATTAATGAGATGTTTTATAAAATATATACACACAGACTTTTATAGATTAACAATATTTATTATAGCAATTTGAGCAATACATTGCGAGTAATGTCTATATTCAAATCAACCAGAAAACCACGAGTAAAAAAATACACTACATTTAAATATATATATATAGAAGAATACTATGTGTATTTGTTAGCATTAAAACTTCCATCTCCTAATTGTCGACATTTTTCATAGCAAACAAAAGTTATATATGCACTATTGAGTAGATTAATATAAAAATTAGTATACCATATTTTGAAATATTCTTTAAGGCACACACGTAGCAAAACATGTTCAATTCCTGTAATTAATTTAGTCATCATTCAATTTCCATTTTATGAAGATTTAGTGACAACTTTACGTTCTTACATAATTACGTTGGGTAAAAATATTATAATTATACAAATTTAATGATACAATCATTTAATTCAGAAATTTAATATTTTAATATTTCAAGCTGACTTTCCTTTAGTTTTAGTTTTGGTTATTCATATGCACTTACATGTTGTCTATTTATTTCAGAATTACAATTTAATATTTTAATATTATTATTCGCTACAAATGGAAAAGTGCAATATATAGTATCAAAGCTAATGATTTTCTTACAAAAATCATAACACGTTAAAATATCTATTGTTATTCCTTGATTTGACGAATACATGTTGCTGTTTTCCAAGATTATGTTTAAATTCATGCAAATTAATTATAAAATGGATATTCTAAGGCTCTAAGGATAAAAACAATAAGTTCAAAAGTTCTATCTTCAACACTGTTAAACTATGGGATTGTACACCATTAGCTGTATGGAGGTTATTCTCCAAAACTAAGACAAAAAAAAAATTAAAAAAAAACTTAAAAAATTATGACAAGTACTATAGGCATGTTAAATATAAAATTAATATCAGCAGAGATCATTTGAAAAAATAAATAAATAAATGCATGGCAAATAAATAACTTTATTCTTTTTCAATTAAAAAAATCATAACAAATCTTTAAATGTGAACCGGCCTCATAAAATGAAGGATCTTTTTTAATTAGCTGCCTTCTTTTCTTTTTTCTACTTCTCTAGTTTTGTAGTTGTCTTTAATTTTCAAACTTTCCTTGCGCTTAAAATAAAATAAAGAATAGTATAAAAATAATGCACAATTATTTCAAAATCTCAATAAATAATTAGTACTTCTATCTATAACGCATCATTTTTTTTAAATGTAAAATTTTAAAAAAAATTCCAAGTTTCTTTTACTGAAATAAAAATATTTTTTGTCTATAATAAAATTCTTCATAAACGCAAAAACCCAGTAAATATATAAGTAAACAACATAATATAAAAATTTAATAGCTTTGAAAACAGCTTATGTAATAAACAATACATTCCGTTGTTTCCATGTTCCATAAAATCCATTACATAAAATGATTTAAACATATTTCAGTGAAATTTTACCAAAATGCTTTCCATATTACTCACTATCTTCAGGACTAGAATCTAAACTCTATGTGATAATTTAATTATTTTAGGAGTGCTCAATTGCAAAAAAAAAATGTAAGTTTTTTATAAAAAAATATGTACTTGTTGACATATTTTGAAATATTTTAGTTAATTTTGAAGATATTGTAAAACTCCTAGTTCAGTGCATAGGTAAGTGTAATAGTAGTATGTAGTACAAAGGAAATTAAAATACATATTTAGTTCAATTGAGTGCACGCTGTCTTCCGTAATAATGAAATTCTGCTAAAAAATGACAAAAAAAAACATTTTTTTTTAATGCTAGGAAGATATTGTTATGTTTTTTCATCATTCGGTATCACAATAGAACTAAAAATATGTGTATTTATTCAATATTGTGCTTTTTTAGGGTTTCGTTCATCTGACGAAAACCTATTCGTCTCGCTCCTCTGTCTGTCCGTCTGTCTGTCCGTCACAGAGCCCGTTCTCAGAAACTATACATGTTGGAGACATGAAATTTTGGGTACTTATAGCTGAGCACCTCACATCATACGACAAATCATAAAATTTTGAAAAAGTCCTACATTTAACCCTTTGGGCTCCCGCATGTGTATTTTAAACAATTCTTTCTAAGTGAGCTCCTAATTATGTTGGAGACATGAAATTTTGGGTACTTATAGCTGAACACCTCACATCATACGACAAATGATAAAATTTTGAAAAAGTCGTACATTTAACCCTTTGGGCTCCCGCATGTGTATTTTAAACAATTATTTCTAAGTGAGCTCCTAATTAGTTTGTAGACGTGAAAATTTGCATACCTATAGCTGAACACCTCACATCAAACGACAAATCATAAAATTTTGAAAAAGTCGTACATTTAACCCTTTGGAGTCGCGCATGTGTATTTTAAACAATTCTTTCTAAGTGAGCTTCCTAATTAGTTTGGAGACGTGAAATTTTGCATACTTATAGCTGAACACCTCACATCAAACGACAAATCATAAAATTTTTGAAAAAGTCGTACATTTAACCCTTTGTGCTCCCACATGTGCATTTTAAACAATTCTTTCTAAGTGAGCCCCTATTTAGGTTGAAATTTTGCATACTTATAGCTCAACACCTCAGATCTCACGTCAAATAATAAATTTTGAAAAAGTTTTATGGTTAACCCTTTCAACTCCAGCTTGTGTATTTTAAGCCATTCTTTCTAACTGAGCCCCTAATTAAATTGGAGATTTGAAATTTTGCATACTTATTGCAGAACACCTGAGGCCAGGCGACAAATCATAAAATCTTGAAAAAGTCTTACGTATAACCCTTTGAGCTACCACATATGTATTTGAAGCAATTCTTTCTAAGAGAGCCCCTAATTAAGTTGATGACATGAAATTTTGCATACGTATAGCTGAATGCCTCGGACCACACGACAAATCATAAAATTTTCAAAAAGTCTTTTATTATTTACCCCTCTGGGCTCTAACTTGTGTATTTTAAGCAATTTTTCTAACCTGCGCCCTTTTAACCCAGGGAGAAATTTTCCAACTTTTGCCGACACCCCTTTGACCATTCTTTCATATTGTGCACCATAGCCTTACATATTTTAGTTCCATTTTTTCCCGCCAGGTGCGCCTACTTATCTCGGGTGCTATGGGCCCAATCCCCTCGACTAATATATCTACGGATAGTATGTAAAACGGATTTTCGTTCGGATGCAGGTTTGTTCAGAATCAAGTGCGCCCGCTGGTTGTAAAATGTGGAACTAACAGATTTTTCAAAAGGATAAAGTGTTTTGAAAGGAATATTAAACGAAACCCTCTGTGCGATCTATGATCACACTTACCCACTTGTTTAGGGTTTCGTTCATCTGACGAAACCCTATTCGTCTCGCTCCTCTGTCTGTCTGTCTGCCCGTCTGTCTGTCCGTCACAGAGCCCGTTCTCAGAAACTATACATGTTGGAGACATGAAATTTTGGGTACTTATAGCTGAGCACCTCACATCATACGACAAATCATAAAATTTTGAAAAAGTCCTACATTTAACCCTTTGGGCTCCCGCATGTGTATTTTAAACAATTCTTTCTAAGTGAGCTCCTAATTATGTTGGAGACATGAAATTTTGGGTACTTATAGCTGAACACCTCACATCATACGACAAATGATAAAATTTTGAAAAAGTCGTACATTTAACCCTTTGGGCTCCCGCATGTGTATTTTAAACAATTATTTCTAAGTGAGCTCCTAATTAGTTTGTAGACGTGAAAATTTGCATACCTATAGCTGAACACCTCACATCAAACGACAAATCATAAAATTTTGAAAAAGTCGTACATTTAACCCTTTGGAGTCGCGCATGTGTATTTTAAACAATTCTTTCTAAGTGAGCTTCCTAATTAGTTTGGAGACGTGAAATTTTGCATACTTATAGCTGAACACCTCACATCAAACGACAAATCATAAAATTTTTGAAAAAGTCGTACATTTAACCCTTTGTGCTCCCACATGTGCATTTTAAACAATTCTTTCTAAGTGAGCCCCTATTTAGGTTGAAATTTTGCATACTTATAGCTCAACACCTCAGATCTCACGTCAAATAATAAATTTTGAAAAAGTTTTATGGTTAACCCTTTCAACTCCAGCTTGTGTATTTTAAGCCATTCTTTCTAACTGAGCCCCTAATTAAATTGGAGATTTGAAATTTTGCATACTTATTGCAGAACACCTGAGGCCAAGCGACAAATCATAAAATCTTGAAAAAGTCTTACGTATAACCCTTTGAGCTACCACATATGTATTTGAAGCAATTCTTTCTAAGAGAGCCCCTAATTAAGTTGGTGACATGAAATTTTGCATACGTATAGCTGAATGCCTCGGACCACACGACAAATCATAAAATTTTCAAAAAGTCTTTTATTATTTACCCCTCTGGGCTCTAACTTGTGTATTTTAAGCAATTTTTCTAACCTGCGCCCTTTTAACCCAGGGAGAAATTTTCCAACTTTTGCCGACACCCCTTTGACCATTCTTTCATATTGTGCACCATAGCCTTACATATTTTAGTTCCATTTTTTCCCGCCAGGTGCGCCTACTTATCTCGGGTGCTATGGGCCCAATGCCCTCGACTAATATATCTACGGATAGTATGTAAAACGGATTTTCGTTCGGATGCAGGTTTGTTCAGAATCAAGTGCGCCCGCTGGTTGTAAAATGTGGAACTAACAGATTTTTCAAAAGGATAAAGTGTTTTGAAAGGAATATTAAACGAAACCCTCTGTGCGATCTATGATCACACTTACCCACTTGTTTAGGGTTTCGTTCATCTGACGAAACCCTATTCGTCTCGTTCCTCTGTCTGTCTGTCTGTCCGTCACAGAGCCCGTTCTCAGAAACTATACATGTTGGAGACATGAAATTTTGGGTACTTATAGCTGAGCACCTCACATCATACGACAAATCATAAAATTTTGAAAAAGTCCTACATTTAACCCTTTGGGCTCCCGCATGTGTATTTTAAACAATTCTTTCTAAGTGAGCTCCTAATTATGTTGGAGACATGAAATTTTGGGTACTTATAGCTGAACACCTCACATCATACGACAAATGATAAAATTTTGAAAAAGTCGTACATTTAACCCTTTGGGCTCCCGCATGTGTATTTTAAACAATTATTTCTAAGTGAGCTCCTAATTAGTTTGTAGACGTGAAAATTTGCATACCTATAGCTGAACACCTCACATCAAACGACAAATCATAAAATTTTGAAAAAGTCGTACATTTAACCCTTTGGGCTCCCGCATGTGTATTTTAAACAATTATTTCTAAGTGAGCTCCTAATTAGTTTGTAGACGTGAAAATTTGCATACCTATAGCTGAACACCTCACATCAAACGACAAATCATAAAATTTTGAAAAAGTCGTACATTTAACCCTTTGGAGTCGCGCATGTGTATTTTAAACAATTCTTTCTAAGTGAGCTTCCTAATTAGTTTGGAGACGTGAAATTTTGCATACTTATAGCTGAACACCTCACATCAAACGACAAATCATAAAATTTTTGAAAAAGTCGTACATTTAACCCTTTGTGCTCCCACATGTGCATTTTAAACAATTCTTTCTAAGTGAGCCCCTATTTAGGTTGAAATTTTGCATACTTATAGCTCAACACCTCAGATCTCACGTCAAATAATAAATTTTGAAAAAGTTTTATGGTTAACCCTTTCAACTCCAGCTTGTGTATTTTAAGCCATTCTTTCTAACTGAGCCCCTAATTAAATTGGAGATTTGAAATTTTGCATACTTATTGCAGAACACCTGAGGCCAGGCGACAAATCATAAAATCTTGAAAAAGTCTTACGTATAACCCTTTGAGCTACTACATATGTATTTGAAGCAATTCTTTCTAAGAGAGCCCCTAATTAAGTTGGTGACATGAAATTTTGCATACGTATAGCTGAATGCCTCGGACCACACGACAAATCATAAAATTTTCAAAAAGTCTTTTATTATTTACCCCTCTGGGCTCTAACTTGTGTATTTTAAGCAATTTTTCTAACCTGCGCCCTTTTAACCCAGGGAGAAATTTTCCAACTTTTGCCGACACCCCTTTGACCATTCTTTCAAATTGTGCAACATAGCCTTACATATTTTAGTTCCATTTTTTCCCGCCAGGTGCGCCTACTTATCTCGGGTGCTATGGGCCCAATCCCCTCGACTAATATATCTACGGATAGTATGTAAAACGGATTTTCGTTCGGATGCAGGTTTGTTCAGAATCAAGTGCGCCCGCTGGTTGTAAAATGTGGAACTAACAGATTTTTCAAAAGGATAAAGTGTTTTGAAAGGAATATTAAACGAAACCCTCTGTGCGATCTGTGATCACACTTACCCACTTGTTTTTTAAGCGCTCCGAACATAGTAGGTAGAAACCTTAATGAAAAAAATGTGGAAATAGAACCAGTCTTTAACGGAAAATTTTTATAGTTCAAGCGAAAGGAACACCGTGCAAATCTATCTGCTAAGATGGAAACGTGTTTAAAACGGATTTTTTTTTTTTCTGGTCCATACCAATTCTGTTATTACGGGTTTTAATGTGCTTAGATCAGTAAAACCTGCGAAAATGAAACTTGATTATAACGGAATTCTGTATTAAACGTAAAATTTCACGGTCTCTATAGAAGGTTCATGAGATTATAATTGCTCATTGGGAAAATTTTCAAAAAAGAAATTTTGTTTAATTCCATAGATTCCATTTTTACAATTTTTACAGTATTAAATTATTGTATTTATTTAGTACAATGAAACAGACTACGACGAAATCTAAAATGACAAGAGAATGATCCCGTTTTATACAGGTTTCCGTCTTAGCAGATATAATTGTATGGTATTCTTTCCGTCGGGACCATGATTTTTTTCTTTGAAAACAGGATTATACAGGTTATTTTCATAAGATTTTCCATATTATTATGACCCGATTTAGAAGTCGCTGTACCGCTTTTTGTGACAGCGGACCTGGCAACACTACAACCAACCAAGCATATATGACAGAAGCAATGTAGTGATAGAAGAATAGAAAAACGAATCATATTAATCTCTATCATCAATTCAAATTCTTGAAAAGTAAAATACAATAAATAAATAAATAATAATAAATGAAGGTCTTGCTTAGCGCAAATATTTTTAAAGAACGTTTAAGTCACGATTTTCATGTAATTCTTTCTGGCAAGGCTTTTAGAGCTTTTATAAAATGTTTCATGCTTGTATTAGTATTTTATATTGCTTTTTCCCCTTTTAGCATTGAAAAAAATATCGTATAGAATCGTCTGCCAAGGCGCATCCTTCGAATCAATATAAATGACGTCCGAACGACTCAGAACGCAAGCGCACTTTGTTTACCTGAGAAGAAAGGAACTGGAAATGTCGTCTGCCGGTTGGATTTTCGTAGGGCTTCTCCTGATAAGCCCTTTATATGAAGCTAAAGAAACCAAAGGTAATAATTTTTCCCATAAAAAAACTAAAGCATGAAATGATTGCATGATGAAACTGATTGTCAGATATTAGGTACTTTTCAAGGATTTCAGTCATAATAGTAATAAAACATATACACTCTCCAGTTCACGTTTTTGACATTTGACAAGAAGTTCATCAAAAATCACGAATGTCATATAATGATATTTAACGTATTAAAGGTAATATTGTTCCCGATTTGGATCAATCACTCTATGAAGATGATTTTTTCTTTAATTCTTTACTATACAAGTACATAATATTTAAGTTCTTAATTTGAAATTAAACTATCGTAATCAGAAAAAATATTAAACTCATTTTATGAAATAATATGAGCTTATGCTATATGCCACTGATATAGCATGTGATATCCAAGTATATAGTGTATTAAAACAAAAATAATCATAAATTTAATACTAAATACTATAAATCCATAATACTAGTACTATATAATCTCTACTCTAATACTAAATAATATTTAAGTATAAGTAAGTCAGTCAAAATAATCATAAAACAAATATAATATCCATTTTTTGTTTTTTGACATTTGACAAGAAGTTCCTCAAAAATCATGAATGTAATTTAAATAATTTTAATGAATTAAAGGTAAAATTGTTCCTGATTTAAATCAATTATCCTATGAAGACGACATTTTCTTTAATTCTTTACTATAAGAGTGTATAATATTTAAATCCTTAATTAGAAATTAAACTAATGAAATAAAAAAATAATGATAAACACCTTTCATGAAATTATATATGTGATTTACTCTTATGTAACATACCACACGTATAGCATCTAATATTCAAGTATGCATGTATTCAAACCAAAATAATCATAAACATAATACTAAATACCATATAAATCTAATACTTATACTACATAGTCTAACTTATTCTAATATTAAATAATATTTAAGTATAAGTAAGTCAGTCAAAATAATCATAAAACAACCCACCAGTTCTTGACATTTAACAAGCAGTTCATCAAAAATCATGAAGTAATTTAATTATTTTTAATGTGTTAAAGGTTAAATTATTCCCGATATGAATTAATCCTCCTATGGGATATTTTCTTTAATTTTTACTATATATAATATTTAAATCCCTAATTATAATTTAAATTAATGAAATGGAAAAAAATACAAACTCCTTTAATGAAGCTGTAGAATGATATTACACATCTTAGATATTACACACCACCCGTATAAAATGTAATGTAATATTGAAGTATGCAGTGTATATTCAATCCAAAATAATCATAAATCTAATACTAAATACTATCTAAATCTAATACTATAAATCTAATCCTTCAACTATAAAATCTAATGTAATACTAAATAATATTTAAGTCTAATTAAGCCAGTAAAAATAATTATAAAAGATATATACTCCTCAGTTCTTGTTTTTGACATTTGACAAGCTGTTCGTCAAAAATATTGAATAAAATTTAACAATTTTTAATGAGTTAAAGGTAAAATTGTTCCCGACTTGGATTAATTATCCTATGAAGATAATTCCTTAATTTTTTACTATATATAATATTTAAATCCTTAATTAGTAATTAAACTAATGAAATCGGGAAAAAATTGATGAACTTCTTTAATGAAGCTGTACATGTAACGGATTTTTAGATATTGCACGCCACCCATATAGTATGTAATATCTAAGTATATAGTGTATTCAAACCAAAATAACCATAAAATTAATACTATTTAAATTTAATGCTATAAATCTAATCTAATCTAATACTAAATAATGACATTCAAAATAATCCTAAAACCATATATACTCCTCAGTTTTTGTTTTTAATATTTGAGGGTCATTTCCTCAAATAGCATGATTATAACTTAATGTTTGTTGATGAATTCAAAATAAAATTCTTTCATTTTTGGATTAGCTATAAAGCTGATTTTTTTTTCAATTTTTTTATTATATATAATATTTAAATCCTTAATCAGTAATCAAACTCATGAAATCTGAAAAAAGTAAAACTCTATTTATGAGGCTGCATATGTAACTGGCTCTTAGATATTACACGCCACCCGCATAGCATGTAATACCTAAGTACATACAGTGTACTGAAAGTACATATAGTGTAAGTCTAAGTACATATAGTGTATCATAAATTTAATCCTAAATACTATCTAAATCTAATACTGCCTAATCTAATGTAATACTCAATCAAATTATAGTACTTAAAGCCTATAGCCTCAACAAGGGTAATGGGGGCGGTGTCAGGCAGCAGCGGCCAAACCCCAAAGGCGCTTTTTATTATTTTATATTCACTATTACTGATACACAGGCGACTAGTAGAAAAATAAATATATTTTTTCGTATCAGGTGCTGCGGCTCTGCATATGACTCAGAACTGCAGTACTAAAATTTACATTAATATTGAGTACTTCATAAATTAGTTGGATGTGCCAGTCCCCAAAACTTTCTTCTATCTCATATATTTTAATATTTCAAAATGTTGTTACAGATGTCAATATTTTCATTTTTATTAGTTCAATACTATATCAACTTTGACCTTTCATCTTAAATTTCTGCTTCAGTCAATTAATCGGAATAAAAACGAGTTAATATCGATCATGATATTTATTAAAATCACGAATCACTTATCAGGATGGGAAGTTCCCGTCGATTCACGATCCACTGGTGCACAATAGAACTACGAAAAATTAAGAAGATTACATAAAAATAGCTATTATACGCAAGCGTTATTACTGCATACTTACTACGTTATTACTACATTATTACTACTACTATATTACTACAGCGCCTCCTTCCGGCGGAATTTTTCCACATTCAGGAAGGACCTTCTTGCCATGGCCAAAAACATACACAAAAAATTTGGTTCAATTATATGCATAACTTGATACACTTTTCGAAGGTACAATATTGAAAATGGCACCAAAATCGCTATTGCAACGCCCCCTTCCGGCGGAATTTTTCCAATTTCAGGGAGGACCTTCTTGCCATGGCCAAAAACATACACAAAAAATTTGGTTCAATTCTATGCATAACTTCATACACTTTTCGGTAGTACAATATTCAAAATCGCACAAAAATCGTTATTAAAGTGCCCCCTTCCGGCCGATTTTTTTCCAAACTAAGGGAGGATCTGCTTGCTATAGTCAAAAAATTAAAAAAAAATAGTTTAATTCTATGCATAGCTTCATACACTTTTTGATGGTACAATGGCGACAGACACACGGACAAACAGACATTTTCTATAAACATGTTTTGGGGGATCTCTGACCTCTAAAACGTGTAAATCCGTCGAAAACCGGATGTCGAAAAAAATTTCGATTACAATACTTTCTTCTATTGAAGATAGAAGAAAGTAAAACCATTATTAAACAGTAAAAAAAATGTTACTCACTGAGCTTATTATTAAAAAGAAGTGCGATTTTTTTTGCCAAACATGAATATAGCAGTACAAGCTGTGATTGTAATAAGTAATTGATTTTATTCTTTTATCGAACAGTATATTATGAATATATCTTGATCACAGTACAAAGAGTTTTCTAAAGTTTTAAAATATCCTTTGGAGGAACAATGCAAGTATCAAAGGATTATGAAGAAAAAGAAATAATAAGCCAGTAGACCAGTGCAAGGCTTTCGCACTGCAATCCTTGAAATTATTTTATATGTTTTTTTTTAATTTTTCATTAACTGTAATTTCTAATTAAACAGCGTGTTTTAACGACATGTGAGCGCACTGTGCTCAAATCCTCTTCAAAAACCTTTTGCATGATACCTCATTTATCATTGTGCGTTTTGTATGTGAGTAGAAAAAAAGGATGGTAGCATCAGAAATAATATACATAATTTTTACAGATTATTTAACATTCAGATACACTGTTAAATAAATTTCTGTGAATTTACAGAAAGTCTACTGGTAATTTGTTATCTTAAGTCTTGGGTAAAATTACAGAAATTTGAAAAACAGAGATTCTGTTAAATAACAGAGAAATTATTCGGTAAATTTACAGTAGACATTGTAAATTTACACTGATAAAAATACACAAGTCTCTGTAAATTTAGTTTATTTATTTTTAATAATAACAATTTAATTTGAGACATTAGTGAATTTTTGAACTTCGATGAATTATAATTTTTCGAGTGAATTTAAACTGCTGCACCGCTTAATTTTAACAAGATTTATTTCTAGCTGGATCGATATTTGGTCCTGAGTTCTCTGTATTGGAGACGAACACCTTACCCAGATATCATGAAAATTAGCAGCAAATTTGATTTTTTCTGATATTATCTTGCCGTGACAAATTTGAATTGAGAAATTCGCAGAAAATCTCCGTAAGGATACCATCACCCACTTGCATGAGTAGTTTATTGTGAGACTGATGGCAAGACTGTCTTTAATTCGCGAAAGTGACGAAAGCAAAAAATCCCTCTGTTGAGAGAATAGACAATCAGCAGATACGCAGAAATTGCAGAAATTTTATTCGGTTGGCACCGCTTTTTTTAAACGCTATACTTATCAAATACCAAAAAAGTCTCGAATTGAAAGTACAAATATTTTACCCTAACTTGTTTATGGTGGTAAAAACGATGCATGCACCTTAACGGTGCGTAGCATCAGTAGAGCTGATCAGGTCTATGGACCCCTTCGAAGGGTTTAAAGTTATAGTGTAACAGTTGTAAACAGTTAATGTGGCATGGAAAGATTACTACTTTGCAGTAAGTTTGTAGTATTTTTTATTACTTGTTTGCCGTTAATTTGCAATAAATTTGATACAGCATCAATTTAACTTGCACGACAAGTTAGCTGCACGTTCAAAGTGTGGTGACTTCGGCGTTTTCGTTATCTTGCTGCAGTCATCTTATGAAATTCCAGTCTTGTCATGCTGAGCTTGCTGCAACTTTGCAGGTTTTCAAAGCAAGACTTCTGCAAATTTTCTGCAAACTAAAAATGCTATGTGAGTACTGACCGTGCTATAGGTGCTGTTAAAAATGCATGCAAAAGATGTCTTACCAAGCTTCATGAACATGATGAATTAAACAACTGCCAAGTGATTGCGGATAAAAATCCCCGCTAACTCCGCAGAGACGAATTTTCCTTTTATTAAATATTATAGTTTTTAATAAAACAATTTTTAAACCATTTTTTTCTTTAATATTTTTAATAAAATTGTAAAAGAATTTTAAAAGTGTCTATTTTGAATTACAGGTTATAACAAAGATGAAAATATTTTTAAATAAACACATGGAAAATCCTATAGGGAATTTAATACATAAAACAAGAAAGAAAAAAAATCATGCGTTAAGCATAGATTGTGAAATACTTTCCAACACATTCAGAATAATGTAACAAATCTGCACTGTAAACTGAAATGTCTGAAATTCAGACATTTAAGTGTCTGAAACGCAGTGTTCGATTTTCAGACGTTTTAAAATGTCTTAAAATTTTCAGACACTTCTTGTGTCTGAATTTCAGACACTTAAGTGTCTGAAACAAGAGTGTTCAATTTTAAGACGTTTTAAAATGTCTTAAATTTTTCAGACACTTCTTACGTCTGAATTTCAGACATTTCAAATGTCTTAATTGCGGCCATCTTTGAACCCTCCCCCCTTTTTTTTGGCCAATATGAAGCCATCTTTGCCACTTTTCTTTCTAAGCCATATACACAACCATGTTTGACCACATTGAATCATTTTTTATAAATAGGAATACTTTGTTACCATAAAGCAGAGCTGATTGCAGCGTGGGAAAAATGGGGTGCTTCTCTACCCCCTGATTTTAGGGTACCCCAAATTGGATATGAAATTTTCATAAAGCTGATATTTTAAATCAGTTTTGACCTTATGAGGATTGTAATCAGTATTTTGTAGTTTTAGAATAGGATAATTATATGTATATATATATATATATAAATATGTATTTATGTGATATATATGCCCTACGGCATCAAAAATGTTTATTACTTTTAGTGAACTTCAGATTAATTCTAGTCCGAAGACCTAGTATTCATTCGCCCCCTTCCCCCACTGCCTTCGTATACTGTTACAAAAAAAAAAAAAAAAAAAAAAAAAAAAAATTAAGCCTATTCGATGCCGTCAAATACATATTTGGATAAATATATCATTTTCTTTAACCTAATCATGTTCTAAAAGTACAAAATATTTATTAAAATAAGTATAAGATCAAAACAAACTTAAAATATCAGCTTTATGGAAATTTCATACAGAATTTAGGGGCCCGTAAAGCTAAAGGCCCATAGAAACAGCCCAGTTTGCCCATGCTGTAATCAGCTCCGCTTTATGGTAACAAATTATTCCCATTTATAAAAAAGAATTCACTCCTTCAGAAAGAATTCCATCCCTGCTATGTAGTTCAATTTTTTCCTATTTAAATAACATATTCCCAGTGCAATTCCCAGTTTAAGCATTTTTTGCATTTTTATTTCCGTGTTAAATAAAATCTAATACTAGATTCCCCAAAATTTGCAGTATATGAGAACCCAATATTTAAAAAAAAATTGAGTATGAAACTCTTCATTTAAAGAGTAAATTCGATTTTTTTTTTTTTTTTTTTTTTTTAAAGAGGGGTTTATTTACCATAAGAAAAGTCGAGAATTTAATTATAAAATATTCAGAATTTCGCGATAGCTTCATTCTAATGCTTCTATGATTTGTTTTCATGTTCACACACACACACATATATAATAACATGCAGGAAAAGTCATTTCTAGTTTCAAAACCTATTTTGCCTAAATATTAAATATACATTTTTTTTGGCCTTGTTTGTATAAATGAACTTTGAGGAAAACCACAATTTTTTGTGCGAAATGTAGTTATGCATGGAAATATACAAAACTCTAGCTGTTTTCTAATTTCCATTTTAAACTTGTAATAACCTTTTAACTTAAAGCTGTTCTCAACTGCTCTGCTCAACAAGCACAAAACGTTTTGACACATTTACAAATTCATTTTTTAACGGAAAGGCATAAAATTGGAAAGCCTGAGCATGGAATCGAACTGTGTTTTCCATTTTTTGATCCATAAATTACCTATTGAGTTATAAGCGATTTTGATCACATGACAAACACGTTTTTCGCCCTTTCTTGAGTAGCTATTCTTCTTTCACGCAGAAATTCGGTTCAAAACGCCCACTTGGACACTATTTTCTGAAAGACCTGTTGCGTTTGAAAAAAAAAAAAAAAAAAACGGAGAAAACAGTTCGATAACATAGTTTCTGAACAACAACACCAGCCAGTTTCATTCATTTCCCAACAAAAATAAATTAAAACTTGCGTCATAAAGTTGCCCTTTTGGATTTGAGAACAGCCTTAAAATAAAATAAGCTTAGTTTTCAATTTCTCATGTTTTGCAAATCCAAAATTTAAAATTTTGAACAAAAAAATCAAAGTAAATAATTTTTTTTTTTTTTTTTTTTGAGGAAATGGAATTATAGCTGTAAATAATTTATATTCTATACAATGTGCTATTAAAGAATGAAAATTTCGAAAACTGATTTTACATATAATAATCACAAAATTGCAGTATTTTTTTTTTCCTTTCAACTGTATAGTTTAGAGAATATACGGGTGTGCCATATAATTAAAAATTGCTTTGAAACCAAATAATATCATGCAGAATATATATCTATATATATATTTAAGGTGACACAAAAAAGTTTTGAGAAATCGGATTTCAAAACACAAATCAATTTTGCCAAAAACAGATTTTTGGCTAAAAAGGTTTTCCTCGAAAATTATACATCTCTAATTATATAAAAAATAAATCACGATAGATGTTTGTTAATTTTCCAATTTTTATCAAATATTAAACTTCGAGTGAATTGCATATCCTTCATAGCGAACAAACAATTAATTTAAAAGTAAGTTTAAAATAAAATGTGTTTATAACTGCGATAGAAAACGTTACAAGGAATTCAACATGGACATCAAAACGCTAAATTAACCTTTTAAAAAACAACCTAATTAAAAATATATATTTCTAGAATTAGCTGATTTTTTTTCGCAAACAAATTCAAACCTAAGTTATATTTCATGCAACATTTTATGTGGTACTATAAACAAAATATCAAAAACACTTACTGATATCGATATGACTTGATTTAAAATAACTGTCATAGTGAATGAGAGACAAAAACTTGCTTCTTTTTTGAAGAAAACCCCTTCCTATATCCTGCTAGCCCTGTTAAAATAATGGAAATTTTCCATTCTGAAAACAGAGCCCGCGGGACTAGTTTGTAGGTCTGGGGTTAGTTTTCTTGTTTAACGAGATGAATAACTATATTCTTGACGAAAAGCAATGAAAAGTAATACTGTCTCTGTTGGGAACTATTTGTAGAGTTGTCCGGATGTAATTTCAGTCGTTATATCCATATATGAAGCACATAAGATCCATCCAGCCATCCAGAATGCAAGAAACTTCTAAATATAACGCTTCCACTAATAACGCAGCCGCAGTAATAACATAATGACAACATTTTTCACAGTAAAAAATCCAGACCGGTGAAAGATGCGAACTGTTGAAGAACGTTTAAATTTGAATACGACAACGGACTCCGGACTCACAACACAGATTCGCTTCTCAAAAAAAAAAAAGCTGCGAGTCAGCATTTCCATTGGAAACAGATGGCTTTATTCATTACGTCAGTCTACGGGTTACAGTATGATAAGTTGTTAAAACTTTTTTTATCAGCGGGAAAAGAGGAACGTTGTATAAGAAGAAATCAGAAGCATTTTATTTTCTTTATTTGGCGTTTTTCGCAATGTTTACACTTATAAATTATATGAATATAATTATTACAGTTTTTATTCTTTCAGTAAGAGGGTAAAAAACATATTATAAATTAAAAAAATCGTCGTAACGCTAGTTAAAAAAATAACATTTATTCTTCTAAATGATTACATAATTGAACACTAAGAGAAAAAAGAACTAAGAAATTTTCGTAAGAGGAGCACCGCCCCCCCCCCTCTCTTCCTAAACCACTAATAGAAATCAATTTTTAAATATTTCCTTTTGACGTTCGTATATTTAAAATTTATCTTAGATAAGGGGTGTTGAGAAGAGCAAAACCTTCCACTAGAGGGAAAGAAATGTTCTGCATTTTGAAAAATATTGTTAGAAAGTTATTTTTATATATCTATTTAATATTTAATACTTCTTACTTGTTAATTTTTTTATATTCCTTTTATATAAAAATTATCTTGTACAAGGTGTTCTCACAAAAGATTCTTGGTTTAGCTTATTTCATATTTATATTTTGCGTTTTAGTTAGGCGAACTAGGTAGGGGACTCCAGACACATCTGTCCATCCTCTCCCCTTTCTACATTTTTTTCTAAGAGCAATCATATCTCTTTGTATTTAGGGAACGGCCTATGAGTGAGCCATGAGCATACCTATGAGTGGAAGTAGTTTTTGAGAAATTTATATTTTGGGAAAAGTTTCTTTAGCTTGTACTTTTACACTAAAAATAATTTAGTTCGAAAGTTAGTAAACGGGCATTTACAATTTTGGCAGACGTCCCCAATGTCAAATTAAGTTGCTTATTTTATACACTAATACCAAATTTAGTGGATGGCAAAGCATTTCATCCAATCGAAAACGTTTTCTGATGGTGCTGCCAGATATATTGCGATACAATTGCATATGAGGACACCAGAAGCGAAAGGCTATAAGTGACAAAATTGAAAAAACTGAGATCAGTATACAGGCTATCTGGAAATAAAGCTATTTCTTTTATGATTGCTCTCAGAAGAAAAATATAGGAAGGGGAAACGTTGGACAGATGTGCCTGAAGTCCCCTGCCTTGTTTGCTAAACTAAAACGCAAAATATAAGAGATTTCCTAATTATGTGTTGCATTCTGGAGGTCAACTACTTAAGCTCTATAAACTACTTAACCTCTTTAATCTGTACTTAAAATTTAAAAAATATATTGTACTTCACTTTCCTTCCACAGTTATTGAAATAAGAATTGAAAGACCGCTATGAAATTAGCAACAGCTTCATATTTTAAGTCAGTCACTTACTATTGATGTTAATCGTTAAATTCAATTTATTTCAAATCTAAATTTTTTCACTTATATCCTTTGGCCGCAGGGGTCCTCATATACAATCGTCGTTTCATCATACATATGATACAATTGTATATGATACAATTGTTCAGACATATAAGTGTCTGAATTTCTACATGTCTTAATTTCAGACACATGATCATTATTAAGACATTTTTCTCAGTTCATTTATACCATGATCAGAGTAAGACACTTATATACCATGATCAGAGTAAGACACTTAAGGGTCTTAAATTCAGACACTTATTATGTCTGAAATTTCATATTCAGACACTTAAGTGTCTGAATTTCTTTTTCAGTCACATATGTGTCTGTATTTAAGACGACTCTATTTGCAGTGTGCAACATTTAAAAAACTAAAATATTACAATTGAACCATATGGAAACGTATAACACACTTCAAAACTCAATTTCATCTGTTTCCACTTACAATCGGAAAATCAACCGCATTTTTTAACAGCCCTTTATAGAATATATAGATTTGTATCTATTAACTACATACATGCCAAAATTTAGTTCAATTAAAAGATACATGTACTTCAGTTGAAAATTTACCTTCAGCAATTTCCTCTAATAAGGAGAATGGCACGTGAATACTATTGTGTAACCCTGTATATGAGGTATAGAATTTATATATGACGAGTAACATACAAAAAATTAATTAAATTTAAAAGCGCTTACCGAATTTTAAACCGTACACTCCAGCAATTATTACTCAAAGACAGTACTGTAACAGATTTCTTTTGTGTGTCCCTGTAAATGAATAAAAAAATGCTATGAATGCCCTGTTCTAACGTGATCGTAGTGAAATTCAATGATTTATCTCAGTTTCAATACATCTGAAATAGCGTAATGTCATTAAAATCCTCAGTAAACGATTTTCCCCCATATACCATAATGTAATGGAATACTTTTGAGTGCCCCTGTAATTGAACTATTAATCCTACATACTTTATATACAATACCAAACATGCTATGGTGACCCTAAATAACCTTTATCAATTTCATGAAAATCCGAGTATATTTACGGGAGTTAGAGCGTGGACAGACGGACTGACGGACAGACTGCCAGACAAACCGAATGCATACTTTCAACTTTGTTGGATAGTGTTAATAAAAAGGTAAATGTCTGTAAAATGGTGACTGAGAAACTCAATCGAATGCATTTAACCGAGAACTAGTGTAAAGTTACAGTCTCGGTTTTTTCCGTGTTTTTACAGAAATTGTTAACAGTTTACAGTGCAATTTCATCTTGTATCAATCTATTGTAGTCATAAACATCTTGTATTATATTTTTATCACTTCAAAAAATGAACAATTCTTGTTATTACTAAATTCTTTATTGTCATCATTACTTCAATACCGTTCGAATCACCAAAGAATGATGTTATTTCCATAAGCTCTTATGAGATCCCACAATGATTTCGGCATGAAAGAAAGTTCGGCTGTTTTTCCATCGAAACAGAATGTTCGCCGAAACTCATCGAAACTGAAACCGAACTTTCGGTCGATTTTTAAGAATCATGCTTCAAAAATTGTCATAGAATCATACGTTTATTAGTAGATTACCAATAAAATTCAACAAGTCGGAAATTGTACGTGAAACGTGTCAAATGAGGTGCGTTCGTACTATAACTAGTTTTATAAATATTCAGATCTTGGTTCAATAGCTGCTCCACTCTTCAGCAAAAATGCATGAATACAAAATTTATTACGATTCTATATATTGAATTCAGTAATACGGAAATAGTAGGACTCCATCTTAATTAGGACATCATCACCATGGCAACCTAGAATCATTACCTATCATGGGTTATCATGTAATTAATTATATATGATAGGATTTAATAGAATGAAGAAAACTTTTATTATCTTTTTAAGTTTTGATTTGATTTTTAGGGTTCCGTACTTAAAAAGTAAAAACGGAACCATTATAAGATCACTCTTGTGTTTGTGTCTCTGTCTGTCACAGTTATTTTACTCGTAAACTATGTAACATGGAAAGTTCAAATTGGGGGAAGTAACAAAGACTATTGACCCACATATTTTCAGGTTATTAAACATTCATAAATATATTTAGTAAAAATGTAGAGGGGCTAATTAAGCTACTTGAAAAAAAAACTCTTTTCTTTGTATATCGTGTGGGGCATCGTGTGAAAGCTTTCGTAACGCTGAACTCAAAAATACATTTCTTTTAATTTTAGGTATTATATGTTCAAAGATATCGTCGAAAATGTAGCGCAAAAAATATGCCCCCCCCCCCCCCCCCCAATCTAATTCCGAATGTACAGAAACTAAAATTATGGAAAAATTAGAGGTAGTTGACGTTAATTTAAACCTTGAAGGAAAATGATAGCGATTACTCTAGGTCAGGGACGGCGAACCTTTTCTCATTCACGTGCCAAAATTTTCCAAAAATATATTTTACGTGATCATGACGTGCCAACAATAAAAAAATTTAATGGATCAAATAATAATGAATAAAAATTACTTAAAAGTTTGTTTTTAGCATTAAAAAAATATGGGTAATATTTAATGTTATATTTTAAAAATTTATTTTAAAAATATTATTTCTGTTGTCTCATCTTAGATGCCAAATAATTTATACCAGCTTCGTACTTAGTTATTTTTAAGAGAATGCAAGTTGAATTGGACTCATTTTTAAAGATGTTTTTACTTGAATTTTTCATATTATTTATTTCCGAAAAGAATGTATCGCATTTTTTTTTTTTTTTTTTTTTTTTTTTTTTTTTTTTTTTTCAAAATAGAAAGTACCAGATGCTACAGCTTTTAGTGTCTGGAATTGAATTCCAAGTTGTTATAATCTTACTATCGGGATTTTATATCGGGCTTATAATGTCTTTTAACCTTTCTTTTGCAAAAATCTCTTAATTCAATCTTATTCTTAAAATTTTGTGAGCCAAATATTGAGCTATGTTGGGATACATATTATATTATTATACATATTACATATTACATATTATATTATGATATTATATTTTAGTTTCTTCAATCTGTATGGCAATGACGACCAACCGAACTAATCGAATTCAGACAAACAAAGACAAAATTTAGATTAATTAATGAATTTTGTGAAATTCTACTATATTTTGATGCAGAACCTGAATATATGCCGTGCCAAAAATAATCTGCAGCGTGCCACTTATGGCACGCGTGCCATACGTTCGCCGTCCCTGCTCTAGGTCATATAGTTTTTGAAAAAATCGCATTTTTCTGTGACACACAAATTTCGATTTACGGGCATTCAGAAAAAGTGTTGAGCAGCGCTGGCTGGAGGTACCTATCGTAGCAGAAGTATAAAAGCATTGTTGGTGATAATTTTTGAAAAAAATCGTGAGTAATTAGCCAAGATATAAACGTCAAATTGTTAAAAACAGACTAATTTAAGGGGTCTCGGGACTCCTGAAATGAAAAAAAAAAAGACCATTTTCAACATTTAATGTCTTAAAATATATATGATTTTAAAACACAATTTTTGTTGGGATGAAAGATATAAGCATGTTCTTTCATTTCATGTATTTAAAAAATTGTAAGATACAGAATTAGTATTTATAGGGGGCTGTAAACTGACAGACATTTGTCGAGCAGAAAATTGGCATAACAGTTTACGCGCAGGACTGCAAAATAAAAATTGCAACTAGAATGAAAATTTTGGTGCCTACTTATACTTCAGATTGTAATAATTATCCTGAACTTAAATAAATTTGTATTTAAAGTTTTTTTTTTATATTTTTAATGCAAAGTTGTATTTAGCTAAGACAAAATTTTGAAAATTTCAACGGTATAATCACCTAAAAAAATATTTTTTTTAACAATAAAAAGGAAATTTTAGATTCAGTTTATACAGACTAACATGAAATATATGTTTTGAAAATTTCATGAAAAAATATTCAGAAGTTTTTGAGGTATCCTGCGCGTTATGCCGAAAAACGTCATTTGGAGAAAAAATACTTCAAAGTTTCGGAAACGCCGCATCAGCTATTGAGCGGGTATATTTCTAAAAGCCATAACTTCTGTTCTAATGAAAATTTCAAGAAAATAATTATATCAAAATGTTCAGAAAAAATAGGAGTTGAACGTCTAAAAAAATTAAAATTTCTAAAGTTTTGAAGCTTTAAAAGTCTTGAGACCGTTTAATTAGAATGAATCACGTAAACAGTCTGGGATTCGCGACTAGTTTGCATTGAGTGGATCTCTCAATACGCCTCGAGTGACTTTAAAAGTTAATTAAAAGCCTTTCTGAAAAGACGCGGCACGGACCGAGGCGGCGTCGCACTTTGCGACCTCCTTTCGAAGCGCGCTTAGCACAATGCCAAATTTAAACTTTGAATAAACGTTTTGTTTTCAGCTACAGTATTGAAAGAAATGTTATTACTACGCTGAATTTAGTTTTATGAAATACCAAATGAAGTTTAAATATGCATTGCTTTTATTGTCAGTACCGAATTAAATATATCATAAACAGATTAGGATAATGATAAGAAATGAGTTATACAGAATAGCTATTTTTGATATTATTTAGATTCCATATATCTTTGAACTTCCATGGTAAATCCATTTACACTTTTCTAGTATATACAGTTATGCCCAACCCTACGTTGCATAGTTTTTAAAGAAAGTCGTGATATTCTTTTAGCAGCGTTTTTTTTTTTTTTTTTTTTTTTTTTTTTTAATAATACAATTACAAATTCATATATATTCTACGGAACCCTCTGTGCGCGAGTAATACTCGCACTTGACCGTTTATTATAATATTTGAAATGACTCGACAAAATTCTGTAGCGATTATATATATTAAATTTCAAAGCATTTGGTCAGGTAGTTTTTTGTTTGTTTGTTTGTTTTTTTGCTGTTACATGCGGACAGACAGACGGACGGACAAGACGACGACTATAGGTGCTACATGCTACGTGCTACGTATTTATATACAGTAGAACCTCGCTTATCCGAAGTAATTGGGCCGACCATCTTTCGGAAATCGAAATTTTCGGATAATGGAGAATGCTTCAATATTAAGATTAAGGAGAAATATATGCAATATTTTTTATTATGTAACAAGTGTGCTTAATAAAAACATGAATAAATTACCTGAATTTGAATTTTGAAATTAAGTACCTTTTACATGTATCACAAGGATTTGAAAAAAGGTTTTGTTTATCGCAGTTTCGATTGTCTTTGCTTTGAAACTCTATCACGGAATTTTTTCAATATTATTAGTTCGCCAGTATCACAGTCTTTTTGCTGCTCCAGCCATGCCAAACTTTTTGCAAAACATTCAAAAGCTTCAGAATTGCTAACTTGTTCGTTTTCTTCGTTCCACTCCGCTGCTTACGGTAGCTCAAGTTAAATTCAAAGGAACTCTAAGAAAGAGGATCGAAAATATTTATATGTACTCGTAGTTCGGAAAGGACCGCTTGCAGAGAAGGAATATGATAGTTAAAACAAAACCAAAAAAGGCTTTCAAAATGTATTTTGCACACAAGGAATGTGATAGTAAAAATAAAGAAGAAGAAGAAGAAAAGCTTTAAAAATGGATTTCGGTTAACCGAAAAATTCGGTTAAAGGAGTTTCGGATAAAAGAGGTTCTACTGTAATTACGAATGCATCTAAAAAGAATGTATGAAAACGGAAGCTGTTTATAATGGAATTCAGCCTGAAACAGAAAAATTTCATTGCCCTAGGGAAAGTAATACCATATAATTATAACTGCTAAGATTAAAACCTGTCTAAAACGGAAGTTTACTTTATGTTTATCCATTCCGTCTTAGCCGGTTTTATTATACATATTTCTTAATTTGCTGCATGCAAATAAATCTTACGTGCAATGCATAAATAAATATGCAAAGTGAACGATAATCAATGCGTGAAGCACGATTTTTGTATTTGTCATCTCATTTTTCTACTTTTTTCTTCGAGGACGATTATTTTCAGAAGCAAAATCATGTTCAAACAATGAATTATAATAATCATAAAATAAAAAGTATTAGCTTGAACTCGCGTGACAATTGCTTTAACTTTTTCCTTTCCTATATTTTTCTTTTGATTTTGAATAGAAGTTATTTAAATGAATTGTGTAGAATGCAAACGTTTTTAGACGCGTAATAAAAAATTTTATATCTAAATTTATTATTCTAAAAAAATATCGCAATTAACGACGTGCTTGTATTACAAATATTTTGAGCGTTATTGTATTTTTCTATTTTATGTTTTTTTAATATTTCCTTCAAGCAATTTATTAAAGCAATATTATTCTTGGGTGAGAAATTATGCTCAGACAATAAATTATTGGAAATTATCAGCAAGTACAATTTCCTTAACTTTATTTTTTTCTTTTGCGTGTTTTTTCATTTAGGTTGACTTTTAAATAGAAAGATTACAGTGCAAACGGAACATAACTAGATTGTAATAAAAACTTCTATATCTAAAAAAATGCACCCCACCCCCCACACCACCCAAAAAAAATCACAATAAGATATGTACTTACATTAAAAATTTTAAATGTTATTCTTTAACCCTTTCAGGCGCGGTGTCCTTAAAAAAGGACACCTAATTTTAATTCCAAAACTGACAAACGGCACCAGGAATATTTATCTAAAATTTTCCTATTATAATGTACATGAAACGTTCGTATTTTCTAATAAATTCGTTTAAAAATTGCGGTGTCAGTCCATTATTTCATCAGTTTATAAGCAGAATTACTCCGCGCAGGTAAGGGTTAATATTAATGACGTTATATAAATTTTAAATACCGGGTGAGCCAAAAGTTCGTTAAAACTTTAAAAACTCATAAAAAAGAAGAAATTATAATAAACGAGTGCGGTTTGCAAGAAAGGGCTCAAAAGGTAGTCGGATTTTTTTTAGCAGAAAAAAAAAGCAATTTAACAAATTACAACGACCATTTGGAAAATTGACTGAAATTTAAGACATAAAAAATCGCACGGAGTTGATCATACATTACGTACGCCATGAATTAAACATTAATAGTGTCATTACACGTAAAAATTGCAAGCGACAAAAATCGCTTGCGACTTGTCAGATTTCCTGAAACTTGCGTATTATTCATCTGAAACTTACGTATTATCCAAGCATTTCATTGGCTGTTCGGGAAAAGGCTTTTCCATCGACCAATTTTAAATGAAATTTCATTCTTAAACTTCTAAACATCCCGCAATATTACTTTTTACACCGTCGTATAGAGAAAAAAATGTACTTTTAAATGCAATTTGTTTGAAAGCTGTATCTCAATTTGTTTCTGAGTTATTAATTTTTTTTTGTAGTTTTTATTACTTTTTTGTCATAGTGGCAACAGGAGTATCCATCTCTGTTGAAAGTAAAGAGAAAGTAAGATTACTGTATAGACCAACCAGAAAACGAATAAAATGCGGATTCAACCAATAAAAAGCTTCATATATGCTTTTGATATCCTACTTTGACGAGGACAATAACCATTTTTCCAAATGGTTAAAAAAAATAGGTAAAAAATCACATGTAGAGGATGCTGACGACACGAAACACAATGAACAGGACAATAATACGACGCTCCATTCATTGGTTCTTCCAATAACAAATGTTCAACCTGACCTTCAAAACATCCTACGACACAACCAGGTTGTGTCATAGTACCTGTTCATTGTGTTTCGGGTCGTCAGCGCCCTCTACATGTAATTTTTTTAACTTTTTTTTTGATAAAAAAAATCCGACTAGCGCTTTCTTGAAAACCCAACTCCTTTAACATAATTTCTTCCTTTTTTATGAGTTTTTAAAGTTTTAACGAACTTTTGGTTCACCCGGTAAATACGACTCGGAACCCGTCGAATTCGACGAATGAAAATATTTAAATGAACTGTTAGATCGAACTTATAAAAAGTTACAAAAATAATTACAATAAGTAATACATCCATCTTACATTGACAGGCTTAACTCTTAAAACAAATATTATTTTTAATTAAAGTTTAACTTAAACTTTTCAAATTATTCAGAAATTAATCTTTATTCCTATAAGTAATAAGTAATCAGTAGCATGTAATTAAGATAATAAATTATGATGTTATAAATCGAGGCTTTGATCTTTGGTATCAAGTAATGAAAAATCAGCAAAAATTGCGCCCCAGTGACTCAATCATTTTAACGAAATCTAAAAATAATATCCTTTCCGCCATCGAAAAATTTAGATGTGTACTGTACATATTCATGTTGACTATTTTAAAAATATTTTAACGTGCGGGCAGTAGATTATTGATAAATATTTTCTAGCTTGATGTTATGTTTACCAGTTGTATGTGTACATTCGCACTCTTGACTTGAGGTTCTAATCTCAGTACCGAAGAAATCCAGAAATTTATCCTTTTACACGCATTCGTAGTAAAATATTTACATTTATCAAAGAAAATAAACGTTTCCTTTAAACTAGGGCTTCATTCTTACTCACTGAAACTGTCTGAGATAAGCGTCTCAATCTCAGCGAAATGGAAAAAAATATTGAAATGTAACAGTTTGAGTAAAAATACTGACTCTTTTTAAACATAGCGTCATTTTCGGTTGAAAATTTTTAAAAAAGTGTTTTTAATTGTAATGAGAAAATGGCATCTATAATGATATAGTAATGCCCATTGTTTCCTTTTTCTCTGGAACAATGGAACTAACCCAATTGCCACCACTGTGGAGAAATATCATAAAAGACTTTTAAAATTAAAATATAAAAATGGGATTGTTTTTAAAAATAGCGAGTACGGGCACATCTACAAATAAACTGCTTTCATTTTAAAAAATAATTACCAAAATCAATTGAGTAGAAAACTCTGGCCAAATGACTAAAAAACAAGTGGGTAAATGTGATCACAGATCGCAAAGAGGGTTTCGTTTAATATTCCTTTCAAAATACTTTATCCTTTTGCGAAATCTGTTAGTTCCACATTTTGCAATCAGGGGACGCACTCTATTCTACACAAACCTCTATCCGAACGAAACTCCGTTTTATAACCTATCCGTAGATATATTAGCTGAGAGGATCGGGTCTATAGCACCCGAGATAGGTACATACTATCCTTATTTTACATACTATCCTTATATATATTAATCGAAGGGATAGGGCCCATAGCACCCGAGATAAATAGGCTCCCCTGGCGGTAAAAAGTGGAACTGAAATATGTAAGGCTATGTGTATAATATGAAAGAGTGGTCAAAGGGGTTACGGCAAAAGTTAGAAAAGTACCCACCGGGTGCAAAATTGCTTAAAATACACAAATTACAGCCTGGTGGATAAATAATGTAAGACTTTTTGAAATTTTTATGATTTTCCGTGTAATCGCAAGTGTTCTGCTATAAGTATACAAAATTTCAACTCTTCAACTTAAATAGGGGCTCAGTTAGAAAAAAAAAAAAAAAAAAAAGTTTAAAATATACAAGTTAGAGCTCAGAGGGTTAAATATAAGACTTCTTCAAAGTTTTATGATTTGTTGTTTGATGTGAGGTGTTCAGCTATAAGTATGCAAAATTTTAAGTCTTAAACTTAATTAGGGGCTCAGTTAGAACAAAAAGATTAAAATACACAAGTTAGAGCCCAGAGGGTTAAATATAGGACTTTTTCAAAATTTTATGATTTGTCGATTGATGTGAGGTGTTCAGCTATAACCCAGCAAAGAGTAAATTGCTGGCCAGCAGCAAGATAGGTGCTGGCAATGATGGAGAAGTGCTGGCTAATGGTCTACCACTGCTGGACAGCTTCAGTCAACTTTGCTGTTGGAAATCATCAGATAAAATTCTGGTGGGCTTCCGTTTTATCTCATGTGGTGGCCCACCACTACATGGAAGTGCACGAACTTTTGCAGTATTATTGCTGGGAACCCTTACGCTAGGTGGCGTTGCGAATATCGAAGACATTGAGTATTTGAACACAAATCTGAAATGAATATCTTAACACAATTTAAGCTGCGAAGCTAATTTTTTTTTAAACTGTAAATAATATAGCACCGCTGCCACCAACAAAATAAATAAGTAAATGAATAAATAAATAAATTCTTTATTTGAACGAACTTTTTTCTCTGCTTAAATCTGGTTTTACTAAGTTACAAAGGATTTCGGTTTTCATAATTTACACAGTTCAGAATAAATAATAAAAAAAAGCATATAAAAATATATAGAATTTCTATACAATGCAATAATTTCTATACAAGTTTAATGATTGGGAACGTAAATCACAAAAGAAACGAACTTGAAATATTGTAATGAGAGCCTGAAAAATACGAGCGATCGTAGCATACGTTGAAAGTACTTGTTCATGTCCGATCACGAAAACCAAACAGCATCGAGCGCGGTTAGTTCTTGGAAGGATGACCACATGGAAACCGCTGCGAGTTCAAGTGTTTCTATAGACATTTCAACAGATATTTCTATAGCTCTTAGTGAAACTAGCTTATAGAAAAAAGAGCCCTAATACTTCATTTTTTTTATAGAATTCTATAAGAAATTTTTGTAATGGAAAGTGCTGGGCCAGCAAAGGAATAGCAGTGGGATAGGTGCTAGTACTGCAGGAAAAGTACCGGATTAAAGTAAATGTGATGGCATACCAATCTGTTGGCCATAACTGCTGTTGGCCATCACTGATGGGCCAGCTGTATTCCGCACGGACACTTTTCGACAGGTTTAAGTAATGGCACTATTGCACTTTACCGTTGATGGCAGTGCTGGCTGCCATCTTTTATCCAGCTGATGGCCCACTGTTTCTTTCTTTGCTGGGAAGTATGCAAAATTTCAAGTCTCCAACATATATAGTTTCTGAGAACGGGCTCTGTGACGGACAGACAGACAAATGAGCGAGACGAATAAGGTTTCGTCAGATGAACGAAACCCTAAAAAACAGCCTTATCTTTTAAATATGTTGAATGAAGGCACGTATTCAATACAAAAGGAAACCTTTTTTTCATTTTATTTTAACCTCACCCACCCCACAACCAACCTTCCTAGCAATTTGTAGGACGTTTATTCTTAGAAGAAAAACCATGTTCAAACAGTGCGTTATTAAAGAAACATTATATCAACTAGAAATCGCGTGACATTTTCTTTCATTATTTTTCTTTCGTACGTTTTCTATTTTGGTTTTGACATACTAAGATTATTTAAATCGTTGGAGTTATTACGGACAGAACATATCTAAAATTGTAATAAAAGTTTTTGTATCTAAAATATTATCTCAAAAAATATCGTAATAATCACGCAATTACATTATAGAATTTTAATTTTTTCTTATATTGAGATACAAGTCGCATGAGTTGGTTACGATTTTCCTTTTGATTCTTTCTATATCAAATTAACGCAGTGATTGTTCGTCACATCTCAGATTTTGAACGGACTTCCCACAGAAGTAGTCTTTATACAGATTAAACAAGAAAAAAAATCATGCGTCAAGTACAGATTATGAAACACTTTCCAACACTTCCAGAATATGTTAACAAAACTTCGCAGTCCAATTATTTTGTGCACCTCTGTATATGATCTATATCTTTGTATATATTCTACATATTATGCTAAAATTTAATTTAGTTAGAAAAAGCTTAACACTGTTTAAAATTTACTTTTAGCAATTTCAACCAATAGACGGAAACATACTTGAATTCTTTTGTATAGCACTGTAGATTACGTGCAGATTTTTATAGGCGCCGCCGCATGTTAAACTTAAATTTAATTCAGGCAAAAACCTGCTTAAAACTACTGAAATCACATTTCCGAGAATTACTATGCATAGGTGACCATGTATTCAGTTTTTTTGCATAGACATGTATATTACGTTCAGATTTTTATACGCGCCACATATTAAGCTTAAATTTAATTCAAGTAAAAATCCGCTTAAAACTACTGAAATTACATTTCTGAGAATTACCCCAGCAAAGAAAGAAACAGTGGGCCATCAGCTGGAAAAAAGATGGCAGCCAGCACTGCCATCAGTGGTAAACTGCAATGGTGCCATTACTTAAACCAGTACAAAAGTGTCCGTGCGAAATGCAGCTGGCCCTTCAGTGATGGCCAACAGCAGGCCAGCATTGGTATGCCATCACATTACTTCAATCTGGCATTTTTCCTGCAGTGCTAGCATCTATCCCACTGCTATTCCTTTGCTCGCCCAGCACTTTCCCTTACAAAAATTTCTTATAGAATTCTATAAAAAAAAACGAAGTATTATGGAAATATGGCACTTTTTTTCTCTATCTGTAAAAGTGTCTATAGAAATATTTAAACTTGCAGCGGTTTCCATGTGGTCACCCTCCCAAGTACTAACCGCGCTCGGTGCTGTTTGGTTTTCGTCATCGGACATGGACAAGTACTTCCAGCGTATTCTACGATCGCTTGTAATTTTCCAGCTCTCATTACACTATTTCAAGTTTGTTTCTTTTGTGATTTACGTTCCCAATCATTAAACTGGTATAGAAATTATTGTATCGTATAGAAATCCTATATATTTTATACGCTTTTTTATTATTATTGATTCTCAACTGTGTAAAATATGAAAACCGAAATCCTTTGTAACTTAGTAAAACCAGATTTAAGGAGAATAAAAAGTGCATTGAAATAAAGAATTTATTTGTTTATTCATTTACTCATTTATTTTGTTAGTGGCAGTTGTGCTATATTATTTACAGTTTTTAAGAAAAATTAGCTTCACAGCTTAAATTGTGTTAAGATATTCATTTCAGATTTGTGTTCAAATACTCAATGTCTTCGATATTCGCAACGCCACCTAGTATAAGGGTTCCCAGCAATAATACTGCAAAAGTTCGTGCACTTCCGTGTAGTTGTGGGCCAGCGCATGAGATAAAACGGAAGCCCATCAGAATTTTATCTGATGATTTCCAACAGCAAAGTTGACTGAAGCTGTCCAGCACTGGTCATGCAGTGGTAGACCATTAGTCAGCACTTCTCCATCATTGCCAGCACCTATCTTGCTGCTGGCCAGCAATTTCCTCTTTGCTGGGACTATACATAGGTGGCCATGTATTCAGCTTTTTGCATTTCCCTGTGTATGATTTTATTTAAATTCTACTAACATCTCTTAGTATACTAAATGTAGCTGGGCTTGAAAATGCATATCTCAAATAATAATAAAAAAAAATTAAGGAATTCCCGCTCTTTATCATTAATGATTACGAATTCTTTTGTGTAGCCCTGTATAGGGTCTATACAATTTGTACACACCACGCAGTATGCAAAAATTTAGTTAACCTTAAAACTCATACATTAATGGAAAACGCACTTCAGCAATAGTCCCTAATACTTCAGATACAATATTGTAGCTGAAATCTTTTATGTGTCCCTGTAAATGAACGATAAATGGAATGCAAATCATATTCAACTGCAAGCATCTTGTAGTAAACTTATGTATAACAATTTCATCATGTTTGAAATAGCGCAACACTATTAAAAACACTGCGAACAATTTTTCCCCCATAGACCAACCGACCTCTTTTGTGTGAACCTGTAAATGAACGATATATGCTTTGCACCCCATATTCTACAGGAAGCATGTTTTAGTGAATCTCAGAAATTCATATCAATTTCAATATGTTTGTAACAGAGTAGCATCATTAAAATACTTCGCAAAAGATTTTTCTTCATAGACCAAAAATATATCGGAATACATTTGAGTTCCCTGTACGCGTACTGTAAGAGCGATGCATAACATATTCTATAGTAACCATATTCTAGTACATCTTAATAAATAATATCTTAATAATAAAATATATAAATTTCATTATATTTAAAATTGTGTAACATTATTAAAACACATCCCAAATGATTTTTTACCATAGACCATAATGTCACAGAATACTTTTGAGTGCTCTTGTAATTGAGCTATGAATGCTACACACTTCATTTTCACCGAACAAGCTATGGCAAACCTCAATAACTTATGCCAATTACATCATATACGCCATATACCTACTGAATTTTTTTAAAGAAGCACCGTATACCCTCTGTTTCTGAAATGAAGCTGTAGCATATACTCTTTAGCGCAGTCATTACTCAACCTGCGGCCCGAGACACATAATCATTAATCCCTATTTATAAAATTGATAAGTAGTACAAACTTAAAAGATTTTTAAGAGTATCTTTGTCAATGTGTCAGAAAGTAGCGAATTTGTATTTAAGATCAGCATTAAAAGAATGCATTGTGTTTGATAATGTTGATTAAAAAATATATAGACTCCACCCCCCACCCCATGTATTGCGAAAAAAATAAAAGGATTCGATCCAAGATAACTTTCTTTTCGAGCCGAATCCGGGGCTGGACCTGAAAATTTAGGCCAAGCAAACAGCTTCATCTCGGAGGCCCCCGTTCGGTCGCCTGGTATCTGTAAAACATTCTTTCCTTCAACAACGCAGGGAAGTAATTCTTAACATTTCGTAAGAATAATATTTTTGTATATTTTTTAATGCTGCCGTTTTTATACATAAAAAAAAAACAATAATAATAATAAATATTTTTAAAGCAAAAAAGAATTTGGTAAAATAATGTCCTTGAATAAGCAGTCTTGTATGGAGTAATAACTTTTTAATCTGTCAATAAATTGATGAAGTTGACATGTTGAAGGACTGTTTAGAGATAAAGAGAAAACATTAAAAAAAAAAAAAAAAAAAAAAAAAAATAGAAATCTCTTGCAACACATAAACGCAAACAAGCCTACTAGAAATATTTCAGAGAATAATTTAATTTATTCCCTGACGCAATAACCTTTTTTTTAATTATTATTTCGCTTTATACTAAAATTTTACCAGAAATAAGTCATATTATTAAAAGAAAAAAAGCTGTAAATTAAAAAAAAAAGTACACGATGTATTTACTACGTCCAACTTTATAATTCTTTTACTGCCTAAAATTTACTTAAATAATTTTCAATTTTGGCATGTCATACTTTATATTTTAATATTAATTTACTTTCTTTATTCAAATATTTTCCCCGTTTAGTTTGCCACATGTCATTTCAGTACTGCAATTGTATTCTAATTAGTTTCATTCTCTTTAGGTACAGTCGTGGAAAAAAAAAAGTAAACACCCCCTACTAACTCCTCAACAAATTATCGTAGAAGAAAGTTACTGGTACCGAACGATTGGAAATAAAGTCTACATTTAAATGATGTATATAAAATTTGTTTAGGGGGCCATCTACATATTAAAACGAATCCAAACTTCATTTTTTTCAATGACAATACCCAATTTTAACGAGATATTTCAAATCTTCGGTTCAAACTATGCCTAGATACCGAATTTCAAGTCATTTGAATGATAAGTTTTTGAATTATAAACATTCAAAATTTAGTGCTTCTAATGTTAAATTATTACATTTTCATATTTTTATTTATATCTCTAGAAATTATGCTCCTAATGTGCTAATTTTTGGTGTGGTAATAATAATAATATACCCAAACATAAATACGCTGAAATTGTACTTTTTATAACTTTATGATATGAATTATGATTTATGAAATTAATACTCGAAAAAATTATGAATTGCAACCTACAATTTTTTTGATGGATTTAGATTTATTAAGTCCTGCTTTATAGAAATTCAAAAATTTCACATTTTTCTTCCAAGTAGTTTTCAAATTATGCTTAAAAAACGGCAAAATGATTAATTAAGGGGCCCTCTATAATAGGAGTGATTAGATGTTTTGAAATTTCTTTTGCTGTCATGTAATCTAGCAGGCTTCATTGACTTCTTAAGGTGCCTTGATCAAGATGAGGGCTCTCTCGGTTAGCAATCGAGTTCCGAACTTCAATTTGGATACACCCTTAAAATACGCTCGTTTTAAAATAATTAATTTCTCAGAAACTTATGGTACGAATTGCATAAAAATTTGTTTTTAGGATAAGTGAAGGGTGTAGAGTTCATTTATGCTGTCAGAATTGTGTACTGCTATTGAAAAAAACAAAGTCACGGTTCGTTTTAATATGTAGATGGCTCCCTAAGCAAATTTTTTATACATCCTTTAAAAGTAGACTTTATTTCCAATCGTTCGGTACCAGTAACTTTCTTCTACGATAATTTGTCGAGGAGTTAGTAGGGGGTGTTTACTTTTTTTTTCCACGACTGTACGTTCGTAATTATATAAATACGTAGCACCTATAGTCGTCGTCTGGTCCATCCGTCCGTCCGTCTGTCCGCATATAACAGGGCAAAAACTACCCAAACGAATGGTTTGAAATTTAATACATATAATCGTTGCAGAATTTCATCGAGTCATTTTGAAATTCGAATCAAAACTTAAAAGATATTAATAAAAGTTTTCTTCATTCTATTAAATCCTATCATACGTAATGAATTCAGTGATATCCCATGATAGGTTATTATTCTAGATTGCCATGGGGATGACAACATATTTAAGATGGAGTCCTGTTATTTTCGTATTTCTGAATTTAATATACGTAATCGTAATATATTTTGTATTCATGCATTTTTGCATGAGGGTGCAACAGCTATTATTTCACCAAGATCTGAATATTTATAGTTATAGTACGATAGTTATAGTACGTATCATTTGCAGCATAATTTCAGACTACAGGTGGCAAACTTTTTATTCCGCCACTGGGTACACAACCACCAAGTTTAGGGGCCGACTGTGACTTTTGGAAGCCTTGGGTAGATACTTGCTACAGCCCCCCCCCCCCCCCATGCGTATATTATGTAGTAAATCGAACTAATTTCCAAAAATGTATCTTTTATATACCTACTATGTGTAATGATAATTGTATCTTTATAGCAAAAATTAGCTACAAACTAATTAATTACATACAAACTTACAAGAACAAAAAACATTATTTCATTTAACATCCTTAAAAAGGGGGGGATAAGTAGGGTGCTAGAAACGTTGGATTATAAACAGCAGAATGTTGAACTCTTGTATATATGAATGTGTGTGTGTGTGTGTGTGTGTGTGTGTGTGTGTGTAAAAGTACAAAACACAGTAAACCGCAGTAAATTGATTTTTGGAAGTATGAAAAAAAAACTCATAAAATTTATAATCTTGCTATAGTGCAACATAGTAAAATTATGTAAATCATTAAATTTTTTTATTTAATTCAACACTAAGAGATCCAAATTGGGTTTTCCGGGCTACAAAGCCAAAGTGATTGTTTTTTTTTTTACTTTAATATTGTTGTTGTTTTTTTTTTTTTACATTTATTATGTTTTTTTTTTTTTTTTAGATTTCCCCCTAACAATAACAAAAAGCATTTTTATGAAAAGTATCACTTATTTCAAGAAAGTTAAAAAAGTTTTTAAAAGCAATACTTTCGTATAAGCAACATGCCAGAAGTTAATAGCCGAAAAAATCTCCAAAGATTTTGCTACTTCAACAGCCTTTTTGATTTTGATAATTGCAGTAGTTTAATCCCTTAACTGCTGACGAAATCTTCTGCGAGCTCCAGTGCCTTACTTAAATCGCATATTTCTGAAATTATAGAAGGTGTATATTAGTTTTCTCAAATAACAGTAAGAAAATGCACATGTTACACTGTTATATATAATGGCTCAGGTGGTGAAAATATCCTCGCTATAATTGGAATTCGCCATCCTTTTAACGGGCTGTGCATATATAATGTTATCATTTTAGGGGGGAGGGGGGGGGGCTGGCACATGATATCGTTAGATATCTCTATGGGGAGGGAGGGGTTGTCTTTTGATATCGTTATCATTTTTATTCAACTAAAATTTTCTCTCTTTAGTTGTAACTTGGTCTTTACATCAAAACAAGTCTGTTATCTATTTTTATGAAAATACAAGGCAATAATTAAAATCATTAAATGATTATAAAATTATTTAATTCTAAAATGTGGAATACCCCAACGTTTGGCATTTCTATTTCTTCTGTCATATGTGTATGCATATTATAATCCGCTGTTCGAGAAACAATATGCGAAGTATGTTTGAAACGATACTCATGTTTACTAGTAAATAAAAAAGAAAGAATGCTGTCCACCTGTTTTGTTGATAAGAAATTCTGGCTGCACCCCCCACCCCCACAACCGTGCGTGGGCAAGTCCAAGAAGAAGATATTACTGTTGAATACATTATGTAACAAAAAGCTATTATTAAATACTTTTAAATAGAAACTATTTCTTTTAATTGTTGTTTGATATAAAGTTATTTCATAATATAAAGTGATATTTTATTGACTTCTCTTCATTTGAATCAATGAAGTATGCGAAATATAAATGTACCCATATTTGTATACTAGCAAAAGCCATGCTTTGTTTGGATTCGCGAAGCATTATTTAATGAGATAAGTATCTGAAAATAACAATATTTTTTATATTATTTTTGCATCTTTATTAAGCAAAAACGTTATTTTATGTTCTGGTGCATTTTAATTTTAGAAATGTAAATTCAGCCAAATAACTAAGAATTTCCTGGGAATTTTTTAGTTACATTTTCAACAAAATGTAAAAACATTTAAAGATGTTTTTACATTTTCCAATAGCCTCTGGTGTTTTTTCAAATGGCTTGAACTAGGTATATTTCCAATCTTTGTAATTCACATCAAATAATCGTAGATAGCAATCTTAGAATAATATATTCGAAGAGAGCTTGAAAAAAGTTACTTCTTCAAAATCCTATTTTCTGGAAAAACATTTGAAATCTGCTCCCGTTGATACTAAGAAATATTAACTTATTGTATTATTGTTATTATTCAACCTTCGAATTCGAATAACACTTTATATAACGATTTTAACAATTAATTTTATTTGTTTACAATTCTTTTTTAGCCACTTTACAAAAAAAAAAAAAAAAAAAAAAAAAAGAACAATAATCATAATATAATTCTTTTCAAATGCGTAAGTATCGTCTGCGTACAGATCATATTTTATTTCTATTAAGTCCAAAAACATTTATTTCCTTAATTAAATTTAAAAAACAGTTTTCATGATATTCTGGCGGAATAATGAAAATATATTTTATTTAATTAATCATGATTCTATCTATTATTACTAACTCCGTGATTTTTTTTTTTCTGAAAACATACGTGTTTCATTTTTTATTTGCAAAAATGCGTCCGTAGTGGAAAAACATGTAAAATAAATTAATTAAAACAATAATTTTTTAAAGGTTATTCTGTAAAAAAATAATATTGTGCAAATCTACGGATCATAATTTATTTTTATGTTCAATTTCAAGTCAAAATAGTGAATAGTTTTTTTGTAAAGTGTACGACAAAATGCAGCTTGTGTAGCCTAGTAGAGGATTCGCTTCGCTCATCCTAATCACTCTAAACAAAAGAGAAAAATCCAAAAATTGAAAGAATTTTTAGACATTGATAACGATATCATTACAGGGGGGTGTCGAAGGATGATAACGTATGGTATCGTAAGGGGGGGGGAGGGGGTCAAAATTTACCAAAAAGTTGATAACGTTATAAAAGTACAGCCCCTAATAAATGATGCATGCATTTCCTAAAGACGTATATATACGTCCGGGGCAGTTAAGGGGTTAAGCGCGTAGTTCGAAAACATGTATGTTAAATTTGTAGTTTATTTATATTTTATTTATTTATGAAATGCGTTTTGGAATATTAGCCGGTAACAAATGCTGAACTATTTATATTGTTTAAAGTACAAACATGCTAATCTTTTGATACCGGGCTGCCCGCGGTAGACATAGATTAAATATATATCCTTCTATATATAAAAAAAGTTTTGATTTGGAAATGGACCAATGAAAATCTGCGTAGATATTCCCGGTAGATCGGCATCCAATTTGAATGCTTAAGCATGGTCTTTCTTTGTTAATATTAAAAAAACTGTTGCATACAAAAATATGAAAATCAGTGGTATTATAGAGAAATGTTTGATGAACACGCTGATGCAGACAGTTTTCAAATCGAAGAATTATTTTAAGATATATTTAATGCTAAAGTTGGACAAAATCGTTCCATTAAAAAAGTTTTATTGGAGCAAAAACTATACATGAGAATTTAATCATTTTTAGATCATTTTATACGTTATAAATTCCCTGTGTGCAAATTGAATTTTTTTTTTTATTTGACTCATTTTTTGAGGTTTTATTTCTATTTTAAATTCAAATTTTGAACATTTCAAGCGATATTTTTTACAGAACTTAGAAAATGTTATTAATTTAAAGTGTTGCCAACTGTATAAACAGCGCAAACAATAACGTTTACTTCAAATTAAAAATTTATTCACACGTGACTATTATAAACAGAAAAAAAAACTTTAAAATTAGAATTAAATGATTACATGTTAAAAGCAGGAAAGTTACGTCATACGAACCATATTTATACTTGAATTTTAAAAGAGAAACAAAATGTTAAAATAAAAAAAATCGGTACTTCTTAGTTATCCCGTCGACCAAATTACTGTCGCCAAATTGTAAGATTAAATGCCAATAATGGTTTGCCATTAATTAATTAATTGTAAGATTAAATGCCAATAATGGTTTGCCATTAATTAATTAATTGTAAGATTAAATGCCAAGAATGGCCAATAAAACCATTAGTTCGACGTTTTATTCGTATTTTTATTAATGTTTTACTAATTTATTTGTTCTTTCGTTATTTAAAATAAAAATTAAGTCAATGTGTATAATTTGGCGAGTGGTTTGGCGATTTATATAATTTGGCGAAATTGATCGACGGGATAATTAAGAAGCACCAAAAAATCATTATTATGCGTTAAAACTTGTAAATGGAAGAAATTACGTCACATTTAAAATGCCCAAAAAATATGGCAAAACAATTTAAATTAAAAAATATATTTGCGCGAGACATTTATCTGATACTTTGAGATAATCTTTTTAACGATTATCGTGAATTTGAAGACAGCGCAAATAATATTTCCTCCTAACAACAAAAGTATTTTCACGTGAATATTAATAAGAGAAATAAAACTTTGGTGTAAATTACGTCAGATTTAAAACGATACATTTAAAATAAATTATTTAAAAGAACTATCTTATAGCGCTGTTAAAAAATACCGGCAGACAATGACACTGTTTACTTAATTCATTTCACATTAGCTTATTTTCAAATGTTTAACTAATTTTTTTAATTAAATACGAAAAGAGCCATTGTATCTCTTAACAGCAGCAGATTGGTCTTAAAAATACCCAAATCCAAGGAAAACGAATGGAAACCCGTTTACAGAGAGATCACTACTTTTTTTAATTCAATATTTTTAAAGCCGATCAAATTAGCGTGCTTTTTGGATTTTGGTGTGCTTTTGGTGTGCTCGGGGGTTGGCGAGCGTAGCTCGTAGGGGGCAGATATATATATATATATATATATATGCTTGAAAATTATTTTTTAAACCACTAAAAAAAAAATCCGTAAATTGTGACGAACTTTCAAAGAAATTTCATTATAAAAAGTTCTTTTTTTTTTATTGGACGTGGTAAAAATTTAAATTATGCGACGTTTAAGTTAAAAATATTGCAGTAAAAGCTAAATTTATTGGTCAGCTATCACCACCGTCAATATGATGCCATCGTTATCCACGTACATATTTTTACTTTTTAGGTGCGTTCGTAATTATATAAATATGTAGCACTTATAGTCGTCGTTCAGTCCGTCTGTCTGCCCGTCCGTACGCATATAACAGAGCAAAAACTACCCAACCGAATGGTCTGAAATATTAAATATAAAATTGTTGCAATATTTTGTTGAGTCATTTCAAATTTTACGAAAATCGGATGTATAGTTTAATTACAAGAACAGTCAAAGTTTTCCGTTATATTACGGCCAATGTGGAAAAAAAAATATTTCTAATACAGTCGTGGAAAAAAAAAGTAAGCACCCCTCTACTAACTCCTCAACAAATTATCGTAGAAGAAATTTACTAAAACCGAACCATTGGAAATAAAGTCTAGTTTTAAATGATGTACATAAAATTTACTTAGGGGGCCATCTTCATATTAAAATGAATCCAAACTTTATTTTTTTTTTTCAATGCAATACCCAATTTTAACAAGACATTTCAAATCTTCGGTTCAAACTATGCCTAGACACCAAATTTCAAGTCATTTGAATGATAAGTTTTTGAATTATAAACATTCAAAAAATTTCGTGCTTCTAATGTTAAATTACATTTTGATATTTTTATTAATATCTCCTGAAATTATACTCCTAATGAGCTAATTTTTTGTGAAGCATAAATACTAAAATACACTGACATAAATACGGTTAATTTGCAATTTTTGTAATTTAATGATATGAATTATGAATTATGAAATTAATATTCGAAAAAAATTATGAAAAACAACCTACATTTTTTTTTCATGGATTTAGATTTATGAAGCCCTGCTTTATGGAAATCCAAAATTTCTTATTTTTCTTGCAAGTAGTTATCAAATTATGCTTAAAAAGCGCCAAAATGATGGTTTAAGGGGCCGTCTATGATAGAAGTGACTAGATATTTTGAAATTTCTTATGCTATCCTGTAATCTAGCAGTCTCAAATGACTGCTTGAGTGGCGCTTAAGATGTCTAGATCAAGAAGGGGGCTCTCTCGGTCAACAATCGAGAACCGAACTTCAATTTGGATACAACCCCTAAAATACGCTCCTTTTAAAATAATTAATTTCTCTGAAACTTATCGTACGAATTGCATAAAAATTTGTTTTTAGGCTAATTGAAGGGTGTAGAGCTCATTGATGCTGTCTTAATTGTGTACTGCTATTGAAAAAAAAACAAAGTTATGGTTCATTTTAATATGTAGACGGCCCCCTAAGCCAATTTTATTTACATCATTTAAAAGTAGACTTTATTACCAATCGTGTTGTACTAGTAACTTTCTTCTACGATAATTTTTTGCAGAGTTAGTATGGGTTGTTTACTTTTTTTTCCCCCACGACTGTACATTTTAATGATGTTACAGCCTTTTGAACAGAATGAAATTGATTCGCACTTATGAAGTGCACTAAAATATACATTCAGTACAATATGCGGTGCAAAAAATATTTCTTAAAAATTACAGTACGAACGCACCTCATTGACGTGCAATTTCCAACTTGTTTATATAGATATTTGGAGCCCCCTAAATTTTGAAACGCTGAGCCCTTGCCCCGTGTGCTCATGCTTTAATCTAGCCCTAATTGTACCTTGGGACAATGGCTCAAAATTACGGATCTATAGATTGGTACTTCGCATTTTTGCATTTTTTAACTTTTATACAGTCGAACCTCGTTATCCCGACACTCTAATGACCAGAAAAAAGTGTTGTCATAAAGCGGAGTGTCGCGGTAACCTGAGTTGGTGAAAAATATGTTTATAAAAAGCTGTATTTTTAATTAATTTAAGACAATTTTAAATTCATAACTGTTCTAGCAGTTTTAAGCAATAAAACATTATTATTAAACAAAATTGAAAAGAATAAAAGTCAGATTTATAACGACTTGTTTTTTTTATTGTTACATGAAATATCGATAAATTAATGTTTGCTTATTCCTGGATGTGCTTCTTGCAATTATTTTTTCAATATTATACAATGAATTGTAATCAAGATTCGTTGTTTCAGAAATGAATGTTAGATAATTCCTGATCGTTTCAATGCAATGCAATGCTTCGGTTTTAGTCGGATGAAAAACGCCGTGTAACCACAAGAAAGCGCCGCCTGACCAAAACAAAAAGACCAAGAGTAGACTGATACGTCTATCTGAAACTTAAGTGGGTCATTCATAGGGTGTGGGTTTATTTATTCAGATAAAGGATTGAAGTAAAATTTCTGCTTTATCTCAATGGGTATTTTAGACACTTTTGTGAAAATTTTGGCTAAGACTTTTCTTACCGCTTAATTTCCGTGCTTATAAGATGTGTTGTGAAAAATAGATAATTTTCCTAAACAGTCGGGATATCCGGAGTTGAAAATTATTCAACGACGTAAAATCCGGAGTTTATTTACATTAAAATTATATACAGAAAATCGGGACTTTGAAAAACTGACGTGATAAGCGGAGTGATGTGAAAACCGGGTGTTGGGATAGCGAGGTCTGACTGTACTTTCATATTTAAATCAACCAAGGGTTTTGTATGTAAACATGGAATTTCGTAATCGATTTTTAACCCACTTTCTCATATGCTAGAACAATGCAAATTGCATTCACAGGTATGTTTCTGTTGACAAATACAACATTTTGATATTTTTAGAAGTTAATTATAAATTAATACATTAATTTTGGCATTTTTCCGTTAGCCCGCCACGGAGAAATCGCCAAACATTCTCTGTCACTCGTACAATTGAATGCGAGTTGAAACAACAATGGATTTGGTAATGCGCCAAATATCGCTCACCAAAATAGGCCTAATAGCTGTGAAACTACAACAATGAAACATTTCAAAGGTTAAAAAGTAGAAAATAAATTATAAATTAAAAAAAAAAATGAAGAGTGTTATATTTTAGAAAAATACTTTTTTATCAATTAATAGTTTAATATTAATTAATTTATTATTATACGTTGAAAAATCAATTCAGAAATCCCCAAAAAGATAGTTTAAATAATGTTTCATTTTATTCTTTCCTGTTGTCCCACCTTAAATCAGAAACAGGGCAAATTAAAAAATATATATATATATACATATTTTAATGCTTTCTACCAAGAGTTAAATCAGGGCCGAAACTAAATAGGGCTGAGGGGCATGTGCCCCGGGCGCCAGAATGAAGGGGCGCCAAATGAGAGATTATACCTTTGGAATGGATAACTTTCTTCTGATGGGCTGATGGCTTCCATTATTATGAAACAGCCATTATAAATGAAGTGTTAGGTGAAGATGAAAGAGTAGACGTAAAAAGTTAGAACTCTGATTTTTGGTTCAGAATGGGGAAAAAAAATTGTCATAATTTTTTTAATGGAAGCCATCAGTCCATCAGAAGAAAATAACTCGGTTAAAGCGGAAAAGCAGGACCCGGTTAAGCAGGACTCGTATAATCGGGACTCTACAGAATATTTCATTTTAAAAATGATCTTTAGACTATTTTTGTTGGTGTTCAGAGGGGGGTCTGACCCCCCCCCTCCCCCTTTGATCCACCATTGTAGATTACATAGTTCAGTATTACATACTTTATGATTACCTGTTTTAAATTTTAAAATATGTCGGATATTAGAAAATGAGTAAAATTCTCTTTGTAAATATACTTTGCGGAAGAGGGAAGGGGGCGCCAAAATCCATGTTTCCCCCGGGTGTAAAAAAGGCTACTTTTGGCACTGAGTTAAATAACCGGTTAAGTGCGAGTATTACTCGCGCACAGGGGGTTCCGTACAATAAATATATATGAATTGGTAACTGGGCATTACATTATACAAATATGTCATTAAAAGGTGTTATATAGGCTTTTAAAGCTGATGGCGTATAAAGTACGCCGCCCGTGTCGCTATGTATTTCACGGTAAGTGGGCATTGCGTTATACAAATGTACCATTAAAAGTTGTTATATAGGCTATTAAAGACAATGACGCATAGAGTACGCCACCTGTGTCTTTATGTATGACCAAACCGTCCATGTCTTTAATCCTTTCAGGGACGCCGTTTGCAGTCTGCAAACGGTTGATTTTAATCCCTAAACTGTCAAATGGCACTAGTAATTTTTTAGTACAATTTCGATCTCAAAATATACGTGAAGAAAGCTTTTGTGTATTTTCAAATAAATTTGTTCGTAAATTGCGGCGTGAATTAATTATTTGAATGTTTTTGCAGCAGAAATGCCTTGCCCCTGAAAGGGTTAAGGCTTAATATCTCGCCTAATTACCGGCAATGTTTTTCGAAAATCATTATCAACAATCCATGTATACATCTGCGATGATAGGTACAGTCGTGGAAAAAAAAAAGTAAACACCCCTAACTCCTCAACAAATTATCGTAGACGAAAGTTACTGGTACCGGACGATTGGAAATAAAGTCTACTTTTAAATGGTGTGTATAAAATTTGCTTAGGGGGCCATATACATATTAAAACGAATCCAAACTTCATTTTTTTTCAATGGCAGTATCCAAATCTAAAGAGATATTTCAAATCTTCGGTTCAAAATATGCCTAGAAACCAAATTTCAAGTCATTCGAATGATAAGTTTTTGAATTATAGACATTCAAAATTTAGTACCTCTAATGTTAAATTACATTTTCATATTTTTATTTATATCTCCTGAAATTATGCTCCTAATGAGCTAATTTTTTGTGTAGCAATAATACTAATATACCCAAACATAAATGCTTTGAATTTGCAATTTTTATAATTTTATGATATGAAATAAGAATTATGAAATTAATATTTGAAAAAATTATGAATTGTAACTTACAATTTTTTTGATGGATTTAGATTTATTAAGTCCTGCTGTATGGAAATCCAAAATTTCACATTTTTCTTCCAAGTAGTTTTCAAATTATGCTTAAAAAACGGCAAAATGATGGTTTAAGGGGCTGTATATGATAGAAGTGAGTAACTTTTTGAAATTTATTCTGCTATCCTGTAATCAAACAGGTTTCATTGACGCTTAAACGTGCCTTGATCAAGAAGGCGGCTCTCCTCGGTTAACCATCGAGTTCGGAACTTCAATTTGGATACAGCCCTTAAAATACGCTCGTTTTAAAATAATTAATTTCTCGGAAACTTATGGCACGAATTGCATAAAAATTTGTGGTGTAGAATTGAAAGGTGTAGAGTTTATTTATGCTGTCAGAATTGTGTACTGCTATTGAAAAAAACAAAGTTATGGTTCGTTTTAATATGTAGATGGTCCTTTAGACAAATTTTATATACATCATTTAAAAGTAGACTTTATTTCCAATCGTTCGGTACCAGTAACTTTCTTCTACGATAATTTGTTGAGAAGTTAGTAGGGGGTGTTTACTTTTTTTTTTCCATGACTGTACCTCCAGCGTTCCTCAATTCCTTTGCTGAGAGTAGAGGTCTGCACGGGCCGGAATTTCCAGGCCCGAGCCCAGCCGGCCCGTTTGCATTTTTACAGTTCTCGGCCCGGCCCGGCCCATACAAAAATCAGTGAAAACAGGCCCGGTCCGGCCCGACACAATTTCTACAAAAAAAAAAAAATAATAATAATCCGTTTTTTCTCAACATACAATTAAGATTCTTTTAATGAATACTACATACATATTTATGGAAACATTTTACAGTATATTTTACATTACTATGATGTTCGCAAAACAGAAAACACACAATAGTAAACATTAATGATTACTTACAGTGTTTTAGTCATCGTGTCTACAGACATTTCAAAATGGAAATAAGGATTCATTAAAAGATTAATGTATTTCAGAATAAAGGATTAAAAACATAATAACTTTTGAAGCTGTATAATAAAAAGTAGATTTGTGAAAATATTTGTCTCATTTTTAAGGCTTTTCTCAAATCCAAAGGAGCGGCATTTCAACACATTTATGAATTCTTTTCTTTTCGGAAACGCGTAAGATTGGCAGGTATTCTTATTCAGAAGCTATGTAAATGTCGTTTTTTTTATAGATAAAAGCAATATATCTTTCTGAAAATACTGTCAAAGTTAGCGTTTTGAATCGAATTTCCGGAAGCAATAGCACAGGAAAGGAGAAAAACGTACAGTCACGTGACAGGAATCTCTGTTATCTCTGTAAGAAATTTATCAAATATGGAAAAAGCTATTCGTTTCCAAATGCCTTCAATAGGCAGGCCTGTCAATTTTATTCCTTTATAGTTAAAAATTTTGTCAGAAAATGTGTCTGAAAGCTTCGCATTGTTGAGCAGTGAATATGAGAACCACCTTAAGGTATATTTCCAAAGATACTGTTAAGAGAAGTTCATCATCACTATTAATACTACAAAACACAATGACTGTTCTACACATCCTGAGATCGATTAAGACCAGTTCCGTCCCGGCACGAGTCTGCTGAACAAAAATTAAACTCGGAATCAGACATCTTGTAACTGTACGATGCCGATCTCTACGATGGACATGTTAAATTTCTGTTTTGATGTTGTTAAACTCGCATCGGCTCGTGACGCACATTTATACTTCTCGAGAAAATCATATTCATTGAAAATGGCTCGTATTTTATCTGCTTCGCTTAAATTCTTATATCGGGCCGATAGGCTCGATTAATTTTTTTGCCGGCACGGCCCGTTGAAAAAAATTTCCTAATTCTGCCGGCCCGCCCCGGCCCGTTTTCAAATTCGCCTTCATTCCGCCGGGCCGGGTACGGGCCTCGGGCCAAGCCCGGGCCCGTGCAGACCTCTAGCTGAGGCCGCAAATCGAAATTTAAAGTGTAGCGGAAAAATGCGATTTTCTCTAAAACTATGTGAGCTAGGGTAATTGCTGTAGTTTTCCTGCAAAATTTAAATTAACTTCTACTATTCCCAATTTTTTGCGAGTAAAATGGCTGTGACAGATGGACAGACAGACACAGGAGTGATCTTATAATGGTTCCGTTTTTACTTTTTAAGTACGGAATCCTAAAAAGCAGTGATTTTTTCATAATACAGTTCAATGCCCGCGCCAAATTAATACATTATACTGGAAATTTTGGGGGAAGAACTTTAATTGTCAAAAAGTTAGGCTAATTTTCAAGACGAGCGTTGAATGCTTATAAAAGAACGTTTTTTGAAAAACTATTTTAACTTTTATACTTATTTCATAGATCGATATGCCGTCGCTATTTCTAATTTCGCCAGAACAACTGTTTTCAAATAGTCTAAATAAGAAATTCTCATAAGAAATCAACATTATAAATGTCAAAAAAAAAAATCGCTAGAGAACAGGAATTCTGCTTTTTCAGAATTTAGTGTCGCCCCCGACATTTCCATTATTTCATTTTCTTTTGATGGACTGGTGGCTTCTATTATTATGAAACAGCCATTATAAATGAAGTGTTAAGTGAACATGAAAGAGCAGCCGTAAAAAGTTAGACCTCTGATTTTCTGGTCAGAATGGGAAAAAAAAATGGCCATAAAAGTTAGACCTCTGATTTTCTGGTCAGACTGGGGAAAAAAAAAGGCCATAATTGTATGGCCATTTTTTTTTCCATTCTGACCAGAAAATCAGAGGTCTAACTTTTTACGGCTGCTCTTTTATCTTCACCTAACACTTCATTTATAATGTCTGTTTCATAATAATAGAAGCCACCAGTCCATCAAAAGAAAATAATTCGGTGGAAGCGGACACTCGGTTAAGGGGAACTCGGATAATCGGGACTCTACTGTAGCTCAGTTTTAAGACTTAAAACACGCGATTTTATTTTATATAAAACGACGTCATCCGAATCCGCTGAAGAATTCCTCATTTACGATCCAATCATAAACATCTACAATAAAGTATGGATAGTACGTCACTATCTCAGAATAATACACAAATGCCCCAAAAAGAAAGCAATTCATTATTTTTTTTTTCAAAATAGCACGTATTTTAATTACTTTTTTTTTCAGTTTTTATGAGAAAGTGGCAACAAAAAGATATAATTGCTATTTTTCAACTATTTTTTCTTTACTTTCTACAGAAATGGAGTACTTGAGTTGCCAAAATGAAACAAATGTCGCTAAAAACTACAAAAAAATTAATATCTCAAAAATAAATGGAGATACAGTTTTCAAACAAATTGCATTTAAAAGAACTTTTTTTTTTTCCAATACGACGGTATAAAAGTTGAAAATGTGCGATGAATACAAGTTTAAAAAATTGCTAAAGAGTATTTAATCGTAATGCTTTGTTTTACGCTATAGTGTCTGTAAGGTAACGTTATTTTTTGGAGACAAAATAAGCTGGGAGAAAGAAATAGCATACCGTACCGGGGCTAAAAAAAAGAAAGAAAAAAAAGCGCAACACGTGATAAATACACATGAAACAGAATGATGAAAATTATTGTCTAGAATTTTGACAGGTCGGCACAGATATTTTTACTTTTCTCCAAGCACTTGTATGACCAGTATTTCCAGAAAATAGCTGGGCCTCTCATAACAGTTTTAAAACTAGCCTAATTCAGGGCAATGAACTTGTTTTGTTTCTTAGGAATACGTAAGGTTGTGCTTATTATGTTAAGAACGTGAATTTCACTCCACTTAGAGATATAAAAAAATTTTCTTTCGTACAGAACAATCTGTTAAGGACAGGAGAAGCTGAGCACCTACTTAGGGCACATACATATTATGTGGTCCAAAACTTTTCTAACCTTTATTAGTAATTTTATTGAAAAAAACACCTTAATGTAATGTGGAATCAAAATCACATATGGAATCAAAATTGTCTCTTACAATGTAAAACAAAAACATGTAGAAGTCCTGTAAAAAAGCGCTTCACTGAAAAATAGTTTAAAAGAATTTATACGGATTCATTTTAATAGGTTAAAAATCTTAAACCATTATTTGTTAAAATATAACATTAATAAACGGTCAAGTGCGAGCATTACTCGCGCACAGAGGGTTCCGTAGAATAAATATATGAATTTGTAATTGTATTATAAAAAAATAAAAAAATAAAGTTGCTAAAAGAATACTAAGACTTTGTAAAAAACTATATAACGTAGGGTTGGGTATAACTGCATATATTTGAAAAGTGTAAATGGGTATACCATGAAAGTTCAAAGAGATATGGAACCTAAATAATATCAAATATAGCTATTCTGTGTAACTCTTTTTTTAATATTATCCTAATCTGTTTATGATGAACTTAATTCGGTACTGACAATAAAAGCAGTGCATATTTAAACTTCATTTGGCATTTCATGAAACTACATTCAGTGTAGTAATAACCTTTATTTCTACAGTGTAGCTAAAACAAAACCTTTGTTCAAAGTTTAAATTTGGCATTGTGCTAAGCGCGCTTCGAATTGAGGTCTCAAAGTTGCAACGCCGCCTTGGTCAGTACCGCGTTTTTACAGATAGGTGCTTAATTAACTTTTAAAGTCACTCGAGGCGTATTGAGAGATACAATCAATGCAAACTATCGCGAATCCCACAGTATTTATGCGATTCATTCTAATTAAATCTTTCGAGGGCGATGCCCTTAAAAAACGGACACCTAATTTTAATTCCAAAACAGACAAACGGCATCAAGAATATTTAATTAAAATTTTCCTTTTATCAAGTACGTGAAAATAAGCAAGTTTAAATTTTTTTTTAAATAATAAGCAAAATTTAAATTTTTTTAGATGTTAAACTCCTATTTTTTCTGAACATTTTGATATAATTATTTTCTTGAAATTTTCATTAGAACAGAAGTTATGGCTTTTAGAAATATAGCCGCTCAATAACTGATGCGGCGTTTCCGAAACTTTGAAGTAATTTTTCTTCAAATGACGTTTTTCGGCATAACGCGCAGGATACCTCAAAAACTTCTGAATATTTTTTTCATGAAATTTTCAAAACATATGTTTCATGTTAGTCTGTATAAACTGGATCTAAAATTTCCTTTTTATTGTTAAAAAAAATTTAACAAAAACATAGCTGTGAAAAAAGGGAGCCAAGTTCTGTAAAGACAATGGCAAGAAAAGAAGTGATATCTAAGTGGGTGCCAAGTTCAAATAAAATTCACTCAAACTTACCTACTGAAGTATTATAGCATTTTTTAAATTGTTTAGAAATAAAAATTATTGATAGCATATTAATAATAAATCTAGAACTTGGCAAGTTTTTATCTACAAGTCACTTATTTTTATTAATGACATTATTATATCTAAACTTGTTATTTCATGTTTGGAAGCCTTCATTTGAGTGAGCTCATTCCCCTTGAAGGATGGTGGGATAAAATATATCCCACCTAATTTTAACTGCAAAATGCCACATTGACACTAGAATTCAGGACTTAAATGTTTAATTTTATTAAATACGTGAAAAGAAGCTTTTACCCATTTTGAAATAAATTTGTTTTTAAATTCTGGTGTGATTGAATCATTTCAGCATGTCACGAATAAAAGCTCTTTGCCCCTGAATGGTTAAAGGGGTGCAGTCTCTAGAGAGATGACCAAGAACAAGCATAAAGATGGTTAAAAGCTTCTTTTCACGTATTTAAAGAATAAAGATAAAACAGTTTACAGGTCCTGATCTGTGCATTGATTTGCAGTTAAAATAGGTGGGAATATTTTATCCACCATCCTTCAGGGAATGAGCTCACTCAAATGAAGGCTTCAAACATGAAATAACAAGTTTAGATATAATGACATGTAATTAACATCTAAAAATAAGTGACTTGGAAATAGATAGGCATAACATTTATCAAAAACTTGCCAAGTTCTAGATTTATTATTAATATGCTATCAATAATTTTTATATCTAAACAATTTAAAAAATGCTATAATACTTCAGTAGGTAAGTTTGAGTGAATTTTATTTGAACTTGGCACCCACTTAGATATCACTTCTTTTCTTGCCATTGTCTTTACAGAACTTGGCTCCCTTTTTTCACAGCTATGTTTTTGTTAGATATCATTACTTTTTGTAAAGTTACAATATATTTAGACACTTTACTTAATGCTTTTTAATGTGTTTACGTGAGACTATTTTATTCACCAAGCAACATTCAATTTTAATTTAAATTTCCTACCACAAACTATTTGGCTGTCAATTTGCGGCAGAAATCTATATTTTAATACTTCTACACTGAATGCATGTTTTGAAACGAAATCTATTGATTCGAAATTTTTATTGTTTCTGAAATAACAATTCCTATTAAATTCCTATATTAAATTTTCCTATTAAATTTTCCAATTAAATATCCTATAGCTGGACCTGCTTTTTTGTACTGAAAGTGAAAAATAAAGTTATGTGCTTATGCCACACTATGTATCATTCATCCATGGGTGCGGGCAAAGAGGCAGTGCAGAGGAAGTACATTGCCCCTCCCTGGAGTTTCAAATTTAATTAACGAAATAAACTTTTTTCTGGTGATTTTGAAACTAACAAGAGGGTAAGTGTGATCACAGATCACTCAGAGGGTTTCGTTTAATATTCCTTTCAAAACACTTTACCCTTTTGAAAAATCTGTTAGTTCCACATTTCGCAACCAGGGGCGCACTCTATTCTAAACAAACCTCTATCCGAACGAAACTCCGTTTTACATACTATCCGTAGATATATTAGTCGATGGGATTGAGCCCATAGCACCCGAGATAAGTAGGCACCCCTGGCGATAAAAAGTGGAACTAAAATATGTAAGACTATGGTGCATAATATGAAAGAATGGTCAAAGAGGTGTCGGCAAAAGTTGGAAAAGTGTTCCTTGGGTGAAAAGGGCGGAGGTTAGAAAAATTGCTTAAAATACACAAGTTAGAGCCCGGAGGAGTAAATAATATAAGACTTTTTGAAAATTTTATGATTTGTCGTGCGGTCTGAGGTATTCAGCTATACGTATGCAAAAAGTCATGTCTCCAACTTAATTAGGGACTCCCTTAGAAAGAATTGCGTAAAATATATATGTGGTAGCTCAAAGGGTTAAGCGTAAGACTTTTTCAAGATTTTATGATTTGTCGTCTGGCCTCAGGTGTTCTGCTATAAGTATGCAAAATTTCAAATCTGCAATTTAATAAGGGGCTCAGTTAGAAAGAATTGCTTAAAATACGCATGTGGAAGCCCAAAGGGTTAAATGTACGACTTTTTCAAAATTTTATAATTTGTCGTTTGATGTGAGGTGTTCAGCTATAAGTATATACAATTTCACGCCTCCAACCTAATTAGGGACTCACTTAGAAAGGATTGCTTAAAATACACATGTGAGACCCCAAAGGGTTAAATTTACAATTTTTTCAAAATTTTATGATTTGTCATTTGATGTGAGGTGTTCAGCAGTAAATATGCAAAATTTCACGTCTCCAACATGTATAGTTTCTGAGAACGGGCTCTGTGACGGACAGAATATCTCAATTTGTTAATTTTCTGTAAGCAAGTAAATCCAGATAAACCCCCAGTAAGTAGATAGGTTTACAATGGAAGTCTATGGGAATTTGGCGAAATATTAGAGATATCGCCAAGATGGCGTCACTTTTGGCAACTAATTTTGGTCGCCAAATTTGGCGATATATCGCCACGTTGGCGAGAAACTTGGCGGTATTTGGCGACAGAACAGCGTCCCCACCTACGGCAAATTAAAATTTCGCCTAATAGATGCAATGGTAAAGTAAAAATGAGCACCCCCAAGTGGGTAATTCATCGATTTTCACATTTTTCTTATTTTTTTCCTTAGTTTTATAGTGTAAACGAACTTCGCACCAAATTTGAAGTCTGTAGCTACAGTAGATATACGAGATCTTTTTGATGAGTGAGTCAGTCAGTCAGTCAGTCAGTCAGTCAGTCAGTGGTAAAATTATCGATTATCAGACATTTTCAAACGTCATTATCTCGGAAACTAATTATGCGTTATTTATAAAATTTTGGATTTTAGGTAGTTAGGGTGGCCTTTCTACACATTTCGTATAACAAGTACGTAGGTCTCATAGATTTTCAGTTGTAGAGCATTGAAATTTGATGAAAACAGCTCGAAATGGTTCGTGTAAATAACACACGGCTATGTCAGGCGAACTTGGCTGACATACTGCCGTGTGTCTAGATATTTTTTTTAGGTGATTATACTGTTGAAATTTTCAAAATTTTGTATTAGCTAAATACAACTTTGCATTAAAAATATAAAAAAAAACTTCAAATACAAATTTATTTAAGTTCAGGGTAATTATTACAATCTGAAGTATAAGTAGGCACCAAAATTTTCATTCTAGTTGCAATTTTTATTTTGCAGTCCTGCGCGTAAACCGTTATGCCAATTTTCTGCTCGACAAATGTCTGTCAGTTTACAGCCCCCTATAAATTCTAATTCTGTATCTTACAATTTTTTAAATACATGAAACGAAAGAACATACTTATATCTTTCATCCCAATTAAAATTGTGTTTTAAAATCATATACATTTCAAGACATAAAATGTTGAAAATGGTCTTTTTTTCATTTTTTCCACTTTTTAGAGTCCCGAGACCCCTTAAATTAGTATGTTTTTAACAATTTGACGTTTATTGCTTTTATACTGTTACTGGACATTACATTACACATATATATCATTAAAAGTTGTTAACTAGGCATAGAGTACGCCGCCCCTGTCCTTGTGTATGTCCAAACTGACCGTACCATTAAAGGTTAATATTTCGGCTAATTACCGATGATTTTTTTTTTCGAAAATCATTATCAACAATTCTTTTATTCTTCTGCAACGATAGGTATATTCAGCGATGCTCAAGAATTTTTCTGAATGCCCGTAAATCGAAATTTGTGTATAACAGAAAAATGCTAATTACTCAAAAACTATGTGACCTAGGGTAATCGCTATAATTTTCCGGCAGGGTTTATATTAACGTCTACTACCTCTAATTTTTTCATAATTTTAATTTCAGTAGATTCGGAATTAGATGGGGGGGGGGGGGACATATTTTTGCACTACATTCTCAACAATATCTTTGAAAATATAATACCTACATTTAAAAGGAATGTATTTTTGAGTTCAGCGTTACGAAAGCTTTCACACGATACCCCACATGATATACAAAGAAAAGATTTTTTTTTTTTTTTAAGTAGCATAATCAGCCCCTCTACTTTTTTACAAAATATATTTATGAATGTTTATTAATCTGAAAATATGTGGGTCAATGGTCTTTATTACTTCCCCGAATTTGAACTTTCCACGTTCCATAGTTTACGAGTAAAATGGCTGTGACAGACAGACAGACGGACAGACACAGGAGTGATCTTATAATGGTTCGTTTTTACTTTTTAAGTAGGGAACCCTAAAAATGCGCATAAATGATTATTTAAATATCGAAAAAACACACAGTGTATCTCAAAATTTCCCGGACTGACCCTATATATATATATATATATATATAAGTGAAATGAAAATTTTGACCTATGTTTATTCGAAATAATCCTCGCTGGGCTCAACACACTTTTTATAACGAATGTAATAGCCATCAAAACACTTCCGGAAATCGGACTTTGCAGTGTGCGTCAAATAGTCGGTCGCAGTCGCTTGAATGTCCGAAATGCAGGGTTGCAAAAAAGCCCGCTAAAATTAAAAAAAAGCCACACCGGTGGCTTTTATTGGTTTTAACAGGCTTTTTTTGGCCAAAATTGGCCTTTTTTGGCCAAAATTGGCTTTTATACAGTGAAGCATCTTAATTATAGACTACACAATTCAACGTGTTTTTAATTAGTTTTAATGACATTTGGTTGATTTAGAATACAATAAGTAACCCAATTTCTCTATAATGAAGACATAAATACTGAAAAAAAAAAACTTAGATGGATCTGCTAGTGATTTGAAGTGAGAATTGGAAATATGTCAGGTAAATTTTAAAAAAGCTACACCATCTGCTTTATATTGACCTTTAACGCCCCCCCCCCCTTTTCTTCATTTTTACTGCTTTATAAAATTAAAGAGGACAATGATTACTAAGTTACATGTTTTATTACTTAACAAATTTTAAGAGCTATTAATACACAAGTCTTATTTTATTTCTCATTAATATTTAAAATCGTACATAATCATACAATAAACATACAGTTTCTCACTATTAAAAACAATATTATGAACAGCATATGCATGAATATGCACTCTTTTAAATAATAACAAACTTTTCAAAATTTTATTTCAATTTTACTTATAGAATGTATTTTATTTATTTAATTTGTGTAATTGCTAGATTTATTTTTGTACACTTATGTACCAAACTCAGCTTAAATATACCCTTTTCTAATTTCTCTTTTTACAATTATAACGTAATCTCTCCATATGGACTGTAAGAATTAAGAATGTTTCCATTTTGATGTGCTACATTTTGTGATTGTTTAATGAAATATAATCTTTAAAATGTGTAGTATATGTGGGGCTATGTAATATAGAATTTTAAAACACCGGTTTAAAGTTTAACTTATATTCTTTTCAATATTTATAATTTTTTTTTAGATATCATGCCTTCACTGGTTGCATTTTAGTGGTCAAGACTTATAAATTTCTATTAAAATTTTGTCAAATAAATAATTCTTTTAGCAGAAAATATTTAAGTGTATAAAAAAATAATTAATCTAAATTTAATATGAATTAGCTGTAAACTAAATAAAAGCCGGCTTTTTAAAAGTGGTTAAAACCAAAAAAAAAAGCCGGCCGGCTTTTTTGGCCTGGCTAAAAGCCGGCAACCCTGCTATCTGGTCACTTTACACTATAGACAGGTGGTCACATTACCGAGCAATTCTTATATTATTTTACATGAGCACGAGTAAAATTTTGCAAAAACGGTCACTTTAGCCAGGTGGCCACTTTACCAAGGTTGTCCCTTTAGCAGGTTCCACTGTATTATATTTATATTAGATATAATGCCTTTACTAGAACTAGCCTTCTAGCAGTTAAAGATTTATTTGACCAAATTTAATAAAAAATTATAATTCTTTTAGTAGAAAATATTTATAAGTGTATAAAAAAATAATGAATCCAAATTTAACACAAATTAACTGTAAACCAACCTTTAATAATTAAAGCCAGATTTTTTCAATAAAAGCCGGCTTTTTTTAAGTGGCTAAAACCAAAAAAAGCCGGCCGCCTTTTTTTGGCCCTAAAAGCCAGCAACCCTGCCGGAATGCCGTTAAAGGTGGTCCCTTTTAGGGTCAATTTTAACTTGGGGAACAGGAAATAGTCACAGAAGGAGAAATCTGGGAAGTAAGGAAGATGGTTGAGCTCGACGACCCCTTTAAAAGCCAGAAACTCCTGCACAAAGTGTGTGCTGGTGCGTTGTTGTGCAAGGACATCCAACTGCCTTGCTGTCGGTACCGAGGGCGAACTCTGCGTACTCTTATCCCGATATCTTATGCGATATCTTTACCCATCAGCTTGATTGAATTAAAAATAATAGTGTATCTACATACCTATCGTTTAATGGCGTTCCATTACCAACGGTTTATTCTGTTGAGTTGCCTACATGGCAGAGCAGATGCTATTGCCGATAAGGTTATCTGAGTGAAATATGCCCACCGGTTGTTTGTCTAGGTAGCTCAATCGATGGAGCATTTGCAATTTAAGTCAAGGGTTCTCCGTTCGAATCCCGGCTTGGGCCTTTTCCCCCTCGGTGGGAAAAATTCCTTCGCATGATATCTTTACCAATCAAGTATGATTGAGAAAAAAAAAAGCGTGTCTACGAATCATCATTTAATGAAGTTCCATTACCTGTGATATATGCTGATGACCTGTCTAAATTAAGGCTGCTATAAGGAAAGCAGACGAGTGTCCATTTTGTTGCCCACAGTAACCGCTATATTGGGGCTTGGCTCAGCATTAGTCTATCGCCAGAGGTGGGGTTGCCGTATTTAAAAGGCCTTGTCACAGAGGCGTATTACCCATTAGGCTGAGTAGGCTGTAGCCTAGGGGCCCGGAGAAAAAGGGATCCCGGAATTAAGGTTTTCTTTCTGTTTTTACCTTTATATTGGGCTAATATTTAATGAAAAAGACACATGATGTGCAATATTCTTTATTGCACCCAATTATAGAATTTTGCAAGCTATTAACATGCAGATTGTATTCCAAGCACTTCTCAATTTTTAACTGTTTAGGCCTCCAGTTAGTGATAGATTTCCAGAGAGCAGCGGCAGCTAAGGCGAGATTTTGTAAGCAACTCTACGAATAATATCTTTTAAAAAGCTTCTGAGTTTTAATCAAGCATTTTGTATGTTTTCGCCCCTTAGTCTTTAACACCCTGGTCTGTCACTTGACCATGACCCCCCCCCCCCCCCTCTCCTTTAATGCCAGTCCTGGGTTCTTGGGTGAATTTTTGAAATAGGTCTGAAATTCAAGATTCCGTAACTCGAATTAAATGTAGGGATAAAACTCGTAGATCTTTATATCAATGCTCATCTGAGCTTTGTTAATGTTTCTTTTCAGGATTTTGAAGTAGAAGAAATTTCACAACCTGACACTCATAAAGAACAAAGAAAACGTAAAATAATATGCTATAATGAAAATACTGAAAAAAAAACAAAAATTCACACATTTTAATAATTTCTAAATAAATTGTTATACGTGGATTTTAGATAATTTCTTGATACTAATAAACAATAGCCTGATGGAAATGCAGATCTGTATGCAGTTTCTTTAGATTTCTATCCCACCTTCTTATATGAATGTACAGAAAGTTGAAAAAGTTGTAACCAAAAAATACCCTGAGGACTTCGATGATTCACTTTCTGAAATATACCCAAGAAGGAAATATTTTGTGTTTTAACGTAAAGTAAAGTTCTTCTTTTTATATCTAAAATGTTCCACTCAAAGGTAAGGGAGAGAAAACTAAAATTCCAGCAAAAGTCTGCAATAAAGCAAAGTTGCAGTTAAGGCAGTTCTCAAATTCCCTGCTCAACAACCGAAAGTTTTGACACATTTTCTTATTTATTTTCAAACGTAAACTATAAAATTGGCAATTTGAGAATCAATTTGAAGCAATTTGAGATCGAATATCATTTTCCAACTATTTATAAATAAATAATTACTTATCTCGTTATAGCCGGTTTTTCACCTTTCTGGCTGTGTCGCGTCCGCAAATTCGGTTTCAAAACGTCAACTTTGACAGTAATTTCTGACATGTCTTCTGCCTTTACCGAAAAATGAAAACGCCATTCAATTACATAGTTTCTGAATAAGAAAATACTTGCGTTTCCGAACAAAAATAAATTCGGAAATGCGTTCGAAGGTAGCTTTTTTGGATTTGGGAACAGTGAAATTTACTCTAGTAAAATTCATTGTTAAACTAAGAAAGATCTTTTGAAGTTAGAGACATAAATGTTTATATGAAAATACTACATTAATTTGAAAGTTTTCTTACTGTAAATTCATTCTTTAAAAAAATGCAAAAGCTTAACACTAATCTTAGAATTGTACTACACAGGTTGATTCCAAATAAATGTCTGTTCGATTATCTCTTGCATACATGATGATAGAAGTATATTTCCAGTTGCAAAAAGTATATAAAGGAAGCACAGATTTTAGATAGAACATTTGTTTTCAAAGGGGCTATATACATATTAACATATGAAATTTATTTTTTATATGGTTCCTTGTTCCTAAAAACTGTTCTCCATCTGACAAGGACATTAAAAAAAAAAAATCCATTCTTTTATGACCAAAACTTATTTTCAATTGTATGAAATTTATATTTTTACCTGCGCTAAAAGTGCTTCTTTCTGTTTTTAGTCCCAGAAAATACTAAAACTACATAAAATTCATAATTCGGTAAGTTTTAGTTGAAAAAGTTTTTCTTTATCCGTCTCTGAGACGAAGGGCAACATTTTTCTAAATATAATTTATAAGACACCGAAATCGTATAAAAATTAAATTTCGTATTTTAATATGTATATAGCCCCTTGTAAAACGAATGCCATACCTAAAAGCTGTACGTAATTCCTATTCTTTTGCAATTGGAAGTAGGTTTGTATCATCAGTAATTTATGAAATAATTGAACAGACATGTATTTTGAATTACCGATATATATCTTTTTGGAGGAGATGAGGGGGACCGCAAAAAGCAAAGCCTAGAGGCCCGGGAGGTAGTTAATTCGCCTCTGGTCAAAGTCACTCGCTGTCCGCTATTAGCTAACGCTAACCGGTATTAGCTTGGTTGTTGATCCCGGGCTAATAAATGCCGGGAATGATTGATTCAGCCTGCATTATAGGAGCTGTAGTACCTGGCAGAGTAGATGCTATTGCCAATAAGGTTATCTGAGTGAAATATGTCCACCGGTTGTCGGCCCAAGTAGCTCAATCTGTTGAGTATTGGCAACTTAAGTCAAAGGTTCTGGGTTCCAATCCTGGCAGGGGCATGTTTTCACCTAGTTGGAAAAATTAAATTCGTATGATATCATTACCAATCAGTATGACTAAGTTAAAAATATGTGTATTTTCTCTATTCGAAAAGGGGCGGAGTCATATTTATACACCTACTATACCTGAAATATCTCTTTTGCAGATGAAGCTACAAAGACGAATACAAGATATCGCCGCAGTATCATGAACCTGAACGATATGGTGAAGGCGGTCACCGGCAGGGAAGGAGAAGAGTTCGTACCATACGGAAATTACTGTGGCATCGGAGGAGAAGGGCATCCCGTTGATCCTATTGATGAGTATGTAAAAAAATCAAAGTCAACATTAACTTTATTTACTGTTCTTTTTTATTTATTTTATTTTATTTTATTTTATTTTATTTATTTAATTTACTTTCTAATTACAGCTTAAAAGTACAGTCGCTCAGAAAAATAAAAAAATGAGTATAAACATTTTTTTTTTTTTTTTACTCTCTTCGATAAAAATTCAGTGGTCATCTTGAATTGAACGCCTAATTTTTTGACTGCAAGTCATCTTTTTTCCCCACAAATTTCTCTTACAATACATTCATTTGGCGTGGGCATCGAACCCGATTATGAAAATTTCACTGTTTTTTTTTTCTGCTTGGTAGAAAATGCAAGCACATGAATTTATTAAAATATATATAATTTGTGTCCTGTTTCTATTTTACACATAGAGCAACGGGGGAGAAATTATGAAACAAAATATGTCCTAAAATGGACTGACTGATTTTAAAATTCAATAACTTGCAAATGGTGACAGCTTTTTTAAAAAAATCTTGCCGGAGGGTTGCGTAAAATGTCCGGAGTTTTTTTACTGAGACTCTCGGCTTTAGTTCCACATACCAGCAAAAGATGGCGCTGCTAACAATAGGCGCTAAACCCAGGCCCGATTTTTTTGTCTCTCTGTTCTCCCAGTATTCATGTGAAAGAAGGAGGTTAAATATATGGCTGGAATCTCAGTCGCCAATGCAGTATTCTTCTTAGGGGCCCACTCCATATATTTAACCTCCTTCTTTTGCATGAATGCTGAGAGAAGAGCAAGGCCAAAAAAGTGACTTCGAATTAACGCTTATTGCTTGCAGTGCCATCTATTGCTGCTAATTGGAACTAAAATCGGGAATCTCAAGAAAAATACTCCTGACATCATTACCCCTGCAAAAATATTTGTAATAGCTGACACCATTAGCAAGTTACTGAATTTTAAAATCAATCAGTCCATTTTAGGACACCAGGTATCTTTGTTCCCAGGATATGTCACAGGTAGATATTTGCTTTGTAAAAATAGTAATAGAGTTAATGAATTTCTGTTAAAGGAATCATCTAAAATATAGCTTAAGGGGTCTCAGGACTCTTAAAGCTTTAAAATTTTCGAAATTTTAAATTTTTTAGATATTAAACTTCCATGTTTTTTGAACATTTTGATATAATTGTTATCTTGAAATTCTCATTAGAACGGAAGTTATGACTTTTAGAATGATACTCGCCCAATAGCTGAAGTGGTGTTTCCAAAACTTTGAAGTCATTTTTCTCCAAACGACATTTTTGGGCACAACGCGCAGTTTATCTCAAAAACTTCTGAATATTTTTTCATGAAATTCTCAAAACACATGTTTCATGTTAGTCTGTATAAACTGAACCTAAAATTTCATTTTTATTGTAAAAAGAAAATATTTTTTAGGGGATTATATTGTTGAAATTTTCTAAATTTTGCATTAGCTAAATATAACTTTGTATTAAAAATATAAAAATGCTTTAAATACAAATTTATTTACCGGGTGTCCTAAAAAGGACTGAGTGATTTTAAAATTCAATAACTTGCAAACGGTGACAGATATTTAAAAATTTCTTGCAGGCGGTTTATGCATAAGGTCAAAAGTTTTATTACAGTGATTTTCGATTTTAGTTCGAATTACAAACAATAGATGGTGCTGTAAGCAATAGTCGCTAAATATAGGCTCGATTTTTGGTCCTTTCTTTTGTTCCATGCGGAAAAGGGAGATGGAAATGTATTATCCGGGCCACGAAGTACCAAAAATCGAGCCTGAATTTAGCGTCTATTGATCGCAGCGCCATCTGTTGTTTGTAATTCGAACTAAAATTGAAAATCACTGTAAAAAAAACTTTTGACCATTTGCATAACCCTCCTGCAAGAATTTTTTAAATATCTGTCACCGTTTACAAGTTATTGAATTTTAAAATCAGTCAGTCCTTTTTAGGACACCCGGTAGGCTCAGTGTAATTATTATAATCTGAAGTATAAGTAGGCACCAAAATTTTCATTCTAGTTGCAAAATTTATTTTGTAATCGTGCGCATAAGCTGTTATTCTGATTTTCTGCTCGTCAAATGTCTAACAGTTTAGAGCCCCCTGGAAATGCTAATTCTGCATCTTGCAATTTTTTAAATATTTAAAATAAAAGAACATACCTATATCTTTTATACCAATTAAAATTGTGTCTTAATATCAAACACATTATAAGATATTAAATGTTGAAAATGGTCCTTTTTTTTTTCGTTTTTTCCAATTTTAAGAGTCCTGAGACCCCTTAAGGTGGTTCTTAAGTTCCCTGCTCAACAACAATAACACAAAACTGTCTGACAAATTTTAACTGTAAAGCATAAAATTCATAGTCCTGAGTATTGAATCGATTTGGAATCGAATAGCGCTTTCCCTTTTTTAAAAATAAATATTTTATACTTATCAAGTTATAAGCGATTCTTGTAACGTGACGACATTTTTTTCTCCTTTACCGTGCTACCGCGTCCGGGAATTCGATTTAAAACGCCAACTTTCACAGTATTTTCTAAAAGATTTTTTCCTTTTATCAAAAACGGAAAACGGTATTCAATTGCATAGTTTCTGAATAGAAACGCAAATTTCATCCGTTTCTTGACAAAAATGGCTTCAGAAATGTGACAGAAAGTAGCTCTTTTGGATTTGAGAACAGCCTTAATAAATTTTCAAAAATCTACTCTGTATTATACAGCTTCAAATTTGTTATCTTTTTAACCCTCTTTCTTTTACACTAAACTAGTAATTCTTTTAATGAATTTTTATTTGAATGTTAGAAAGTCTAAGAGTCAATTAATCATTAACGTTGCTATTGTGCATTTTCTGTCTTGCGAACATATAATAATCTAAAATATTATTACTGTAAAATTTTCTCATAAATATGTATGTAGTATTCTTTAAAAGAATCTTAATTGTATGTAAAGAGAAATCTGAATTTTTTGAAGCAATTGACTGGGGCTGAACCGGGTCAGTTTTCATTGATTTTTGAACGGGCCAGGCCTGTTTTCAGTGATTTTTGCACATCCCAGTTCTGTTTTCAGTGATTGTTGCACATCCTATGTCTGTTTTCAGTGATTTTTGCACGGGCCAGGCCTGTTTTCAGTGATTTTTGTACGGACCGGGCCGTGAACCGTGAAAATCTAAACCAGTGTTGAATTCAGTGGGTAGCTCGGGGGATGGGGGGGACATTCCCCTCGGAGCCACAGAAATCCCTCCCGGAGAAAAGAGTCTGAATTCAACACTGATCTAAACAGGCCGGGCCTGGAAATTCTGACACGTGCAGAATTCTAACATCGGGTCAGCATGAATCCGATCCGAAATAGTCAAAACCTAAATCGAAACTGACCGGAATCCGAACCATTTAAACACACAATTCGACCCGCAACGAAAAAAATTGGCATCAAACCGTCGAGAAAAATCTGGTTACCAGACACAATGCAGGATTCTAGGTTACAGTTCATTTAAATTATTAGTTTTCGAGATATAGAGAAATTTTATTTTGCAAATATTTAAGGGCAGCGTTTTCTGTTATAAAAAGATCTACAGAAACGGAAATCTTATAAATTTTTGTAGAAAATAGGCAAGTTTATTCTATATTTAAAATTTCAATATAATTTTATTGGTGACTAATTGAATGTATTTTGAGTGCTTTTTCATGTAAAATTATAATTTTCTGAAATTCATCAGTGAAGCTCTAACATATTTTCTTTCATAATTCTATTTAGATATAGGAAAAGTATATAAACTGCAAGTATACCTTGTTTCCTATTTTTAATTTTGAAAGATACTTTTGGTCTCGTTCGGTGCAGCATGTCTTCCCTTGGACTTTGTACCAATAAACAAGTTGGAAATCGTAGGTCAAACGTGGAAAAATTCGTGTACTATAACTAATTTTATAAATATTCAGATCTTGGTGCAATAGCTGCTGCACTCTTATACAAAAATGCATGAATACAACATTTATTACAATTATATATATTAAATTCAGTAATAGGGAAATAATGACTCCATCTTAAATAAGACGTAATCACCATGGCAACCTTGAATTGCCATGGTGACATCAAGTCAACCCTCGTCCGCGGCGGTTGGACAAGGTCCGCAGCCCTTTATTCTTCCATTTATTCCGACTCTTCTGCGGAAGCAAGATTCCTAGGTCCCGAGCGGAAGCCAGAATGAACAAAAAAAAAAAATTTCAAAAATTGAAACCGGACAAATTTAAAAGGGAAATTACACAAATTAAAGACACCGAAAACCGGGAAGGCAGGGCTCGGGGCGATGAAGCTACCCGACGACTCCTTGCTTCTTTTAGCTTATTATTAGTCTCTGAAATTAGAAATTTGAAATCCCATTATTATTTAAATCCCACTGATTAATACCCCACATTGATTAATATCCCATTACCTATCATGGGATATTATTCAATTAATTACGTATGATAGGATTTAATATAATAAAGGAAACTTTCATTAATATCTTTTTAATTTTGATTCGATTTTCATAAAATTTGAAATGACTCGACAAAATTCCACAACGTTAAATTTCAAACAATTCGGTTGGGTAGTTTTTGCGCTGTTATAAGAGGACAGACGAACGGACCGGACCACAGGGGCGCGCCGACCCAGTGTGCAAAGTGTGCACCGCACACAGGCGCCAGAATACTAAAGGCGCCAAATATTTTAGGCGAAGCTGAAATATTTGAAATTTTTTTATTTAATTTAAATTTATTAAACTCGAAAGTGGTTTATTTCTGATACATTTATGAATTTATTTTTATTTTAAAAATATATAAAATTTGCAGATGTTTTTCAGCGGCGTAGCTTTAGGAGGGATGGGGGAGGGGGGGTGGGGGGGGGGAGTCTCAAGCCGAAAGGCGCCAAGGTGTCGAAAGATAAGTTGAATGTTAACGGCCGAAGGGCGCCACATAAGTTTTAACGGCGCCTTCAAGCAACTGAAATACATTTAAAAAAAAGAAGCTAGAAACTTTACAAATTCGGAAAGGAAACCGCGAATGCCGTGTTTGGCATCCCTGCTCTAGATCAGGCTTTTCCAACCTTTCCGAAAATAGGATGCGCATTGCAGCTGGTGGCAAATATGGATGGACTCCATTATTCAAATGATTGAAAATATGTAACACTTGTATCTTATTGTAGTATTCGTAGCGATAGACATACTGACGATCAGGGCTTAATTTCTAACAAAAAAGTACCGGAGCCCTAGTATTTTGCGGTACCGCTACTAACAACCGTACCGTTTCCCCTCCCCCCCCCCCTGTCACTCCAATCTGCATATTTATATATCGTACATTATTTGCAAAATTTAAAGCTTTTTTTTTTTTATTTAGCAAAATAAAACTAGTATGTTGTGGCCATCACAAAACTTTCTTCTATCTCATACATGTCAATGCTTCAAAATTCGCTATCACAGTGCCAAATTAAATGGCAATCTGTGCTCATCATGAGAATTCTAAAAAGATGAAATTCCGTACATTAGTTCTCGAGGTGTCGCTGAAATCGTGTAAATCCAGAAAAATGCAGCAATGCAGCGCCACCTATTGGGTTATTTACACCCGAACCTAATTATCACCAACTTATGTCAACGTCTAACTGAATCTGAAGTTTGATGAAAATGTGTCCATTCGTTCTTGAGATAGAGTTGGGCAGAGTTGGGCAGTATCGAAAATACATGTATTTGAAATACATTTTCAAAATACATTTGTATTTTGTATTTTAAACGGACTAAAGGAAAGCATTTTGGTAATGTATTTTGAAATGATTTTTCCAAGTATTTTGTATTTTAAAAATACAGTAAACTCTGTCTAAGGCGGAATCGGTCGGGACTGAGAAAAATTTCCGTGGTAGACAATATTCCGGCTTATGCAAAAAAGCTCCCCCCTCCCCCCCCCCCCAAAAAAAAAAAAATCCCTGGAAGATAACGATCTTTTATTGATTCTCCTGACTAGAAAATCGGTTGAAAACTGAAATTCTGAAAGATCCTTTGTCTTTTTAAAGATAAATGAGAAACTTTATTCAATTTCTTAGTACTGCTGTAATACATTCATATTGGAAGTTTATACACACCAAAAGAAAAAAAAAAAAAAAACTTCGAGAATGAGAAAGAACGCTATAATTTTGAATTTGAGTACAATCTTAAAGTATAATATCTTGTACTTTCGAAAATACGTAATCATTTTCATAAATGTTCATTTTACTAGAAATATTAACTTTTAGATGCAATTTTGCATATGAAAAAATGGCATAAGCATAAATTCCTTAAAATTTAAAGTTTCTGTTCTTTTGAATTAACTTTTTTAAAAGCTTACGGAATTTTAGCTAACATGCTCGACATTGAGTTATTTGACTTATCAGTTTTAAAGTTTAATAAACAAAACGCTTTTCATTTTTAAATTATCCTTTTTCCGCCTTATGCAAAATTTTGGTTTCGGTGGGACCTTAAAATCCTTTCCGTTTCCGCGTCAGACAGATTCCGCCTTATGCAGCATGAATTAATGTAATTTTGTATGGGTTCGCCGGGACTTGAAAAAATTTCCGCGGTAGACAGATTTCCGGCTTATACAGAGTCCGCCTTAGACAGAATTTACTGTACTCAAAATACATTTCTGTCGATTTCAAGCTGCTTTTTTAAAACCGCAAAATCTAAGATTCACAAAAGCAAAATACGTGCCTGACTGTTTTGTTTCATCTTAGGATTATAATGAATGCATCTGCTCTGCTGAAGTATTTTTGCTGAATGATTACAAAACGTTCTAGTTTTTATAGTTCTAACGTTGCTATGAGAATGAAAAACTACTGTGTGATAAACAGGAAGAATCCTTTAGAGTTTTGCTGTGTATTCAATTTTTTAAATACCATAGAAATATACTGCAGTTAGTTATTTAGAAGACTCATGAAAGAATGACTCAGCCCCCGCTGGTAATGTATCAAGTGAATTAATTATTTGGGATAATACAGTTGCGCTGTATTAGGCGGGAATTTTTTAAAAAATAATTTCTGTTGATAATGTTGTTAAAAAGTTAACGCATTATGCATGTGTAAAACAAGGTCTACTTTTATAAGTGGAACTTTTCAAGCCACAACTAACTTTAAAACTCATTTAAAGGTAAGATTTTTGGTTTTATAACGGTTATGCATTGATTGAAACATTATTTTTTATAGCTCCTTTGTATTCATTGTATTAATGTTCTGGTATAATTTACCCCACTCGTGATATTTATTAAATGGAGAATGAATTTTATTACATAAATATAGTTCTATTTATTGATATATTTATTATTACAAATACAGTATGTATATGTTTAAATACAGTTTTACAATATAAATGAATGAGATATTCAATACGTTATGAAAATTTAAGGTCATTTTAATAAAATCACTTATTCAAGATTGATGAAACTTTAAGACGGACCACGACGAAGAGCGATGCATTGATTACAGGCACTTTTAATTTATTAAACTCTAAAAGATCATTACTAAAGCTCACTACTAAAAGAAAAGAATAAGAAAAAACATTATTTGGTGTCATTTCCGCATATTATGATATTCCTAGGTCTTAAACAAAAACATTTAGCATGTTGTTTATTTTATATTTCTCTTTAAATTATTTCTCATTTTTTATTCATGTGAAGCACTCATATTTGAGTTGCAGTCATCGAGGCATTAATGAATTATCTATCTCTCTCTCTCTATATATATATATATACCGACTTCCAACAAAGGGGGTTATGCAATTCGTGTATATCCATGCATAACTCTTGAACTGATGCTACGATTTTCAATCTCGCTCACTCTTCTTCTACTTTTTTTTTTTTTTTTTTTTTTTTCTTTTTTTAAAGAAAGGGTTTAGTTTGAAGGTGACAACGTTTCGATTTCAACAGGACAATACTATAAACCTTTTTTTGGTTTTATAAGCATTAACTTTCGTAAAAATGAAGCTATCATCACGAAATTTTAATATATCATCCATCGTGTACTGCACGTCAAAATGAGCGATATTAAATAGCTAAGGGAATTAAGTAAAATGAACGTGAATTACTATTCTGCACCAAGTAAGTAACCAGATTTTACCCGAACGCACATCAACCAGAGATGCCGTTTGGGTCAGGTGGAAGCTCATTCTTTCATTGTGGGTCGGGTTCGAGTTGGTTTGACCCTAATTCGAGTTGAGGCCTACCACGAACAGATCGAGTTCCTTCCGAAGCGAGAAGAACCCGAGGTCGAATTTACATGTTTCCCGAAAATTTTTTCCGATACACAGATTAAGTGCTACCACGAAGAGCTCGGCAAAAGCTCTCGGATTCTAGATTCCTTTTCAAGTAGGCATCGGAAAAAACTAGATTGACCACTTCAGTTACGAGACAATTCTCACTGACCTTCCCTCTTTTTCTCCCGTTTGAAAAGAAAACAAATGTTTAATTTTGCTTTCTGTGTTTATTAAAAATGCCATCTACACACGCCTAATTAAGATATTTTCATAATCTTTTTTTTTAACGAATGTGAAATATACAGATTTTTAGCTGTTAAAAGCTCAAAATCATACGACCGGTAGATCTTTAGAAAATGATAAATAAAAATGAAATTAGCTTTTTTTAACTAAGCGGGAGCTTTTCTTTAAAAATTGATAAAAAATTAACAAATTACTCTAGAGATATTTAATAACTATCATAAGAAAGGCCTTATTCTAAACTTTAAAATGATATGAAAATAAATTTTTTGTGAGTTTTTGTTAAGTAAATATTAGCATAAATACCCAAAAATTTCAAGAAATTCTGCTTAAATACAAAATAAACGCGAAAATATTTAAGCTTTGAAACTCATTTTAAACACTAATAATAAATGTACTTTGAAAATATTGCATGCAGTTTTTGGTAGATTTAGATTGATGCAGTATGGAGTCTGTGTTTATAATGAAAATTCAACGCAAAATTAAAAAAATAAATTCTAATGTGAATTAAAAAAATAATAGTAAAAAATAATCGCAGTACATTTTAAAATATAGTTTAACAAAATATCGTGTGTAAGTTTATTAATTTCCTTTAAATAAACAGTGTGTTATGCTGAGAAAACTCTAATTATACAATAGTTGTCGCATAAAAAAATTAGCAGAGAAAACATGCTGTGCTTACTAGAAAATAATTGACTAGATATTTTTGCTAAAACTTCTTTACAGTAAATATAACATTTCTGAAAATATCGAAGGCCATGTGTGCACTATCATTGTTTACCCAAATAAATCAAATATTCAAAATTTCCAAATATTTATTTATATAGATTATTAAATGTTGTATCAGTTTTAAGATTTGTTATTTGTTGCTTAAATAACAAAATACTTTAGTAAATAGATAGAGAATTTCTTTTTAGAACAAGATAAAAATATTAAATTTAAAATTTTTGCGCAAAAAAAAGAAAAAAAAAAGAAGTAAATATCTTTGGAAAGTATTGCAGGATTTTGAATACTTTAAGATACTACATTTTTTATACTTCATATTTCATTGGATATAAAATAAATTGTAAAGTTTCTAATAACATAAAAAAGCAACTTATTTCATAGTAACTTTACAGTAAATTTAGAAAAGATAAAAAATATATTATTTGAAGATGATGTGAATCAGTCTTCTTAGATTTTTATTTTTTTGTCTCCGTCTTTAATTTCTATATAAAACTAATCTTTCAAAATATAAGTTAAATATTACTCAATCTACACACACGCACACACACACACACACAAAAAGAGGACTCTCTGGCGATCCTAATATTAAGCTTTATTTAATATCGAAACTCCACCCCCCCCCCCCCCTTTTTCTTTCGTTAATTTGAGCAATAATTATTTTATATTCCGAAAAAATAGTTTTATAATCAAAGGCTGAAAAAAAATGAAAAGTGAAGAAGACTGATTCACATCATCTTCAAACAATATATATATATATATAGTTTTTTTATTTTGTTTGAAAGTTTTCGAAATTTATTGTAAAAAAGTTACGAGGAAATACATTGTTTTTTGATGACCTTAGAAACGCTTCAATTTATTTAAATTCCATAATAAAATATGCCGTTCAAAAACATGCAAAACTTTCCTAAGATTTTTTCTTTCCGAAAACCTATTGATTGAATATTTTGATTTTGTACTAATCGGAAATTCTCATTGGATGTTATTAAAAGATTTTATATATTTATATATAGATAGATATATTATACAACAAGTCATTAAAATTGATACAGCAAGCATTTAATAATAATTAAAAAAAAAAGAAAAGGTAAATCTTTTGGAAATTTTGGATAATTATTTTGTTTGAGTAAACAACGATAGAGCGCACATGGGCTTAAATATTAGCATAAATGTTATATTTAGTATACAGAAGTTTTAGTAAAAGTATATGGTCAATTATTTTTGGGGCATATGCAGCGCTTGGTCACACTGCTAATTATTTTTGCAGGAACTATGATATAATTAGCTTTCTTGGCATTGCGCGTTGTTTATTTAAAGCAGATTAATAAGATTGTGCGTGATGATTTGTTAGACTATGTTTTAATAAGCATTTCAATTACTTTTTTTCAAATTAATATTAGTTTTTGTTATTTTAAGTTAACATTTCATTTTAAAAAGATAGCGTATCACAAAGAAAAATCCATCTAAATCTACAAAAATTTGTTTGCAGTATTTGCAAAAAAAAAAAAAAAAAACGCTTATTAGTGCTAAAAATTAGTTTCAAAACTTATAATATTTTCCCAGTTATTTCATATTTAAGTAGAATTTCTTGAAATTTTGGTGTATTTATACCCATATTTGCTTAAGAAGAACTTATAAAACTTTTCTTTTTATACCATTTAAAAATATAGAATAAGATCTTTCTTATGATACTAATTAAATATTTGTAGGTTAAAATGTTAATTTTTTATTAATTTTCAAAGAAAAACCCTTGCTTGGTTAAAAAAACAAATTTCATTTTTATTTTCCATTTTATAAATAACTATCCGTCATATCACTTTGCTATTTTGACAACTGAAAATCTGAACATTTCACTCTCGTTTAAAAAAAAGATTATGAAAATATCTTAATTAGGCGTGTGTCGATGGTATTTTTACTAAACAGAGAAAACAATATCAACCGCTTTAAAATCTCTCCCCAAAGACGCACTTCCGACAATATATGCTTTTCTCACTCCATTCAATGTGGTCGGAAGTTTTCGTTGAGATCTCGATGACAGTAATCCGATGGAAGACGTTCTCGATTGTGTCGTGGTAGCATTTATTTCAGGGTCATCGGAATGCAACGTCACATCGGGAAATGCAGAAGATTTTACGAGAAAGGGGAGAATTCAATCTGTTCGTGGTAGGCCTCAGGAGGTCCGTGGTAGGCCTCCTAATTCGAGTTCTGGTCTGTTCTAGTTGACACTTGCGGGATGGGTTTGAAACAGTGCTGAAATCGTAAGAAAAAAGTCACGGTTTCCTGCGGATTCAGTTCCAGCTGAAAAAATTGCACTTTTAAAATCCTTAATAAGAGTTGTCGGGAGGGGGGGGGGGAATCTATATTCTTAATATCCTCATCTGAGCAGTCTGTCTTAGGCTGTGAAAACAGAGGTAGGCGCTGTAACTTTATTGATTAAACAGAGAGTGTACAGAGCTTCTTAAAAATAATCCAGGTGGTATACGGCGTATATCTCCGTATATCCTCCACTACATCGCTGGTTTGTTAACCTATTTTAAAAATAAACTTCACTATATTGTTTAAAATGAAAAAAAAAATATTATTTTGTCTAACTGTTACTACGCAAACATACACGGCCCGAAATAACAGGTCTCGGCCCGAGCCCAACCCGTAAAAAAATCTTTTTAGCCCGTCCCGTCCTGTACAAAAAAAAAAAAAAAATAAATAAATATTGGCACAGCCTGGTATAAAAGCTAAAAGTTCGGCCCGATCCCAGCTCGTACAAAACCTTGATTAACCCGGTCCAACTGAATTTCAACAAAATATTGATTTTTACGCCAATATGGTTAAAAATCGTCTCGTATGAGGAATTCTGACAAAAAATACTTATTTTAGCTTTTTTTCATGTTTATACTTTTCATTTTTAAGAAAACATGCTGGACTGCGATATTTATCTTTTAAATGTATCTGTATTTGTATGGAAAAATCTTAGTTATCATTTAAAATCTAATCCACATTCTAATCCACATTCCATGGTGTGGAGACTTAAATATATGAAAAATGCTATAGCATAAAATCTTCCAAGACGGAATCGATAGGAAAGGCGAATATCCGTTATAGACAGGTTTCGCTCTTAGCAGGTACATAGTTTGTTGTAAATGGATTCTTTTCGCGGGTGTTATTATATTCATTTTGCATGGATCAACACATTTTTCAGTTTTACACATGATTCGTCTTAGGCAGGTTCTTTTTCAGTTTCTTTTTCTGTGCTTTAACTTCATTGCCTAGAGATACTATATGCACTATTCTTTAAAAATAATAAATTTAGCAATTTAATTGTAGAATAATGGCGATTTTTAAAAATATACATTTTGTGCAAAAACTGTTGGGCCGTGCCAGATTTTACTGATTTTTGCATAGGCCAGACTGGGCAGGGACGGGCCAATCATTTTCATATGTGTTGGGTCGGGACCGAGCTTGAAAATTTTGGACAGTGCAGTCCTCTATGAAGAATGAAGTTCAGAATCTTGATTATCCCCACCAGTTCTTTTTTATTGTAAATTTTGCCATATTTTATCAGGACGTTTTCTTGATCCAATTAGGCCAAATTTTCTGTTATGAAAAACCGATGATAAAAGATTAAAAATTCTGTATAAAATGCTCATCCCCAAGGGACTAAGCCTCGATTCAGCCCGTAAAAAAAGAAGTCAGGCCCGGACCGGAAAGAATGATGTCGAGGTCCTGACCGGCCCAAGCCTTCAGAAAAACATAAAACCCGTGCCTGACCCGGAAAGAGTGAAATCCAGGTCCGGCTCGATCAGAGTGTTCTGAATGAAAATTGGCCTGCCAGGCACGGCCGGTGCAGACCTGTAACCTTATGCCCAAACTTTTAAAATTTTAAATGTATTTTGTATTTTCAATGTATTTTGAAAATACATGTATTTTGTATTTGAATATTTTAAAATTCGAAAAGTATTTTGTATTTTGTATTTTAGGTTCTAAAACTAATGTATTTTGTATTTTATATCGAAAATGACTTTTCGATGTATTTTGCCCAACTCTGATCAGGGACTACCTGAATATAAATTTTTATTAAATTCCGTGCTTTAGTTCTTGAGCTAGAGCGCCCACAAAATTTGTGTCACACACAGACACTCACAGACAGACATTTTGTAAAAACATGTTTTTCGGGTTCTCTGACCCCTAAAACGTGTAAATCCGTCGAAAACCGGAATTCGAAAATTTTCATGAATCCAATACTTTCCTCTTGTAAAGATAGAAGAAAGTAAAAATTAAATAATATCTATCAGCATATACTTAGCTGTCAACTATTCCACTTTCTAGTTATCACTCCTTTTAAATAGTAATCTTTGCCTAATTTTAATGTTAAATAATTGCAGAATTCTTCGATTAAATATGGTAAGGATTATGATTCGGAAATAGTGTTAACACAAAAAAGGATAGTTTGCAGATACGCATTTTTAAGAAAAAAAATAAAATGAAATTTACCGAAATTAATATTTATTTGCTGAAAAATGGACTAATGTTTTTCAATTTCCTATAAAAGGTGCATATCTTAAACTATAATCGATTCCTTCTGATTAGCAGTAGCAATCTTTTGTGGTGAGTCCTGAAAATCAGATTAGATTAAAAATTTGACACAGTTATCGGAAAGATTCAGTGCTTTTATACAAAAAAGGGGAAACACTGCTTGATTGCTTTCTATCAGAATAACTATACATGGCAATTATATCTACTTACAAATGAAATTGACTTCGTAAATCTGCAGAGCAGAACCTTAGCATGGGCAATGTTCATGATACAAAATAAATAGAAAAACCACTAACTTGTCTTTTATACTCGTACGCAATAGAAGACAAAAAACCTCAAACTGATGCTCGTTGGCTAAAAACAGAAAATATTCTTTTCAGGTTAGATATGATATCTAAATATTAGAAAAAAAAAAGCCAATAAAAAATTACCCTACTGTCACAAAAGAAAATCGAACTGAAAGCAAATTCATCGTTCAGTCTCTTGAGTGGCGCCGTATCAACACGTCGCCGACATAAATATGAATGTAATTAATTTGAAATATAAAAACATGATTTCTGTTTTCCCTTCATTTTGATCAAAATAGCATTAAAATGATTTGAAATAGAATATAACACGTAATTTTGAAGGAGGAAAGGTTTCCCCCCCCCCTATACATGAATAAATGCAATTTTGAATGTAATTGTATTGCACAATGATAAAGCAACATAAGCCCCAGGTTATGCACGGTTCCCATGTAAATTACCGAAAAAAGCACAAATTAATCGGCTACATATAACTGAAACAATAAATAAGGAAAACAGGATGTAATTTAAAATGCAATGCTTAAAAAAAATAAAAAGCGCCATTCGATTCCAAACCAATTTAATAGTCACGCCTATCATTTTATGCTTTTACGCATAAAAACGAGCCCATGAATATGTAAGAAAGTTTCATGTTGTGCAGGAGGTAAAAATATTTTTTAGTACAACTTCAAACTGAATTACGTTTCATGGAAATTTCAATTGTATTTATTAGATTTGCTTTGAACAAAGAATAATAGGTCAAGTGCGAGTTTCACTCGCGTACAAAAAGTTCCGTACAATAAATTTAAGCGTTGACTTTGTAAAAAACTTGCCATTGTTCTATTAAATATTTATCAATAATTGAATTCAATTGGAATGAAAAAGGGTGACTATTTATCGTTATGATTCGCCTTACCTAAAACAAAGACCTTGTACAAAGTTTAAAGTTGGCATTGTGACAAATGCGGCTTGAAAGGATGTTTCAAAGTTGCATCGCCGCCTTGATCTCTGATGCCTTTATCTAGAAAGGTTATTAATTAATATCTGCTAATTATCCAATGTCCTTTTTGAAAATTATTATCAGCAATCCTTGGATGATTTCGTGACGATGAGTACCTCGAACCTCCCCCTAATTTCCTCACTGAGCGCCCGCAAAGTAAAGTTTATGTATAACGGAAAAGTGCGATTTTCTGAAAAACTATATGACCTACCTAGGATAATGCTGCTTACTTGCTTAATGACAAAATTATTTTGCGTTTGCGTATTCGGGATAGAACATAATACAGTGAAACCTCTCTGTAAGGGCTACATACCGTTCCATCGAAAATTGGCCCTTATGAGGGGTGGCCCTTGAATAGGGGTGACAAAAAAACAACAACTAAAATAAGGAAATCACAACCTATGTAGGTGAAAAAACTGTTTATTAACATTTTCAAACTCTCTATATATGATTGAAAACATTTTCTATTGAATTTTGTTTACTTTTCATAATTTTTTCACAGACAATTTTGGTTTCTCATGATTTTTTACTTTATGGAACAAATTACTTAAATTTGCATAATTTATTAATGCCTTAGAATGAGATATTGGTTCATTTATTTATGCTAGCGTTTTTACACACAAGTGCAAAAATTGTGCTTCAATATGCATTCACAGTTTTAGTAAATGTGGAATCAGTTTTTCTAGATAACCTGTTATCCTTTGTGGGCCCAAAACAAAGGGTCAAGTTTTCCCTCCAACCCAACCCCTACAGGTTGAAAGGTCTAACAAAGTGTGAGGAACACATGTTTGTCGTCCTTCATTGTGTTTCTAAATCCTCCCCATCTCCCCCTGCCTTCTTTGTTGCAAGTGCAGTTGTCTGCTGAACTCTTACCTTTTGGTTCAGAAATTCAATACACCTGTTTAAGATTTAAGGCACATGTGAAAAAAAATGGCCTCTATGAGGGGTAGGTGCGGCCCCTAATAGAAGTAAATTTAGCATTATGTCTATGGGAAAAATTTTCGTTCCTAAAAATATTGGCCCTTAATAGAGCTGGCCTTTGAATAGGGGTGGTCTTTAAAAGAAGTTTCACTGTATTAATTTTCACAACAACAACAACAAAAAAATTATAATTGAAATCAAAAAGATAAAAAAATACGAAAAAGAAGGAAGGGTTAAGCATGTGACAAGATAAAGATACGTTTTGACAATTATTATATAAGCAGCATAGCGGTTCTATATTTGCTAATATAAAACCAATCGTTCTAGGACGGGGGAAACATTTAAAAATGCACCCCTAATTATGATTTACGTGTGGTAATTGTTTAAATCGCATCTTACAATAAAAAAATTATAATTTGCTCCGTAATTAGAGAAAATATTTTTCTATCTTTATGTATATTTACAGTATTACGAGCACACCTTTCCTTGTGTCATGGTGCTACCATTAATTATTTGAACACATTTATATTTCTTAATTAAAGTTTGTTTGAACTGCTTTAAGTACAAATATAAATAAAGACGAACGCTTAAAAATTCGGGGAGAGATGGTAAAAGCTAATTTCTTAGGAGGTATGCCATTGTGGTGGGAGGTAGCAAGCAGCTGAAGGACCCATTTTTTAGGGATGTCCGTTATTTACATAGCTGTCAACATTCCTTATTTTTAAAGTCAAATAAAAATATTTAGAACAAGAAATTTAATTTATTAAATAAAATAAAAAAGAACCCCATAGAAACAAGGCACATTTCATTAAACAAAATTTCAGGTTCAAAATTTGTTTATTTGACCTGGAGAAAACCCCGGAAGGTTGGCTTGGCAGGTATGTATTTATAGTTATTGAAAAAAAAATTTTTTTTTTTTTTTTTTGGGGGGGGGGGGGTGGTATAGGGAACAGGGGTTTGGGTATATGGGGCGCTAAGTGAAGTTCTGCACACAGGCGCCGGATACTTCTGGCGCGCCCCTGCCGGACCACGACTATAGATGCTACGTATTTATATAATTAAGAACGCAATTACAATGAACCAACCATATAAAGTAAAACTTGCTAAAACGGAATCTCAAAGAGACCGAAAAGTATTTTGTTAAATTCAAATTTTTGTTATTAATGTGGACACAGTCTTTTATAATTGCATCTCTTTTTTCTTTTTTTCAACGAGATCATGAAATTTTTCGTTTATGGAAGATTCCGCGATATACAGATTTAATTTTCAGAGGTATTATTATTTTAACATTTGTTTATCCTTACTATAAACAAGTCAACAAACCAAATTCATTTCTTCGAAAATAGCCTAAGCAAATAATTAATTTTAACGAATCAATAGCTTTTCTGTGTAATTTCCTGCAAAAACAGTAGATTATCAAAAGTGGTAAAACATTTTCCTCCTTTAAAAAGAACAAGTATTGTATGATGAAAAACATCCCTTTAGAATTTCATTATTTAATGTTTTATAACCTGCGGCAACATCCGTCTCTTTTTCTTTTATAACATCAAAGTCACCTTTTAACCTAAAAAATATATTCTCTTTCCTCTACTCATTTCTTTTTCTTTATTCCTTTTTCTTTTTTTCTGTTCCTTTTTTTTTTTTTTTTTTTTTTTTTCCGATCTGGCATGGTTATGATGATATCAGTTTTATTCATCTCTCGCCGGTTTGAGAAGTTAAAAGAGAATTGGAATAGAATTGGATAGGATTGGAATAGTTGAAGTGTTTTTCTTTTCAGCCAAGTCTTTTGTTTTCAAACCTTTGAGTGAACTGTAAAAATATTTCATTCAATATTTAAACAAGGACGAAAATCATACCTCCAGCATAGATTATAAAACACTTTCCAACGCATTCAAAGTTATGTAACAAAACTTTACAGTCTATTAATCCTTTATGCCCCAAATTATGAATTCATGAAAATTTCATCTTCTAAAGCATTTTTGTGAATTTTAGAGGCTACATTAGAAGATTTACGCAAAAATTTAATAAATTTTGGAAGGATTTTGCCAATTAAAATTAATTAATTAAATTGGTATTTATAGGGATTTTGTGCAATATTTATAACTCTACTCAAATCTTTCATTTAAAATATTTTAGCCCAGATATGCTATTTCTTTCTCCCAGCAATTAAAGTGTCGTCTCCAACAAATAACGTTCCGTTGTATAACCCAACCATAAAACAAAGCAGGTGTATCATTGTACTGTTAAATACTCTATTTCAATTTTTTTTAACTTCTAAGCATCGCACATTCTCAATTTTTATACCGTCGTATTGGGGGGAGGGGTACTTTTAAAAGCAATCTGTTTGAAAACTGCATCTCAATTTAATTTTGAGATATTAATTTTTTTGTAGTTTTTAGCGCCAATTGTTTAATTTTGGCAACGCAAGCAAGTACTCCATTTCTGTTGAAAGTAAAGGGAAAATAGCTGGAAAATAGTAATTACTAGCAAGCCCGCCCGGGGTTTGTAAATAATAACCTTAAACAAAACTCAAGTTTGTATGATTTTATATCCTTTGAAAATCTTTTAAATGAACCTAATTTCGGCAACCCCATTGCCTTCCGTAGCGTCTAGTGTGTTCCCGAAAAACGTCTTTCCGAGCCAACTTGGGATCTGGGTCCCCGCTACCTAAAGCAACGTTCATCGGATGTGCTCCGCACGAGCCGGAGACAATCAAAAACGAAGTTGAGTGAGCCAACCCTCGCAGTAATCAAGTCATTAGAACCCGAAAAAAGAATGCACCATTAATGTTCGAAAATGTTGGTAACTAAAGTCTAAAATAAAATTTCGTAATGCAGAAAGTAGCCGAATCGTCATCTAAGTTGAATGAAACAAATCCCATTAAAATTAAGCCCTTAGAACGCGAGGAAATAATGCGCCCCCAGGCGGTAAAATTACCTTTAAAGTAACGTGATTTCTAATTTACGGCTGTCGTGACTAAACGTAAGTTTTTGCCGAAATAGGAGATTAATGTTCGAAAATGGTGGTAGCTGAGGTATAAAGAAAGACGGGGCCATGGGGGCCAGGGTCTTAACTGGAATGTAGTTGGGTATAAGAAAATTTGTTAGAGGTTTTAAAGTAGCTAGAAGACGCTAAAGCTAAGTTAAAGAAAATTGCAATAGAATAGGATAGTTTTTAAAGAAGATGCGACAAAGGCCCCAAGAATGCGATTAATATTCAAAATTGGTGGTAGTAAAAGTCTGATTTTTTTTTTTTTTTTTTTTTTTGATCTTTCATGTTGTAGCTGGAAAACCTAAGATCTTTTTAGAAAAAAAAAGTTTGTGAATCGGACCATTTTTAAGAGAGCTATAACAAGGGACCCTAAAGGGTCAAACTGATTGTTGAGAGCAGGGGCCTAACATGAAAACATGTTTAAATGTTTTAGTACTTAGCGTTTTAGATCATCAATTAGTCAAAATCAAGCATAGGATATGAATGAATCGTTAGAATAATACTTTAAAGAAATGCGCAATAATGAGGTAAATGCTTAAAAAAGGTCCCTAAGGCCCCAATACAAATATGAGGGTGTTGGTCTAGAGAGAAGATGTCCAAGACTCAATTTTAAAATTATACAATGAGAAGTTGAGGAAATTAGGGGGTGAAAAATGCATGACAAACAAAAAGTTAAGGAGCCCCGGATCGGGCCCTACTGGACTCTAGGGTGCCCCAGGATTTTAACTGGAATATAGAGACGGGTGAATAACTAAATGGAAACATGGTTCCAAGATGGGAGATCGGTTTAAGAGGGGCAATTTATTAACAATTTTGGTTCAAAATCTTCAAGGGGCCCTGTACCGGGTCCCAAGAGGTCAAGGTCTTAAGAGGCATGTGGTTTTTTATAAAGATACTTTTTAGTAGTTTTTAAAGTAATCAGGGGACGCTAGAACTATGTTAAAGAAAATTGCAAGCAATTCGGATCATTTTTTAAAAAGCTGCACCAAAGGTCCAAGAATGCGATTAATATTTAAAATTGGTGGTAGTTGAAGTCTGAAATTTTTTTTCGTTCATGTAGTAGCTGGAGAACTTAAGAAGTTGTTAGAAAAAAAAAGCTAGTGAATCGGACCATTTTTAAGGAAGCTGTAAAGGGGCCAACTGACAGTTAAAAACAGAGCCCTAACATGAAAACAAGTTAAAATGTCTTAGTACGTTGAGCTTTAGAGCTTCAATTAGTCAAAATTATGCATAGGGTATGAATTATTCGTTAGAATAATAATTTAAAGAAATACACAAAAGATTGGGTAAATGTTTAAAAAAGGGCCCTAGGGCCCCTGTAAAAATATGAGGGTTTTGGTCCAAGAAGAAGAGTCTAAGATTCAACATTAAAATTATGCTCTGAGAAGGCGCGAAAATCAGGGGGTGAAAAATGGTTGGCGCACAAAAGGTGTTCAAGGGGTCCTGGATGGGGCCCTACGGTTCTCTAGGGGGCTCCAGTGTCTTATATGGAATGTAGAAACGTGGGAATAACTAAATGGAAAAAGGATCTCAAAAATAAAGATCGAATTAAAAGAAAGCAACTTATTAACAATTCATTTGCGCAAAAACTTCAAGGGGCCCTGCAAGGGGCCCCAAGGGTCCAGGGTCATAAAAGGAAAGTAGACAGGCGAAAATAACTAAATGGAGAAAGCTCCCCCAAAACGAAGAAAATTGAATAAAAAGGGGGCAAGTTATTAACAATTAAGTGTATAAAAACTTCAAGGGGTCCAGGTGCCCCGGCCCTTAAAAAATAAAAATCTGAGCCTCAGGTGCACCAGGACCTGTCTTGGACTAACCTCACCTGAATTCTCAGACTTCTACGAGCGGTAGATTTTGCTAGCCATCGCCGACAGACACACACACACACACAGAGCGATTTATTCTTTTATTAATATAGATAGACTAGCAGACACGCCCGGCGTTGCCCGGGGTTTGTATATAATAACCTTAAACAAAACTTAAGTTTGTATGATTTTATATCTTTGGAAATTCTTTTAATTGAACCTAATTTCAGAGGCCCCATTGCCTTCCGCAGCGTCTAATTTGTTCCCATCAAACTTCTTTCCGAACGAACCTGTAATCTAGATCTCCATTACATATGGCAGCATTTACCGGAAGTGCCCGCACGTGCCGGAGACAATCGAAAACCAAGTTGAGTGAGCCAAACCTCGTAGGAATCAAGCCAATAGAATAAAAAAAAAAACAAAGAATACACCATTAATGTTAGAAAATGTTGGTAACTAAAGTCTAAGATAAAATTTCATAATACAGAAAGTAGCTAAATTGTAATCTAAATTGAAGTAAGCAAATCCCGTTGAAATTGGGCCCTTAAACCCGAGGAAATAACGCGCCACCAAGCGGTGGAAGATGTCCCCTCACCTTGTAAATTTCATGAATTACTGTTAGCATTAACATGATATTTAATAAACGGATGAAATCCCTTATCTAAAGTTACCTATAAAGTAACGCGATTTTTAATTTGCGGCTGTAGTGAGTAGATGCAAATTGATGCTGAAAAAGGAGATTGATGTTCGGAAAAGGTGGTAGTTGAGGTATATAGGAAGACCGGGCCCTGGGGGCCAGGGTCTTAACTGGAATGTAATTGGGTATAAGAAAATCTTTTAGGGGTTTTAAAGTAGCTGGATGACGCTAAAACTATGTTAAAGAAAATTACAATAGAATAGGATAGTTTTTAAAGGAGCTGCAACAAAGGCCCTAAGAAGACGATTAATATTCAAAATTGGTGGTAGCTGAAGTCTGCAAAATTTTTTTTTGTCGTTCATGCAGTAGCTGGAGAACCTAAGACGTTGTTAGAAAAAAAAGTTCATGAATCGGACCTTTTTTAAGGGAGCTACAACAGGCGGCCCAAAAGGACCCAAATGATAGTTGAGAGCAGGCCCCTAGCATGAAAACATGTTTAAATGTTTTACTACTTAGCGTTTTAGATCTTTAATTAGTCAAAATTAATCATAGGGTATGAAATAATCATTAGGATATTATTTTAAAGAAATGCGCAAAAATGGGGTAAATGCTTAAAAAGGGACCCTAGAGCCCCAATAAAAATATGAGGGTGTTGGTCTAGGGGGAAGTGTCCAAGACTCAAATTTAAAATTATGCTATGAGAAGGTGAGAAAATTAGGGTGTAAAAAATGTATAGCACGCAAAAAGTTCATGGGGCCCAGGATCGGGCCCTAAAGGACCCTAAGGTGCCCCAGAATTTTTACTGGAATATAAAAACTGGAGAATAACTAAATGGTTCCAAAAATGAAGATCGGAATAAGAGGGGCAATTTATTAATAATTTATGGTGCAAAAGCTTTAAAAGGCCTTGTACCGGGCCCCAAGGAGGAAGGGACTTAAGTGGTTGGTAGTTTGGTATAAATACACTTCATTAGTAGTTTTTAATGTAATCGGAGGACGCTAGAACTATGGTAAAGAAAATTGCAAGGAATTCGGATCATTTTGAAAGAAGATACACCAAGGGCCCCAAGAAGATGATTTATATTCAAAATTGGTGGTAGTTGAAGTCTGACATATTTTTTGTCGTTCATGTAATAGCTGGAGAACCCAAGATGTTGTTAGAAAAAAAAGCTACTGAATCGGACTATTTTTAAGGGATTTATAATAGGGGGGCCAAAAGGGGCCAACTGATAGTTGAGAACAGGGCCCTATCATGAAAACATGTTAAAACGCTTTAGTACATATCATTTTAGATCTTCTATTAGTCAAGATTAAGCATAGGGTATGAATTAATCATTAGAATATAATTTGAAAGAAATGGGCAAAAAAATTGGGGAAATGCTTAAAAAAGGGCCCTAGGGCCCCAATAAAAATGTGTGAGTGTTGGGCTAAGGAGAAGAGTTCAAGACTTAACTTTAAAACTACGCATTGCGAAGATGAGAAAATTACGGTATAAAAAACTCATGGAACACAAAAAATTTAAGGGGCCCTAGACCGGGACATACGGGACCCTAGACGGGCCCTTGGTATTAACTGGAATGTAGAAACGAGAAAATAACTAAATGGAGAAAGTATCCCAAAAATTAAGATCTGATAAAAAATAAGCAATTTAATAACTATTTAGTGCACTAAAACTTCAAGAGGGCTCTGTACCGGGCCCCTTGCAAGGTTGCCAAAGTCTTAACTGAAATGTAGAAATGGGGCAGAAACTGAAAGGAGAATTCACCCTAAAAACGACGAAGATCGGATAGAAAAGAGACATGCTATTAACAATTTTGTGCACTAAAACTTCAAGGGGGCCTGTACCGGGCCCCTTGCAAGGGTGTCAGGGTCTTAACTAAAATGTTGAAATGGGGTAGAAACAGTAAGGAGAATTCACCCCAAAAACGAAGAAGATCGGATAAAAAATAAGCAATTTATTAACTATTTAGTCCACTAAAACTTCAAGGGGGCTCTGTACCGTTCCCTTTGCAAGGTTGCCAAGGTCTTAACTGAAATGTAGAAATGGGGCAGAAACTGAAAGGAGAATTCACCCCAAAAACGAAGAAGATCAGATAGAAAAGAGGAATGTTATTAACAATTTAGTGCACTAAAACTTCAAGGGGCCCTGTACCGTGCCCCTTGGAAGGGTGCCAGGATCTTAACTGAAATGTTGAAATAGGGTAGAAACTGAAAGGAGAATTCACCCCCAAAACGAAGAAGATCGGATAAAAAATAAGCAATTTATTAACTATTTAGTCCACTAAAACTTCAAGGGGGCTCTGTACCGTTCCCCTTGCAAGGTTGCCAAGGTCTTAACTGAAATGTAGAAATGGGGGCAGAAACTGAAAGGAGAATTCACCCCAAAAACGAAGAAGATCGGATAGAAAAGAGGCATGGTATTAACAATTTAGTGCACTAAAACTTCAAGGGGCCCTGTACCGGGCCCCTTGCAAGGGTGCCAGGGTCTTAACTGAAATGTAGAAATGGGGCAGAAACTGAAAGGAGAATTCACCCCAAAAACGACGAAGATCGGATAGAAAATAGGCATGTTATTAACAATTTAGTGCATAAAAACTTAAAGGGGGCCAGGGGACCCGGCTCTTAGGAAATTAAAAATCTGAGCCTCAGGTGGATAAGGACTTTCTTGGACTAATCACTCCTGAATTTTCAGACTTCTACGTGCGGTAGATTTCGCTAACCATTGCACACAGACACACAGACACACACACAGAGCGATTTGTTATTTTATTAGTATAGATATCTTGTTGTTGCCATTTTCCAATAACAACAGAAAGAAAATTTAATTAAAATGCGTGCTATTTTGAAAAAAATATAAACGAATGATTTCTGCTAAAACATGGAGCTATTATAAAAAATATTTCATTTTAAGTATCTATATTAATATTACAAACAGATGAAAGCATATGAATCATTAGATAGCCGATTTTTTTTTTTGTCGAGCTTCTTGACATATCTTTTTTTATTATTATTTGTGTATAATTCAACGATAGCTGTCAGCGTCCTATGCATACTTTACTGTAGCTGTCGTTTAAGACTGGATCGTAAATGTGGAATTCTTCAGAGGATGCGAATGACGTCATTTAATGTAAAATCAAAGCGTGTGTTTTAAGTCTTAAAACTGAAATACGTTTTGTACTACCTCTATTTATATACATATTTATATACATATATATTTTTTTTCATCGGGGGCGACACTAAATTCTGAAAAAGCCGAATTCCTGTTTTCTAGTTTTTAGTATTTTATAGAATTAGAAAGTGTATAAATATAATGTTCTTACAATAGAAATATAGAAATATTTCAGAACTGAAACTTTTCACCCTCAATCTTTTAACGTCAAGAAAGCTGAAGAGGTACAAATGAAAGAAAAATCATCCTTTTAAAAATATTTTTGTTTTGTTCAATCAATAATGCTTTTTGGAATAAGATAAAATAAAGTGTCTATAACACATTCTAAATTGTTTTAAATCGATGTATTAAATGGATTTTATAACAAGTTCTTTTAATGGTACTTTAAAGCACGGTCGAGGCATAAAGGGCTAAGGTGAAAGCTGATGTCTAAATAAACAATTTAGAATACGCAAAACGCATTCGAAAACTTCATTACTTCAATTACCTTCAATACTCGGATAAATATCTGAATGTTTTTGTGAGGTCCCGTATATGATCTATAGATTTGTATATATACTTACCTGATATGAAAAAAAGTTAATTCAATTAAACTCATAAGCACAGTTGAAAATTCCCATTCAGCAATTTCCGCCATTAAACGAAAAAGTACATGAGATCTTTTATTCTGCCCCATATGATTCATAGAATTTATACACACCAAGTAATATGCAATAATAATAATAATAATACAGCAAAGCGCCGATTATCGGAACAAGTCGGGACTGACCCTAATTCGGATAAGCAAAAGTTCGGATAAATGGACAGACAATTTAAGGGATGTTCCCGACTATACTAAAATCTTCACACTTTATCCACGATTCGGACTGACAGTGCTAGTTAATGCTGGCATGTTTAAAAATTGATTTTTGTCTTTTTAATTTTTTTGTTTACTTTTTTATATCATTTTTCTTAACTCCAGAGAGAGATTATAATTTAAACAAAAAAGCTTTCGATTGTTGCTTGCTTTCAATGCTACCATATTTCAAATTCTTCTTAAATACATTAGTTGAATGGGATCAGCATTCTTCTGCCGTTCGAGCCATTTCATGGCTGTTTCCAAACATTCAAAGGCTTCGTTATGTGATGGATCTCGGTCATTTTCAGAGCATTCGTTTTCATTTTCTTAAATTTTTTTTTTCGTCTTGAATCTCATCCACAATACCACAATCTCATCATCATTTAAAATCTGATATTCATTTCTAATAGGGTGTTTGGATAATTGGAAGTTCGTTTTAATTTTTAGCCCCCGGTACGGTATGCTATTTCTTTCTCCCAGCTTATTTTATGTCGACTCCAAAAAATAACGTTACCTTACAGAAGCCAGCCGTAAAAAAAAAAAAAAAAAAAAAAAAGCAGTGAGATTAAATAATCTATAGCAATTTTTTTAACTTCTAAGCATCCTACAGTTACAATTTTTATACCGTCGTATTGGGGAAAAAAGTACTTTTAAATGCAATTTGTTTGAAAACTGTATCTCCATTTATTTTTGAAATATTAATTTTTTTGTAGTTTTTACATCATTTGTTTAATTTTGGCAACTCAAGTGCTCCATTTATGTAGAAAGTAAAGGAAAAATAGTTGAAGAGTTGAAAAATAGCAATTATATCTTTATGTTGCCATTTTCTCATAACAATCGAAAGAAAATGTAATTAAAATACGTGCTATTTTGAAAAAATATTAAATGAATAATTTCTGTTAAAACATGGAGCTATTATAAACTATATTTAATTTTAAGTATCTATAGACGCTTTCAGTGTTACGTCAGTCATGATATTATGGTTGGAAACTGACTCCAAACAAACGGTTGCTGTGCGTCATTTCTTTTTATATATAAATCATGGAAAATGTTACCAGTACATATCAAGTATTAAAACACTTAAATGTGAGATATAGATATAAGATATAGTAGCTGCAACACACAAACAAAATAGAAAATCCAACATAGCAACCGTTTGTTTGGAGTCAGTTTCCAACGAAAACGTCACGACTGAAATCGTCTATATTAATGTTACAAACAAATGAAGGCCTATGAATCATTAGATAGCCTTTTTTTTTCTCGAGTTTCTTGAATAACGGCATCTTTTTGCTTCATTTCTATATTTCGCGATAGTGACGTCCTATGCATACTTTACTGTAGCTGTTTAAGAGTGGATCGTAAATGTGAGTAGATTTCTTAAGCGGGTGCAAATGACATCATTTTACATAATTAAAGCGTGTGCTTTAAGTTTTAAAATTGAAATATGTTTTGTTCTCTTTACCGGGTGTCCCAAAAATGACTGATGGATTTTAAAATTCAATAACTTGCAAACGGTGACAGATATTAAAAAAAATTCTTGCAGGAGTGTTATGTATGATGTCAGGCGTTTTGTAGAGTGATTCTTGATTTTAGTTCGAATTTCAAACAATAGATGGCACTGGGAGCAATAGGGGCTCAGTTCAGACCCGATTTTTGGTACTTCGGGATCCATTCAATGCATTTTAATCTCCTTTTTTCACATGGAAGAAGGGATAGGCCGAAAAATTGAGCCTGGATTTAGCGGTTATTGCTTGCAGCACCATCTATCGATGCTATTTGTAATTAAAACTGATAATAACAGCATAAAAACTCCTGACATTTTACATAACACTCCCGCAAGAATTTTTTTAATATCTGTGACTGTTTGTAAGTTATTGAATTTTAAAAATCCGCGAGACTAAATTAAGATAAAGCAGAATTCCTGTTTTCTAGTCTTTGCTTTTTCCTCTTCCACTTTCTCTTCCTCTTCCACTTTCTCTTCCTCTTCCACTTTCTCTTCCTCTTCCGCTTTCTCTTCCTCTTCCACTTTCTCTCCCTCTTCCACTCTCTCTTCCTCTTCTCCATATCTGCTTTCCGAGGCATTAAATCGGTTCGTTTCTTCATTACTAACGCCTTCCTGTTTTTCAAATACTCCATTATTTACGTTCAGTTGTAGGAATTTCCTTAACTGCTGTTTCGTGTACTTCATATCAATTACATATTCTTCTTGAGTATTCTCAACAATTTCCTCTAATGTTTTTCCTCGGCGTTTGTTAATTTAGCGAATGGAATTTATTACCATCTCAGAAATTGGAGGATGAACAGATTTTCTTTTTAACCCTGTATCTTGATTTGATATCGAAGTGCTTGACATATTCTGGTATTCTTAAGTAATAAAATTGGAAACATTGGGAGATTTTAAATCATCATCTCGCTTTTCATGAGCAGATACAGTATAGGTTTCTACACCTGAAACTTGCAGTTTTCTTCCATCACATTTAACATTATTATCCTCAATATCTTCTTCATCTGTGTCATTTGCTTCTTCTTCTCGCATTTCGACTCCATTACTTTCCTCTTCTTCATTTTGAATATTTAATATAGGCATGGGATCTACTTTATCCATTTTATCTTCATGAATCAAATCATTTTCATCTTCTGGAATCAAACAAATTTCATTTATGTTCTCTTCAACTGCCATAGGTAAATTGCTAGGTTCTGCTGAATTATCTTGGTTTTTTTTTTTTGTTTTTGTTTTTGAGAACGAGAGAGAAATAGGCTGTTCGGATAATTGGAAGTTCGGTTTAAAACATTTTTTGAGGGAAATTGGCACTTCGGATAATTGGAAGTTCAGTTAATTGGAGTTCCGATAATCGGCGCTCTACTATAATTAAATTTTAAAACCCGTATCGCAACTGAAAATGCAGTCCCAGCAATTATTGATCATTTGGCAGTACTGTAGCCAAATTATTTTGTGTGTCCCTGTAAATGAACGATAAATTACATGTTCACCGGATTCTACTGTAAGTGCCTTGTAGTACACCTCAGTGATATATATAACTTTCAATATTTTAGACAATTTAAACAAATAAACAATATCATTAAAATACACCGCAGACGATTTTCCCCCAGACCGTAATGTAATGGAATTCTTTTGAGTGTCGCTGTAAATGAACCATGCTACATATTTCATTTTCAAATACCGAACATGCCGTAGTAAACCCCAATAACCTATATTAATAATAGATTTACGACAGATGCGGCAGACAGACAAACCGAATTCATTAACACTTTTCAACTATGTTTGAAAGAGTTAAGAATTAATAACTAAAAATAAATCGTCGAATACATAGGATCTGACGTTTTTGCTTAGAAATAAGTTATCCATGAAAAAGGTGGAGGAGAATTAATTTTTAGCTCACACGCTGTTGAGAACTAATGTGCCCGCAGGTTCTGTACGTACGTATGTATGTATGTACGTAACGCCATAACTCTTGATAGAAATATCCGATTTGTTTCAAATTTTGTATGTAGGTTCATTCTGATAAGGCGCCTCCCTGATTAGTTTTAGGGGTTCATTGGTTAAGTATAAAGGAAGGAAACGGGAGGGGGCAATCCCCCCTTAATTTAGATAAATGGATTTTTCATGCGAAATCATCCGATTTGCTTCAAATTTGGTATACAGGTTCATTCTGATAAGGCGCTTCCCTCATTAGATCTGGAAGTTCATTGGTTAAGTATAAAAGGGGGGGGGACGAGGGTCTAATTCTCCTCCTTAATTTAGATAAATGGGTTTTTCATGCAGAATTATCCGATTTGCTTCAAAATTGGTATACTGGTTTATTCTGATAAGGCGCTTCCCTGATTAGATTTGGAGGTTCGTTGATTAAGTATAAAGGACGGAAACGGTGGGCTACCCCCTCCCCTTAATTTATTTTTCGAGGGGCATTATTCTTCGAAATAAGAGTATAATATACAATTAGTGTGAAAAACCTGTGAGCTCAATGCGATCAATTTAAGTGGACACATATCTTTTAATTTATACATTTCTTGCTCTAGCTTCTTTTTAACCCTTAAATGCCTGTTTTTTCAAAAATCATTGTAATAATGTTTTTCGGCTTTCATTTTTTAAATAAATCATGGGAAAAATACTTAAAAAAATCATATTTTGTTTTAAGTATGGTTTACGGCTAAAAAACAGTTTGTTACTAATCGGCAATACTGGTCTTTAATTGAAAAAATAATTTTCCTTGATAAAATTCTATAATATTAAACACACAAGAATTTTAGGAACTATAATAAGAAATAAATTGTACTTGCTCACTGCAAAACAAAATAGGATATTTCGCAAGCTTCCAAACAAAACAAAAAGAACAAGTAGCAACAATTGAAAAAATAAATCTATCTTTATTCTTAAACAGCACATGTGTTGCAACCTACATGTTAAAAATCGATTTAATAACATTTTCAGAATGTATTTTATTGGCAAAATTAGGCATTATAACTTCAATATTATTCTAATAGTATTTTAGAAGCCTAAATTGGGTACCAGGGCTCGTACGGGTGCTTGAATTTCCAGACTAAGAAATTCTTCGGTGCCAGTATATTCTTAAGGAAAATCTCTAATTAAATAAGTTGAAATTTCGTCCGATTAAACAAGATTTATTTTTCCATAAAAACAATTCTGATATTTGACCTTGAAAATAACGGTACTAGTACGAACCCTGGGTATGTTGCCGAAAAACAACACCCGGCATTTAAGGGTTAAGAGTGAAGTGTTTTGAATTTTTTTTAGCCCTCGGTAAGGTATACTATTTCTTTCTCCCAGCTTATTTTATGTCTTCTCCAAAAAATAACGTTACCTTACAGATGCCAACCGTAAAATAAAGCATTACGATTAAACACTGTATAGCAATTTTTTTAACTTCTAAGCATCGCACATTTTCAATTTTTATACCGTCGTATTGGGGAAAAAAAGTACTTTTAAATGCTATTTATTGGAAACGGAAGTACTCCATTTCTGTAGAAAGTAAAGGAAAAATAATTGTAAAATAGTAATTATATACTTTTGTTGCCATTTTTTCATACAACCGAAAGAAAATGTAATTAAAATACGTGATATTTTGAAAAAATATAAACGAATGATTTCTGTTAAAACATGGAGCTATTATAAACTATATTTAGTTTTAAATATCTATATTAATGTTACAAACATGAAGGACTATGAATCATTAGACAGTCTTACTTTTTTTTTTTTTTTTTTTTTTTGGTCGAGTTTCTTTAATGACGGCATCTTTTTGCTGCATTTGTGTATTATTTCGCGATAGTGACGTGTTATGCCTACTTTACTGTAGATGTTTAAGAATGGATCTAAATGTGAAATTCTTAAGCGGATGCGAATGACGTCATTTTACATAAAATAAAAGCATGTGCTGTAAGTCTTAAACTTGAAATATGTTTTATGCTATTTATATATACATATATATTTATTTTATCGAGGGCGACACTAAATTCTGAAAAAGCAGAATTCCTGTTTTCTAGTTTTATGAATTCTGTCTGTCTATTTGTCCGTGCTCTAACTCGCGTAAATATACTCGGATTGCCATGCAATTGATATGTGTTATTCAGGTTTACTATGGAATATTCGGTATTGAAAATGAAGGGTGTAGCATTTATAGTTCATTTACAGGAGCGCTCAAAAGAATTTCTTTACATTACAGTCCATTGCGGAAAAATCGCTTGCGGTGCATTTTAATGATATTACACCATTTCAAACATATCGATAAGAATCACTTTCGGTGCTCTACAAGAAGTTTACTATACAATAGGGTGTGCCCAGCATTTAAAGTTCATTTACAGGGGCACTCAGAAGAATTTGGTTACAGTACCGTCTATTAACAATTATTGCTATAAGTGCGTTTTCAGTTGTGATGGGCTTTTTAAAATTAAATTTTTCTTTTAGATTTCGCTATTTTCTGCAGCCTTTTTTATTGTAATAATTTTAGCTGTTTAAACCTCCGTCTACCAGATGGGTCCAAGGATACATTCAAAATTATTTTTCTCATGAAAAAAAAAGATTGAAAATTCCATAAATATGTGACTTTTTACTCTCTATCTTTACAAGAAGAAAGTATTGGATTCGTGAAAATTTTCGAATTCCAGTTTTCGACGGATTTACACGTTTTAGGGGGTCAGAGATCCCGAAAAACATGTTTTTACAAAATGTCTGTCTGTGTGTGACACAAATTTTGTGAGCGCTCTATCTCAAGAACTAACGAACGGATTTTAATAAAACTTTAGATTCAGTTAATCCCTGATATAATTTAGTTCTTCTGATTACTTTTTGGTGTAAATATTCCAACAGGTGGCGCTGCTATGTTGCATTATTCATTATTATCGCTGTTGCTCGTTCTCAAGAACTAATACACGAATTTTCACCAAACGTCATATTCAGTTAGTCCCTGATATAAATTAGTACTGTTTAGTTTTTGGTGTAAATCGCCCAGCAGGTGGCGCTGCTATGCTGCTTTATTCATGATTTTTACAATAGCTATATCTCAAGAATTAAAGCTCGGATTTTCAGGAAACTTCAAATTCAGTTAGTCCTTGATATAATTTGGTGCTGATAACTTTTTGGTGTAAATCGCCTAGTAGGTGGCACTGCTATGCTGCATTATTCATGATTATCGCACTAACTCTATCTCAAAAACTAATGCACGGATTTTCATCAAACTTCAGATTCAGTTTGAAGTTGACAAATGTTGTTGCTAATTTGATTTTCGTGTAAATCATCTAACTGGTGGCGCTGCTAAGCTGCATTTTTCAGGAAGTATTAACATGTATGAGATAGAAGAATGTTTTGGGATTACCACATCCGACTAGTTTCGGAATGTTCTATTCTTTTTATATGCAGTTGCGATTAAATTTTGTTTGAAATTTTTTCTAATTTTTAATTTGTTTCATTAACTTACCACGCAGGTACAATGGCTCCGCCCATTTGAGCAGCCATAGTAAACCTTCAAAGTTTTATAAGGTTGCGATAATTTATGATTGGGCAAGATTACCAGAATTGGCTATTTATCGCTAACTTGTTGATTTTTTGTCGCCAACTTTCTCAACGTCATGGCGATGTTTTGAGAACATTCTGGATTGATCAAGATAACCTTGTGTACGGTATATAAAGGGGTGGCATCTGATTTACTGGTCATTTATGAGCAACCACAATTAGTGTGAAGACTGCATTAGACTACAGTTGCTTTTTTTCGTTTTTTTTCTTGTACTGAAGACTTGATATTTGAAATTTTTGGTGCTAAGATCATTAAGATTGAATTGAAATTGAAGTTTGATGACAAATCCGTGCATTAGTTTTTATGATAGAACTATTGCGGAAATCGGGAAAAGTTCTGCATAGCAGTGGCAATTTACACCAAAAACTTATCAGGATCAATTTATAGGGACGAACTAAATCTAAAGTTTAAATGAAAATTCATGCATTAGTTCTTGAGTTAGAGTTATTGCGATAATCATGAAAATTGCAGCATAACAGAGCCACCTATAGGGTGATTTACACCAAAATGTTATCAGCACCAAATTATATCAAGAAATAACTAAAACTGAAATTTTCTGAAAATCCGTGCTTTAGTTCTTGAGATATGTCTATTGTGCAAATCATGAATAATGCAGCATAGCAGAGCCATCTGCTGGGCGATTTACACCAAAAAGTAATCAGCACCAATTTATATCAGGGACTAACTGAATCTAAAGTTTTATTAAATTATGTTCATTAGTTCTTGAGATAGAGCGCCCACAAAATGTGTGTCACACACAGACAGACGTTTTGTAAAAATATTTTTTCGTGATCTCTGACCCCTAAAACGTATAAATCCGTCGAAAACCAGAATTCAAAAATTTTCACGAATCCAATACTTTCTTCTTGTAAAGATAGAAGAAAGTAAAGACAATAGACTCAAAAAGAAATTTAAAAAATATATGAAAAAACCGGATGATATAGAATACAAACAGATGATGATGAATATATTTCGTCCGATGAAGGTAAAATAGGTAATGTTAAAATATGCAATGAACGTTCAGATTCTTACTCGGAATCCCATAATGATTGTGCAGACGAAAAGTTAGCAAGTACCTCACATAATTCCTTTGTTTTAAATGGAAATAACTCGAAATAACAGACTTACAGGTTATAAGGATCAAATTGTCACCTCACAAGGAAGATGTATTACAATTAATATTTTACATGGAAAATCTGGACCTACAAGATTTGGAAATGGTGAAGTAAAATCAATTTAATCTTCATTCCTTCTCTATTTTCGTAAAAGATTTTTAGAGATCATAAAATGGACAAATGGTGAAGAAAACGGTGAGTTTGATAATGAGTGGCAAGCGATCGATATCATAGAACTAAAAAAAAATCATTGACCTTTTATTATTTATCGGAGTTATAAATCAAAAAGTTCTTTTGGCCAGTGCCGGGAGGAAAAGGTAGCTTTCATATTTCTTGGTTTTAAAATTTTGCAAGATTTACTCGAAGCTAATTTTACTCAAATTTTAAGAAGCTAAAATGCGACGTACTCGATAAGAGAATATCCGTCAATACCGAATTTGAACGAGAATTGCGCCAAATTAGTAAGCTACTAGCCGCCCTTGGCGACCAGTTTGGCCTCCCTTAAAATTTGCGTTTGGGAAAGCATGCTAAGCATTGTATCATGTTAGTTTTATTCATAATTTAATTAGCTTGGGCTCCCTTAAATATAATTAATATAATCCCTTAAGCTAATATTACTTTTGTTGCATTAAAATATCTCAATTTGTTGATTTTCTGTAAGCAAGTAAACCCTATTGGTTTACAATGGAAGTCTGTGGAAATTTGGCAAAATATTAGAGATATGGCCAAGTTGGCGTCACTTTTGGCGACAGAGCAGGATCCCCCTATGGTAACCCCCGTTATAGGTATGGAGATGCATTAAATGCTGTTCAATAACCAAAGGCCGCTATTTTCAAACAAGATGGCGGATGAAGACAAAATGTCAGCCACCCTAGAAATTCAAACTGCTATATCTCAGCCATTTTTTAAGATAAAGACAAAACAAAATATGCTCCGGAATCCTTAAGGTCAAACTCTTAAGAAAATAATATTTTTCAGTTTTTAAATTATTTGTACCGCTTTTTAATTTTTAATTTTTTTTAAACGACCTCCATTTTGAAACAAAAGCTGGCCAACGAACTCGGTCGAGACATTGGTATGCACTATGCATGCAAGTAATTTCATCCAAATCGGTTTATAAATACGAGAATTATTGCATGGCAAAAATCTGATATATATAATGTCACATTTTAAACGGAGAGTGGTTTTGGGGTCTGGGGTCATGATCGATGAAAATATACTAAAATTTTCCGGAAGTGCTTTCGACCGGACGGCTGCAATAGATAGCCTTTTACTTTTTGTAATGAAAGCTACCTAAAAATGAGTGTCCAACAAAAGGTCAAGGCAGTTAGTTATAAGCTAGTAACTCGCTATGTACTGTTCAGGTTAGATGGAATCACTACAGGATCAAAACAGTGCTAATGAAAAATGACAGATGCAGCAATTCTGGTATTAATGTTTTCTTGCTATGAAAGAATACCATACCTTACTGTTTGCTTATCTGAAAAAGGTGTCTATACTTTTTGAATTATTAAATTTTTATACTATTATTTTAACACAATCATGCTGATTGGCAAAATTATCATGCGAATTGAATATTTCCAACGGAGCGAAAAAATGCCCAAGTTGGGAATCGAACCCAGATCATTGGCTTGCATTGCCAATGCTTTGCGGTTTAAGCTACCTAGACTGACAACCGGCGAGCATAGGGGAGACCGGGGCACATTTTCCATTGGGGTAAGTTTTCCAACTCGCTTTAGTTTTTAAATGAGCCGTTAGGTGACGCTAGCGAGTGAACTGGCTGAAGTGGCAACATCTTACACACCCTCTACAAAAGTTATAGTTTAGTAGCTGCTATTATTTCGTCAGGAGAACTGTTTTTTTTCATTTTTTCAACGGCGAGTAAAATTTCAGGTCTTTATTAAAAAGTAAAAACTTAGCGTAAAAAGTAAAAACTAGCGTTAAACTTACTGTTTTGGCATTGCCTGCACTAAAATAGGGTTTCTTTCTTCAGGTAACTATGCATTTGTTTCGCAAATAACTTACACCGCTATTCGTCCAGGTAGTGTAAAAGTTCCAATATGACGACGGGACAGGTTTTCCAACAACATACGAGGCATGTTTTCCAACATGATTCTCGTTGGAAAACGTCCCCCCTTCCTAAATCAGCTAGTCTTATTGTATCAAAAATGTATTTATTGTGTACTAAAATCGGCCAAATAACCATATATACTGCGTACCCGTTTGATCATTTAGTCATTTCAGTAAAACTATCAATATAAAAAACAAGGTAAATGTCAATTTTTTCTAAAATGGGTTCATTTAATGAATCCATTTTATGTTAATTATGCCTTTATAGTCATAAGCTACAACACTGAGATCGCAGTGTGTATGGACCCTCAAAAAGCAAATTAACCGTGCTTAGAGCTGCTCCACTGGCGTTAATCCACAGTCAATATTATGGCGGGTTTTAAACGTTCGAGAATTTTCCCACTGAATCCTGAAGTATTTACAGACTCTGCTTTTATGCCATCCTACTTTTCTGACAGGCCAGCTTCTGCCGCACCAAATCTTGAAAGCACCAACAATCCTGAAAAGATTTCAAACTTTCCTCAATAATCGATTGCCTCCCCCCCCCCCCAAAACAACAACAACAACAACAACAACATCACCGAAAGCATCTAACGCAGGCTAGCACTTCCAAAGAAGCTGTTCCTTAAATTCAACTCAAACTTGCCCTATTGCTTATGTAAAAGGCGTTCCTTCTACATCCAAACAAACTTCGCCTACACCAGAAGGAGTTAGGACTTTTGCGAAGGCTGCACTAAGGAGGCAAACACGGCATGGAAAGAAAAATAGGAAGCATTGTATTGACTGATTCTCCTGTTAAAAATGAGCTGAAAATGGAAAAAAAAAAGATTCATCTAAAAAAAAGGTTTCTGCAAAAGGAATCAGAAAAAAGGGACGAGAAAAAACAAAATCCAATCCCGGCCATGGAGCTGTTTGGACCTTTGTCTTGAAATGTAAAATGGATTAAAACTGTTTTTAATGCTACTATTATGTTACTGTGTATTTTTTCCACAATAAAAAATACTTATTCATTAACAAGCAAGATTTATTACTTGTATTTTACCATTTAACCCGAGATTGCTCGCGCAGACTATGTCATACCCAGGCTGGGCACGGTTATTACATTTCTCACCATTAATTTCCGAAAAGTAATCGTCAAATTATTTTTGTGAGCTATGTCAACGATTAAATAAAATGACGATTTTTGTTTGAATTTATTGGTGGCAAAGTGTTAATCGTTCATATCCTGGATATGCGCGAGCATTCCCGCGTTAAAGTATAGTTGGAAAACTTGTCCCCGACTATTTTTAGTAGGCTGAAAAACTTGCCCCGCATATGGGGCACATTTCCGAACGTAACATGGTTAGACTTAACCATTTTTGGGGAAAAAATATATTTAGTTTTTTGAAAAATAATTGTGCCAGTTTGTACAGAAAGGTCTAGGGAATACAATGATATCCTGTAGATATCAAAATAGATAAAAATACAAAAACAAAATTATAAAAAGTTGGAAAACTTGCCCCGGTTTCCCCTATTTCGCTCAGATAACCTTACTGGTAATAACATCTTTGGAAATATTCAATTTGTATGATAACTTTACCAATCAGCATGATTGTGTTAAAGTAATAGTAATATATCCGTACCCATCGTTTATATGGAGTTCCTTTACCTGCAGTTTATTCTGTTGAGCTGTCTACGTGACAGACCAGATGTTATTACCGATAAGGTTATCTGAGCGAAATATGCTTACCCGTTGTCAGCCCAGGTAGCTTAAACGGTAGAGCATTGGCAATGAAAGCCAAGGATCTGGGTTCGATTCCCGGCTTGGTCATTTTTTCGCTCAGTTGGAAATCTTCAATTCATATATTAAATTTTTATTTATTTATTTTGCGACTATTGTATCTCCCTGTTTATTTATTTATTAATAGCTGCAAATAATTTCCTTTTGATAGGTGTTGCCAGAACCACGACATCTGTTATGACATCGCTAAGTCAGGAGTTTGCAAAGGTCATGGGGATAAAAGCATCTATCAGTTAGAATACAAATGGCACGTAGCAGACGACGAGACAGCAGTGTGCGGTAAGATGTTTACTACTATTACTCATTTTATTTAACTTAACTCGGTTCAGGTATGAAAAGATGGAATTTCGTAATTCATTTTTCATCGACTTCCGCATGTGCTAGAGTTACAGAAATCCTGTGTAGTTGTGAGTTCTCGATGACAATACCAGGGCTGCCACAGGCGACTATTTTTTTTATTCTAACTCGCACCATTTTTTTAAAACAAAAGTTTTTCACATACACTTTGACAACATCTGCAAGAGAAATATACTATAAAATTTATTTTCTTAAAATAGTGGTGCGAATGGAATATAAAAATAGTCGCCCGTGGCAGCCCTGCAATACAGCATTTTCCTATTTTTATAATCTTGTTGCCATCTCATCTCATTTGATCAGTATAAAGCGAGTTACTAGCTTAGAGTAACTGGCTTGGTCTGTTACTCTACGCTAACGTTCTCGCCTCCTGATCATGAGATCCCTAGTTCAAATCCCGGCGGAGCCAATCCATTCTCTCCTCATTGGTGACCCGGACAAACACGCAAAAACAACCTTCAGCAACAATCATCTCTTCTCATAACCAACAAATGGCAGCACCAAATAAATCATCTCCAGCAAGCAAAGCCTGTGAAACGCTCACAGCACAAAGCCTGACAATACTGTGCATCAGACATGCACACGACAGCTTCACACACGAGTGCATATCACTCATCAACAAGATGTCTTCCTTACTGTGGATAGAGTGTGTAGCCATCTCATCTCATTTGATCAGTATGAAGCGAGTTACTAGCTTAGAGTAACTGGCTTGGCCTTTTGCTCGATGCTAACGTTCTCGCCTCCTGATCATGAGATCCCTGGTTCAAATCCCGGCGGAGCCAATCCACTCTCTCCTCAATCTAATAGATTAATATTAATTAAATTATGATTATATGTTCAAAAAATGTTTAGAAATCCTGAATAAATAATTTGAACAATGCTTTTTTTTTCTATCCTCTTGCCATACCTTTAAAAAACTGAGCAATTTTTTTTTTAATCTGTTACCACGTGAATTAACGATAAAAATTTTATTTGTTTGTTACCATAATGCAAAGCAGTAATATAAAAATATTTTTTTCTGTTGTCATGTCTTCGACGCATTCGATTTCAACACGGCAGAGCTCCCGCGTATTTCATCCGGCAAGTCAGAACACATCTGCAGGCTACTTTTCCTGGTTGCTGGATTGGTTGCGGTGGACGAATTGCATGGCCACCACGATCACCAGATATTTCTCCGATTGATTATTTCCTCTGAGGTTTTTTAAAAGGACTTGTTTATGAAACACCTGTGTCGTCACCGGAAAACTCACAAGGAAGGTCTCCTTACTGGGCATACTCAGAATATCTCTCTATTCTAAAAAAAAGTAACTACCGCTGTCACCGCCGCCGGTTTTGAATTTTTTGTGACCGGAGGTCTTTCTTCGTTAATATTAAAAAAACTGTTGCATACAAAAATATGAAAATCGGTAGTATTATAGAAAAATGTTTGATAAACACGCTGATGCAGACAGTTTTCAAATCGAAGAATTATTTTAAGAGATATTTAATGCCAAAGTTGGACAAAATCGTTCCATTAAAAAAGTTTTATAGGAGCAAAAACTGTACATAGGAATTTAATCATTTTTAGATCATTTTATACGTCAGAATTTCCCGGTGTGCAGATTGCAGTTAGTTTTTTAATTTGAATAATTTTTCGAGGTTTTATTTCTATTTTAAATTCAAATTTTCAGTATTTCGAGAGATATTTTTTACAAATTTTAGAAAATTGTTTTAATTTAAACTGTTGCCAACTGTATAAAAAGCGCAACCAATAATGTTTGCTTCAAATTAAAAATTTATTTTACACGTGACTATTATAAACAAAAAATATAAAAAGCAGGAACTCATTGAAAATTACGTCATAAAAACTATAGTTACACGTGAATTTTAAATGAGAAAGAATATTGTAAAATAATAAATTCAGTAACATGCGTTAGAAGTCCTAAATAGGAGAATTTACGTCATATTACACTTATTACGTAAAATGAACGTATTACGTAAAGGATAAATAATATTGCAAAACAGTTTTAATTTAAAAATTGCGCGAGACATTTACTTGACATTTTAAGATGATCATAATATTTCATTTCTAACAAAAGTATTTTGACGTGAATATTAAAAAGAGAAAGAAAAGTTTGGTGAAAATTACGTCAGATTATAATTGTCAGATTCAAATTATAAATCAATCTTCCGAAATCTTTTTAAAGGCGGTCAAATTAGCGTGCTGTTAGAGTCTGCGGTGTCTGAACGAGGGTTGACGAGCGTAGCTCGTAGGGGGCAGAGCCCCCTAGTTTTGAAAAAAAAACCAATTAAACTACTTATGTATGTAATAAAGGATCAGTCAAATTTAGCGCCGGAAGTACAGTAGAAAGTCTGTAAAAAAATAAAATACTTCCGGGTATTTGGCGCGAAAAGACAAAAGAGTCACGTGATTTGACGAGCAGTACTTCCTCGCAGTCCTCGCCAAAAGCAAACGATTTTAAAGCACCTGAAAATTGTTTGTTAATTGATTTTTAGAATGCGTGTAAAAAGTATTTAATGGATTTAAACATAAACAATGAGAGAGTTTAATAAATACATTTTTTCGTATTACATATTTATGTTGCTTGTTATTTAATTTTATTACTTTAAAAGTCATTTCATATATAAAAAATACTTTCATATATTTACGCGTATTCCAAAATAAAGGCAAGATTCATTTACCAGTTATTCATTTCAATATCAAAGAATTCGTCGTTTCCATAGCAACAAAATTGTATCGACAGTGCTCTTAATTTAGAGATATTGAAACAATTTTAATTTATTTTAATTTTGTTTTAATTCCTAAAATTTGATATTTAACTTTCATTATATATATGACAAAAACTATAGTTAAATCAAATTAAAACTGACAAAACTAAAGTTATTTACATTAATTTATTTAAACAAGTTCAACATGAAGCATTTTTATCTTAAAGAGTATTCGACATAAAAAAGTATTTTTCAAAATTTCATTTCATCGCCAATCGATGATAAATCGCCAAATAAACGAAATTTTTATTATTTTTTTACGAACATTCTATCGAGGTTCCGCCAAAAAAATTTTTTATAAACATATATATCCACATGAGAAGAACACTCTGTAATTTTTTTCAGATTTTTCTTAATATGCCCGTATGGAGACCTTCCTTGTCAGTTGGAAGAATTATTGCAACAGCAGTATGTGTTCGAGATACACTTGGTATCTTTGAGAAGGTGCGCCGTTCAATGCAGCGTCGATGTCAGGCGTGTCTCCATGCATCTGGATAGCATTTGCGACCCTATGTTCCTGTGTGATTTTTTATCCTTGTTATATGTCTGATTTACCATGTCATTTTGTAAACTTTATTTTTAATCACCCTGTATATTAAGTAGGCAGTGGTTTGGAGATTTATAAAAAGTGGTCGACGGGATAACGGAGAAGTTCTAAAAATAGTTATATTTAATGTCAATGGTAACACTATTATTTCTAAATGAAATTAAACCATGTTCGTTTTCGGACCAAAATCTGAGTTTTGGCGAAAATCCTGCCAAAAATTCGGCAGGACCTAAACTCAACCGAAACTAACTGTATTCCAAAAGTTTCGTTTCTTCCTTCGGAAATTTTCAACATTACTCTTTGATTTGAGCAGTATCGTCTCAAATGAGACACGATTTATTTATTGCTATGAACTTCGCTGTTTACAATTATCAGTCATCACTGACTCAAGACGTGAATGCAAATTATAAAGCAAGCAATGCATATAGGACTAAACTTTGAAGACGTTTTTCACGTGTTCATTAAAAAGTACAGGCTTAACAGAAATATAATTTTTTTTGTTTGAAACCACAAAAGTGTTTCGAATACTCTTTAAGAAAGTTCTAATATAACAGATGATCAAATACAAAAATCCTTATAAAAGATAAATCGGGCTGTGTATACCTAAAACATTTTTCAATTAGATGAAATTCGTATAATTAGAAAATCCTTCTGTATCATTGATGAATTAATTACATTTATTTTATATGAAAATAAATGTTTTGGTCAGAAGCACAGAGAGGCAACTTGGGTCAGACGTATAATTATTTAATAATTATGCATATTTAAGAAACACGTATCTTTAATTAATAATTATATATATTTATGTATGCATTAATTACTTAAAATTTTTTTACGCATTTTCGTTTTCGTTTTCGGCCGAAAATAGGAAGAAATTTAGTTTCGGTCTTAAAAACCTGTTTCGATCGATCCTTAGTAATAAAAGAGATGCAGTATGCCGTAAACACGGTTTGCAATATGAAAGTCGTTATCGCTTCGATTTAATTGTCCTCATTCAGGCCAGCCGCACACAGACTCTGTGGAGCTATAAGTATTTGGACTTAGTTTTACCGATTTTAACCAGTTTCAGATTTGTATTTTTAACATCACACCAAATCAAAACACTTCATCTTCATCTATCTTTTAGAGAGTGAGAGTTGGATTGGCGCCGCTGGGATACGAACCAGGGATCTCATGATCAGGAGACGAGAACGTTAGCGTCGGGCAAAAAGCCAAGCCAGTTACCCTAAGCTAGAACTCGCTTTATACTGATCATGTGAGATGAGACCGCTACACACTCCATCCCCAGTGAGAAAGACATCTAGTTGATGTCTGACGAGCGACATGCACTCGTGAATGATGGATTTTATTACTTTATACTGATCATAGATTGATTGGTGGAATATCGGAGCCTACGCTCGATTATGAGGTTTTTAGCTTTGCTTCACTTGGCGGCTTTTGTACCTCTAATGATCCAAAATTGCTAATACAGTTCTCTATAAACAGTTCTTTCAGTTGACTTTACATCCACAGATGAGAATTTGTTTTTATTGGGTTTAAATTCCAGGGAGACTCCCCTTACTTCAGAATCTGTTGGTTCTCAATAGAAAGGAAACAAGGTGCTTGGAGGCAGATTTGCCCGCTACAGCCATGTCACAGATATTATGGAAAGTCGCACTGTTAGCAGACAAATCTAGTCGCTTATAAAATTGAGCTCGCTCTGTGCGAAACTTTCGGCATTCTAGAAGGTAGTGATCGGTGGTTTCCGGGACTTGACACTCTGAGCAGAGGTATGAATTCAGTAGGCCAAAACGATGAAGTTGTACCATGGTAGCCTACGAGCGCGGTCTGTAATCTAGCTAGTTGTACCTCCCCCCTTCGGGAGAGCTTTAGATTCATGTAGTCCCAACTCCTCTTTGTGAGATGGGGAAAGTCTGCGATGTAGCCACTTGCCAACCACTCTTCGGTGATTCTCTCTTTGTACCACTTTCTTAGATAGGCTATGATATCTTCAGGTTAGATTAGCCTGATAGATCCCACTTACGTTCTTTATGTGGCGAGCAAGTTCATCTTCCAATTCGTTACACTGAATTCCGCTATGTCCGGGTACCCAACTAACTTCGATAGCTTCAAGATGTGAGCTTGTCTGGGCAATTGCGTCAAGCAGAAAGAGGATTACTTTCGGAGATTTGTGGGTCCACTGCTTCAAGGTCTGAGATCACTGATAAGCTATCGGAGAGTAAGACAAGTTTCCCGCTGCTAGGCGCGTACTGAAGGGCTTTCCAAAAGGCAAGAGCTTCTGCCGTAAAAACTGAATCCAGGCATCCTACAATCTCTTACCTCCGTGGTTAAAAAGTATACATTTCCAACGAGCTAGATCTCGTTTTGTATTTCTTTATTTCAAATTCTTATTTCAAAATTTAAATGTCCGATCATTAAGGCTTATCTGTCGATATGGCTGTAAAATGCACCAGGGAAAAAATTTCTAGGAAAGGAAGAAAAAACAAGCACCCAGACTACCGAATTTATAGATGGTGGAACAGAAATAAAACCCCCAATGGGAAGAAAACTCCAAGAAAATGGAAATCCTTACAGCACAACGGACCACTATTTTCATCAGATTATAAACCTCTACCAAAGAAAGTTAAATTTTATTATGATGGTAAGCCCATGACATTGAAAAAAGAAGCGGAAGAAACTGCAGGATTATACTCAAAATTACTGAACGATAAATACACAAAAAAGAAGAAATTCAACGAAAACTTTTTCCGGGACTGGCGAAAAGTTATGACAGAGAAAGAACGAAACATCATTGTCGATTTCAAAAAGTGCAACTTTCAAGAAATCAACAGATTTTACAAAGAAGAAGCAGAGAAAGCCAGACAAGCAAAAAACAAAGACAAAATAAAGAAAGAAAAAGAAGAGCTCTCCGCAAGATATGGATTCTGCTTAGTGGACGGTAAAATGCAGAAAGTAGCTAATTTTCGAACGGAGCCACCCGGCTTATTTAGGGGACGCGGCGATCATCCAAAAATGGGCAAGCTCAAGAAAAGAATAGAACCCGAAGATGTCACAATCAACATCGGCAAAGATGATTCCGTTCCCAGACCGCCCCGAGGTCGTAAATGGATGGAAGTTGTCCACAATAACACAGTGACGTGGCTTGCTTGCTGGAAAGACAGCATATCGAAATCCATCAAATATATTATGCTCCATCCAAGTTCAAAGCTGAAGGGACAGAACGACATCGAAAAGTACGAGATGGCCCGGAAACTGAAGCTACATCTACAAGATATCAGAAAAAAATACATGAAAGATTTGCGTTCGCCAACCGAAGATACGAGACAAAAAGCTGTAGTAGTATATTTTATAGACAGATTGGCTTTAAGGTCAGGATATGAAAAAGATTTAGAGACAGGGGCGGATACTGTTGGATGTTGTTCGCTAAGGGTAGAACACATTGCAGTGAGCAAGAAGTTTCAAGGCGAGAGGCATGTGATACACCTAGATTTTCCCGGAAAAGATAACATCCGTTATCAACGATCTGTTCCTGTTGATCCTCTAGTATACAAAAACCTACAGGGATTCCTAAAACACAAAACTTCTCGAAGCCTAATATTTGACACATTGAATTCCATAATACTCAACAAATATTTAAACAAGCTAATGGAAAATTTGACAGCAAAAGTATTTCGAACGTGCCATGCATCCACCGAATTAGAAAATCAACTCAAGAAAATGACTAAAAAAAGTATGTCTTTAGAAGAAAAGCTACATATTTACAATATGGCTAATCGATCGGCTGCCATTTTATGTAACCATCAACGAGCAGTTCCCAAAACTTACGCCAAGAGTATGAAAGCTATTGAAAATAAAATTAAAAGAAAAGTTCAAGAAATCAAGCAAATAGAAAAAGAAATTGATAAATTAAGAAAAGGTTCAGAAAGAGATGCAAAACTTTTTGAAACTCGGGTAAGAAAAATCACACTTCTGCGAAAGCAAATGGAAAAGCTTCAGATACAAGCAACAGTCAAAAAGCAAAACAGAGATGTTGCTCTGGGCACATCGAAGCTTAATTATTTGGATCCACGAATTAGTGTTACCTGGTGCAAAAAATGGAATGTGCCAATCGAAAAAATTTACAATAAAACACAAAGAGAGCGATTCCAGTGGGCCATTGAAACAACAAACGATAATTTTAAATTTTAATCTGAAAAAATAAAGAAATCTAAAAGCTTAAATTGTGTCATTAAAAAAATTGAAGGCACAGATGTCATATTGGCGCGATTGTTTTCTGATGCCAATGTTATATACGCACCGGGTACTTAACTGGCGCCAAAGTGTCGTTATTTTGCTTGATATGGTAACCCGGATATAGATATGTTAACGAAGTTTTCGCCAAATTGGCGTCGGAAAAAATCGCGCCAATATGCGTATATGACATCTGTGCCCTGTTCTGAAATTCGCTTTCAATTTGGCACAGATGTCTCAGACGCACTGGGTACCTGTTTGGCGCCAAAATGGCATTTTTATGCCTGGGCAACCCTGTGATTATAGCAAGATTTTCTTTTGCATGTGAAATGTAATCATATGTGCAATGTAATTTAATATAAAACACACGCAGTGTGTTTTATATTAAATTACATTTGTGTTTTGCAATAAAATTACTTGTGTGTTTAAAATAGAAATTGTGGGTAATTTTCGGTTAGCCGGGCGCCAGTGTTATATATACATATATATATTGTATATATACATACATATATATATAAATGCATATATATGTATATATACACTAGCGCCCGGCTAACCGAAAAGTACCAAATTGTGTATGTTTTATAACAAAATTGCGTTTTTTACATATAATAAAATGTTTTATAATAAACAAAACTTACATGCTATTTTCGCAAGCTACGACTAAAAAACACCCGAAAATGTGATTTTCTCGCCAAAGTAATAATTTAAAAAAATCTCGCCAACCCCGTTGCGTCTGAAACATCAGTGCCTTATTTTCCTTTTTTTAATTATTTTATTTAAATATATAGCAATTTTGGTACTACTTAGTTATCCCGTCGTCCAAAAATCTATCGCCAAACTATGAGATTAAATGCCAATAATGGTTGATCGTAAATATCACATTAACTTGATTTTAAGCAAGTTACACGTGTTTACGTCATCGAGTGATTTTTATTTCGACGTTTTATTTGTATTTTTATTAATGTTATACTATTTTATTTGTTCTTTCGTTATTTAAAATAAAAATTATGTCAATTTGTATAATTTGGCGAAATTGCTCGACAGGATAACTAAGTAATACCGCAGTTTTAGGTACTTTTCGGTTAGCCGGGCGACAGCGAATATACATATATATGTATATATAAATGTATGTATATATACATATACCGGGTGTCCTAAAAAGGACTGACTGATTTTAAAATTAAATAACTTGCAAACGGTGACAGATATTTAAAAAATTCTTGCAGGAGGGTTATGCATGAGGTCAAAAGTTTTTTTTTTACAGTGATTTTCGATTTTAGTTCGAATTACAAACAATAGATGGCGCTGTAAACAAGAGGCGCTAAATACAGGTTCGATTTTTTTGGCATTTCTCTTCTTCCATGCGGAAAAGGGAGATTAAAATGTATTGAGTGGGTCCCGACGTGACAAAAATTGAGCCTGAATTTAGCGTCTATAGATCGCAGTGCCATCTATTGTTTGTAATTCGAATTAAAATCGAAAATCTCTGTAAAAAAAACTTTTGACCTCATGCATAACCCTCCTGCAAGAATTTTTTAAATATCTGTCACCGTTTGCAAGTTATTTAATTTTAAAATCAGTCAGTCCTTTTTAGGACACCCGGTATATTTACATATACACATATTGTATATACACACACATATATGTATGTAAATATATATGTATATATACATATATATGTATATATAACACTGGCTCCCGGTTAACCGAAAAGTACCCAATTTTATTTATTTACACACATTTAATTTTGTTATTATATACGAACTAAAAGTCGCTGCGTTGCCACGCCAGCCAAAATACTGCCACTGTGGCACCAAAAAGAAACCCCGGTGCGTCTGCGACATCTGTACCCGTACTTCTTATACTCATTATTAAATTGCTCTAAAATTATCGCCGACTTTTATTTATGGGGAAAATTGAATACTTTCATATTTACATTATGGCAGTGGTTAATCAACAAAAAATGCCGCAAATAGGGGAAGAATTCCATATCCTGTTTTTTTTTTTTTTTTTTTTGGTGGGGGGGGGGGGGGGAGCTGTTTTTGACAATAAATGTTTGGATGAGGTTGTTGTGATTCTCAGTCTTTGGGGTTGCTTTCTTACTACTAACATGGATTTTACATTTATAATTTAAAAATATGTACTTATAAATATTTAAAAACCATGTTTTCCGACATCTTGAAAACGTTGGTAAGATACTAAAACGGCCTATTGGCGCCATTTTGGATTCCTTCACAAATCTCGCCAACCGGAACAGGATATGGAACTCAGCACAGATGTCATATACGCACCACGTTGGCGCGATTTTTTTCTAATGCCAATGTCATATACGCACCGGAGTACTTAATGTAAAAAAAAAGGGAAAGAAAATGCTTTTTAATTTGCTTTGCGTAACCAGTTGCCGATTATGGTAACTCTATCACTAGCTGCTTTTCATTATTGCAGCAAACAAGTGTTCGTTGCTCAAATGGATTTTTTTTTCAAGCATGCTTGAAAATTATTTAACGATGCCATTCAAAGTCACTAAATTGAGCAACAACTTTCAAACAAATTTTATTCATACTACATTTTTTTTCCCTGTTCGATTATGTAAAAAGTGAAGTTATGCAACTTTTAGAAGTAATGTATGAGCAATAAAAGTGAAATTCATAGCGTCGGTCATTATCACCGTCGTTATACGTTTTTAAAAATACCTACTGATTTTTGGCAACCATCCAAAAAGGAACTCAGGAATTTTTTTTTTTTTTTGACAACGGCAGAAATGTTTATAATGGAAAAATAGGACTTTGTCGCTAATAAATGAAATTTATGTATTTGTAATTCGATTGATTATAAATATTAGTCAGAAAGGCAGCGAAAATTTTAGTTAACTATTTTACATAACCTGATCTTCAAATATGTAACTGATATTGCTTAATCCTTCATGAAAACAGCCACCAGTTGTCGGGACAGCGGCAGATTTTGCGGCCTCAGAGTCCGCAACATCACAGTCTCAAATCGAAACAGTGTCCCGATTAGTTAGTCATATCGATAGAAAATATCCGTAATAGGGGCACTTTTCATTTCGCTTTGATTTTACGACTTTGTGGTTCTCAAGGTTTTACTATCCTTCTTGCGACAGGTTATTTTCGTGAATGTGGTAAGATCAGTTATAGATTTGAAGATCAATTTGTATGAAATGATTAACAAAAGAAGTCGCTGTCTCCAGACTATAATGAATTACAAATGTTTGAGATTTTATAAAGGCTACCAGCAGGGACCTATTTGCAAATTTGGGGGCCCTGGGCACACATACTTACGGAGAGCTCCCTTGCACTAATGCTTACAGGGCGATTGAGCTAAAAAATATTAAGAAAGGTACTTGCAAAGATAACCACTATTGATTTTAATAATTACTTTAAAATATCCATTAAAAAATTAAATTTGATAATCATTAATTTAACTTTAAATAAATTATTTCACAATTGTGAAATTTAAATGAGTAAACGTTGTATATATCTCTATTCTAAAGAAAAGTAACTACCGCTGTCACCGCCGCCGGTTTTGAATTTTTTGTGACCAGAGGTCTTTCTTCGTTAATATTAAGAAAAATAATGCATACAAAAATATGACAATCGGTAGTATTATACAGAAATGTTTGATAAACACGCTGATGCAGACAGCTTTCAAATCGAAGAATTATTTTAAGAGATATTTAATGCTAAAGTTGGACAAAATCGTTCCACTAAAAAAGTTTTATAGGAGCAAAAACTATACATCGGAATTTAATAATTTTTAGATAATTTTATGCGTTATAATTTCCCGGTGTGCAGAATTAATTTATTATTTTAATTTGACTCATTTTTCGAGGTTTTATTTCTATTTTAAATTCAAATTTTCAGCATTTCGAGAGATATTTTTTACTTATTTTAGAAAATTGTACTAATTTAACCTGTTGCCAACTGTATAAACAACGGGAACAATAATGTTTGCTTCAAATTAAAAATTTATTTACACGTGACTATTATAAATAGAAAAGATACTTTCAAATTAAAATTAAATAATTGCGTATAAAAAGCAGGAACTTATTGAAAATTACGTCATAAAAAGTATACACGTGAATTTTAAAAGAGAAAGGATATTGTAAAATAATAAATTCATTAACATGCGTTAGAAGTCTTAAATAGGAGAAATTGCGTCATATTTACGTCACATTACAGTTATTACATAAAATGAACACAAAATAATGTTGCAAAACAGTTTTAATTTAGAAATTGTGCTAGACATTTATTTAATATTTTGAGAGGATATTTTCAACTATTTTTGTTAGGAAACCGAAAATAATATTTTATTGCTAACAAAAGTACTTTCACGCGATTATTTAAAAGAGAAAGAATAGCTTGGTAAAAATTACGTCAGATTAAAAACGATTAATTTAAAATGTCTCATTTAAAAGAACTTTCTTTTCGCTTTGTTAAAAAATACCAGGAGACAAAGACTCTGTTTACTTAATTCCTTTTATATTAGCTTATTTTCAAATGTTGTTACACGTGTCTACGTCATCAAGTTATTTTGATTTAGACGTTTTATTTGTATTTTTATTAATGTTGTACTAATTTATTTGTTCTTTCGTTATTTAAAATAAAAATTATGTCAATTTGTATAATTTGGCGAAATTGGTCGACTGGATAATGAAGTAGTACCGCAGCGGATTTGGCATTAAAATTCCCCAATCAAAGAGAAATGAATAGAAATCCGTTTATAGGGAGATCACCACTGTTTTTTAAATTATAATTCAATATTTCGAAATCTTTTTAAAGCCGATCAAATTAGCGTGCATTTAGAGTCTGCGGTGTCTGGACGGGGGTTGGCGAGCGTAGCTCGTAGGGGGCCGAGCCCCCTAGTGATTGTAAATTGTTTAAAGGTGGTTTTTAAATGAGTTATGCATTTTTACGCTGAACTGCATTTTGTTTACTGAGAAATGTTTGTAGATAAAATTATAAAACATAGATAAAATGATATACAGGGTCACGCAAAGAATTGGATAGATAGCCGTCTATAAATGATAATTTCTGAAAATGTGAATTCAGTAGTTTTAAGAGTGTTTTACTTTGAATTAAACTTTAGCTAAATAGTGGCGTGTAATAAAGGTTCTAGGTTAACTACAGGGTTATACAAAAGTATACAAGTATGTTTCCATCTATTAGTATACATTGCTGAAAGAGAAATTTGAACCTGTTATTCGGTTTGCTGCTAAACTAAATTTCCCCATTATATAGCATATATATCAACCTACAGATCAAATAGAGATCTGATTAAAAGAATTGAAATACGTATTTGATATGGATGGTAACTGCTGAAATCAGTTTTTCAAATGTTTTATGCGTTTTCTAAAATGTTTACTTAGTTCTTTATATACCTTATTTCCTTAAATAACGAAGTTTTGTTAAAGCATACAGGAAGTGTTGGAAAGTGTTTCATAATCTATGCTTAATGCATGGTTTTTCTAACTTGTTTAAATTATAATTCAATCTTTCGAAATCTTTTTAAAGCCGATCAAATTAGCGTGCATTTAGAGCCTGCGGAACCTGGACGGGGGTTGGCGAGCGTAGCTCGTAGGGGGCCGAGCCCCCTAGTGTAATAAATTGTGTGGTGCTGATTATCTTTTCCTATGCAAGTCTATATATATATGGGATGATAAAATATGCATAACTAATAATAAATTTTCCGCAATACCCAAGTCACAATTATTTAAAATATTAGGGGGCTCTTGCTCATGCGAGCTACGCTCAACAAGCCCCAAATAATCTGACGAGAATAGGGAGAGGATTAAATAAGAATTAAAAATACAATATCTATATTATAAAGGACAAACATATCTGTGCGTAACGCATACGTCATTCTGCGAATGGCAGCACTTTGAAATTTGAAATGAATTTTCTTTTTGCAATTTTCTCTACTTCAAATTTTTAAACTTCTAAACATCGCACATTTTAAATTTTTACACCACCGTATAAGGAAAAAAATGCTCTTTTAAATGCAATTTGTTTGAAAGCTGTATCTCAATTTATTTTTGAGATATTAATTTTTTTGTAGTTTTTATTACTTTTTTTATAATCGTGGCAACTGAAGTACTCCATTTCTTTGAAAGTAAAGGGAAAATAATAAAATAATAGATTACTGTATCTTTTTGTTGCCATTTTTTCATAAAAACTGAAAAAAAAATTGAAATTAAATACGTGCTATGTTAAGAATATCGTTTGTTATAAAACCCGATAAGTTTTGGCTTTATTTCGTTTATATTTATCAACTAGCTGTTTAACCCGTTTTATGCACGGGAGTTCATGAATTTAATTCTAAAACCAAAATTAAAAATAAGTATTCGATTTAGTAAAATATTTTTCCACTACTGTGCCTTTTTTTTAATGAAATTTAATAAGCGTGGCGTACGTAATATGCATACCTCTAATTATTTGCATGCGAGGTAAAAGAATTATTGTAATACCCGCTACAGCTTTTTAGTAGCTTTTTTTCAGCGTGGCGTACGTAATATGCAATGCGTCTTGCAATAGAAAGGAATTGTTGTGGTAAGAATTTTATTGTGAATTTTTAATTGTTGGTAGCTGCTATAACGAAAAATGTTTAAATTTGATAGGAAATTACTGAAAAATTAGTGGTTTTTTATTAACTAAAAGTTAACAATAAATTATTTCGATTCTGGATTGCTTTAGTTGCCTCGGCCGTATTTTAACACACATGTACATAACATTTCACAATCCTAGCTTCTAAACTGTGGATTTGTGTAGCATTAAAGACAGACAATTTTTCATTTTATATATTAGATTAAATGATTTTTAGTTCATTGCTATTTAACTTTACAAACGATACAACACTTTCTCTTTACAAAAATGCATTTGAAAGAATATTTGTGCCTTATTTTCTTCGCATTTACTTAATTCGTATCAAAAATCTGAAAGAATGCAATTTTATCAATCCGTGTGTAATTACATTTTCCGAATTTTGAAAACATATAAATGTAAAACATCTGATAAAACATAAACAAAAAAAATGATGTCATATATAAATCATTAGATACCCGAGATTGTTTTGCCTAACTTCTTAAATGATGTCATTGCTTTCTGCTGGGTTTATGTATTATTCCGAGATAATGATGTCATTTGCATACCGTTCTATAGATGTTGTTTAAGACGGGGTCGTAAAAGTGGGATGCTTTAGCGGAGGCAATTGACGTCATTTTATTAAAAAAAAAGCGTGTATTTTAATTCTTAGAACTAAAATATGTTTTGTAGAAGTGAGTCATTTTCACCTCAGCTGCTTTGAAATTCTTCACAGGTGAAAATGCTTTATCTTTGAAAATAATCGAAATCACACACCGATAAAACGCAATGTTTTACAAACGTTTAGAGTGCCTTTATGGAAGAGCAGTAACATGCAGCGAGCATGCTTTTTGCCCGAAAAATAGCAATTTATATTACAGAACTTGATGATTCTCTCTTGGATGTATTATCTTTGCCGAGTTAGACAAGCAATCACAGAAGATCTTGGCAATAATTAGGGGTTTAAAGTAATATCAGGTTCCCCAAGTTTTTGTCCAAAATTCTCTCGACTAATAAAATTTTATTGCAATTCTTTAAGACATGTTACTTTAATTTTATCAAAATAACATAATTTGCTTAATTTAATTTTTCATAATTATATATAATCCAGATATTTAAAACACAAGAATGTTTTTTAGTCATCTGCCCTGATCTTTCTGCTGAACCAAATTGACTATATATATTTTTTTAACTGAAAGCTATTCATTTGTATATGTGCCTGCACTAGCTGTATCTTTTAATATCCCATTATTATATTTTAATTTGAAAAGTATTCTATGAAACTTCTTCAAAATGATGGTAATAAGATAGCTTTTATTACTGCAGAGAAGAGAGAAATAATGAGGTTTATTTATCGTTATTCTCATGAAAATTCAAAAATGTTGATAAAAATTGTTGTATAGGGTTTAATGGCGCAAAATCCCATTAGCGGCATAATATTTTGATCGGAAAATTACATACTGCTTTTGAAAACACGTATTTTCCACATAAAGTTTCCAAATTTATTTTCCTTCTGTATGTGTGCTAAGTTTCAGACACTATAGGTGAAATGCTTAAGTAAGTGAAAATGACGTCATATTTAAAAGAAACGATGATTTTCTTAGATAAAACTAAACGTTTTACACAAATGCGTAAAACAAAAACATAAATTAAGTCAATTTTTACTCTCCGGTACTGAGATTAGAATCTCGAGTTAAGAGTTCGACTGTTCACGTGCAAAGATTTTGCTGTCAATCGTGACTTCACGTTTCGAATTAAAATGATCAAATTAAAATACCAATTTTTTAAAAGAGTGACTGCGTGTATGACAGGTTAATTTTTTAATTTATCTCTATCGCGTGGAACTCGATTAAGGAAGGTTAATCCGTTTGCCCTTAAAACAACATAAAGAGTTCATTTTCTTACAACTAATATTCCGTAAACAAAAATAAAACTTCGTTTGTGATTAAATAAATAAAATAATATAAATAAAACACAAATTTAACAGACACGTAATTGAACTACGCGCTTAAAGCGCTGAAATTATCAGAAAATAAAAGGATGCCGTAAGCAGAAGAATCTTGAGCTAATAACACTTAGTAAGCGGCTAATACGAAAAAAGATCACTTTTGATAAATTTCAAAAGTTTATTTGATTGTATAATCTTAACTATACTTTCTTAAATAAACTTTCACATGAAAAAAGCTTTTTCATTTTTAGTGTACAATCTAAAAAATATATTGCATGTAAAAATAAATATTACTTTTCAATAAAAAAAAAAAATTGGTTTTCACCTATATTCTGTAACCCGGGAAGCCCGGGTACGATCCCCTAGTACTTTTAAAGGGATAAAGTTAAAGAAAATATTCACTATGATAAAGTAATTAAATATGAACGTTTCAGACAAAATATAGAATAAGTCCAAAAGATCTTAAAACACCATCAAAAACTTTTAAATGCGCTAGGCCTTTCGAAAGATCTCAGTCTTTCTTCGTCAGGCGCAAAGAAGACGTGCCTCTACTATCAAAGCAACAGCAAGACACGTAGTAGAAGCATGTCTTCTTTGCGCCTGACGAAGAAAGACTCAGATCTTTCGAAAGGCCTAGCGCATTTAAACGTTTTTGATGGTGTTTTAAGAGGATTTTTGTAATTATTTATTTACACCTGTTTCAACTTATTTTCTTTAAAATATACAATGTTATAAAAATACAATACAAACACAATAAAATGTAGAATGAAATGTAAAATTTCATTAGATATTAAAGCTACATCAGATTTTGGACAATAATTGAAAAACCTTCAGCAGCATTTGGGGGCCCCTGAAAAGCAGAGGCCCTTGGCCTGTGCCCTGAATGCCCTGCCATAAATCAGGCACTGGCTACCAGGCATTATCTTTAGTTCCTTTTGTGAAAGCCGAACACAAATCTCGCCAATAGAAGATATTTTTCCGTTCTGACGATGGCGCACAAATGCTATCTTTGGTGAAAAAACTGAAATTCTTACATTATTAGGGGAAATGTGATATTTACATATTATCCGTACTAGGAAGATAATTGGCTAAAATGGATGCCAATCGCCCTAATCAATTGTTAACGTGCATATCATATATTCCGGTGTATACCGCGGAGAAGGAAAACTAGTCGGATGTACCAATCCCAAAACTTTCTTCTATCTCATACAGGTTAATACTTCAAAATTCGCTATCACAGTGCCGAAGTTAAATGGTAGCCTATGCTCATCATGAGGATTCTAAAAAAATGAAATTCCATGCATTAGTTCTTGAGATACTATCGCTGAAATCGTGTAAATCCAGCAAAAGGTAGCATAGCAGCGCCACCTATTGGGTGATTTACACCAGAACCTAATCATCCTCAATTTATGTCAACTTCTTACTGAATATGAAGTTTGGGGGAAATCCGTGCATTAGCTTTAAGATAGAGCTATTACGAAAATCGTTAAAAAACCAGCATAGCTGCGACACTTATTGCGCGATTGACACCAAAACCTAATTAGCATCAACTTGTGTCAACGTCTAACTGAATCTGAAGTTAGATGAAAATTCGTGCATTGGTTCTTGAGATAGAGCTATTGCGGGAGTTATGACAAATGCAGCATAGCCGCGCCACCTGTTGAGCGATTTACTCCAAAACGCAATCGGCAACAATATTAATCAAGGTATACTTGGAATCAGAAGTTTGATGAATATTCGTGCATTAGTTCTTGAGATAGAGCTATTGAGAAAATCGTGCAAAATGCAGCATAGCAGCGCCACCTATTGGGAGATTTACACCAACAGGTAATAAGCATCATTTCATATCAAGGACTAACTGAATCAGAAGTTTAATGAAAATGTGTGCATTAGTTCTTGAGATAGAGCTATTGCGGAAAGCGTGTAAATCTCGCAAAATACAGCATAGCAGCGCCAGCTGTTGGGCGATTTACACCAAAACATAAACAGCAGCAACTCATATCAAGGACTAACTGAATCTGAAGTTTTATGAAAATCCGCGTGCATTAGTTATTGAGACTATTGCGGAAATCGTGAAAAATGCAGCATAGCAGCGCTACCTGTTGATCAATTTACACCAAAAACTAATCAGCATCAATTTATATCAGGGACTACTTGAATATAAAGTTTTATTAAATACCGTGCATTAGTTCTTGAGATAGAGCGCCCACAAAATTTTTGTCACAGACAGACATTTTATAAAAACATATTTTTTGGAATATCCGATCTCTAAAACGTGTAAATCCGTCAAAAACCGGAATTCGAAAATTTTCACGAATCCAGTATTTTCTTGTAAAGATAGAAGAAAGTAACTAGAAAAATCATCAAATTTTACAGGTATGTGTTATACGTCGGATGTAAAAAAGAAAGATTAAAAGTTCCGAAAAATATATCTATAGTATTAAAGATTTCTATATTAATAAACAAGAAATATAGACGTAATTAGTTCCATAATCCAAAGTACAGTCGTGGAAAAAAAAAGTAAACACACCTTACTAACTCTGAAACTAATTATAGAAAACAAATTACAGGTACTAAACGATCGGAAATAAAGTCTACTTCTAAATTATGCATATAAAATTTCCTTAGGGGCCATCTACAAATAAAAACCAAACCAAATTTTGTTTTTGTTTTTTTTCGATGGCGACACTCACTTTTGACAACATATTTTAAATCTTCGGTTCAAACTATGCCTAGAAATAAAATTTCAAGTCATTTGGATGATATGTTTTTCAGTTATAAACATACAAAATTTTGAGCTTCTAATGTTAAATTACATTTTCATATTTTTATTAATATCTCCAGAAATTATAATCCTAATGTGATAATTTTGTTCCTTGATTGTAATACTAAAAATCTCAAACATTTTTTAACATTGAATTTGTAATTAAAAAAAATGTATAATATGAATTATGAAGAATGAAATTAATATTCGAAAAATATATATATGAATTGCAACCAACAATTTTTTCGAAAGATTTATATTTATTATGTCCTGCTTTATGGCGAATTTTCAATTTCAAAAATCTTTTTACCGAGTAGTTTTCCAATTATGAGTAAAAAATGTCAAAATGACGATTTAAGATGTCTATGATGTCCAGAAAAGCATAATTTGAAAAAAATTATACTTTGCTCATTTTTATGAAACATTTGGTCTGTCAATAGTCGACGTATAGACTCGTCAACGTATCGACGTGACGATAGAAAATTAAGTTAGTTAGAAATTCATATTGACAAGAAATAGTACATTAATAGAAGTAATATAGTCATTCTGTAGCATTTCAACAATCGAGTACCGTAGTGTTCTTTAGGGTCACAAAGCATGTTTGGAATTGCATATGAAATATGTGGGATTAATAGGTCACTTACAGGGGCACTTAAAAAAAATTCTATTACATTATGGTATATGGGGAAAAATCGTTTGCAGAGTACTTTAATTAAATTACTTTCAAATGTATTGAAACTGATATAAATCACTGAATTTCACAACAAAATAATTGCGATAGAACAGTGTATTCATAGCATTTGTCGTTGATTTACAGGGAAACACAAAAGAAATCGGTTACAGTACTGTCTTTAAATAATAATGTCTGGAAGTGCTTTTTAAAATTCGGTATGCACTTTAAAATTTAAATAATTTTTTGCATGTTACTCATTGTATATAAATTCTATACCTGATATACAGGGCTCCACAAAATAATTATGTACCATTCTCCTTATTAGCGGAAATTGTTGAAGGGGAATTTTCAACTGAGGTATATGTATTTCTTAACTGAACAAAATTTTGGCATGCATGTAGGTAATAGAAACAAATCTATATGTCATATACAAGGATGTTCAAAGAAATCAGACAATTTTCCGATTGTAGATGGAGACAGCTGAAATTAGGTTTTCGAATGTGCTATGCATTTCCATATGGTTGAATTAGACATAATATTTTAGCTTATTAAACGGTGCAGTTTTGTTACTTTATTCTGAATGTGTTGGAAAGTATTTCATAATGTATGTTTGACGCATGATTTTTTCTTTCCTATTTTAACTAATCTGATATTTATTATTTTGATATATTTGCATTACACACACATATATATAAAAGTTAAAGCACCGTATAAGCAAGTAAAACTACATGCGCTAGTTATTGCCGTTTTTAAAAAGTAACCGCACTTTAATATTTATTTACATTTGATGTATGAAAGTAGTTTTATATTTATTTACGTTAACAGAACTGAATCTCTCTGTCCAATGTAGCAACTCCAAACAAATCTTCAAGTGTTTGTGTATTTTTTGTCGAGTATATAGAAAAAACTGACTGGTTTCTTTAATATTCAATTACAATCATAGAACTGAATCAATGTATAGCACTTCTAATAGACGTAATAACATTTGTGCATTTTTAAAAACTAATCTGATTTGTTATTTTGATATATTTATATTATGCAAGGGCCGCGCTAACCATTCGCCTATTCGCCAAATGCGAATACATCGTGAAATTGGCGAGAAAAAAATTATTATGGCGAAAAAGCTGGCGAATGATTTTTTTTTTTTAGACTCTTTTGTTGTTGTAATCATGTTTTGCAACGTAAATGAATTTTCGTTTTTCGCGCGAGTTTGCTTACGTCCGCATTTTCAGTCTATATTCCTTCTCTTCTTCTCAGCCAGCCAATTAGGGGTGATTCTGTTCCGAATTTTTAGAAAATTTACGGCATTTATTTCCGAAAATTTAAAAAAATCGATCATCAATCTGAAAATTCGGGCATAAAAAATATCGCGGATTTCGACAAATGGTCGCCGAAAAAAATTAATTTTGCAAATCGTTTGCAGAAAAATCGCGAATTTCGACAAAGGATCGAGAGAACAACACAAATTTCGTCAAAAAAGCGCAGAAAAACGAGAATTTTTGTCAAAAGATCACGAAAAAACCCGCAAATTTCATCAAAAAATCGCGAAAACCCCCGCAAATTTCGTAAAAAGGTCGCGAAAAAAAAAAACTACAAAAGCTACTTATACATAATATATTTAATAAACCTACTTCAAGCTTGAAAGGGCTAATGATAATAATTATATATATGATACATATCTATATGTAATATATATATATATATATCATGGTTATGTATACATAATATAATATATGCATAATATACTTTTGGCTAATAATAGATAAATTTGGCTAATGATTTTCAAATTTGGCTAATAGTCTTAATTTCTTAGCGCGGTCCCTGACTATATATATATGAAAGGATAAAAACCCTTTAAAATTCAAAATTTCAAATTAAATTTCAAACACTTAAATTAAAATCCGAAGTTTCTTTCTCCTAACTTTAAATATCATTCTAAAACCAGTTTTACCCCTTGTAACTTTGTTTCCCAGCAATACATTCTATTATTTTCAGATATCATTTTCGGGCGATCTTTAAGAGTAAAAATGCTGACGTTCGGAATATTCTCATTCAGTTGTGGTTAGCCTATTCCCGGGTCGGCCAAGCCCAGGTCTAGCATCTGAGCCAGGACAATCAATCAAAAGCTAATCAACCAATTAAAGAAATTAGATGTGAATTTCCAACTGGGCGAAAAATGTCCGGACCAGGATTCGAACCCGGGACCTCCTGGCTGAAGCCGCCAGTGCTCTGCCATCTGAGCTATCCCGGACGATTCTGGTCGAACTTTTTCACCCAGCTAACCTTGAAGATTACAGCATCTGGTCTGAAACCTGGTTCAGCTCAACAGAAGGTTCCTTTACCTGAGATTTATTCTGTTGAGCTGAACCAGGTTTCAGACCAGATGCTGTAATCTTCAAGGTTAGCTGGGTGAAAAAGTTCGACCAGAATCGTCCTGGATAGCTCAGATGGCAGAGCACTGGCGGCTTCAGCCAGGAGGTCCCGGGTTCGAATCCTGGTCCGGACATTTTTCGCCCAGTTGGAAATTCACATCTAATTTGATTTGTTTACCAATTAGAATAATTGTGTTAAAATTAATCTTGTGCAATTAAAGAAATGTTCCTCCCAATTTTACAACTGTGCCCTCTGCTGAAAAATATGATAAACAATAAGATATTAGCTAAAACCCGCGCCAAAAACGAGAGAACTTGCAATTTTGAGATGCCTGCAAAACGTATGACAATGTAGCTCCTGAAAATCAGCGACATAAGTGGCTCGCGGGACCAACGACCGAACTCGTGAATCTAACTGTAAGATGAACGGCGAAATAAATGAGTTCGGTCTACCAAAAGGTTCCCGAGTCCAATTATTATACGAGTATGACACCCCAAGATGGACTTATATCTGTGTACCATTACATGCAGCGAAGTGAACGGGCCGCGACTACCCTATACAAGTCCGGAACGCTCCCTGAATAATACATTACATATATATATATATATATACACATATATATATTAAAGCAAGCTAAAACACTATATAAGATTGTAAAGCAAAAATATTATCAGTTAGTGTTGTTTTTAAAAAAGCAACCTGGCTTTAATATTCAGTATTTTACATTTAATATACAAAGTATTTTTTTATTCATTTATGTAGCATAACTGAATCTCCCTGTACAGTGTAGCAATTCAAATAAATCTACGTGTTTATGTGTTTTTTGTCGAGTATTTCAAAGAAAAAAAAAAGAGAAAGAAAGAAAAAGAAACCTGGCCTGTTACTTTAATATTTATTTGCATTAATATAAATGAATCACTGTGCAGTACTTTAAATGTATGTAGTAACGTTTATGCATGTTTTAAAAACTAATCTGATTTGTTATTGCGATGTATAATTTACATTTGATATATTTACATTTGATGATTTTGATATATATTTAGATTTAATATACAAAGTAGCTTTTTATTTATTTACGTTAACAGAACTGAATCTCACTGTACAATATAGGAACTCAAATAAATCATCAAGCGTTTACATGTACTTTTTGCAAACATTTAAAAAAAGAGAAAAAATAAATAAAACTTGTTGCTTTAATATTTATTTACATTAATAGAACTGAATCACAGTATTGCAGTTAAAATAGATTTAATAAAGTTTATGCTCCCTGTACAATATAGGAACTCAAATAAATCTACAAGCATTTATGTACTTTTTGTCAAGTATTAAAAAAGAAAAGAGAAAAATAAAAACTTGCTGCTTTAATATTTATTTACATTAATAGAACTGAATCATTGTATAGCACTTCAAATAGATCTAATAGCGTTTATGCATTTTCTAAAAACTAATCTGATATGTTATTTTGTTATATTCACATTCACATTATATATAAAAATTAAGCAAAAACTTTGCATAAGCAAGTAAACAAAATTTACTATGAGTTATTGTTGGTTTTGAAAGTAACCTGACTTTGAAATTTATTTATATTTGATATATCAAAGTACTACTTTTATATTTATGTACGTTAACAGAACTAAGTCTCTATATACATTGTAGCAACTCAACAACAATGTACCAGCGTTTAGCATTTTTTGTAGATATTTTTCTTTTAAACTGACTTGATACTTTAATATTTATTTATGTTAATAAAACTGAATCACTGTATAATCAACTCAAATAAATCTGTTAATATTTATGCACGTTTTTTAAAACTAATCTGATTTGTTACTTTGACGTGTTTGCCTTTGAGGGAAAAAAGCTAAAACACTTAAAAAGCAGTTAAACCAATTCCACTATCAGTTATTGTCGTTATGAGTTAATCCATCCATAATTAGCATACATATTCCATATCAAACAGTCTTTTTCCAGAACAAGTCCTCAAGGTCATCGGTCAGCTATTAAACGCTCTCGCGTCAATTTTTCTGATGTACTTGAACGATAATAATTGTTACTGCAGTTATAAAAACAAAAACGTTCAAAGTAGCAGCAGTGATAACGCTTCTGCTGACGTCTCAAAAACAAAGTTTTCATTAATGGTAGCTGATTCAATATGTGTTTCCTTTTTCGAGATGAATTGCGCAATGTTTTGATTGTTGATAGCATGACGCTGAACAACTTTCTCTGGAGGGATCTAGAAACAATGTAATTTTATACTGTATTACAGCGTGATAGCGAATCGATTTACGTAGATTTAAACAGAGGGTCGTAAATAGTTGAAGTAAGAGAATTGCGCCAACTATTCTGAGGCGTCTGATTAAATACTAATATTTGAGTAACTATTTTAGAAGCAGTATTGTAGCCAGGGCTGCGGAGTCGGGTCGGGGCCATTTTTGAGTGAAAGAGTCGGAGTCGGAGTCGTCCATTTTACAAGCAGGCCTGTGTTGTCGGAGTCGGATCTGTTAAAATTCCTGGAGTCGGAGTCGTCCATTTTACAAGCAGGCCTGTGTTGTCGGAGTCGGATCTGTTAAAATTCCTGGAGTCTGAGTCGGAGTCGTCCATTTTTTCCCACCGACTCCGCAGTAGCGGTAAAATATATACGCGGCCTGTCTGAAAAGTATCCGACTTTTGTTCGAAAAAAAATACAAGTTACCCGACGGGATTGGTACCCTAATCCCCTTCAAGGCAGATCCCTTGCGCCTCCACACATTTAGCCCACTGTTCCTTTCGTTGCTGAAAGTACTTCTGTAAGGCTTTTTATTTTTTTTTTTGGAATGGATGTTGAAATCCGCCGTCGCATTCTGCATATCTCATCTCTACTCTCCAAACGGGATCCTTTCGATGGCGCCTTCAATTTCGGAAACAACCAGAAGTCGCAAGGAGCCATGCCTGAAGAGTAGAGAAGTTGGCGAATGACTGGAATTTCATATTTTGCCAGGAAAGTCTGAATTAGGTGCTATGAATGAGCTGGAGAATTGATTGATCTTACAAATTGTTTTGCTTTCAGAATCACCAAGCTTTGACAAAATTTGATAATGCCTTTGCTCAACCCTTTCAGTCATCTTAAGAGAAATCAAAATCTGACGAACACATATGACAGGACCTCACTCGGCGGCCAGCAGGCAACAACTGGCTCACTGGAATTCGGAGAAAAAATTCAAGCATGCGGATTAAGCTGTCTTCTCCCAATATGCACAGTGGAACCGCCTTAAAATCACTATTGCGCGCGGAAAAAAATAAAGATCGGGTACTTATCAGACAGACCTCCTATATATATATATATATATATATATATATATATATATACAGTAGAACCTCTTTTATCCGAAATCCCTTTTTAAAGATTTTTTTTGTTGTTGTTTGTTTGTTTTTTACTATCACATTCCGTGTGTGCAAAATCCATTTTGAAAGCTTTTTTTTTTTTTTTACCTATCTTATTCCTTGTGTGCAAGCGGTCCTTTCCGAACTACGAGTACATATAAATATTTTCGATCCCCTGTCTTAGAGTTCTTTGAATTTAACTTGAGCTTTATTTTTAATTAAGTAAGCTGCGGAGTGCAGCGAAGAAAACGAACAAATTAGCAATAATAAAGCTTTCGAATGTTTTGCATCATTGGCATGACTGGAGCAGCAGAAAGACTGTGATACTACTGAAGTAATAAAATTAAAAAACTCCGTGATAACTAATAGAGCTTCAAATCAAAGGCAATCGAAACTGCGACAAGCAAAACATTTTTTTAAACCCTTGTGATATATGTCAACTGTACTTAACTTCAAAATTAAAAATCAGGTAATTTATTCTTCTTTCTATTTTGCTATTGTTTTATTTTTATTAAGTTACCATAATAAGAAATATTGCATATATTTCTCCTTAATCTTAAAATTGAGGCATTCTCGATTATCCGAAAATTTCGGTTTTCCGAAAGAGGGTCGGTCCCAATTACTTCGGATAATTGAGGTTCTACTATATATATATATCATCATCATCATCAATCATCAATGCAGAAAGTTAAGTCCGTCACTATAAATTTAATTGAGAAAGGGAGTATACGGAACTTCTTGAAAAAATAAAAATAAAAACAGGGGGTATACCGGCGTATATGGTAATTCTGCTACTTCTGAATAGGAGGCGTAAGTGCCATTGGAAGGATACTAAACTTTAATTGGTTAATTAGCTTTTGATTGATGTCAGGGTCTGATCATGCAAGGCCTTCTAGACAATGGCTCATGTGAACTAGTTACAGAGAAAGGAGAATTGCACTAACGTCAGTACTTTTAATTTTAAGACTGGATAAAATTTAGTATCTGAAATTATTATCTGTTAAGCTAGGAAAATAACTTAAAAGGGGCTATTTCAGAACTAGACTGTAAAAGTTGGGAAATATTTAATTTGAAATTAATTTAAATTTGAGATTGAAAATGGAGTTTTAATTTTTAATACCATAGATATATATATGTTGTAAAATTGGTAAGATGCGCTATAACTTTTATTCTATTCTTTCCTGAAACCATTCACTTAATATATTTTTCCCTTAGTCACTAAATCAGTTTCTATATCTGCCACAGGTAACACTTCAAATAGTTATATAACCAACCTCATAAGAGATATAAGCCACAGAAATGACTACCTAAATGGCCATTACCAAGTATAGTCTGTTTTCTGTAAGTCAAGTCCAGTTTGAAAATCTAAAGTACAGACATGTGTTCGATGTCTCGAACGCATGATAAACTTGCCTCTCTACTTCAAGTCCCAATTAAAATCTGAAGTACCGTGCAACAAATAGCCGTATTTATAACTTTTAAGCCTAGGAGAACATTGGCAACTTACAGTGCAGTTGAAGCCAATTATCCAAGATTTACTCCCGATCATTTGTCTAACATAAAGACCCTAACGATATAAATTTCAATAAAGTACTTTCTCAAGAGCAAACTATAAGACTTACAGGCAGTCTTCTACTAGCCGCCCTTGTGAACAGGCACGGCTCTCGGGATGGCTGGGAAGGATCGAGGAGGACCGTCTTGTATGACTGCGGGCTCCACTCTAGTTATTAGTATATACTCAAAAAAAAAAAAAAACTTTAAGCACAAATTATGTATTTTTTAAGTAAGAAATACAGCAGCCACGACTCAAAAAAAAAAAAATATATATATATATATATATATATATTTATTTATTTATTTATTTATTTATTTATTTATATAAGACGATATTTCATTAAATAGTTGTACAGTAATTACGTGTTAGTACGAGTTTTTGGACGATAAACAACCATCAAAAACAGCCTGCCAATGATTAAAGGAGATACACTCCGAACGATCGAATTCAATGACGTCGAAGATAAAAAATACTAATTTTCAGTCATACCAGTGTTAAGATATAAGGTATAAACAGGAGCGTGTATCCATAAATATGCAACCATAATTAGTAATCGTGTAGTCATACGAGCATGAAGATATAACTTAAAAATCAGGTGTGGCAAACGTCAAAAATCCCTAGATATTTTTCCGAGGCAGAATCAAATAGTTTGACTTTGACTGCCTTATTTATGTATTCTTCACAATGAGACACTCTCGAATTAATCAACACGGAGTTTTATGAAACAAGTTCACGGCGAATTCTAAAAAATCAGGAATCATCTCTTCTGATACCGTGGCTACTTGAAGTAGCTGATAAACACGCAAAAAGTTCTTTTCCGATCTCTTGGATCTATCTGGTTTTAAACCTCTAGTGGACGACCACAAAAAATGCGCATTACAAAGAGAATTTTTTCAATCAAAAGCCTGCGGAAGCATAATTTCGGCGCTATAAACTTCCCTAAAACACATGAAATAAATGCTTCTAGAACAATCCCGAAAGAATCTGAATCGGAATAAAATGTTTTCGGATTGAAAAGAGAAATATTACTGGCGCATTGCCAAATGGGGGGAAAAAATGACGCTTTGAAATCAGATTTTTTGAAAGAAAAAAAATAATAGCATTTTTAAGACGAAATATAGTAAAATTAAATGGAGAAAAGTTAGAATAAATTTAAGATGTTTAATTATTAAAATATGTTATAAATATTTTTCCCCTTAAGGGGGCTGGTCACTCAGCTTCAGAATTCTCCTCCGTAATGTTAAGTCTATGGACTTTTGATGCATTCGAATATTTGAAATATCCTCTCGGGAAATTCATATTTTAAACTTGTTTTTTATCTGTGTACTCTTCTTAAAGGATTTCTCTTTTTTTCTTAGTTTTCAAAATATTTCTAAAACCTATGCTGAATTTAAAATTTTATGTGTTAAAATCGCGCGAGCTGTGAGTAAGATTTTAACACTTCCTATAAAATTAAGTCTATACTTTAGAAATATTTTGAGAACTAAGAAAAAAAGAGACATCTTTTAGAAAGTGTACACAAAAAACGGATGTTAAAAATATTAATTTCCCGATGAGATATTTTAAATATACGAATGCCCATAGACTTTACATTAGTGAGGGGAAATCGGAAGCTGAGTGACCAGCCCCCCTTAAACTTTTATTCTCATAAGAAGCAACTTAATTTATTTTTTTTTTCTTTCCTGCCACAGAGGATGAAAAAGACCAATGCAAAATGACCATCTGCATCTGTGACGCCATCATCACGAATTGTCTGAAAAGCAACATGGAATCCTACGACCCGCAACACAAGAAAGAATGGGACCTTTTCTCGCTTTTTGAAGGCATGGAAGCCATTTCGGATTCCAGAAAATAACGACCGGCTGAAAAAAGGACAACGAAACCAGGAACAAGCAGCACAGAAAAGTGAAAAGGAAAGATTGAAGCTAATCTGAACCTTTCATCTTATGCAATTGAAGACATGTGATATTTGTATTTTCATTTGTTTGATGTTTAATATAACGTTTTATGAATGTTTTAAAAATATTTATCTTCCGTTCAATGAAATTTTGTAAATTATGCTGTCCAGTTTTTTTTCCTATTTTTGATGAAAGAATGATGTTATAACGGAAGCCTGTTTATAACAAAATTGCTGTGTTATAGAAGAGAAAAATAATGTTATCTATAAAAACTTTTCTGTACACATATAGCACAAATTTTAGTTAAAATTCTAAAAATAGTTTTAAATTTACTTAAATTATACCTCCTCCGTTTTTTAATAGAAAAATTTTCATCGCAACATATGCAATATTGATATATATGAAATATCTCTGAAAAAAGTCAAATGCTATAAAATGAAGATAATTAAATATTAAACTTTAAATCAAATTATATGTTTTGTAAAAAGTAAGGTTTTCTTTTTTTTTCTATATCTAAATAAATATCTAACAAAACTCACTAAATTGACAGATTGTAGGTACTTTCTCTTTTTTTTTAACTAAAAATTAAAAAAAAAAGAAGATTAATTAATATACATAGTTGCCAACTTTTACGCTTTTCTCTTACCGCTAAAATTTAATGGTAGAGTTTACCTTATTTAATCACAGAAATCTGCGATTAAGTAAGAAAAAACATTCTATTGAAGTTTAGTGGTATTATAAAAGCATACAAGTCGGCAACTATAAATCTGCATTTTGATTTTTCTTTCTTTTTTTTTTCTTAATTTTTTCAAAGTAATTTGTACACGTTTTAAAATGTTTTTCTTGCGTTAAATGAAATGCTGTTAGTCCAAAGTTGTTGTTTTTTTATGGTTTGGAGGAAATAATACTAATACTATTAAAAAAAAGTCTGTTTATAAAAACATTTCAGCGTTATAATCATAAAAAAGAATATTATCTATAAAAGTTTTCCGCACAATTACAATATAAAATCTGTTGGAAATTATAAATTACTTTAAATTTTCCTAAGAGATCTGATTTTAAAACTTGCTATTTTTAAAAAAATATTAGAACCATTTGTACAAAATTTTAAAACATTATTTAAACAACTTATTAACCTGAAATCTTCATTTTTTGCATGTAGAGATGTGATATTCGTATTTTGATTTATTCTGTACTTTTAATGTAATGTATGAATGTTTTTTAAAAAAGTGTCTTTTTCGTTCAATGTAATACTGTTAACTATGTTGTGTATGACTTTTTTCATTGTTTTTTGAAGAAATAATGTAATAACAAAAGTCTGTTTAAAAAAAAATTGCATTGTTATAAAAAAGGAAAAAAATATCAGTGAAAGTTTCCAGCACAATTACAGCACAAGAAATTGTTTAAATTTATACACAATTTTAAATTTACATAAGGGGGCAAATTTTAAAGAGAGGAAAGTGCTTGTTAGTCTTAAAAATATATTATACTCACTTGAACAAAAGTTAATGGATATTTAAACAATGCATTAATATGAACCTTTGATCTTATACAATTGAAGACCTATGACAGTTGTATTTTGAGTTATTTTATAATTTTTTTTAAATGCATTAACGTATGATTTTTTTTTTATGTTTCTATTTTGTTCAGTATGAAAAATTGTTAACTATCTTGTCCGATTTTTTTTCAATATTTTTTGAACAGATTGTGATGTTATAAGCAAAGCTCTTTTATAACGAAATTGTAATCCAAGATAAAAATAATTTTATTTATAAAAGTTTTCTGCACAATTACAGCTCAAAAATTATTATAAGTGATTTTAAATTTACTTAAGGAATTATGTTAGAAAAATGAAAGTTTTAAGGTTTGTTATTTAAAAAATATATTAGACCTATTTGTACAAAAATTTAAAGGAATATAACTTAAAAGTTTTCTGCACAATTGCAGCACAAAAATTATAAATAATTTTTAATTTACTTAAGGCATTATCTTAAGTTTTAAGTTTTGTTATCTAAAAAATATGTTAAACCTATATTTCAAAAATTTAAAGGAATACTTAACTTATAAAAGTTTTCTGCACAATTAGAGCACAAAGATTATTATAAATAATTTTAAATTTATTTAAGGGATTATGGTTAAAAAAATTTGCAAGTTTTAAGGTTTGTTATTTAAAAAATATGTTAGACCTATTTGTACAAATAATTTAAAGGAATACTTAGGTTATAAAAGTTTTCCTCAGAATTACAACACAAAAATTATTAAAAATAATTTTAAATTTACTTAAGGGATTATGTTTTTTAAAAAAGTTTAAGTTTTAAGGTTTGTTATTTAAAAAATATATTAGACCTATTTATACAAAGATTTAAAGGAATACTTTACTCATAAAAGTTTTCTGCACAACTACAGCACGAAAATTATCATAAATAATTTTAAATTTACTTAAGGGATTATGATTTTTTTTTTTTTTAAGTTAAAATTTTAAGGTTTGTTATTTAAAAAATATTTTAGAACTATTTATACAAAGATTCAAAGGAATACTTAACTTATAAAAGTTTTCTGCACAATTACAGCACAAAAAATATTATAAATAATTTTTAATTTACTTAAGGGATTATGTTTAAAAAAAAATTAAAGTTTTAAGGTTTGTTATTTAAAAATATATATTAGACCTATTTATACAAAAATTTAAAGGAATACTTAAACAACTTATAAATCTGGTCAATTGAAAACATAATCATGTATTTTAATTTATTCGATATTTTTAGTGTAATGCTGTAATGTATGAATGTTTTAAAAATGCTTTCATTTAATTAAATATTGTTTATTAAGCTGTCCAATTTTCTTTTTCATTTTTTTAATCATGTGGATTAATTTTTAACAAAATTGAAATGTAATAGAAGAAAGTTATCTAAGAAAATCGTCTATACTCTTACAACAGAAAAAAAAAATTTAAATTATAAATAATTTTAAAAGAATAATTTTATAAATAATTTTAAATTTTAAATATTTTTAAAATTTTATCGCAACACATTGATACTGACCTTCTAGTTTTTTCAAGTCAAATGAACATATTTTGATCCTTTATAAAGGAAATCAATTAAGTACCACACAGACACAACATGCATTTTATTAAATAAATTTTCTAGCTCTTTAACTTAAAAAAAAAGCAGCTATGGCAATGGTTGTGTAACTTAGAGATCAGTAATACATATGAAATACACTCTGCAAAATGTTAATTTAGTTTATAAAAGGAAAATAATTACTTTACTCTTAAAAAAAAATCTATATATTATAAAAGATATTTAATCTTTAAAACAATAAATAAACATTCAATGATACATCTACAAAATACCCATAAATTGCAACGACATTTTATTTTAATTAAAATCTTAAGTTGAGCATTAGCTTAGATAAAAAGAGCGCTGTAATTTAATTTTAAAATCTAATATCATTACAACGAAATTAAGGGACCAATAAAAATTTACTATAAGATAATTTTTCTATTTTCTTTTCTTTTCCTTTTTACGAATTCTGCTTTCGAGCTAAATCATTAACTCTTTCAGGGGCAAGGTACTTATATTCGTAAAATGTTGAAATAATTTACTGACACCAGTATTTGTAAGAGAATTATTTGTAAACAAGTAAAAGCATATTTTCGTGTACTTAATAAAAGTGAAATTTTAACCGTAAAATTCCACTGCCAAGGTGACAATTAGGCATTAAAATTATGTGATCCCATCACAGCATCGCCGCCTTTTCAAGGGGTTTAAAAGAAAAAATTCCAAAGCTTCATTCTCTTCTTTCAAAAGCATTATTCGCAATTTGATCTGCAATGAATAATGTAAACATACAGCTAATTAGCAGAACTATTTCTAAGTAATAGCTTACCAAATAAAATATGATGAAATGTAACAGATTTTTCTGGTATTTTTCATTCGTTAATAATATCCAGTTCTTCCAATTGAGATTTATCGAAATCTCAAACCTAATTAACTTACTCCTCATAAACACACAACTCTGCAATTATTATATTGCTTCAACACATCAATAGAACCCGTATCATATCGCATTCTATTTCAGTAGTTTTATTTAATCTTGAGTGTTCTACAGTACTAATGTAACAATAGTTACCAAGAAATGATAAAAAGGTATGTCTTTTAAGGGGCCTCAGGACTTTTAAAGCTTTCAAATTTTCGAAATTTTACTTTTTTTTAGATGATAAACCCCTACTTTTTTTTATCATTTTGATATAATTGTTTCCTTGAAATTCCCATTAGAATATAAGTTACGGCTTTTAGAATATACCCGCTCAATAGCTGAAGCGGCGTTTCTGAAAATTTGAAGTCATTTTTCTCCAAAAGACGTTTTTGGTCTTAACGGGCACGATATCTCAAAAACTTCGCGACATTTCTTTCATGAAATTTTCAAAACATATGTTTCATGTTAGTCTGTATAAACTGAACCTAAAATTTCCTTTTATTGTTCAAAAAAATATTTTTTAGGTGATTATAATGTTGAAATTTTCTAAATTTTGCATTAGCTAAATACAACTTTGTATTAAAAATAATACTTTAGATGTAAATTTATTTAGGTTCTGGGTAATTATTATAATCTGACGTGTAAGTAGGCACCAAAATTTTCATTCTAGTTGCAAAATTTATTTTGCAATCCTGCGCGAAATCTGTTATGCCAATTTTCTGGTCGTCAAATGTCTGACAGTTTGGAGCCCCCCTGTAAATGCTGATTCTGCACCTTGCAATTTTTCAAATACATAAAATGAAAGAACATACTAACATCCCAATAACATTATAAGATATTAAATGTTGAAAATGGTTGTTTTTTTTTTCATTTTTTCCAACCCCTTAAACAATACTACATGAAATAATTACCGTTAAGGTAAACGCTCCAATAGGGGTCCACTTAAGGGCATTTATCTAATTATTATCAAAGTGTTAGTGAATTCCAAAAGATATATATATATATATTAACCTAGTCTTAACCTTCGTGTATCAGAATAAACATTCAAAGTTTCAAAATATATTCTTCCGAAAAAATAAAAAATATTACCTTCCTCTATGCTCCATTAGTGGGCCTAGTAAATATCTGATGCATGAATCTTTAAGTTTTCGGTTTATCCAACAAATTATTTACAATATAATAAAGTACATCAACAGTAGTTTAATTTAAAATAAAACATAATATCAAAGAAACAATGTTTTAAATAAAAACTTATCTCTTAATGACACCTCTAAGAATTTAACAAAAAATCTGTTTTTGAAGAGATTTAGAAAATAAACAAATGTACCAGCAGAAAAAAAAACGATTAACAGCTTATGGAAAGTTAACATTTAAGGTTGTTAGTCAATCAGATTATTTAAAGTCGTTTTTCAGAAATGCATTTTGGACTTGTTTTAAACTTTAAAAATTAGTGACCCACTACTGTTATGTGGTCCACTAATAGGTGCACTTACCTTAATATCAAAATAAATTCTTGAAACAAAGTTCATTTTAAACTAGTTATTATCCTTAGATTAATTTCAATAAATTAATTCTTCTTCATCGATTCTAAACTGCCATTAATGTCAATGTTTAGAATTTCTTGAAACCAAATTTATTATAAAATAATTGATAATTAAATTAATTCTAAGAAAATAGTTTTATAACGTTAATTCTAAACTACTTTTAATGCTAATGTTTAGAATTCTTTGAGGACAAATTAACTATAATTATCAAAACTATACATTAATTATACATTTTCAGGTTTAAAAACGCACGTAAATATAATTTTTAATTTCTGCTCATTTCGTATGTTAGCATATATGTAGGTATATTGCATAGTATTGTGATTAATAGTAATAAGATATATATTTAAATAAATGATTTGTCAATTCTTTTTTTTTTTTTTTTTTTTTTTTTTTTTGTACACGGCGCAACTAAATAAGCGATTTTGTTATAAAAAGGCTAAACTCAATGTTAAAGTGTGATGTGTATTTTGTTAATAATCAAAATACAGTATTCTGTTTCCAATCAAAATATTCTGTTAATCAAAATATCCTTATAACTCTCCAAAGCTTCAAATATTTATGTCTGAAATACTCTGATATTTTTCTTCACAAAAGCTATTTTGAAAAGATACATCATCATAAGACAATTATTTTAAAATATATTTTGACTCTGTAAAGTATTCTCTTAAATGTTTCTGAAAGTCTCACTTGTTCTTTAAATGTAATAAAATGCTGTCTGTTAAAAATAAAACGGTTTGAAAAGCAGGTGTCTTTTATGTTTCTTTAACCCCTTGAGGGCCGGTGGGATATATTTTAATTCATCTACGATTAATGGAGATTTGCACCAGAAAAAAAATTATTAAATCTTATTTTTCTAAGTTTGGTGGAATAAAGTCGTAAAATTGCTTTTCCTAAATTTGCATTAAATCTTTTTGCAGATTCCGGTGTAAATTCGACATTACTAAAACACAATTACTCACCCCTCAAAGGGTTTAAATGTAATAAAACGTTTGTTACGCTTTTTCGTTGTCAATACGATAATAATTATCACTAGAAATCGACCAACCAAAAAATCTTTTTTTGAAGATCAATTATTTCAAACAGTTTATGGAAAGTTAACATTTAAGTATGTTAGTCAATCAGATTATTTTCAGTCGTTTTTTCAGAAATGCATTTTGGACTTGTTTTAAACTTTAAAAATTAGTGGTCCACTATAGGTGCATTTACCTTAATATCAAAATAAATTCTTGAAACAAAGTTCATTTTAAACTAGTTATTATCCTTAAATTAATTCTTCTTCGTCGATTCTAAACAACCATTAATGTCTATGTTTATAATTTCTTGAAATCAAATTGATTATAAAATTTCATAATTAAATTGATTTTAAGAAAGTAGTTTCTCATCATTAATTCTAAACTACTGTTGGAGCTAAAGTTTTGAATTTCTTGAATGCAATTTAACTGTAACTACCATAACATTCATATAAGACCTCCAGTTTAAAAACAATGTAATAAATAATTTATATCTGCTCTATGTTTCAGATGCTAGTATATATAAGTACATCATAAAATATTTTGATTAATAGTTATAAGGTATACGTTTAAACAAATGATTCTGAAGATTTTAAAAATGTTTTTCTGCGGCGCAATTGAATAAGCGATTTTGTTATAAAAAGGCTGAATTCAATGTTAAAGTGTGATGTGTATTTTGTTAATAATCAAAATACAGCATTCTGTTTCTAATCAAAATATTCTGTTAATCAAAATATCCTTATAATTCTCCAAAGCTTCAAATATTTATGTCTGAAATACTCTGATATTTTTCTTCACAAAAGCTATTTTGAAAAGATACATCATCATAAGACAATTATTTTAAAATATATTTTGATCTGTAAAGTATTCTCTTAAATGTTTCTGAGTCTCACTTGTTCTTTAAATGTAATAAAATGTTCTCTGTTAAAAATAAAATAATTTGAAAATCAGGTGTCTTTTATGTTTCTTTAACTTTAAATGTAATATAATTTATAAAAACAAAATTATTCTAAAGTGTGCCGTGAAAAATTTTAGTCGTGTTCTATCGCGATTTTAAAGAATAACAAAAATACCATTTAAACAAGAAGTGCTAAAAATAAAATTATTTAAAAAATCAAGTGTCTTTTATGTTTCCTAAAAAGTAGTAAAACGTCATAAAAACAAAATTATTCTGAAGTTTGCCACGAAAATTTGTTGTCGTGTTCCATCACGATTTTTAAAAACATAAATATAACAAGAAATGTTACAATTGAAATTATTTAAAAATCAGGTGTCTTTTATGTTCTTTTAAATGTAATAAAACGTTATAAAAACAAAATTATTCTTAAGTGTGCCACGAAAATTTGTAGTCGTGTTTCATCACGATTTTTAATTAACTTTAATGAATTAACTATTACTATTTAACTATATTATTACTATTAACTATATTATTACTAATTAATTATTTAACAAGAAATGTTAAAAATAAAATTATTTAAAAATCAGATGTCTTTTATGTTTCTTTAAATGCAATGAAACATAAAAACTAAATTATTCTAACGTGTACAATGAAAATTTTTAGTCGTATTCTATCACGATTTAAAAAAACAAAAACAAAAATACCATTTAACAAGTTTTTTTTTTTTTTAAGTGATCTAAGAATTATGTGTCATGTTTCTTTAATGTAAGAAAACGCTACAAAATCAAAATTGTTCGAAAGTATGCCGTAAGAGGAGTGTGCCACGAAAATTTTAGTCGTGTTCCATCCCGGTTTAAAAAAATAATAACAAAAATATCACTTAACAACAAATGTTAAACATAAAATGATTTGAAAATCAAGTGCTTTTTCTGTTTCTTTAAATGTAACAAAATGCTATAAAAACAAAATAATTCGAAAGTGTACCACAAGAGCAGTGTGGCAGGAAATTTTTAGTCGTGTTCTATCGCGATTTAAAAAAAAAATAATAACAAATACCATTTAACAAGAAATGTCAAAAATAAAATTATTTAAAAATCATATGACTTTCATGTTTCATTAATGTAAGAAAACCCTATAAAAGCAAATTTTTCGAAAGTTTGCTGTAAAAGGAGTGTGCCACGAAAATGTTTAGTCGCGTTCCATCACGATTAAAAAAATAATAATAATAACAAAAATATCATTTAACAAGGACTATTAAAAGTAAAATGATTTGAAAATCAGGTGTCTTTTCAGTTTCTTTAAATGTAATAAAATGCTATAAAAACAAAATAATTCGAAAGTGTGCCGAAAGAGGGGTATGCCACGAAAATTTTTAGTCGTGTTCAATCACGATTTTTTAAAAATAGCAAATACGATTTAACACGAAATGTTAAAAATAAAATGATTTAAAAATCAGATGACGTTGTTTATGTTTCGTTAATGTAAGAAAACGCTATAAAAACAAAACTGTTCGAAAATCTGCTGTAAGAGGAGTGTGCCACGAAATTTTTTGTCATGTTCCATCACGATTTTTAAAAAGTAACGAAAGTATCATTCAACAAGAAATGTTAAAAATAAAATGATTTAAAAATCAGGCGGCTTTTATGTTTCGTTAAATGTAATAAAACGCTATAAAAACAAAATTGTTAGAAAGCCTGTCGCAAAAGTGGTGTGTTACAGAAATCGCCAAACTATTTGCCAGATCATAATGTTCAATAAATAAATGTAAGAACATTGTCATTAGAATAATAATAATAATAATAATAATAATAATAAAACATTCCTAAGAGTCCAACGCAATAAAGTGTCAACTATCGGTAACGTTAAACAATAAATTTTACAATCCCACTTATATAAAATCCAAGTGTAGGAAAGTGTAGGTAATCATTTTGGGCCGAACCGTGACATCTATATATTTAAAACACTACGCTTATATATATATATATATATATCTGTTGTATATCAGCTGTTCGCGAATAGTCAGCTTATTAAGATGGGAAGTTCCCGTCGATTCACCAGCCGCCGGTGTACAATAGAACTACAAAAAATCAAGAAAATTACACAAAAATCGCCCCCTAATATTATAATGCCCCCTTTCGGTGGAATATTTCCAAATTCAGGGAGGACCTTTTTACCATGCCCAAAAACATACACAAAAATGTTGATCAATTTTATACATGACTTCATACACTTTTCAATGGGACAGTATAGTATTGAAAAGGGCCACAAAAATCGCTATTACAGCCACCCTCTTCCGGCGGATTTTTACCAAATTCGGGGAGAACCTTCTTGTCATGGCCATAAACATACACAAAAAATTTGGTTCAATTCTATGCATAACTTCATACACTTTTCTATAGTACAATATTCAAAATGGCACAAAAATAGCAAAATGCCATAGCCAAAAACTTTTTAAAAAAATGGTTCAATTCTATGCATAACTTCATACACTTTTTCATGGTACAATGGCGACAGACACACGAACAGACGGACATTTTCTATAAAGATGTTTTTGGGGATCTCTGACCCCTAAAACGTGTAAATCCGTCAAAAACCGTCAGTCGAAAAAAATTTCGATTACAATACTTTCTTCTACTGAAAATAGAAGATAGTAAAAATACAGATAAACGTTGAATCAAAAATCGCTTGATGACATAACAAACACATGTAACACATCTGACGTCAAGTGAATATAGCACCAGGATCATGCATTTTTGTGGACGGGATAATGGAGAAGTAGAAGTATCCTAATTTCCATTAAAATGCTAAAAAGAAAAATAAATAAGAAGACATAATGCCATAAATCCAAAGATTTTATTTAAACATCAAAGAATGGTTCCTAATTTATATATGACTAGTATATTATCCCCGTTACAAATGACGGAAAGTGAATGATAAATCTTCAAAACAATAGTTAAAAAAATATTTTTCTGACTTAAAAAAAAAAAAAAAAAAAAAAAAAAAAAAAAAAAAAAGATGCCTGATGCATTTTGTTAATCAAAAAGTATTATTCTTTGATTTTTTATGATTAGAGCAAAGAAATATGTAAACTACAATTCAGTCACCAGCGCTTGAACGCTCCATTTCCAGCTACACATTCTATGACGAAAATGCTTGTTTAGGTTCCCTCTACATTAAAAATTTGTTGTTTAGCGTGACTTTTTTTTTCGTTGCAAACTATGTTAAAATTCATAATTTTACTGCAAGATAATTAAAATATGCTGAACCGATAAAAAATATTAATTTTATTTGCAATGTCTTGATGTAAAATCTGATGAAATGCATTGTAAAAAAAAAGTACGATTACAACAGAAAGTTGATGACAAAAGAATTAGGAAGTAACATAAGCACCTAATTTATTGGGAATTAACACGGCCTACAGAGGCGCTGCTCGCAGCCTTCGGTACAGAAAAAACTGTCTCTTTAGCCCTTTATCTACTGACGGTACTTATAAGTACAATTAAAATAACTTGTTATAAAATTAATTTAATACATCGATTAGTAGAAATACAATTTAGAATGAGTAATAGATGCATTACTTTATGATGTTCCAAAAGCTTTATGGATTACACAAAACAAAAATATTTTTTAAAAGATGATTTCTTTGACCTTTGCATCTTTTCAGCTTTCTTGGTGTTGGAGGGGGGAGGGGAGGAGGTGATTTTTCAAATCAGAAATATTTCAATGTTTCTATTGTAAGAACATTATATTTGTAGATTTCCTAATTTCAATTTCCTAATCCCTACAAAATACAAAGAAAAATATATAAAATAAAAGATTTGAGTGGGGTTATAAATATTACACAAAATCCTTATAAATTCAAATTTAATGAATCCTTCTAAAATTTATTTAATAATTATGTAAATCGTCTAATTTTGGTTCAAAAATTCGCGAAAAATGCTTTAGAAGATGAAATTTTCATGAATTAATAATTCAGTACATAAAGGGTAAATTTCCCTTTAAATAATGCTGAAGTGCCATTGAAATAATTCTTTATTGTAAATGGAATTGAAAGTTTTAGATATTCAAATTCGAATAATTTTTACTTTGTCATATAAGACAGAAAACAAATGTCACAGTAAATATGAAATTGTGCAAAAGAATAATCATTCTGAATAAATTAAAAATACAGTAAAGCCCCGATTATCCGCGAGCGGATGATCCGCGATGCGGTTTATCCGCGAAGCGAATTTTTTTAATTCAAGCCAACAGCAAGGAAAATACAATAAGCCTACTAATAAATATAAACAGAAAAAATCATGTTTTCGAAAGTAATAGAAGAATATTTCTAGATTCGGTTGCCATGTTTGAATATCAGGTATAAAGTCTTGATGTCTTTTCTTGATTTTATTAACCAAACGGAAGCACAGCAATTAAAATATTTAACAATTAAATGAGAATATTATGATAAATTCTAGGAGAGCAATCAAGAATAGCTTCATTTCTAGGATAAAAATTATTCCATACTAAAAGAAAAACAATAGTTTACAATTTAAAATAAAGAAAAAATATGTTTCCAAAGCAAAAGCAAGAGACTGTTTTTTGTTTGTTTGTTTGTTTGTTTGTTTGTTTTTAAAGGTGTAACTCAACTCTTTTTGTACAGTACGTATGGCATTGATTCTTGTTTATAGTTCTTTATTTTAGTGATTTAGGCGTAAAGAAAAGGTTTCTGTTGTACTGTGCATATGTATTTTAAACGTTTTATTATGTTTTTTATACACTAAAATAGTTTTTATAGCACACATAGTTTTTATGTTGAAGCTTCTTCTTTTTTTTTTTTTTTTCGTATTTGCCCCCCATTTTCAGTCTTTATTGGGTTATCCGCGATTTTTGTTATATGCGGCGCCCTTGCCACCCAATTCCGCTGATAATCGGGACTGTACTGTACATGGAATGCAATGTGCTTGAACGCACCTTTTTAGAGCGAAAGTTCTATCTTTGCTCCCTAGATAGCGATAGTTATCCGTTCTTTTTAAATTAGAACTTGTTGTTGTTGTTGATGATGATGATTTGGCCCTTAAATTTAGAACGTAATTCTTTAGAACTTAACAGTTTTTGAAGGTTTTAAACAAAATTAAATATTTAAAGGTTTTAATAAACTATTACGTCAACGGAAAGAACGTCAACGGTAAAAAGGGCAACGGTAAAAAGGTCAACAGGTAAAAAAGGCAACGGTAAAAAGGTCAACCGGTAAAAAGGTCAACGGTAAAAAAGGCAACGGTAAAAAAAAATAATTATTAAAAATTGAGATTATTAGTTAATGAGGTACATATGTATTGAGTTATAGAAAATCGATTCAATATTTCAAGTAAAGCAAATGCTGAACACGTATATCGGTTATTTCAACTCTCTATGTGAATAGCTTATGTAAAAGAACAGCGACTTTTATATATTTATGGAAACCTTGACCAAGGACGGTAAGCAGAACCCCCCTCCCGAAAAAAATCTCCATGAAAAAAGGGCTCACATTAACTAGGGTGGAAAGGGCCCACACATTTATGAATAATTATATACAAGAACAGCTGCTTATTAATAAAAGTTAAGTTTTTCCACTGTCAGTTTTTTACAACGTAGGGGGCAGGGGGTACAGAGTTAATCGGTAGGTTATACAATTCTAAGATTTGGTCAAAGAAAATATAATTTTAAAATTTCATTAAGGGAAGTTAAGATTAACGTGCATTACTTCTACAAGGGGACAAGCTGGTGCTTTGTACGGGGGGGGGGGGGGATATTATTATGGAATTATAATTCTTTCAACTCGCTAATTTGATAGTTTATATATAAGCAAAGATAAGTTTTTATCAATCAATAATGGCTTTTGGGTGTAGTGAGAGGGGAGGGGGAGGAAAAAATTACGTACAGAGATTGTAAAGGGAATAAAATAAAGACGAAGAAAAGAGCCATTTTCTTAAGAGGAATTTTTTTCATTATCCTGCTTTTTTAGGTAAGGGACAGATTTGTGGGTGTAATAAAATAGATAAGTATGAGGTAAAATTTTGAGATTAATCTACTAACATCAAAATACAGTAAAACCTCCCTAAAGCGACCACGTTCCGTTCAAAAACAAATTTGTCGCTCCGAGAGGTGGTCTCTTAATGGAGGTCATGTTTAAATCTAGATTTTAATTGTTGAAAAAAGTTAACAATTAATGTTACTAAAATTTATTTTCACATTAGAAAAAATTTGAAAATTTAAGTTTAAAAAAAAAAGTTAATTCCATAATTTAATTACTGCAGAGTGTAAAAAATGAATACATTGACGTTTGTTATGATGTTACGGTTTTATCTTTTATAACTTATATTTCCAAATCCTTTCGAAGCTAAGTAAATAAATGCAATTTTTTTTGGACGAGAAAAATAATGACGATTTCATTAATCTATCTATTTCTATGAGAATTTCCTGACACAATAGGGCAGGGGACTTAAAAGTAACCGGAATAAAATTTAAAAAAATGAACTTAATTTAGAAGTTTGATGAATAATGCGCTTTCCGGAATTATTTTTCTAATAAAACCTTCTTCAAGCGACCAGGGAAAATTAATTGCATTTTCTTCAAAGAAATTGGTCGCTCATGGAGAGAGTTCAACTAAAATGGTCTCTGAAGGGAGGTAAAATTACTATTGAGTCCATGGGAATAAATTTCGTTCCATGAAAAAAATGTTCGTTCAGGGAGGTGGTCGCACAGGGAAGTTTCACTGTTTGATATTTTACTCAGGGATTCCCGCATGTTTTTATCCTGTACTTATGTATTGTCTAGGGGTGGGGCTGGGGACAACAGGGGTAAACTAGAGTCCTTTAGTTTTGAGTAACAAAAGGGCTTAGGTTTAAGTAACAAAAATGTAAACTTGTATTGTAATTTTGACAAGCTATGCCTGTTGACCTTTTTACCATTGACCTTTTTACCGTTGACGTTTTTTCCGTTGCCTTTTTTACCGTAGACCTTTTTTCCTAAATTCAGATAAATAGAATGACCTTTAGAATATACTCGTAAATATCAACTCCATTCCTATCCCTTTGTATTTAAAGAGAGGAAAATAGTTTATAAACCATACCAAAATCCATTAATGGGTTTCAACGAAACTTATTGCACATAAGGAATGAAATAAATGTTGAAATACACTGAAAACCTCCTGATTTGTCACAAAAGAATCAGCTAAAGAATTTTTCTTTTGCATTTTTTAAAGGACTTTATAACGTTTGATTTTCTAGTTCTAGTCCTTCTCTTTTAGTCTTCGTAATATTCTTATTTTTTATTACATTATTTCACTAATAGTAATTACTGTATAATTTCTTTATATTAATTTCTTAATTGTACTGATTTTTATAATATAGTTTTCGTTTTTTAATTTTTATATTAATTTGATATGAAAATAATTATTTATAATAAAAGCAAGGAGAAATTTTTATTGGCAGGTTACGCTTACTTAGTGCATAAAACTGGAAAGGAATGTATTCGTTGGAGATACACGAAACATAAATTAGACTACATTCTAATTTTTCTATCTGATCGGTGGCATTGTAACCGGTGAAAAAAAAATAATAAAAACAAATCCTTAACTGGAAACACCTTTAACGAGAAATGCTATCAAACCGTTATTTACGAAAAGTAATATTCACCTCTTTTAATGGTAGAAAACCTACGATTATATAAACCAAAGATTTTTATTTAAAAAAAAAAAAAAAAAAAAAAAAAAAAAAAAAAAAAAAAAAGTTATATGGTGTCGTCTGGCATAAAGCAAGTTTCCAGATCAAAGTTAAATAAATCTACAATATCGGAAAATGGCAACAAACCGATATAATAATCTACTATTTTCCAACTATTTTTCCTTCACTTTCCACAAAAATGGAGTACTTCTGTTGCCAACGTTAAAGGAATGACGTTATAAACTACAAATTTTTTTTTCTCAAAAATGAATTGAGATGCAGTTTTCAAACAAATTGCATTTAAAAGTACTTTTTTTCCCCTATGCGGCGGTAAAAAAGTAGAAAATGTGTTATGCTTAGAAATTAAAAAAATTTCAGTAGAGATTATCCGTATTTAACCGCACAGTATATGCGGACGGACGGACAGACAGGCGGACCGAACGACGACTATATGTGCTACGTATTTATATAATTACGAACGCACCTAAAAATGAAATACAGTAGAACCTCGATTAACCGAGCTTCGATTAATCGAGGTTTCTGTTAACCGAGCCGATAACGAAGTGTAATTTTTTTCTTTTTTTTTCTTGTGAATGAGCACTGAAAATTGAAAAAGACCACATGTTTTAGTTTACTGTCCGGCTCTTCTGTCTCCAAAAGCACTTAATTTCCAAGAAATATTGCACCCTGAGCTGTCAACAGCGAACAATGCTTTGTTTCCAGTGGCCGTGTGGCCTACTGAACACCAAATGAGATGTGTTATCGGACAATTATATGCCCCCCCCTCCCCCGCTTAACTGGCAACAGTAGGGAGGGGCGACTCTCACAATAGACATTTGGGTTTCATGACATTATTCTGTTTGCGCTTTCTTTCACGAATCCCCCGTTAATGTAAATTTAACAAATTAATGTAATTAAATTTTAAAATATCTATATTTTTTTGTGAGACTTTTTTCTTTTTGAAAATGCATCTTTCAATATTTAACTTAGTATAGTTAAAAAATTTTCAATTTGCTTATTTAAATTTACTACTTCGCTTCTTTTTTTAAACAATAGCTAAATTTCTAAGTGAAAAATAATTGTTCTGTTCAGTGTTGCCAGATTGGGGACTTATTTGTCCCCAGATTGCTGCTTAACACCGTTTTTTCTTTTCTTTTTTTTTTTTTTTTTTTTTTGAAATAGAACTATTCGGTCTTTCTGAAAAATAAGGCGAATTATACCTACTACTTTAAAAAAGTGGTAAGAGTCAAATAATCTAAATTAAGTCTGTTCTTAAATCCAAATGGGCAACTTTATGACATAAGTTTTAATTTATTTTTGTTCGGAAATGCATGTAACTAACAGGTATTATTTTTCAGAAACTACGTCATCGAGCTGTTTTTTCCGTTTTTTGCAAACGAAATAGATCTTTCAGAAATTAGTGTCAAAGTGGGCGTTTTGAGCCGAATTTTCGTTCGAAAGTAGAATAACCTCTGAAGAAAGGGCGAAAAACGTGTTTGTCACGTGATCAAAATCGCTTATAACTCAATAGGTAATTTATGGATAAAAAAAATGTAAAACACAGTTCGATTCCAAATCGCTTCCATGGTCAGGCTTTCCAATTTTATATCTTTCCGTTAAAAAATAAATTTGTAAATGTGTCAAAACGTTTTGTGCTTGTTGAGCAGAGCAGTTGTGAACAGCCTTCAAAAAGAGCCCAATCTGGCAAAACTGGTTCAATTATAAAGTAAATGTTAACAAATGCCTTGAAATTGTCTTGTGCAATTTCTGTGTGAATTTTTGAAATTATTACTGCAATATTCTCTAATACATTTCAGAAATAATCCAAATACAGTATTCTCTGTCTAAGGCGGAATCGATCGAGATCGTGAAAATTTTTCGCAGTAGACAAATATTCCGCCTTAGACAAATTTTACTCTATGTCTATGGATTCGCAGGGACTGGCAAATCTTTCCGAGTTAGACAGATTTCGGTCTTACACAGAGTCCGCCTTACAAAGAGTTTACTATATATGCGTTAAATTTATGCGGAATGTCATTTGCGGAGAGTCAATCTTTCCAAAACATTTATATTTCTTCAAAGAATGGAAACGAAATATCTATTGTAAGAAATAATGAAGCTTAAGCAGAGTTCAGAGAATTTATGGAACAGGGGAATTTGTATCTAAAGATCATCAGTTGTTAATACGGATGTTGACAACTGATTGACACGCAGAATTCTCCCAAGGAATAGGACAATAGCATTTAGCTGGTACTTTGATAGTACTTCGAATTATATATAACAAAAAAGCCATTATCTGGAAGTATACTATAATGCAAATAGTAAATAAAGGGGTGCATTTGTATTCATGGGCGTACATAGGATTTTTGTCGGGGGGGGGGGGCAGCAATGAAAAGCAGTTGGGTATTTTCAGCCGTGGAAATCAGTTAGTTTTGATTTTTAAAAAAAAATAATAATAACAATAATTTTAACAAATTTGTTTGATGCCCGGGAAAAAGGAGAAGAGGGGAAGGGCCAAAATTCCTTTGTAAGGCTACAACAGATATTAATAAGTGTTATATATTAGATGTCTTTTGATTTTCAAAGGTATTACTACAGTCAAACTTCGTTAACACGAACACGCTTAACGCGAATTACTTTTAGCACGAACTGTTTCCGACGGCCCCGTTTTGTTGTATGTAATATATTTAAGTATTAAGTTCGGATAACACGAACAAAAAAAGTTTCCCCTTGAGTGTTCGCGTTAACGAGGTTCGACTGTATATATATATATATAAGCATATAGTATATTACCTATCTTTTAATTATTATTATTACTTTGCACGATCATGTTGGCCGAATGATAGATTAAAGTTTGAAAATCCCTACCTCACAAAAACACCAATGTGATCAGAATTAGTTCAAATATTATATGATAAATATGATTAAAACAATACTTTTATTAGAAGTTACTTTTTTTAAAATCACTACATAAAAAAAAGTGACATAATACCTCTTACCAGAAAGGTTCTACCAATAATAAATCAAAACAAATAGAACATTTTAAAATAAATGTTTCTCCTCCGCCGCCCCCCCCCCTTTTTTATATAGTTTCAATACAGCATTATGATTAAGAAAATTTAAATAATAGAAGTATGAATAGTTTTTAAAATTCAAATGTTTCTCGACTAAAGTAAAAAAAGCATGAAAATAAAATTTCAATTACTTCTAAGTTTGGGACACTAAATTTTGGGGGGTCTGGACAAATGCCCCACTTGCCCACACAGAAAAAGCATAATATTTTCAAGTATATTGGAATCCAAATTGACTTCTTTTTTTCTGACATATTCCTGAATTTAGTTTTGTTCGTAAACACATGGAATTGGCAGATGCTCTTATTCAGAAACTATGGAGTTGAACAGTTTTACAATTTTTCGATAAAGGCAGGCATTCTTTTTGTAAACGCTGTTAAAATTGGCGTTTTGAATAGAATTAAGCGTGAATGGCACGCGATATTCTATATAGATTCTATGTAAACATTATTCTATATAGAGTTTTCACCAGAAAGAATACTTTGGACAACCTTTTGCAAAATCAAGTCAACCCGAATCCCAGCTCAAAAATCAAAATCTAACTCGAATCCGAAACAAAAAAAGTCAAACCGATTCGTAGCAAAATGGTAGAAATTAAAATGATATGTAAAGAAAAAATATAGCACGAACCGCAGGTCGCGTCATTTTCGGATAAAAGCGAGTTTCCTAGCCCGATGCAAAACGCTACATGTCTACACCATAGTCAATAAATTTGAATCTTTAATTTTATTTCAAATTATTTTCATAAAAACATTTTCATTTCTGCTATGTATTCTCTAAATTGTGCTTTCTTGAGCCAAATCTTTCATATTTACTGACACCCCCCCCCCCTCACACACACACCTACTTAACTGTACCCCCTTCTACATTGTAAACATCAAGATAATGAAAATTCTTCGCTTTCAAAAATTTTCATTTGTTTGTCATTATTTCAACTCTTTTAAAATCTCTGTATGTAAAGTTTTGTTTCTTTTCATTTCATGTCTTTTCCCATTCTCGTCTCCCGAAAAATTAGCTTTGGTCAAAGTTTCCATAAATATATAAAAGTTGATGTCCTTATACATAAGCTATCCATATAGCGCGTTGAAAGAATCTGCAGAGTATATTTTCTGTTTAACCGTTAACCCCCCCCTCCCCCCCCATTCCAGGTACCTCTTAACGAACAGTCGACGTCTCCGGCATGGAATAATTTTTTAATACACAGCACCTATATATTTGTGTCTTTAGTATAATGACATGTATAATAGGGTGGAGCGAAAAAAATATTTTTTTAAAAATCGAAAACGGGTAGGTGCCAAAAGTTGCCTTTATACTAGTACATCAAATGCGTGAAATTTTACCGCTGAAAAAAAATGGCTTGAGTCTGCGCTTTTGGTCCAAAAGTCGAAATTTTGGGCAAAATTTGACATTTTTTCAAAAAAAATTAAAAAATTCCTATAGAGATGGTTATTATTTAAAAGTGTTATTTGAACCTTTGTTATGAACGACTTAACATATTTAAACGATAAAACGATATTTTTATTCTGTATAACTGGAGCAAAATTGACAACTTTCGGTAAAAAGGGACGTTGAAACTTTGTTGTGTCATTCAACGAATTGTTGTTTAGAATACAGCTCTTACCTAGTTGCTTTCAAAACTTCCCAGGACATCTATCTCGACCACGCTATTATCTGAACACAATGTTTTATTTATACTTTGAATTGTGATTTTTTTATCAAGTAATGGCATAAGTTTTAAATGTATCAACCTAGTCCATCTCTTTTTTGTATCCACAGACTTTGGATGCTGCTGCTGTGATCTACTTCACGTATTTTTCTACTGCTTGTGTAAGAGAAGGCAGGCAATGTAATGCAGTGGGGATGATATTTATGTAATCTATTCAGCCGTCTATTATCTTTACCAAAATTTCACCCGATAAATGCATATTAATTAGGGATTCTGTTACCACAACAATTTTCCAATCAATTTGATTTATATAATTATTCTCTTCAAAGTTGATTGTCGATATTTCAGATTTGCGTACGCCATCCTTTACTCTCATATTTCAACTATTATATGCTGAGCAGCTAGCTGTTTAATGGGATAGCGATCGTCAGAAAGCATTGAAATTAGAATTTCCTCTGCGTATGCAAAGCAACCATTGTTCTAAATAACTTTTTTTAGTATTTGTTTTATTACGTTTTCTGTGTTGTTTAGTAACCGAATAATATACAACGAGTTTTTAGATTCCTTCTTTCGATGTGGATTACATTTGATGGTTAACCATCCTGGGGCCAAACTTGGATTGCATGGTACTTTTTGATTGAACATAGAGACTCTGATGGGAAGTGAGTGCTCATTTAAAGGCGGATAGTTCTGTTCATCGTTGCCATCCCTTCTGTGTGGGACATGTTTAGAATGAACCCTTACACACATAGAATGAACCCTTACTTGATCACATGCCCCCTCAGAGTCCAGTGAATTTCCTCTGCTTCATTTATTAGACAAGATCATTGGCAAAAATTAGATTCTAACCTGCAGGGATTCGCTGGACCAATAGAAAAATCTTTGTCCACCTGCCATTACCTTCTTACTTCAATTTTTGAAGCCACAGAGGGAAATTTTGAAACATTATTTCCTGAAATCGAGAAAAGGGTACTCAGCACAGACCAGAAATACCTGCTAGACATTTGCAAAGTTATTTCATCAATATATTGCTCAGAAGAACTAGCGAAAAAGTTGAAGTCAAGAAACATGTCCTACGCAAGATGGCTCACATAGGCGAATAATATATTTCGCCTTTATATAAGCACTGTTTGATCATCAGAGTCTGTAGGTTCATTCACAAAGTATGTAATCCAAGATAATGCCGCAGGATGGTTTACACCAAATGTAATCCACATCTAAAAAATGGATCTAAAAACTTATGGTAAATTACTCGGCTACTAAACATCGCAGAAAACGGCATAAACCAAATTCTAAAAAAAAATTATTTAGGACAATGGTTGCTTTGCTCATCGAGAGCAAATTCTTATTGCAATGCTCTCTGACGATCGCCATCACATTAAACAGCAAGCTTCTCAGCATATTAAAAAAGGAAGAGGATATAGAGTAAATGATGGCATACACAAAGATGAAATATCTAAATATTGTAGTAACACAACTCCCAATCACTATACATTAACTGGATGCAATTTTGGTGAAGATAATAGAGGGCTGTATAGATTTCATTAATTCCACTGCATTACTCTGCTTGCCTTATCATATACAAGCAGTATAAATATATATGAAGGAGTGTTACAGCAGCATCATCCAAAGCCTGTGGATACAAAGATAGATGGACTAGGTTGATACATAGAAAACTTACGCCAGTCTTTGATAAAAAAAATCGTAATTCAATGTATAAATAAAACATTGTGCTCAGATGGTAGGGTGGTCGAGTTATGCATTGCTGTGACATGAAATGCAGCCACCTCCACGTGATAGCTCCTGGTTAGTTTTGAAAGCAACTAGGTAATAGCTGTATTCTAAAGAACAATTAGTTGTATGACACAACAGAGTGGCAATGCCTTTTTTTTACCAAAAGTTGTCAGTTTTGCTCCAGTTATACAGAATAAAGATACCGTTTTATCGTTTAAATATGTTAAGTCCTTAATAATAAAGGTTTAAATAACACATTTAAATAATAACCTTTTCTATAGGAATTATTTTATTTTTTTGAAAAAATGTCAAATTTTACCCAAAATTTCGACTTTTGGACCAAAAGCGCAGACTCAAGCCATTTTTTTTCAGCGGTAAAATTTCACGCAGTTCATGTACTAGTATAAAGGCAACTTTTGGCACCTACCCGTTTTTGATTTTTAAAAAATAATTTTTTTCGCTCCACCCTAATGTATAATATATTGCTTTCAATAACAGAATTACAAATACTTGTTCTTACCACGTGCTTTACTTAAAGTAGGGATGCACAACCTGTGGCCCGCGACGAGTTAACGTGTGGCCCGCGAATGTCGTCAATTTATAACTGGAAAAAATTGCAATTTTTGTCCATAGGTCGCAGAAAAATTCGTGAATTTCGTCGATTTGCCGCGGGGAAAATTATAATATCGTCAGCCTGTTAAGAATCGCGAACTTCGTTAACCGACTGCTGAAAAATAGCGAATTTTGCCGATGAGGGTCGGAAAATCGCAAATTTGCTTGATCGAACAAAAAAAATCGCGAATTTCGTTTATCAGGCGCAGAAAAACTCAAATTTCGTTGATCAAGCACGGTGAAACAGCGAATTTTGTAGATGAGGCGTGAAAAAATTGCGATTTGGTTGATCGGACACAAAAAAATTGCAAATTTCGCTGATCAGGAGCGGACAAATCGCGAATTTTGCCGATGAGGCGCGAAAAAAATTGCAAATTTTGCCGATCGAACACGGAAAAATCGCGAGGTTTGTTGATCGAGCTCGGAAAAATCGCGTATTTCGTTGGTCGGGCACGGAAAAATCAGTTTTCACGCGAGTTTCGTCAGTCGCGAGAAAAAATCGCGAATTTTGTCAATTTGCAGTGCGAAAAAAATCACGAATTTCGTCAATTTGCAGCGGGAAAAAATTACTAAATTTGCCCGTTAAGAAACACGAATTTCGTCGATCGAGTGGGATAATATCAAATTTCGCTGATCGGCTGCAAAATAATCGCGTGTTTCGTCTGTTTACCGTGAATTCCGTCAATTTGCCAAGAGGAAAATTGCAAATTTCTTCAGAGTCAGTTAAGAATTGTGAATTTTGTTAATCGGGCGCGGGAAAACGTGTAAATTTCATCGATAAGGCGCGGAAAAATTGCAAGTCTTGTTGATCGGGCTCCGAAAAATCGCAAATTTCGTTGGTCGTGAAAGAAAAAATCCCGAACTTTGTCGATCAGGCGCGGAAAAATCGCAAAATTAGTTGATCAGCTGCGATAAAATTGCGAGTTTCGTCAGTTTATCGCAAGAAGAAAATCGTGAATTTCGTCAATTTGCCGCTGGTAGAAATTGCAAATTTCGTCAGAGTCAGTTAAGAATTGTTGATTTCGTTGATCGCACTCGGAAAAATCGCGAATTTCGTCGATCGGACACGGAAAAATCTTGAGTCTTCTTGATCAGTGGCGCAAAATTCGCAAATTTTGTCAATGGAGCGCATAAAAAACCGCGAGTTTTGTCAATCGTGCTCCGAAAAATCATAAATTTCGTTGGTCAGGCTCGAAAAAATCGCGAATTTCGTCCATTAGACGCGGCAAAATAGCGAATTTCGTCAACCAGGCGCGGAAGTATAGTGAATTTCGTTGGTCGGGTTCGAAAAAATCGCAAATTTCGTCCATTAGACGCGGCAAAATAGCGAATTTCGTCGACCAGGCGCGGAAATATAGTGAATTTCGTCGATCCGGTGCAGAAAATTCGCGAATTTTGTCGACCAGCTACGGAAAAATTGCGAATTTTGTCGACCGGCTTCGGGAAAATTGCGATTTTTGTCGATCAGGTGAGGAAAAGTAGCAAATTTCGTTGATCGGGCGCGAAAAAAAACGCAAATTTCGTTGATCAGGCGTCTAAAAATCGCAGATTCATTGATCGGCTCCACTCCATTCATAAGGTTCAGACTTTTTTTCAGCATTAGACACTTTCATGCCTATGTTTGTTTGTTAGCACTTTTAATAAAACAAAAGTTACTCCCCGAATAAAGTAAAGGAATATTATCAGTCCTAAATACTCCTTTCTATATCTCTGTTATATATATATACAAAAGTAAAATGTTTATGTGTCCTTGCTAACTGAACTGGAAATGTTGATTGGGTAGTGTAACCTAAAGCGATAAAACTCCCCCACTCCTCTGAAACCATGTATTTGATTATAGGCCATATAGATCACTCCCCCCCCCCGAAATAGAATTCTATCCGTGTTATTGATGTGGCCCTCGACAATCAAGAAAATTTTGTAAGTGGCCCTTCTCTTAAAAAGGTTGTGCACCCCTAACTTAAAGCATAGAATCGGTTCTCTATAACTGAACGTATATGCACCTTAATAACTAATATATCTCAATTTTATGTACAATGAAGTATTTATAATTATTATTTTTTAACAGTTGCCTTTTTTACTGTTGACCTTTTTACCTGTTGTCCTTTTTACCGTTGCCTTTTTTACCTGTTGACCTTTTTACCATTGATCTTTTTACCGTTGCCTTTTTTACCGTTGACCTTTTTTCCTAAATTCATATTTTAGAATTTTAAGACCAGCATCGGCTTTAACCTGTATTTTTTTTTTTTTTTTTTTTTTTTTTTTTTTTTTTTTTTTAATGAAGCGTTCAAAGAGTCATTTGTTTGTTTGTAGATTTTCTGAAATTTGAATCTGAATGGCAGATGTATCGTTTGTTTACGTCCGATTTCTATGTTTATAATAGCTTAATCTTAATTTAGAACTTAATGCATTATAAATAGATATCATACACATGTTTTATGTGAAAATATGCTGAACAGACATGATTTCAAATAGAAAAAATTACCATTTAGCCGTCATATGCTAGGATATGTTTTTCATTAAGCCTAACATGGCGTTTAGCTACGGTCGTTTCGCAGACCAGAGTGGTTCGCACCGGCATGGTTCCGACGGTCCCCTGCACTCAGATTTTATTATAAGTAGATAAATATAAAAGCTGCTATTGGTGATTTGATTATCGCCAATTCTCAAATACTGAGTTATTATAGTTTTTTTCCCCCTTAAACAAACAAACAAAAAAAAAATTCCAGATTTATTTTCCAGTTCGATTAAATTGAAATATGTTTTATTGTACTTTAATGCGTTTGTTTTGTGCGTGCGTATTTTCTTTGTTCCATGTGTTCTAATCCGGTTGTCTACGAAAATATACAGCAGGTGAGAATGACGTACGTACTAAATTTTGTGACGTATGTACTTTAATTACGCCTTTTTAACCTTTTGAAACTTATTCATTGTAATAAAATAGGTGTCGCTGTCACTCTCATAAGTACCTTCTGCGAAAATCGGTAGGCGGAAAAAATCACCCCGGACAAAATCTCTATGAAAAAAAGGGGTCACATTAACTAAGGTGGTAAGGGCCCACACATTTATGAATAATTACATATAAGAACAGCTGCTTATCAATAAAAGTTAAGTTTTCCACTGTCAGTTTTTTACAGCATAGGTGACGGGGCGGGGGAGTACTGAGCTAATGGTAGGTTAGACAATTCTAAGATTTGGTCCAAGAAAACATAATTTTAACATTTCATTAAGGAAAGTTTAACATGCTTTACTTCTACAAGGGGCAAGCTGGTGCTTTATAAGGGGAGGGGGGTGGATCACGTACAGAGCTTGTAAAGGGAATGATATAAAGACGAAGAGAAGAGGCATTTTCTTCAGAGGAATTTTTTCAGTATCCTGTTTTTTTTTTTAGGTAAGGGGTAGATTTAGGGGGGTAATAAAACAGATAAATATGAGAAAAAATTTTGAGATTAGTCTACTAACATAAAAATATGACCATTTTACTCAGGGATTGCCTCTGGTTTTTATCCTGTTCTTATCTATTGTCTCTAGGGGTGGGGCTGGTGTGGGCAACAGGGGTAAACTAGAGTCCTCTAAGTTTGAGTATCAAAAGAGCTTAAATTTGAGTAACAAAAATGTAAACTTGTATTGTAATTTTGACAAGCTATGCCAGATAAATAGAAAGACCTTTAGGATATACTCGTCAATATGAACTTCATTCCTATTCCTTTGTATTTAAAGAAAAAAAAATGGTTTGTAAACTATATTAAACTCCATTAATGTGTTTCAGCGAAACTTATTGCACCTAAGGAATGCAATAAATGTTGAAATACCCTGAAAATCTTCTGATTTGTCACAAAAGGTTCAGCTAAAGAATTTTTCTTTTGTATTTTTTAAAGGACTTTATAACGTTTGATTTTTTAGTTCTTAGCTCTTCGCTTTTAGTCTTCGAAACAGTATTCTTCTTTTCTATTACATTATTTCGCGAATAGTAATTTCTATATAATTTCTTAATAGTAATTTCTATGTAATTTCTTAATAGTAATTTCTTGATCGTATTGATTTTTAAGAAATAGTTTTAGTTTTTGAATATTTATATTAATTTGATATGAAAATATTTCTAACAAAGGAAAGGAGAAATTTTTATTGACAGGGTACGCTTACTTAGTGCATAAAACTGGAAAGGAATATATTCATTGGAGATACACGAAACATAAGTTAGACTTCCTTTTAATTTTTCTGTCTGACCGATGGCATTGTAACCGAAAAGAAAAAAAAAATCCTTAACTGGAAACACTTTTTACGAGAAATGCTATCAAATCGTTATTTACAAAATGTAATATTCCCCTCTTTTGATGATAGAAAATCTACGAATATATAAAGCAAACATTTTTTTTTTTTTTAATTAAAAGAATGTGATATGGTGTCGTCTGGCATAAAGCACATTTCCAGATCCAAGTTAAATAAATCTACAATAAAATTATGATTGTAATATCATAGTGTTGAGAATGCCAACTTGGCGATGCTTGCCATTTTCTGTTAGTCGGCATTGTGGCAACCCCCTTTTTATTGTTTTCCGATTTTCTTTTCAGTGTAGATGTAAAGTTTGTTTTGAACCGGTCTGACGGTAATAATGGAACTCTCAAATGAGAGTAATAATAATATTAATATACCTATATATTTGTAAATAAAATGTACATAGTTGTTTTTTAAGAAAGAAGTTTAATTTGAACTGTAGAGTGTGTTTACTTATTCAAGTTACGAATTTTATTTACAATATATTAGAACTAAGTTATGAAGACGTTTTTATTCTTCGATGCATTATGGAATAATTTGGATTTACCGAACCTGCAGTCTCAATGACAACGCATCATTTTTCTGGCGTCAAAGCTCCAGGATGTCTGGATTTCATCATCGATTGAGGTAAGTACCTCAAATTAAATTATATTGAATAAATAGAATTATGAATACATTTATTAACTGAACTGTATCGAATAAATTGAATTCTTTATTTTATGATGGATTACGAAACTTTGAAAAAAAAAAGAGCTACGATTCGTAGTCAAACTAGTGATGGGCGATTCTGGAAAATTCAGGAATCGATTCAAATCGACATCGTATAAAACTGAATCGATCACAATAAGAATCGATTCCCAAATTCTAGAATCGATTCTTGAATCGATATTTCGATAGTCACAGATTCGCACAGATAAGCTCAAAAATATTAATTTCAAAACTTAGCGAATCAAAGAGCCGTAGCGACCACCTCCCATACCTCACATTTAGAGGGTAGACAAAGTCAGGGGCCCAGTCGTAAGCTATTACAGACCTTTGAGTCAAATAATAAAGTTTTTAACTTTTAAATTATTAGTTTTAAGATGTAATTTTACTAATATTGTAATTTAGATTTTATTTAAATTTATTTTTTAAGAAAGGTCTCGGTTAAATACAAGTTGGAAATTGCGCGTCAAACGTGGCAAATGTGGTGCGCTCGTACTATAACAGTGCACTTCATAAGTGCATATCAATTTCATTCTGTTCGAAAGTCTGTAACATCCTTAAAATGCACTTGAAATAATTTTTTCCATTGGCCGTAATGTAACGGAAAACTTTTGACTGTCCCTGTAATTAAATCATTGTGATTTTCTTCCAGCCTGAATTAAAATTTAAATTTTCAGGGACATAATTCACGTTGCCATAAGAACCGATTTAGTATTCTTACAATTTGAGTTTAATAATGTAACTAGCAAAGTTTATTAAAGTTCTTTTATTTAAAAAAAAAAAAAAAAATCGTCGCTGCAAGACGTGAAAATTTAGTTTTCTCAGAAGAAATAAAAATCAATTAATTTTACTGTCTTAGAAGGATAGTGGACGCACATGTATATTGCTTGGAAATCTTTAACATTATAGCTAGTAACTAGCGGGTTCCGCCTAATATGAAATCTCGAAGCGAACGAACCGCGAACCGGGTTCCCGCTGCCTACAGCATCGTATAGGTGTATCCCCCCCCCACTTTGCCCACAGGGTCGGAAAAACGCGCTCACCTCCCCCCCCCCCCCCCCACCACCACCACCAATTTTTGACATTCATCATTTAAAAAATTTTTATTATGTGTTATAAACTATCTTAAAATTTCAAACAAATCGCCCTGTTATATTTTCTAATTTTGTTCTGCCCCTCCCCTCTATCCCCCCCACCCCGAAATGTGACGCGCCATTCTTTTTTATAATTTTTTATCATGTATTATAAACAATCTTAAAGCTTAAAACAGATCGCATTGTTAGATTTCCTAATTTTAACAAAATCGCGTTATGTTGGTTCCAGATTCCACCACCAGGGTGCGCACTCTATTCCTAACAAAATTGTGAACGAAACTCCGTTAAACAACCTATCAGTAGATATATTACTCAAGAGTGTGGCAATCTTGATCAAAAATTTAAGCTATTTGCCGAAATTACTATTCGGAAATAGTGGTAACTAAACTTTTGACTTTTTTATATTTAATAAGTAGCATTTATCTCAGGACTCCGTCAAAAAACCCCACCTAAAACGGTAAGGAACGCTAAGGTTTAAAAAAAATTCTAGCGGCCTTCCCCCCCCCCCCCTCCTCCCGAAATTTTCGCACCATTCTTTTTTAAACTTTTTCTTATGTGTTATAAACTATCTTTAAAGTTTCGAACAGATCGCCTTGTTAGGTTTTCTACTTTAAATGAAATCGCGGTCTGTTAGTTCTATATTCGACCACCAGGGAGCGCAGTCTATTCAAAACAAAAGTGTATCTAAACGAAACTCCTTTATACAACCTATCCGAAGATACATTAGTCTAGGGGGTGGTAGTCTTAAGCAAGAATTCAAGATATTTGTGAAATTACTATTCGAAAATAGTGGTATGAACACTTATAAAATTTTTGATATTGAAAAAGTAGTAATTATCTCAGCCCGCCGTCAAAGAACCGCACGCTAAAGGTAGAAAACGTTAATGCTGCTATAAAAAATCACGTGACTGCCTTTAAAAAAAAGCATTTAATAGAAATAAACCAATTAGTGAAATAATAATTAATATCTCAGCTTGTAATTAAGATAATATTTTTTCGAATTTCTGAAAGGAGATTTTTTTTTTTTTTTTTTTGCATAGCCCTGTCCAAGTTTCGAATTTTTACGCCCCTTACATTCTAAGATGTGGTCCCCTTTTAAAACAGTACAAAATTCTTGGGAATCACTTTGTTTAAATTGTTAAATATATTATTTGAAAAAAAAGGTTTTAAAGCATTTTAGCACGTATTTTCATACCTACACCCTTGAAAAAAATTAATAACATACAGGAGATCCTTTAGTTTCGGAAAGCTCCGAAATTTCATAAAATTCAAAGTATCATAAATCAGTAAGTTTGGTTGTAAACGACTGAATTTTTTATAATACAACTTACACAAACACTTTGACAAACTTAAGGGTGAAAATACGGCTTAACTAACGAGAACCTTGAGTCACGTGGCTTTAAACCAAGAATGATAAGCTTAAAATGGAAAAGAGATGAAATTTGTTATTACCATTCATAAATAGTGCTCACCAAGAGCTGCAGATATAATATCAGTGTTTAGTTGGTAAACAAATGATTCGGGAAGAATGTCAAAAAAGGTCCCATTGAAATTGGACCATAATTAAGAAAATTCGGATCGGGGGGGAGGGGGGGTGTATAGGTGACGAATTGAAAAAGTACAGCTTAATAAACTAGTAACCCAAATAACTTGGCTCCTAAACTAAAAATATTACAATTTAACATAGAAAGAAAAAGGTTCTTATGCGAAATTTGACAGCAGTTCTGCCTTTAAAACAGTAAATTCGAAAGAATAAATATATATTCCTTTGAAGTTACTGTCAAAAATATCAATACAAAAGTTGGAGCACGATTGACCCTTACCAAAAAGAAGGAAGGCTAGAGACAGAAAAGCTTTCTAACGATATGTTATACGATATGGTTTGGAAGAAACAAAAAATATCCCCCCCCCCCCCGAGGGAGCACGTAAGCCCCAAACGGTCGGAGGGGCGACCTCAAAAGTATCTTTGGTAAAGGTTTCAAAATGTGGCTTTATAATAAAATAGAACAAGAATTGGACATTTTAAAAATTGCATGCAAATTTTGAACGGCCCTGTAAATTAAGATTAGCGAGGAAAAGGGGAGAGGGGGTGGAGAGATTAGAAGAGACGAACTTGAAAAATACAATATAATAAACTAGTAACCTGAATAAGTAGGCTTCTAAACAAAAGTATAACGATTTAACCTAGTGTTGAATTCAGGGGGTAGCCCGGGAGGACATCCCTCCCGGGACATTGAAATGTCCCTCCCGTAAGTTTTGAGATTTTATGCTTTTTAATGGACAAATGTGCACCCCCCCCCCCCCCCATTACGGAACTCTGAAATCCCCCCCCCCCCCCCCCAATCCCGACCGGAGTCGCATAAATCCCTCCCTGAGAAAAATAACTGCATTCAACACTGATTTAACCTAGAAAGTAAAAAAAGGCTTTTATACAAAATTTTACAGCAATTCTGGCACTAAAACAGCAAAATTGGAAGAATTGATTCAGCCCGAATCGTGGATCGACCGCGATGCAATTTGAATTGAAGTAAATCAAAGCATAACGATTCGACATTGCATCTAAAGAATTGAATGTAAATCAAAATATAACGATTCGACATTGCATCTTAAGAATTGAAGTAAATCAAAAAAGTAACGATTCTGAAGATCGCATCTGAAGATCGACATCGGCATCGAATCTGAACTGAATCGATTCACCGTTTCTGATCCAAGGGCAGAATCGATGCGTTCATCTTTTCTTGCTTTCTTTTGTCTTTAGAAAAATAAAGTGTTGTTTTCGTGAAAATTTTCGACTTCCGGTTTCTAAAGATTTATAGTGTTAGAACTTCTTGTCTGGAATACGATTTGACTATTTTTATAAATTTTTTGTCTGTCAGTCTGTCTATTTGTTTGTCTCTGACAAAAAAATTGTGAGCGGTCTATTTCAAGAACTAATGCATGGAATCTGTTGAAACTTTAGATTCAGTTAGACCTTCATATAAATTGGTGCTGATTACTTTTTGGTGAAAATCACTCAACAGGTGGCGCTGCTATGCTGCATTTTTCATGATTTCCGCAAGATTGCTATCGCAAGAACTAATGCACGAATATTCACCAAACTTCAGATTCAGTTTGACGTTGACATAAGTTGTTGAGGAATAGGTTTTGATGTAAATCTACCGGTAGGTGGCGCTGCTATGCTGCATTTTTCCCGAGTTTCGCAATAGCTCTATCTCAAGAACTAATACACGGATTTTCATAAAACCACATTCAGTTAGACGTTTGCATAAATTGCTGCTTATTATGTTTCGGTATAAATCGCCCAACAGGGGGCGTTGCTATGCTGATTTTATCAGCAGAGTTGAATTCAGACATTTTTCTCCGGGAGGGACAGTTCAGAGGGGAGGGGATTGGACTTTTGTACATTTTAATGTACAAAAAGCATAAGATCTCAAACTTTCTGGGGGGCATTTGAATGTTGCGCGGGGGGGGGGGGGAGGAATGCTACCCTCCCGGGCCATCCCCTGAATTCAACACGTTTTTCAGGATTTAAATAATGTTAGGGATAATATCTCAAGAACTAATGAACGAAATTTCATCAATTTTTAATGTACAAGAACGTATTGAACTCAGGGGGTGGCCCGGGGGTGGGTGACATTCTCCTCTTCCAGAAACACTCAAATGTCCCCCAGAAAGTTTGATATTATATGCTTTGTTGCGGGGGGAGGAATGTCATCCCCCCCGGGCCACCCCCTGAATTCAACACGTTTTTCAGGATTTAAACAATTTTAGGATAATATCTCAAGAACTAATGAACGAAATTTCATCAAACTTAATATTCTGTTACACAATGCCATAAGTTATCCATGATTAGGTTTTTGTGTAAATGATATAACAAATTGTGCTGCCATGCTGCTTTTATCAACAGTGTTGATTTCAGACATTTTTCTCCAGGGGGGATTTCTATGGTTCTGGAGAGGAACATTCTAGAGTTACGAGGGGGGAAGGATTGGACTTTCGTCCATTAAGCATAAAATCTCAAATCTCCCTAGGGGACATTTCAATGTTCCGGGGGGGGGGGGGGTCCACCCGTACCAGCTATCTGAATTCAACACTGTTTTTCAGGATTTACACAATGTTTGCGATAACATCTCAAGAAGTAATGAATGGAATTTCATCAAACTTAATATTCTGTTAGTCATTGACGTAAGTTGTTTTTTCTGAGTCTTTCGTGTTAATCATGTAATAGGCTGCGTTGCTATACTGCTTTTTTCATGATATTCATGATAGCCATATCTCAAAACTAATGCACGGAATTTAATCAAACTTCATATTCTGTTACACTGTCGTATAAACAGATCCTTATTAGGCTTGGGTGTATACTACCCAGCAGGTGTCGCTTTTATGCCCTTTGAACTGGGATTTTCCGTTGCGGACATCTAAGAGGGTGTGGGCCGAAATTCAATGATTTGTTAGAAAAATGGGATTCTTATATATATTTTTTAAATACACATATTTCAACGAACCTATACTTTTGGATCCTCATGATGGGTATAGGTTATTTAAATTTGACACTGTGATAGCGAATTTTGAAGTTTTAACATTTATGAGACAGAAGAAAGTTTTGGGATTGAACATGCAACTACTTGACCTTAAATTTTTGAAGGAAAATGAAAATGATATGACCTTTAGAGACATCGATTAAAAAATTTATAGTATCGATTAAATCGAGTTGGCCATAGTATCGATTAAATCGATTAAAAAAATCGAAATCGCCCATCACTAAGTCAAACTACGAAAATATTTGATAAAATAAGGGATTTATTAGATAATACACAAGAATTAGAGCTTGAGAATAGAAAATCACAGCTGGATCTTTTGAAACAGCAATTGAATGACAAAATGAAAACTTTAAAATCATTAAATTCTGAAATTGAACCACTGGTTCCAAGTACTGAATTTGAAAAAGAAATCGAGAAATCGGAATCTTATAATGAGAATATTATCGAATGGAAATATAAAATTTCCAAATTTTTAAATGATAACACAGTTACTCCTGAAACTAAACAAGATTCTTCAGACATTGAAAGTGATAGTAGTAGCAACAATAGTTTTCTACTAAAAAGTCAGAAAATTCTGAATCAAAATTTGATTAAACTTCCTAAACTTAATATATCTAAATATTATGGTGATTCGTGTTTATGGCTCGAATTTTGGAGTCAGTTTTCGAATGCGATTGACAATAATGAACATTTAACTCCGATTGATAAATTTTCCTACTTAAAGTCACTTTTGGGCGGAAGTGCTGCAAATACTATAGCAGGCTTTTCGCTGACTAAGGAAAATTATGCTCATGCTATAGAATTATTGAAAAATCGTTTTGGTCGTAATGACCTGGTAATAAATAGTCACATGACTAAACTGCTAAATTTGAAACCAGTACGAAATTCTAGTAACATTAAGGCTTTTAGAGATTTGTATGATGAATGCGAAATTCAAATAAGAAATCTTAATTCTTTAGGTGTTGCCTCAGGTTCATATGGGCACTTGTTATGTCCGATTCTTCTGAAACTTATTCCATCAGATATTGCACTAGAATTTAATAGAAAACGAATTAAAAACACTGACTGGGATGTTAATGAGCTGATAAATTTCATTAAAGATGAAATTGAATCTCGCGAGACCACTGTCCAATTAAACCATTTTGAAAAAATCCCTGAGAAGCAGGAAAATTATAAGAAAAATTATAAAAAATTCATTCCATCAGCTTCTGCCTTAACCACAAATATTAAAAATAACTGCATATTTTGTAATCAAACTGATCACGATACTGAAAAGTGTAAGTCTTTCACCATTCCGGAAATGCGAGAAAAATTAAAAAGGGAAGGAAGGTGCTTTAAATGCTTCCGTAAATTTCACATCGCGAATTTTTGTAAAATTTCGAATGAAAATTGCAAAGTGTGTGGTAAAACATATCATCATACTATACTTTGTAATTCTAATAAAAAAACAGAAGAATCAAAAAATTCAGGTAGTATTATTTCCTCCGTATCTCATTGCAAAGGCAATATAAATAATATCAGTAGAGAAGTAATATTGCAAACAATTCATGTAAAAGTGGAAGCGGGTGAAAATTCAGAAACTGCTCTTTGTTTATTTGACTCTGCTAGTCATCGAACTTTTATTACAGAAAATTTAGTTTCAAAATTAAAACCTGAGGTCATTAGAAAGGAAAAATTAATTGTCTATACTTTCGGTTCGAGAAAATCTGAAGAACGATGTTATGATGTCGTTAAGCTAAAGCTAATTCACTTGACGAATAGAAAACGTAGTATAATAATTGAAGCATTAGTCACACCGCTAATAACTAATTCTTTGATACAAATTCCTCCTCTTCCAATCAAAATTAAGAGAAAACTTTCCAAATTTCGTCTTGACAGGTGGGAACATTTGGAAAATAGTGATGTTGATATATTAATAGGAGCTGATTATTTATATCAAATTAATGACAAAACATACCCCATAAATAAATCATTGTTCGTCTGTGAAAATTTATTTGGGCATTCCCTCTGCGGGACAATTGACGTAAATAAAAATAGTGAGAGTAAGCAAGCTGGGGTCTTGTCCACTCAGGTTATGAAACCTATTCAAAATGATTTGAAAACATTGTGGGAGTTAGAAACTTTAGGGATGAACACTGAAGAAAATATTTCTGAATTAGATAAAGAGATAATCGAAAAATTCAAAAACAATTTGCATTTTCTTGAGCACCGATACGAAGCTAAATTGTTATGGAAAGATGATAGAAGAGATTTAGGAAGTAATTATAACAATGCTAGAAACCGATTTATTAACTTAAATCGAAAATTGCTTAAAGATAAGGAATTATTGCAGAAATATAAAGAAATTGTGATTGAACAGGAATTAAATAACATAGTGGAAGCATGTTCTAATAAAACTGTAGATAGCGGTTATTTTATGCTCCACCGACCTGTCTTGCGAGATGATAAACCCACAACTAAAGTTAGAATGGTATTCGATGCTTCCTCAAAAGAAAATAGCAAATCATTAAATGATTGTTTGTACGGTGGCCCAAATTTGAACCCCGATTTATTAGAAATTATTATTAATTTCAGAAAATTCAATACTGCGTTTTGTGCAGATATTGAAAAGGCCTTTCTTCAAATTTCTGTAGCTGAAGAAGACCGAGATTACCTTAAATTTCTTTGGTTCGATAATGACACAAACAACTTTTTCAAAATTTTAAGGTTTAGACGTGTACCATTTGGCGTTACATGCTCACCATTTATTTTGGCTGCCACAATTAAACATCATATAAAGAAATATCGAGATCAACATCCAAATGTTGTATATATGTTAGATAATTCCCTCTATGTCGATGATTTAATTTCCGGATCAGATTTAGATAACGAAGCTTATTATTTATCAGTTACAGCTTCTGAAATTCTTAAAGAAGCTGGGATGAATTTGAGGAAATTAAAAACAAATTTTATTAAACTTAGGGAAATGTGGGAATCTGGTAACTTAGGTATAAGTGAGGAAAACACAGGTAGTATCTTAAAAGTGCTTGGACTGATATGGAATACTGAATCTGATATTTTGATGTTAGATGCGCAGCCCTTTGAAAAATATTACATCGATGATCCCACGAAGCGAACAGTTCTTAAAATGTTACTGAAAATTTATGATCCATTAGGATTTGTAAATCCATTTGTAATACGTATTAAAGCCTTGTTGCAAGAAACATGGCAAAGAGGTTTAGAGTGGGACAATAAATTACCTGAAGATTTGAAATGCGAGTGGAATACTTGGTGTTCAGAAGTTGTACATTTACGCACATTTGAAATAACCCGAAAATATTTTCCTAATATGATAAACATTTCTGAAAATTCACAAATTCACATATTCTGTGATGCTAGTCCCAAAGGGTATGGAGCAGTTGCTTATTTGCGTTCCATTTCATTAACTGGCGAAATTCAAACAAGTTTTGTTTGGAGTAAATGTAGAATAGCCCCCCTCAAGAAGTTAACTATTCCACGGCTGGAATTGATCAGTGCAGTAGTTGCCGCTAGAATGTGGAAATATTTAAAACAAAAATTACATATTTCGAATTTAAATATAAAGTTATGGTCGGACTCAGAAATAACTATTTGGTGGATTAAGGGTTCTACTACAAACTGGAAACCCTTTATTTCCAATCGTGTAACCGAAATTCAGTCATTGACAGATCCAAAGGACTGGAATTATTGTCCCGGAAAAGAAAACCCTGCAGATCTGCTTACGCGAGGGGAAAACTTATCGAATTTAATGGGTAATAATGTATGGTGGTGCGGCCCACCTTGGTTATCACTATCAGAAGATATGTGGCCTTCAAAAAGGGCTATAGAAATGGTTCCCGAAGCTTTTAATGAAATGAAAGCAAAACCAAATTTAACATTATTGTGTAACGAATCAAACTCTATTCCTAAGCCAGTATTTGATATGGCAAAGTTCAGTAGTTTAAATCGCGTGTATAATATTACTGCTTGGATAATGCGTTTTATTCATAATGCCAATTCGGAAAACCCTAAAATTTTAGGACCTTTAACTACCTCAGAAATAGAAACAGCAGAAAAATACTGGATTAAACAAACTCAGGAAACTTCATTTAAAGTTGAAATAGAAGCACTTAAACAAAAAAACCACTTAATAAAGATTCTTCTTTGTACAAGCTTAATCCACAATTCGATGAAAATTACTTACTTGTTTTATCCGGAAGACTTCAGTTTTCTGAAGTTACAGAGCAGGAAAAACATCCGTGGATACTTCCTAATAAATCTTATTTTGTAAAATTACTAATTAAGGATGCTCATGAAAGAATGTACCATTTTGGTGTAGCTGTCACTTTAGCTCACCTTCGTGAAGGTATTTTATATTAAAGGGAAGAAGATTTGTAAAATCCGTCTTAAGATCGTGTATGATATGTCGAAAACTTAATGCTAATTCCTGGAAAGGTGGAAATAGCACCTTTACCGAAAGATAGAATTATCAAAACACCAGTTTTTTGAAACCTCTGGTGTCGATTTTGCCGGTCCGATTATTATAAAACTTCTGAAGGCACTGGGAAGGCTTATATTGTCGTATTCACATGTGCTGTAACCAGAGCGATTCATCTAGAGTTAGTCACCAATCTAAGTACTGAAACCTTTATCTTAGCACTACGAAGATTTTTCTCTAGGAGAGGTTTCTGCAAAATAATGTACAGTGACAATGCCAAGACATTTTCTAAGGCTGATTTGGTGTTAAAAGATGCTTGGGAAAGAATTTCTAAGCAAGAAATTTTTGATTACTTGAGAAAGAATAAAATAATATGGAAGTTTATAATTCCCAGGGCTTCCTGGTGGGGCGGCTTCTGGGAAAGGATGGTCAGATCAGTTAAAACACCTTTAAAAAGGGTTCTAGGAAAAACTTGTCTCCGTTATGAAGAGCTAGAAACAATACTTACAGAAATTGAAGCGGTGATTAAATTCACGTCCCTTATGTTATCTCTACGAAGAAAATGCTGAACCATCACCTTTAAACGCCATCTCATTTTTTAGTTGGTAAACGATTAATGTCCTTACCTTCTTATGGATTACCAGTCTGTACGCAAAAGAAATCCAATAAGATTTTGTTGAACGAGAAAATATAAATATAAGCAACAAATTACTGACCACTTTTGGAAAAGGTGGAGAAACGAATATTTGTTAGAACTTAGATCTGCTTTTCAAGTGAAAAACATAAATTCATCGCCTCAGTTCAAAGTTAACGATATAGTGATAATTCATGATGAAAAGCTCCCAAAACATATGTGGAAGTGTGGTCGTGTTAAAGAACTCATATTTGGTCGTGACTCTAAAATCAGATCATGTGTATTACAGACTGCAAAAGGCGATCTTAAACGACCTGTGCAATTGCTATATAATCTTGAATTGGACTTAGTGGACTAAAAAGACACTAAAACTCTTACACTAAAAATAAGAACTATTATCGAACATTTAATTTGTTTTGTTACTCATATTTACCCTTATTATTGTTTAATTTTCATACAATTCATGTGTTTTATTTTCTTTCGTAGATTGCAGCATTCTTATTATTTTTGCTTTTATATCTGTAGCTGTATGTAAGTATGTATCTGAAAATTTGTCATGTATGTAAGTATAATTCTTATGTTTATTAAATTGTTTAATATAGATGCTGAACTAAGTGTTCAGCCCGGGGCAGGATGTTGAGAATGCCAACTTGGCGATGCTTGCCATTTTCTGTTAGTCGGCATTGTGGCCAACCCCCTTTTTTATTGTTTTCCGATTTTCTTTTCAGTGTAGATGTAAAGTTTGTTTTGACCGGTCTGACGGTAATAATGGAACTCTCAAATGAGAGTAATAATAATATTAATATACCATATTTGTAAATAAAATGTACATAGTTGTTTTTTAAGAAAGAAGTTTAATTTGAACTGTAGAGTGTGTTTACTTATTCAAGTTACGAATTTTATTTACAATATATTAGAACTAAGTTATGAAGACGTTTTTATTCTTCGATGCATTATGGAATAATTTGGATTTACCGAACCTGCAGTCTCAATGACAACGCATCACATAGATACTGAGATTTAAATTTTAAAAGCAAAATGTAGATAACATTGCAAGATGAAACTCTTGAAATAAAATTTTTATTACAAGCATTGTTTGAACTTGCAATCTAGTATTTCTTGATGTTGATAAAATTATGTAATTTTGATATGAAATTCTATAATATGGAAAGTTTCGATTTAGGCAATATTTGAAGAAATGTTGTAGATTGAAAAAGTATCTGATAACAAGAGGTGACCACTGTTGGAGAGAAGGTAGAAGTACATCTGCTTCTATATTTATTTATTTTTTAAACCTTGAACAAGAACTTTGAGAGGACGTGTGTGTGTGTTTGTAGGGGGGGGGGGGGGGGGATACAAAAACTAGAAAATAGGAATTCTGCTTTTTCAGAATTTAGTGTCGCTGCCGATTAAAAAAATTATGCATATAAATATAGATAGTACAAAACATATTTCAGTTTTAAGACTTAAAACGCTTTTGTTTCATACACACGAACACACGCTTTTATTTTATGTAAAATAACGTCACCCGCATGGCCACATCCGCGAATGTTATGAACATTTATAATCCAGTCTTAAACAACATCTACAGAAAAGTATGCATATGGCATCACTATTGCAGAATAATACACAAATCCAGCAAAATGTGATGTCGCCATTCAAGAAATTTGACAAAAAACAAAATCAGCTACCTACTGATTGGTAAACGGAAAAAAAGTGACAGGAAAAAACGGGACCGGAAAAAATGTGACAAGGAAGTGTTAAATATTGAACTTGTCGATAAATAAATGCTAAAAACTAAAGTAAAGTTTTTCCACTGTCAGTTTCTTACAGCGTAGGGGGGGGGGGGGGGGGCAGAGTTAATGGGTGAGTTAGACAATTCTAAGATTTGGTCCAAGAAAACAAAATTTTAACATTTCATTAAGAGAAGTTTAACATGACTTCTACAAGGGACAAGCTGGTGCTTTCTACGGGGCGGGGGGGGGGGGGGGGATTAAGGAAATACAATTTATAGATTCTTTCAACTGCAGATTCGCGAACGCGAATCCAAATATTTTTCGTCGATGTCTACGAATGCTAATATTGAAAAAAATTGAAAATTCGCTTACGATAATTCTAATTAACACCACTACTTGATATTTGATATTCGCGAACGGTAATACCAATATTTTCCGTTGATGTTTAGGAATGCTATTATAAAAAAAAAAATCCTGAATATTCGCATATGAAAATTCACATTTACACCCCTATTTAATTTGGACATTATGTGAATAAGAATGCTTTCCATTGATAATTAGAATGCAAATATTGAAAAAATGTTGTGACTGTTCGCATACGAGAATGCTCGTTTACATAACAACTTGTTTTTCGACTTACGCATCTATAATATCATATAAACTTCTTTTTTTTTTTTTTTTTTTTTTTTTTTTTTTTTTTTTTTTTTTAAAGAAGTTAGTTATAATAGATTCGATTGGAAAGTTTTATTTTTATTATTTTTATTTTATTTAACGCTATTTGAATCTTTTGTTTATTAACATAAAATTATATTAATAATAATAATAATAAAAGTTTTTAGACTTTCTTAATCACTTATCAATTTATAATTTTTTATGTCCTAATCAGTGGCATTAGTATTTTCAGATATTAACAGAACAAATAAAGAAAAAATAATAATAAGTAAATATCTTTGTTAAGATATGCCTAAAATTAGAAATTAGCATAGTTTGTTACTTTTCTTTTCTTTCTTTCCTTTTTTTTTTTTTTTTTTTTGTGATATTAAGCAATTGATTGAAGTCAAAATTTTTGCAATTTTTGGTTTCATCATGGAATTTCCAGATATATTATTCTAAACATTTAAACTAAACAAAATAAATTAAAATAAACATTTCTATAAGATACTGGAATCACGGGAAAAAAATCGCACATAGGAAAAAACAAATCGGATAAAAGACCACGGGAAAGTATTCTATTTATTAAGTTGTATACATAACAGAAAATATAATATGAAGTTTGTTTTTTAAGGAATTTAATATATATTTTAAAACATAGTAAACCTTATATATATATTTTTAACGACATGAAGGCCATATTTAAATAAACAATTAAAACTAAAGTGCAGTTTTTCCACTGTCAGCTTTTTACAGCGTAGGGAATGGTGGGGAGGTACTGAGTTAATGGGTGACTTAGACAATTCTAAGATTTGGTCCAAGAAAACAAAATTTTAACATTTCATTAAGAAGTTTAGTATGACTTCTACAACGCACAAGTTAGTGCTTTCTACGGAGGGGGGGGGGGGGGGGGGTATTAAGGAAATACAATTTATTGATTCTTTCAATTCGCTATTGATAGCTTATATACAAGCAAAGATGTTTTATATATTTATAAAACTTTAATCAATAATGATTTTTGGGTACAGTGGAGGGCGGAGGGGAAGGGAAAAATTACGTAAACAGCTTGTAAAGGGAATAAAATAAAGACGAAGAGAGGAGGCATTTTCTTTAGAGGAATTTTTTCATTATACTGCTTTTTAGCTCGCAGGTTATCAAAGCCCAAGGGCTAATGTGCACGCAGGTTCTGTATGTATGTATGTATGCACTTACGTCTGTATGTACGTAATGCGATAACTCTTGACAGAAACATCCGATTTGCTTCATTTTTTTCCCAGGTTCATTCTGATAAGGCGCTTCCCTAATTAGTTTTGGGGGTTATTGGTTAACAGTAAAGGGGGGCTACTCCCCCCACCTTAATTTAGATAAATGGGTTTTTCATGCAGAATTATTCGATTTGCTCCAAATTTGGTATACCGATTTATTATGTTAAGGAGCTTCCATGATTAGTTTTGGAGGTTCATTAGTTAAATATAAAGGGGGGGAGGAGCTAGCCACCCCCTTGATTTAGATAAATGGGTTTTTCATGCAGAATTATTAGATTTGCTCCAAATTTGGTATGCTGGTTTATTATGTTAAGAAGCTGCCTTGATTAGGTTTGGAGGTTCATTAGTTAAGTATACACGGGGGAAAGGGGGCTAGACCCTCCCCCTTAATTTAGATAAATGGGTGTTTCATGCAGAGTTATTCGATTTGCACCAAATTTAGTATACCGGTTTATTACGCTAAGGAGCTACCTTCATTAAATTTGGAGGTTTATTGGTTAAGTATGAAGAGGGGGCGGAGGCTAGTCCCCCCTTAATTTAAATAAATGGGTTTTTCATGCAGAATTTTTCGATTTGCTTCAGATTTGATATATCGGTTTATTCCGATATGGCGCTTCCTTCATTAGGTTTGGAGATTCGTTGGTTAAATATAAAAGGGGGAAAGGGGGCAAGTCCCTCTTCTTAATTTAGATAAATGGATTTTCATGCGAAATTATCCAATTTATATTATTTTTTTCTATGTTCATTCTGATAAAGAGCTTTCCTGATTAGATTTGGAGGTTCATTAGTTAAGTATAAAGCTTAATTTACCGATAGGGTTTTTTCATGCAGAATTATCTGATTTGCTTCAAATTTGCCATATCGGTTTATTATGTTAAGGAGCTTCCCTGATTAGATTTGGAGGTTCATTGGTTAAGTATAAGGGGTGGGCGGAGGCTAACCCCCTTCATTTATTTTTTGAGGTGCATTATTCTTTGAAAGTTATATTTTACAAGATTATATTATACTGTTATATTTTACAAGAAAACCCTATTGTTCCGTTTGCCCCTATGTCCCATTAGCCCCCAGTCTCCCCTATATGTATTTTTTCTCAATATTTGTTATCTGGATTTTTTGTTATATTGATAGCATGAACTACGGGTGACATGAACAAAAATTTAATTCCCCTTGAGGTTCATGTTAACGAGGTTTGACTGTATTCACTTATCTTTATGTACCTAAACTTAATTTGGTAGGCAGAAAAAAAAAACGCATGGGAAAATTAAGATTTATATTTCTGATCAATTCTGTGGAAACTGATCGAGAAAAAATTCTGGAAATGTCCATACATATAGGAATAAAAAATATTTCGTAATGGTATTAGCGAACGTGGAAATGGAAAATATGAAACTTAGCAATTAAATAATACATTAACCCTTTATGTGACGACAGTTCTTCAAAATACCATTAAAATAACTGTTTATAAAATTCATTTAATACATCGATTAGTAGTAATACAGTTTAGAATGAGTTACAGACGCTTTGCTCTATCATGTTCGAAAGCATTATTGGTTGCACAAAACAAAAGTATTTTTAAAATAATGATTTCTTTGCCTTTGCATCTTTTCAGCTTTCTTGATGTTGAAAGATTGGGGGGGGGGGGGGGGATTCTGTTGTAAGAACATGACATTTGTACATTTCCTAAATCTACAACAAGGTTAAAACAATGTGAGTTCTTAAATTATTGCCCCTCCAGTGGCCGAGAGGTTCTGCTCTCGAAGCTGGTAGACGGGAGGTGCTGGGTTCGAACCCAATCGCACCCGTCGGCCTAATCGTTTGGAGTTTTCGTGGTTTGCTTCGAACCATGGATTTCCATGCGTAAATACGGGTTAGGTTCCATTAGAAAGACCCTCAAGGAGGGCACCCCCACCTTTTGGGCCCATATCCCTCGTGTTGATAATTGGCCGTCATAAACACAACCAACCAATCTCTTAAATTATTATACATCATCTGCAATAGTTAAGCAAAAAATAATTCAGTCTTTAAACTTGTGAGGTCTCTAGAAATGTAGCATATGGCACTTCAGGGAATATTTAAAAAGGATAAATACAGCTGAGTATTTGCACCAATAATCCGGTTCAAAGTTATTCATTATACGCTATCTCAAATTGTGTGAAATATCTAAAATCAACACCATTACCTATTATTTACATGAAAATATCTCATAAAATACGATGGGTGGCACGTAAAAATTTCACAGAAGAAACAGCCCTTTTATTATACATTATTCGTCTGTCAGATTAATATCATTCAACAAAAACCATTCTGGAAAACTAAGGTTTATCTTCTATCACTTTCAAATATGTATATTGAATTGAGCTGTAAAATTCCAATGTATTTTTCGTCAACATAATACCTGTCTATCATTCTTTTAAAACTACAATCTGCAAAACGCCTGTTGCAATCAAATAGAAAGCAAAATATTTTGAATGATTGTCAATCAATAATAAGAGGAACCACTCTCTTTGTTGAAGGATTAAGAATTTAACCTGGAGGGTCCCATGCTTCGAAAGCATGATTTTTCGTTAAAGTTCAAAATTTGGGTACATTTTTTCTTAATAGCCATATTTAGTTTGAAATGTTTTAATTTTATTCAATTATATATTTTTAATAAGCTATAGATTTTCTTTTACATATGTATATGAGGGTGAGACTCCATACATAACTCACAACTCACTTTTAGGACGAACACTGACATTTATTGAGACAAACACACAAACAAAAAATACAGATATAAACACTCTTCTCGTTCTTTAATTAGCTTAAAGTCTATAATTCAGGACGTCGTCGAATATTTCTGAGATTTTCTTACGTCGTGTAAATATTCAATCTTATTTCACCGAAATATGTTCTGTTCTTTTTTAACAAAACCCTGCGTCGTAAAAACTCATTTCGTTCTCTTTACTTCTTCTGCATTTCCACTTCGCACAGCTTCGTTAAGGCTCGTTTCCTTTTTAATCTCGAAGCGGAAAATACGGGGACACTCAGTCTGATGCAGGTGTTGCTTGCGAAATTCTCCACAAGCGGCCGTCCTGACATCTGGAGCTGCCGCAGCGACATGTGGTAAAATATCTGAAAAACAAAAACCAGGAACTGTTCTTAGGGGAAAAGAAAAAAAAATTAATCTGCACATCATAGTTGAAGTAGCGTAACATCGTATAGAGATTTCTTTGAAAGCAGTGACTTGTAAAATGTTTATAGGACACAGAAAGAAAAGATTAAAAAAAAATTTTTTTTTTTTTTTTAAGTTTCAGTTTTCGTCAGGCCAAGGTTTCATGTATTCAGCACAGGAGCTAGTATTTATCGGTCCTTCAGTTGATGAGATTTTCGTTACGTCGTAGGTGTCGTTAGACTTCACTTTGATTACTTTATACGGACCTAAGAATTTAGATTTCAACTTTAAACCTGGTCCTTGCTGGTTTCTCTTAATTGCTACAAGGTCACCAAGCTTGTACTTACGGGGTTTCTTACGTCGTAAATTATAGTGCTTGCGATTTTCTTGTTGAATTTCCAGAATATTCTTCTTGGCTTCTTTACGGAGCTCTTCTCTGTCTTTCATGAATTGTTCTTCGACTGCACTGTTTAAGAGGTCAATAATTTGTACATCTTCTTTCTGTTTCATTTTTGTACCAAATAATATTTCAATATCAGTAAAATTCATAGACGATGGCATAAAACTTTGAACTGGAAATTGCTGTTGTTTGTCAAAATCTGATAATTCAGTGTTATTACTTGAAGTCATATTATTTGAAGGCAGTTCGGGTTCCGAGTCGGTGTCACTTTCATTTTATATAATATTATTTTGTAGTAAGGTCAAGTCTGAAAGGTATGTAACTAACGGGTTGCGAGATCGTTTAAAGATCCCTCATTATCAATACAAAGTAGATTGCACACTGTAATCAGATCATTTAAGGAAAAATCAGTTTGAACTTTGGTTATTTTATTTTTGAATTCGGTGCTGTCGGTTTGAAAACCAAAACCAGTAAAATCACGTATTCTCTTTCTATTAGAGCGATCACCGTCAGCATCAAATAGGAATTTATGCAGCAATTTAATTTTATGCGTTCGTTCGTTTTTAAATGCAACTTCCAGTTCAGGTATCTCAACTAACTTCATAATCAAAATAATAATAATGAACTCACCGTTAGAATAATATCCGGCTTGAATATGTAGGATGAATAACTCTAATTAATCATATTGGTGGGTTAACTGTCACTTCTGACACCAATTTATGGGGGTGAGACTCCATACATAACTCACAACTCACTTTTAGGACGAACACTGACATTTATTGAGACGAACACACAAACAAAAAATACAGATATAAACATTCTTCTCGTTCTTTAATTAGCTTAATGTCTATAATTCAGGACGTCGTCGAATATTTCTGAGATTTTCTTACATCGTGTAAATATTCAATCTTATTTCACCGAAATATGTTCTGTTCTTTTTTAACAAAACCCTGCGTCGTAAAAACTCATTTCGTTCTCTTTACTTCTTCTGCATTTCCACTTCACACAGCTTCGTTAAAGCTCGTTTCCTTTTTAATCTCGAAGCGGAAAATACGGGGACACTCAGTCTGATGCAGGTGTTGCTTGCGAAATTCTCCACATATATATATATATATTTAGCCAGGCCTTTACGTTTAAAAATGAATCGGAAAATTTGTCAAAGTTTCGCGTTGTTGAGTAGAGAATCTGAGAACCGCCTAAATGTATATATCTTTATTTTCGGTTGTCCGATTCCATGACATTTTTAACTTAATTTCGTTATTTGTTTTTTGAACCGGAAGACGAACCAAATTTAATGCCTCCCCCTTCTACCCGGGAGCCCAGGGTATACGCCCCCTAGCTTCCCTCTAGTTTAAACCCTGAGGTCATGTAAAGTTAGTTAAACAGTATTACCAAATCTAATCGTATGTAATATATTACCCTCTCTTTAAAACAATTTAATTGTTTGATAGGAAACAAAATATTAATAAAATTAAATAAATTATAAATAACTATTAGTTATAATATTAAAACTTATGGAATTATATTAAGACTTTTTTTAAATGATAATTGCTTGTGAATTAATTATTCAAATTATTAATTTAAAGACTCACTAAACAAAAACATACTCAAAATCTCAATTTTTCGTTTTTTATATACAGTAAAACCTCCCTGCGATCACGTTCCGTTCCAATGAAAATGGGTCGCTCCGAGAGGTGGTGCTATCAATGCCTATCAATTTCATTTATTTGAAGAATCGCAACAATTATTAAAAGATTTTTTCCCATAGACCATAATGTAACTGTATACTTTTGTGTATCCGAATAAACGAGCTATAACGGCTATATCAGTTGGTGACATATTAATAAACCTCAATAAAACATATCAATGTCATGGAAATGGAAGTACAGTAAAACCTCCCTAAAGCGAGCACGTTCCCTTCCAATAAAAAATGCTCGTTTCGAGAGGTGGTCTCTTAATGGAGGTCATGTTTAAATCTAGATTTTCATCGTAGAAAAAGGTAACAATTAATTTTACTAAAATTTATTTATCACATTAGGAAAATACATGAAAATTTAAATATCAAAACAAAAGTTAATTACATAAGTTAATTACTGCAGAGTTTAAAAAATGAATACATTGACGTTTGCTTTGATTTTACGGTTTTATCTTTTATAACTTTTATTTCCAAGTTCTTTCAAAATTCATTAAATAAATGCAATTTTTTTGAACGGGTACAAATAATGACGATTTCATTAATTTATCTATTTCTTTGAGAGTTTCCTAACAGAATTGGGCAGGGGAGTTTATTGACCGTCATTCTTAATTTGTCATCAGAGTTAAATTCATTGCCTAAAAAAACACAAAAGGGTTTAAACACTTAAGAGTTACCGGAATAGTAATAATAAAAAAAATTCTAAACTTAGTTTAGAAGTTTGGTGGATAATGCTCTCTCCGGAATTATTTTTCTAATAAAACCTTCTTCAAGCGACCAGAATAAACGGAATTTATTTCATTTTCTTTAAAGAAATGGGTCGCTCACGGAAGGAGTTCAACTGGGATGGTCTCTGAATGGAGGTAAAATTAGTATTGAGTCTATGGGAATAAATTTCGTTCCATGAAAAAAAGGTCGTTCAGGGAGGTGGTTTGAAAAAAATTGAATTTCCGTGTATAAGTCGAGCCACATTTCTGATAGTATGTTGAAAAATTATTTGTAATCGAGGATAAAAAAAATTATTAAATTTTCATTAATAATTTTTACTAATGTAAACTTTTTACGTTTCTAATTAGACTTTTTTAATTCAACGTTTTAAAAGTATGTAAAACCGAAGAAGGTTAAACTATTTTGAAACCTATTCATATAAATTCAATGATGCTTAAAAAGAAAAAATTCTTTAAAAAAGTTATTCAAGCCTTATTTACGAGAGTAAACAACTTCTTAAACTGCTAAAATATAGTACTTTTCTTATTTTAGGACTTTTACAGAACAATTACAGGGACATTATCATTGAGCTTTTTTTTTGTCAATCACAGGGAAATGACTGTTGTCCGGTTTTATCTCTCATGTGATTACTTAAGCCTTTTTTTTTTTTTTTACTTCCTCGTGTATAAGTGGAACCTCCCATTTTCAACTCCCAAATTTTGTCTAAAATTCTTCGACTTATACACGAGTATATATGGTATATCTATATATACGAGTATATACGATATTACTTACCAATACGGTAAGTAAGAAAAATTAAACATTTCTGAAATTGCTTCCGTATTAATTGCCAATGTATTTGTTCTGCTACTTAAGGGATCTCAGGACTTTTAAAAGTTTCAAAATTTTAATATTTTTATATGTTAAATTCCTATCTTTTCTGAACATTTTGATATAATTATTTCTTTGAAATTCCCATTAGAACAGAAGTTGTGGCTTTTAGAATTATAACCGCCCAATAGCTGAAGCGGCGTTTCCGAAACTTTGAAGTCATTTTTCTCCAAATGACGTTTTTGGGCATAACACGCACGATATCTCAAACTGTTGAATATTTTTTCATGACATATTTAAAACATATATTTCATGTTAGTCTGTTTAAACTGAACCTAAAATTACATTTTTATTGCTCAAAGAAACATTTTTTTATATGTTTATACTGTTGAAATTTGCATTAGCCAAATACAACTTTAATACCAAAACAAAGGGTAACAAGGGGCCTTAACCATTTATACCAAGTTACCTTAACCATTTATAGCCAAATACAACTCCTTAGCATAATAAACCGGTATACTAAATTTGGTGCAAATCGAATAACTCTGCATGAAAAACCCATTTATCTAAATTAAGGGGGGTCTAGCCCCCTTTCCCCCGTGTATACTTAATTAATGAACCTCCAAAACTAATCATGGAAGCTCCTTAACATAATAAATCGGTATACCAATTCTGGAGCAGATCGAATAATTCTGCATGAAAAACCCATAGTAGCCTCCCTATACTCTTAACCAACAACCCCCAAAACTAATCAGGGAAGCGCCTTATCAGAATGAACCTGGGAAAAAAATTAAAGCAAATCGGATGTTTCTGTCAAGAGTTATTGCGTTACGTACATACAGACGTAAGTGCATACATACATACATACAGAACCTGTGTGCACATTAGCCCTTGGGCTTTGATAGCCTGCGAGCAAAAAGCAGGATAATGAAAAAATTCCTCTAAAGAAAATGCCTCCTCTCTTCGTCTTTATTTTATTCCCTTTACAAGCTGTGTACGTAATTTTTTCCCTCCCCCTCCGCCTTATAAAACATCTTTGCTCATATATAAACTATCAATAGCGAATTGAAAGAATCAATAAATTATATTTCCTTAATACCCCCCCCCCCCCCCTCCGTAGAAAGCACTAACTTGTCCGTTGTAGAAGTCATACTAAACTTCTCTTAATGAAATGTTAAAATTGTATTTTCTTGGACCAAATCTTAGAATTGTCTAACTCACCCATTAACTCTGCCCCCCCCCCCCCCCCCTACGCTGTAAGAAACTGACAGTGGAAAAACTTTACTTTAGTTTTTAGCATTTATTTATCGACAAGTTCAATATTTAACACTTCCTTGTCACGTTTTTTCCGGTCACCTTTTTTCCTTTTCACGTTTTTTCCTTGTCCCGTTTTTTCCGCTCTTGTTTTTTCTGTCACGTTTTTTCCGGTCACCTTTTTTCCTAGATTCCTAATGATTCACATGCCTTCATTTGTCTGCAACATTAATATAGATACTTAAAATAAAATATAATTTATAATAGCTCCATGTTTCATCAGAAATCATTCATTTATTATATTTTTTCAAAATATCACGTATTTTATTTTATTTTTTCAGTTGTTATAGGAAATGGCAACAAGAAGACATAATGCAAAAGATATCTGAAAGTACAAAAAGATATCTACTATTTTCCAACTATTTTTCCTTTATTTCTACAGAAATGGAGTACTTCTGTTGTCAACATTAAAGGAATGACGTTAAAAACTACAATAATAATAATATCTCAAAAATGAATTGAGATATAGTTTTCAAACAAATTGCATTTAAAAGTACTTTTTTCCCTTATACGTCGGTTTTGCGATGCTTAGAAATTAAAAAAAAAATTGCAGTAGAGATTATCCTATTTAACCGTACAATGATGCATCTGTTTTGTTTTATGGCTGGCTTATATAACGGAACGTTATTTTTTAGAGACGACACTTTAATTGCTGCCCGAAAGAAATAGCATATCGGGAACTAAAAATTTAACACAAAAATTAATTGCGTAATTTAAAATGTAAAATTCTTTATAGAGTAAAATTTTTTTTTTTTTTTTTTTTTTTTTTTACAGTGAATAACAAAGAAACTATATTGAATTACAAATACAAACATTTCAAAATATATGGCATCCACTAGGAAAATTCTAATTATGCTCTTACATAATAATTCTAGCATGTACAACAGAAATAATAACGTATGTCTTAAAATGAGAGAAAGCGTAGAAATATTTGAAAATAGATATGAATTATGGACTTTTTGGTTTTTTGAACAAGGCGTCCGTAAATAAAAGATTTTTTTAAATGAAGCATCTGTATCTTTATATACAGCGTTTAAAATTTATTTATCAGGTATTAGAAATACCGTATATACTCGCCAACCCCCCCCCCCCCCCCCCCTCCCCAAATTCTTAAGCTACATTTTGAAAAAAATTGAATTTTCGTGTATAAGTCGAACCACATTTCTAGTAATATGTTGAAAAATGATTTGTAATCGAGGATAAATATATATATATAAATTTACTTAATTCGTTTTATATTAGCTTATTTTGAAATGTTGTTACACGTGTCTACGTCATCAAATTATTTTTATTTCGACGTTTTATTTGTATTTTTCTTAATGTTGTACTAATTTATTTGTTTTTTTTGTTATTTAAAATAAAAATTATGTCAATTTGTATAATTTGGCGAGTGGTTTGGCGATTTATATAATTTGGCGAAATTGGTCGACGGGATAATCAAGTAGTACCGCAGCGGATTTGGCTTTAAAATTCCCCAATCAAAGAGAAATGAATAGAAATCCGTTTATAGAGAGATCGCCACTGTTTTTTAAATTATAATTCAATCTTCCGAAATCTTTTTAAAGCCGATCAAATTAGCGTAGTTTTAGAGTCTGCGGTGTCTGAACGGGGGTTGACGAGCGTAGCTCGTAGGGGCAGAGCCCCCTAGTATATATAAATTTTCATTAAATTAGTAAATTTTTTTACGTTTCTAGTCAGACTTTTTTTTAATTCAACGTTTTAAAACTGTATAATTATGTAAAAGCGAAGAAGCTTAAACCTCGGCTTAAACTATTTTTAAACCTATTCACATCAATTCTATGGCACTTAAAAAGAAAAAATACTTTCAAAAATCTATTCAAGCCTTATTTACAAGGGTAAACAACTTCTTAGACTTCTAAATATAGTACTTCTTTGTATTGTAGGACTTTTATTACAGATATCTAGGAGCATTCTCAAGCTGAACTCTTTTTAAAAAGGGGATTAAAATGTTGAAAGGAATGTCCCTGTAATGAAGGGGATTCTGTCCCAAGAGAAAATGGATGCAGAACAATTACAGGGACATTATTGTTGAGCTTTTTGTTGTCAATCACAAGGAAATGACAATTGCTCGCTTTTATCGCTCTTCGCTGATTATCTGCGATTTTTTTTCTACCTCGTGTATAAATCGACCCCCACTTTCAACCCACAAATTTTGTCTAAAATTCTTCGACTTATGCACGAATATATATGGTACAGTCGGCCCCACTTAATCGGGTAACGGATAATTTCATACCCCGCTTATATGCATAAAATGCCGTGGAACAGAAACGAACCCCATAAGGATAATGTTAAATGTACTCGTTTTACCGCATAACAATCCCCGGTTAATTGCATAAATATCTCCAAACTAGTAATCCGGATTTTATGAATTTTTCTTATAGTGATGAATGGGAAGAAAGGAAGACCTTTTTTGTTGTTGTTGGTGTATAGCAATGATTTGCTATATTTACAATTGAAGAACAGAAACCGTCGTGAAAGAAGACTTTATTATCTTATTTCTAGGAAACGCATGGAGTGTTGAATTTGGACAATTATGTTTTTCTTTTAAAGCTTGTCGTGCATACAGTCACAGTGTCTCAAGATGCTGGGGGTACTTTTTGGAAAATCCTGGAATCGGGGGGGAAATACAATTGGGACGGTACAGAGAATAAAGGAACAATATTTAGCGCCGGAAGTGGAGAAATGAAGTGTCCGAGGTAGGAAAAAACAAATTTCCCTAAAGGATTTTTTGTGTAGGCAACAACAACAAAAAAAAAAAGTGATAAATTGGCAAATAATTGAAAAATAAATGAATTTATGCAGAATTTATTTATTTTCAAGGGTATGATTAAAAAACAAAAATTTGTTATTTTATTTCATTTTAATTTTCACATAAATTATAATGAATAATTAAATCCTGTAACGTAAATAGTGTGATAATACATTATATCTTATTCTATATATTGTTACATATAGAGTAATAATAAATTGTTTATTAAAATTATTAATAGAATAATTTTTAAATTATTAGGTAAATAGTGTCCATTAATATTTATCATATCTGTTGTATGTAATCAAATGATAACGTATACTGATAACATTAATTGCTGTCCTCGCTTAAACGCATACCCCGCTTAAATGCATACAATTCAGTGGAACCAACTGTATGCAATTAAACGGGGCCGACTGTACTCTGAAAACAGCAACTTGTTCTCTTTCACTTCCTCACTATCTATCCCACAAAGATATAACAAAGAGTACATCTGCAGATACTACAGCACAAATGTATCACTTGTCCCACTGTATTATTCTTTCAAAGGATTCCCAACTGTTTCTTCACAAGCGAAATTTGACTTTCCATAAGACTTTTAGCATTAGTGTGAAATCCTGCGATTTCATTGGCTATCGCTTCACCGATAGCCAATGAAATTGAACGGAACTTTTTTCCCTGAAAGGACAAGTGCAAGAGTAAAATACTGTGTAAAGCTGGCACATTGTATTTTGGTATCTTAAAGCGCATGAATAATCTAGCCCAGTGGTCAAGACTAGGGGTGGTTAAGATTTTGCATTTGTAATCCTAAAGTTGCGTGTTCTGTCCTTTCGCTGGCGTTTTCACTTTTTTAGAGTTTTGTTTTGATTTTTATTAAGTCAGTTACTTAAAATCAGTCGATCCAGTTCTTTTGTAATTTTTTTTATCAATTAGATTTTTTAAAATAAATTAAATAAAATTAAAAAAAATCAGTTTTAATAATTAAAGTAAACATTTATTAAAATGCAATAATGAATTTCCTAGGCTTACATTAAAAATATTTTCATGTTAGAACTTAATAAAGTTCTGATCATTTTAAATTTATCTGTTACTTAGGTTGCTTTGAAAAATTTTTATCGCAAATATTATACAGATAATTAAATTTTAAAATTCATATTACTTATAGGGTATTTTTCTAATAAATAAATTTCTTTAATAATTAAAGAGTAATAATAATATTTTCTTAAGTCAGTTAAAATCAGTTGATCTTTATTACGAGTTCGGTTGTAATTTTTTTTGTCAATTAGATTTTTTAAAAATATATTTAAATAATTAAATTATAAAATTCATTTAATCTATTTTTTAGTAATTAAAGTAAACATTTATTAAAATGCAATAATAATCTCCTAGGTTTACATTAAAAGTATTTTCATGTTAGATTTTTATAAAGTTCTGATCATTTTAAATTTATCTGTTATTTAGATTACCATTTTTTTTAATTGTAAATGTTATACAGATAGTTGAATTAAATTTTAAAATTCATATGACTTATACGGTATTTTTATAATAAATAAATTTCTTTAATAATTAAAGAGTAATAATAATATTTTCTTAAAGCTGTTCTTAACTGCTCTACTCAACAAGCGCAAAACGTTTTGACACATTTACAAATTCATTTTTTAACGAAAAGGTATAAAATTGGAAATTGAACTGCATTTTCCATTTTTGATCAATCCATTAAATATTGAAAATATAAGCGATTTTGATCACGTGACAAACACGTTTTTCGCCTGCTCTTCAGTGCTCTTTCTTCCATGGAGCGGAAATTCGGTTCAAAACGCCCACTTTGATACCATTTTCTGAAAGACCTATTGCGTTTGGAAAAAAAAAAAAAAATGGAAAAAACAGCACAATTACATAGTTTCTGAACAACAACACCAGGTAGTTGCATGCATTTTCGAACAAAAATAAATTAAAACTTATATCAGAAAGTTGCCTTTTTGGATTTGACCCTTAAGTCAGTTAGTTAAAATCAGTTGATCTTTATCACCAGTTCCTTTGAAAAAAAAATTGTCAATTAGATTTTTTTAAATAAATTTAAATAATTAAATTAAAAAATTAATTTAATCTATTTTTAATAATAATGTAATAATAATATAATCTTACCTTACATTAAAAATATTTTTTGCTGGAACTTTACTAAGTTATATATATATATATATATATATATATATAATGCTTTCAAAAAAATTTTTTAAAAACAAATAACCCAGTGCATCAGGCGCAACGCAGCTTCTTATATGCACTAAGTGAATATAGCTCTAATAAAAGTGAATGATTATGAAAATTATTATGAAAAGAGGGTGCAAAACAACAATAAAAATCCATGAAAATTTATAACGAAAAAACAACAAACAAACCACTCCTTGCTCTTCAGAAAGTGGGAGGAGTGAAAAAAGCAGGTATCAAAAACAGAAATTGGATCCTCACGGGTTTCGCAAGATATGGCCAACCCACATACTCCAAAAGTATAACAATAGATTTAAACTTTCAAAAACACAACATAAAAAAGCTATTTTATAATTTTAACAAATCAAAACTGCTTTAAAAACAAAAAATTTGGTTGGTTATTTTTGTTTTTAAAGCAGTTTTGATTTGTTAAAATTATAAAATAGCTTTTTTATGTTGTGTTTTTGAAAGTTTAAATCTATTGTTATACTTTTGGAGTATGTGGGTTGGCCATATCTTGCGAAACCCGTGAGGATCCAATTTCTGTTTTTGATACCTGCTTTTTTCACTCCTCCCACTTTCTGAAGAGCAAGGAGTGGTTTGTTTGTTGTTTTTTCGTTATAAATTTTCATGGATTTTTATTGTTGTTTTGCACCCTCTTTTCATAATAATTTTCATAATCATTCACTTTTATTAGAGCTATATATATATATATATATATATATATATATATATATATATATATATATATATATATATATATATATATAGAATTAGCAGAAGTAATTTCTTAAAGTGTTCATTTCTCAAAATTAAGTATTATCTTTCATATACAAAAATATTTATCAATTTATCAGCTGCTTTCTAATTTTTTTTATTGTATATTTAATACTTCTAAATTCTTATCATATATAAACTGTATGTTTAAAATGAATATTTATTAAAATTTAATTTTAATATCTTCTAAACTTTCATGAAAAGTACTTTTATGCTAGAACTCAAGTAACATATAAATAATTAACAGAATTAAATTATTAAATTATTCATCTTTAAATTTAATTATTTATCTTTTATATATAAATTACATTAATAGTATATATTTCAATGATAATTTAACCATTGAAGACAGTAAATTACTATACTTTAAATAATTGAATGTATGGTAAAAATGCAACAAATATATATATATATATATATATATATATATATATATCTGTGATTTAATAATTATTCACAAAAAGTTTTATTATATGTATATATATGCTGCAATAAAAATGTAATATACATCAAACATGAACAATGAAAAATATTTTGCTATTAGTTGCAATATACACTATGACGCAAAAGTTTAGACAATGAAGAAATTCTTACATACTTTGAAAAATATTTATTCAATTTTCAAATCACTGCTTGAAATTAATGTGCTGTACATATAAACAATATTTATAACAAAGAAAATTGGAATTGTGCATATTGCAATAAATTAAATGGTAACAAAAATAAACTGCTGTCTCAAAAGTTTAGACACAAATTAAATAAAATCGAAATAAACAATTTTTAAAACCTGGTTGCGCATCCATGCTTATGTATTACGTCATATACACGAGATTGCATGGAAGAAACTAAATCTTGCATAGTTTGTGGATCGATATCGTACCATGCATTCTCAATAGATGTCTTAAGTTCCTTTTCAGAAGAGTATTGTCTAGCGTTGCTATAAACTTTGCGACACATGATGCTCCAAAGGTTTTCTATAAGGTTAAGATCTGGGCTACATGCTGGCCAGTCGAGAACTCTTATATTATGGGAATTAAAACAAGATTTTGAATGTTTTGCAGAGTGAATTGAAGCATTGTCTTGCTGAAATTCCCACTGAGGACCCCCTAGAAGCTCAGCAAATGGCAGTAGGTTTTCTTCTAATGTCTGTGTATAATGCTGTGAAGTTTGATGACCACTGGTGAAGGTCAGAGATACTTGTCCATTATAGCAAAAGGCTGCCCAAACCATCACCGAGCCCCCTCCTTGTCTGCGACTAAAAAAACGTCGAGGTTCCTTCCGCAAGTCATGCCAATACGATAAACAACCATCTGGACCATCCAGATTCCACTTTTTTTCATCGCTAAATATGACTGACTGCCATTTCTCTCCATATGACATATGCTTTCGAGCCCACATAAGTCTTTGTAACTTATGATATGGTTTCAGAGCTGGTTTCTTCTGCATTTTGCTATAAACGATTGTTCCTTTATCCAAAATTCGTCTACGAATCGTATCCTTTGATACAGAGAGTCCCGATGAGCTTTGAACTCCACGTACGCTCATTTGTTGAGTGTTCACTAGTCTTTGTATCAGGCGATCCTCTCGTACATTTGTCACACGTGGCCTCCCAGACCGACATTTTGCTTTATATTCGGAACCACTCGATAAAACTCGATAAATAGATTTTTTAGACCTATTGATAATAGCAGAAATTTCAGAAACGCTCTTCCCTTCACCTTTCAACTGCCAAATCCTTGAAACCTCATTCACTTGAATTTCTTTAGCTCTCGGCATGTCGACTATGAAGCGCAATCGTTTGCAGAACTTAAGTACTCCAAATTTGTGACATCATCGATTCTAAATTTGCATATGCCAGCGAATATTCAAAGAAATTTAGAATAGTGTCTAAACTTTTGCGACAAGCACATTTGAATTTTTATGAAAAAAATTAGTATTATAGCAAATAAAACGACTGTCTTTTGTACATAGCATTTTAAATCAGTTTTTGAATATATTTACAGGTTTTTGTAATTCTGACGTCATAATTCTACATTTTAAAGCTGAATGACGTCATTGTCTAAACTTTTGCGTCATAGTGTATATATATTTAAAATAACGATTATTATTATTATTATGGAGATTTTTGTTTCTATCTTTATTTATTAACTTATTATCAGTAGCTTTACAATTTTTATTCGAAATATAATATTGTGATTAAATTTTACTACATAATACCACTATAAAAGCTAATGTTATATAATTAAAATAAAATATTTATTTAAATGCAATAATAGTATCTTTTAAACTGACATAGAAAAATATTTTTATATATCTAGATGGAACTTCAATTACATATTTTTAGTTAAGCTGCTAGAACTTTAATACTGATTGCAAACATCTGAGTAAAAAAAAAAAAAAAAAGTTCTAAGCAGCTTATTATAACAATCTTATTATTTTATCATAATTTAACTAAGTCAATGTTGTTTTAGAATTGTTAATAATTTTCTTACTAGAAAATTAAATCAAATTTAATAATTAATTATATATTATGGTATTAAATGTATAACAATTGATTCCGTGCTCAGTATGAGAAATTCATAAGCTTTTTTTAATGCATCAAGTTATTATTATCAAGAAATACAATAGATTAAATGTGTAGCGGCGCTGTTTCTCGTAAAATGGATCTTTTCCTTTCAGGGAAAGAAGTTTGGTTCACCGATAGCCAATGAAATTGTCGGATTTCGAACTAATGCTAAAAGTCTTATGGAAATTCAAATTTCGCTCTTCACAACTCTGACATTTTGAGGGAGACATCTTATTCCCAGGACGTCAGAACGTGAATCAAGTTTCTAACTGATCTACACCCTTAAATAAAGATAGTCAAAGTAAGAATGCACTATCTACACTGCTTAGACGTTTTCTTTGTATACACAAATTGCAACATTTCATCAGGGATGTAGTGGAGGGTATACGGGGGTATACGCCGTATACCCCTGGATTTTTTTGAGGAATACCGTATACCCCCTGTTTCTTAAGAAAGCTATAGTATATATACACTAGGGTACACCCTCTGCCTTGAACGTATACCCTCTGTTTTTTTTACGACTACACCATTGCATTTCATAGACTATTTGAAAGATGGATTACTGTCTAACAAATCGATGCTTTCTAAAGGAACAAAGCGCTCAAACTTCCAACTCGATTGATAACAGCTTATTCATTTCCATGCAGACATTTCTAACCTGTTTGACCCACTTATTCCATTAAATTTTTAAAAGTATTCAAACTTTTCTTGGTACGTTTACCATAACAAATAAATAAAATAATAGAAATTATTTCAGTAACTGGATGTTCAAATGAAATGCCCGAAAGTTATCATAGGGTCATTCCATGAAAAGTGAAACCAAAGTACTATTTTGTTTTTTATTTATAAAACAAATAATATTTAATTTATAAAGTCATGTAATACATTTTTTAATAGCTTAGAGTGTGAATTTTCTGAAAACATGCAGTTTAAGCATAAAAAGTAAATTATAGGCCATAGGACGAAGCATCAAAATGTGGCTAAAAACCAGTTTTCGTTTGCCAACTCCGGCAACTAAGAAATTTTGCATATAATACAATTATACAGTACTTATCAACTAAAAAATGCAAAGTTCACCAAAAAATATTTGCACATTAATTTTTTATACCAATTTATAGTACCCTAAAGCTGACATTTATAAAGCTAATGTTGAAAGTTTTGGCTAGTATAATCACTTTTAAATAAGAATGAAAATAAAATTTACTGAATTGTCATCATTTACTAACAAATATTAAATACTGACAATAAAATATTATCTTTAATAGTAGTATTGTATTTAATATTTGCTGTTTAAGAAGTTGAATATTTCTGAATATATTTTACACGAATGTAGCTTAAATAATAGGTTAAATGAAACTTGAAAGTAAAAATAAGAGACTTAAAATGCTCTGTTTTTTCAGAATGTAAGTTTGAACACCTAATGAAGTAATAAATATAAAAAAGGGCATGTCATATTTAAAGGGCATGTCAAGTTTAAGAGTCAAAATTGCTCCTTTCAACAGTTGATATAGGTGTCGACATAAGAGGGCAAATCCTTAAATTTTATATTTATTACTTCATTGGGTGCTAAAACATACATTCTGAAAAAATAGAGCATTTTAATTTTAATATTTTTATTTTCAAGTTTAATTTATTTTACTATTTAAGCTACATTCGTGTAAAATATATTCAGAAATATTCAACTTTTTAAACAGCAAATATTAAAGATAATATTTTATTGTCAGTATTTAATATTTATTAGTAAATGATGACAATTCAATAAATTTTATTTTCATTCTTATTTAAAAGTGATTATACTAACCAAAACACTGAACATTAGCTTTATAATGTCAACTTTAAGGTACTACTTTAAATTGGTATAAAAAATTAATGTGCAAATATTTTTTGGTGAACTTTGCGTTTTTTAGTTAATAAGTCTTGCATAATTGTATTATATGCAAAGTTTCTTAGTTGCCGGAGTTGGTAAACGGACTTGAACAATTTCGCCACTCGTCCCATGGTCTATTAAATAAAAGTATTAGCACTAAAAAGGTGAGAGTGATGAGACTGAGAACATTTCACTTAAATTATTGGTAAAGTTTAACAAACTATTGTCATTTCAAAAATTATTTGTAAAAGTTGTAATTAGGCTAGTTTTTGTATTTGAATATTCTATTTTTAAAATTTATAAAAGAAATTAGGGAATATATTATAAATGACTTAGAATTCATAAATAAATTTTGATGTATTGAATTGTTACGTCCGTAACAGGCAAATGTTACGTTTGTAACAATTTAATTATCCCATGTATTAATTAATAATTATTTTAATGTTTTCAAAATTGCAGTTTCCAACTGCTAATACCCTAATAATGAATTATTGAAGAAAAAGTTAAATGTTCTTCCTTAAAATTCACAGGATTATGACAACAACTGCAACTATATGCAATTTTGTGAATTACGTCCGTAACACCTAGATTTTATTTTCTCAAAAATTATGGGAACATTTTTCAGATTTCAAAATTTAATATTCTATTTACAATCGTTGGACCGACCTTAAATATAAAATAATCCATGTAATAAGTATTTTTTTACATTATTTATGAAGCTTTAAAGTCTCTGTTTGTTACGTCCGTAACCATGGAATGACCCCATAGTGACTATAATTCCCAATTTATTCCTAGAACAAATTTTTCTGACGCTAAGTATTTTCGGAAAATCTGTGACCCATAGGAAATTTGTTTCAACCTTAAGGATTAGCATGCGAATTAGATTTTTTAAAATACAAAAACTTTTATGACAAGAAACATTTCTAAAATAAAAATCATTTTATTCAAAATTTCAGCTCATTACACGTGGATTATTTTGTATTTAAAATACGCTAAAACATCTAAAACTTAGCAAATATATAGTTAGAATTAAGGCTGTTCTTAACTGTTCTGCTCAACAAGCGCAAAACGTTCTGACGCATTTACAAATTCAATTTTTAACGGAAAGATATAAAATTGGAAATTCTGGCCATGGAAACGATTTGGAATTGAACTGCTTTTTCCATTTTTTGATCAATCAATTACCCATTGAGTTATCGGCGATTTCGATCACGTGACAAAGACGTTTTTCGCCCGCACTTGAGTGATTTTTCTACTTTTGCGCGGAAATTCGGTTCAAAACGTCCACTTTGACACTGTTTTCTGAAAGATCTATTGCATTTGCAAAAAAAAAAAAAAAAAAATGGAAAAAACAGCTTGATGACATAGTTTCTGAACAACAGCACCAGCTAGTTTCATGAATTTTCGAACAAAAATAAATTTAAACTTATGTCAGAAAGTTGTCCTTTTGGATTTCAGAACAACCTTAAAGTAACATAATCGTAATATAGTCCATAATCGGAGTAACTTATAAATTTTTTTAACAATACTTTGTCAACAAGTGAAAATAATAGCTTTTATGTGGCTTTAAAAATAGAGGATTTTTATCATAAATCTAACGCCATTTATTCTCTGATCAAAAACGATAGCTACTCTGCAATTTAAATATCATAATAATAAAAGCTTCTTGCTAATAGTAAATATTTATAGTCAGTGGCGCAGTAATTCAAAAATTATGGCAAGAGGTCAAGTATCCCAATTGAAAAAAAAAAAAAAAAAAAACAATTACATTTGCGCTTATCAATAACTGATAAACTATTTAAAAGAATAATTAATCTTTCGAGCTAATTATTTTAGATAGACGATTTGAGGTATTTTAGATAGAAGCTACAAGATACTGTATTCTAAAGGATTACGATTATCAAATTAATGACAAAACGGGGGGTTAATAAAATGTTTTTACAAAAGATAGTCTTGGAGTGTAGCGTAGTGGTCAGCACGCCTGTCAACCACGCTACAGGTCGCCAGTTCTGCTCCCGGCTGGTCAAGGTTCACTCAACCTTTCATCCCGTCGGGGTCGATAAAATGAGTACCAAGCTTGCTTGGGAACTAAACACCGAGAGTCTCGCGTTGGGCTAACCACCTACCGGGGGCACAAGCTGCATAGCACCTCGGGGCCCAGGGTCAAGTATTTGGCACTGTAGCCCCTGATCCTTCATGGATTTGTACAGCCACAGGTTTAGTTATTTTTTAGTCTTGGAGTATCAGTGGAATATAATCGTATTTTGTGTTCAATTCGTAAGTTGACATTGAGTCCCTTGATTTTAGACGTTAGAAGCATAATCATTACTTATTACAGAGTTATTATTTTCAGAGATAAATCACTAAACACTGAATTGAAAATGGAAAATATAAATTTGGCGACTGTTCGTAGTTCATGCGGCTTAAAGAAAAAAAAAAAAAAAAAAAATCATTTGAATGAGAAACTTTTATGCTACAAGTAATCCGTATCGTGAAAGCGTCATAGAATTTTCTCCAATTTTATGCATAGAAATTTTGCTACGCCGAACATGATAACACCCGTTACGACTGATTAATACATATGGCCGTTTGCGAACTGCGCAGGCCCGTACAGAGGTGGGGGGTAGAGCCTAGAGGTCTACACGGGCCGGAATTTCTAGGCCCGGCCCCGGTTCGTGACGCACATTTTGTACTTATTCTGGCGAAAGTCATGTTCATTGAAAATAGCTCATATTTTATCCATTTCGCCTAATTTTTTTTATCGGCGCGGCCCGTTGAAAAAATTGTCCTAATTCTGCTGGCCCGGCCCGTTTGAAAATTCGCCTTCATTTCGCCAGACAGGCGCGACCCGTGCAGACCTCTAAGTGGAACCTGTACAAATTACCGGAACCCGGCTCCGGTCCTAGTTTATTAAAGAAAACAGCAAAAAAGGTAGACTTGTTCTTCCTTACGTAAATATTTTAAGTTAAAATAGCTAGCAAATAAAATTACAAAGTCAGAATGTGCTAGAACATATGTATGGCCTGGCCAGGAGACCCGGGCTCAAGGCTCCTACTCCCGCATATAAAATATTTGGCAATTTAGCGTTTTACGTTCGAAAAAAAGTAGCTGATTAAAAATCAGCAGAACTCAAAGTTAGTAAATGTTTAAATATGGTTAGCAGTAAAATTTTAGACCCAACTTGTTCGAAGCTTTATAGAAATATTTCTAATACTTATTACTTTATATGGGGACTGTAAAAGTCGCAGAAAATGCGAAATTTGTCCTGTGTAACATATATATATTTTCAGGATAACGACTGTAGAATCACGAAAATTTATCATAAACTGTAATAATGTAAAAATAATAAAACTGTAAGGTAATATATAGCACTTTTTAAAAAAGTACTATCGAGCAAATTTATTTTCTAAGACCTCACTATAACGGAATCCAGCTTTAAACACAAAATTTTCAAGATCACGCTAAAAATATCCATCCAATGCCTGCAAAGAAAGGAAACAACCCATCTTTAACGGTATTTCGCACTGATTATTTGTGTTTGCGTCTTAGCAGGTTTTATAGTATCATAATCATATTTATAGCAGCGGCAGGGGGATCCGAATTCGAATTACTTACCGAGACTTGCGGTTTATCTCTACGACCCTGGGCCTGCGAACATATATAAATTGCAAACCTCTGCTATAACACAGTGTATTACGGTGGAACAGCTAGAATCTTCATCTGAGAGACGTGACACATAAAAACCAACGTAATAAAAAGCACAAATAAGCATAATACATTTAGCATTTATGTGCTTAAAAGTTTCATAAAAGACCACCTCCTTCAATCTTCTGGGGGAAAAAAAGTAGAGAGGGAGAAAGAGCAGTAGCAGTAACATCCGTACTATGTACAGGGCCCGACTTATGCAGGGGCATGCGGGGCAGCTGCCCCGCCCCCCCCCCCCCCCATAAGAGTAATCAGGATTTTCATTAAAAGGTACCAAATTATTAAAATTAGCCAAAAGTGACCAAAATTCCTATATTTTCAAACATTCAGGAAGAAGTGTGGTCCTCCTTTCCCTCTCTACTTCCAGTACCCCCTGCACCCATGCAAAAAAACAAACTATATGATTAAAAAACTAATGATTAAAATTTTATTATGACAACTTAGTATTCTATTGTTTTAAAAAAGAAATTCTTTATCAACGTTTTCCTGGCAATGTGGCAAGTTAAGGCCATTCATTATGATCAGTTTGGGGGCATTTTCTTTTAAGACATCTTATAACGTACGTAGATAAGCAAAGCAAAAAAAAAAAAAAAAAAAAAAAAAAATCTCGTGTCACCCAATCTATCATTTTTTCTGCTATTATCCTACTAGTATTTTTCCTTAAAGTTGTGACCATCATTTTGTGATGCCCTGTTTACAGATGGGAGCAGTACTGGGTACAAAATTTATGCATACATACAATACGTATGAAACTTAGTACTAGCCACTTCCACATTATTCCAAAAGAATTCTATAGATATATAGTAGGGGTCCCCCAGAATGATGCTTGCCCCGGGGCCCACCATAGTCTTAGTCGGGCCCTGACTATGTACTGCTATTGCTCCTTACTTTTTCCTTCATTAATTCTGTGTTTAAATCGAGGCTCCTGTTATGAAGCCTTGAAATAATTGAAAGTTAAATATTTTATGTTTGTCTTCACTCAGGTTTAAACACATCATATTTTTATCTTAAGCCTGTTCACAAATCCAAAGGAGCTACTTCCTGAGTTCATTTCTGTTCGGAAACGCATGAAATTGGTAGGTGTTCTTATTCAGAAACTATGTAATCGAATGTTGTTTTTTACTTTTCTAGGTAAAGGCATATCTTTTAGAAAATGTGGTTAAAGTCGCTGAATTGAACCTAATTTCCGGACGCGATAGTGCGGGAAAGGAGAAAACCGGTCGTCACGTGTCAACAATCGCTTATAATTTGATAAATTTTTTATTTATCAACAAATGGAAAACAACATTCGATTCCAAATCGCTTCAAAAATTAAGCCTACCAATTTTAGGCCTTTCCGTTTAAAAATGAATCAGAAAATGTGTTAGAAAGTTTCATGTTATTAAGTAGGGAATTTGAGAACCGTTCAAAGAACCAAGGTTTTGTATGCTTCCTATCAGTTTTTGCCTTTAAAACTTTAGTTTCAATCAAATTTTTAATTTTCTATTTTTTAAATCAATATAAAATTTCAATGTTTTTCTTTTGATTTTCAAGCTTTTAAAACTTTAATATTCTTACAAACTTTAGAAAATTAAGTTGAAAGTTGTTTTATGATTTTTCTCAAAAGTATTTTTTTTTTTTTTTTTGCATAATTGAGTTGAAAAAATTGTCATCTCAATAAATAATAGTTCAAAATACCACAATTTTTTTAAATTTTGTTTTAAGTATATATTAAAAAAAAGTAGACTATTCTTATAATGACTTATTGAAAAGTTTATGAGTTATACAGTTTTACTTTATGAAGTATAAGTTGTTTTTAAGGAATTTTCCAGCTTTGTTTAGCTTTTTAGGTGCGTTCGTAATTATATAAATAAGTATACACCTATAGTCGTCGTTCGGTCCGTCTACCTGTCTATCCGTCCGCATATAACAGAGTAAAAACTATGGTCTGAAATTTTAAATATATAATTGTTGCAAAATTGCGTCGAGTCATTCCAAATTTTATGAAAATTGAATGTATAGTTAAATTACAGTAACAGTCAAAAGTTTTCCGTTACATTACAACCAATGGGAAAAAAAATATTTCAAGTGCATTTTAATGAGGTTACAGCCTTTCAAACAGAATGAAATTGATATGCTTATGAAGTGCACTAAAATATACATTCAGTACAATATGTTGAGTAAAAAATATTTATAAAACTAGTTATAGTAGGAACGCACCTCATTTGCCACGTTTGACGTGCAATTTCCAACTTGTTATACCTATAACTGTTAAAATATCTATATTATTGTAACAAAAATAGCCTATAATAGTTCCTGTATAACATTACTAGCAAAACCAGCCGCTTTGCTCGCGTAATAGTTGAAATATGCCAAGTGATATTTGCATGACTATTTTTTATTAGAAGAACACTTTTTGAAATAATTCAAAAATTACAAATTAAGCCACAGTTTGACTAAACTTCATTATAAAAGTGCAATAGACAGAAATGAGATTTTAATTAATAAGAAGAACTAAAACTAAATCCAATTAAATGATAATTTAGAAAGTATTTTGAGACTTTTATGCTCATTTCAGTATTCATTTGAAGTTTTGAATTTTTTAGAAACCATCTTCACACATTTACATCTTAAAGTTAACCATCATGTCAAATTCCAAGCTTCTAGTCTAACAGTCTACCACCTCTCTGGTGTTAGTGGCACCAACATAAAATGCCGAAACAGAGTTGAAATATAATGTCTCGAAAAATGTTGAAACAGAGACTGTCACCATTAATCTGCCAACATTAACCTCGAAATCGGTTGGTATTTCCTAATATTCTATAGAAAACGGAATTTAGATGTTTGTAAAGGCTTTCTTGTTGTTCCTGCCAACCAGGTGTTAGTGACACCGGCATAAAATATAGCCCGTATAGGATCAGGGATTATCTCTCTTGATTCGCAACCAATAACTTCTGCAATCGGTTTATTATTTCCCGAGATTCCATAGAAATCGTAATTTAGGACTCTTTTAGAATGCTTTTCGCTCCTTCCCTTCGATTAACCCCTTTTTAATTTCGAATTTATTTTCGACTGTTCTTAGAGGACATTTATATTTTATAAGTAACTACCGTGCTATACTTAAAGTTTCTAGCCTCATCCGTACCGCAGAAATCGCAATTTAGAAAGTTTTTTGCCCCTGCAACCCTCGACCTAAAATATAGCTTATGTTTGAGCAGGTTCTATCACAAATCAATTTGCAACCATTATGTTTGAAATCGGTTTCGTGTTTCATACGATTGCATAAAAATCGTAATTTAGAACGCATTTTGCTCACTTCATTCTTTTAAATTTGGAATTTTCTTTCGACAATTCTTAGAAAGCATTTGCATCTTTGAGGTAATTACCATTCCAAATTTAAAATGTTAGACCCCCTCAGTAACACAAGAAAACGCAATTTAGAATATTTTTTGCTCATGCAACACCAGATGGTAGTGACAACAACGTAAAATATAGGCTATGTTGGAGCGGCGACTGTTACCATCAATTTGAAACCATTACTTCTGAAATTGGTTTATATTTCCTGAGATTGCGTAGAAATCGCTATTTAGAACGTCTTTGGAACGCTTTTCGTTCATTTTAACCCCTTTTAAATTTCAAAATTTTAAGGAACTCTTATCAGAGAGTTTTTACATCTCATAAGTAATTACCATGCCAAATTTCAAGTTGCTAGTCCCTTCAATATCATAAAAATCACAATTTAAAATGTTTTTTAAAATGCAATCGCAAGGTGGTAGTGACGCCGACATGAAATAGATCCTATATTGGAGCAAGGGCTATCATCATCAATTTCCAACCATTACTTTTGAAATCGGTTGGGTACTTTATGAGATTGCGTAGAAATCGCCATTTAGAACTTTTTCGTCCATTTTCACCCCTTTTAAATTTCCAATTATTTAAGAAATGTTCTTAGAGATAATTTATATCTTATAAGTAACTACCATGATTAATTTCAAGTTGCTAGTCCCTGCAGTATTACAAAAAACGTAACTTAGATAGCTTTTTACAGCTGCACCCCCTTTGGGGTAGTGGCACCGACATGAAATACAGCCTATGTTGGAGCGAGGGCTGTCACCATCGTTTTCACACCATTATTTTTTAAATCGGTTCGGTACTTCCCCAGATTGCGTAGAAATCATAATTTAGAAAGTTTTTTAGAACGCTTTTCGCTCATTTTCCCCCCTTTTGAATTTTGATTTTTTAGGAAATGTTCTTAGAGATCATTTGTATCTTATAAATAATTGCCCTGCCTAATCTGAGGATTCTAGGCTCTTCAGTAACACAAAAATCGTAATTTAGAAACTTTTTTGTTTCTGCAGCCCCTAGGTGGTAGAGACACCAACATAAAATAGAGCCTATGTTGGAGGAAGGGCTGTCATCATCAATTTCCAACCATTACTTTTGAAATAGTTAGGCACTTTCTGAGATTGTGTAGAAATCGCCATTTAGAACTCTTTTCGCGCATTTTCACCCCTTTTAAATTTCGAATTTTTTAAGAAATGTTCTTAGAGGTCTTTTATATCTTATAAATAACTACCATTCCAAATTCCATGTATCTGGGCCCTTCAGTAACACAAAAATCGCAATTTCGAACTTTTTTTGCTCCTGCACCCCCTTTTGGCCAGTGGCACCGACATAAAATGTAGCCTATATTGGAGGAAGGGTTGTCACCATCTTTTTGACACCATTATTTTTTAAATCGGTTTAGTACTTCTTGAGATTGCGTAAAAATCGTCATTTAGAACGGTTTTTAGAAACTTTTTTACGCATTTTCACCCTTTTTAAATTTCGAATTTTTTAAGAAATGTTCTTTGAGATCATTTATATCTAATAAGTAACTACCATGCCAAATTCCGTGTATCTGGACCCTTCAGTAGCACAAAAATCGCAATTTCGAACCTTTTCTTGCTCCTGCACCCCCTTTAGGGGTAGTGGCACCGACATAAAATGTAGCCTATGTTGAGCAAGGGTTGTCACCATCATTTCGATACCATTATTCTCGAAATCGGTTTGGTACTTCCTGAAATTGCGCAAAAATCGCCATTTAGAACGTTTTTTAGAACGCTTTTCGCGCATTTTCACTCCTTTTTAATTTTGATTTTTTAAAGAAATGTCCTTAGAGATCATTAGTATCTTATAAGTAACTACCATTCCAAATTTCATGTTTCTAGGCCCTTCAGTAACACAAAAATCGCATTTTTAGAACTTTTTTGCTCCTGAACCACCTTTTGGCCAGTGGCACGGACATAAGATATAGCCTATGTTCTAAGTTGGACTAACACCATCATTTTGACACCATTACTTTTGGAATCGGTTCGGTAGTTCCAGAGCTTACCTCCTACAAATAAACAATTTTTACTTCTTTATAATATTAGTATAATATAATATAATAATATATAATAGATTATAGTTACTACGGAATTAAAAAAAAAATGTATTTATCTATATTATAAAGAATAAACGTGCCCGTGCATAACCCTAACGTCATTTTGACGGTGGCAACAGCAGACGATTAACTTTAACTTACTAATATAAATAAATCATTATTTGTTTCCGGCTTATATTCCATTACGAAATTAAAACAATCATCAACCAATAAATAAAACAATAAAATATAAACAAAACCCAAATTATGTAAATTTAAGTAATTGAGTTTGATGCATAAACAACTGAAATGAACAGAATCAAAAAAGCTGATTGTAAATGGCGATCTTTGGCGATTTGTCCGGCTGTTATCTCCTGACACGAGGCCAATACGAAAATATCGCTTTTAATACGTTTGAAAACTTTATTTGAACGCATTTTTACTATTTTCCATATAAATATATTTTTGGTGTTGTTAGTGGGCATTTTTAACACTTTCGAACAAAGTTGAAAAGGATTTATGCCTTCGGTTTGTCTGTCCACGCTCTAACTCCCGTAAATAGACTCGGATTTTCATGCAATTAATAAGGGTTATTTAGGGTCACCAAAGCATGTTTGGTATTGTATATAAAGTATGTAGGATTCATAGTTCATTTACAGGGGCACTCAAAAGTATTCCATTACATTATGGTATATGGGGAAAAATCGTTTGCAGAGTATTTTAATGACATTACGCTATTTCAAATGTATTGAAACTAATATAAATCACTGAATTTCACTAAGATCACCTTATAACAGAGGCCATTCATAGAATTTTTTATTCATTTATAGGGACACACAAAAGAAATTGATTACAGTATAGTACTGTCTTTGAGTCATAATTGCTGGAGTGTACGGTTTGAATTTGGTATGTGCTTTTAAATTTAATTAATTTTTTGCATGTTGCTCGTTTCATATAAATTCCATACCCCATATACAGGGTTGCACAAAAGTATTCACGTGCTATTCTCCTTATTAGAGGAAATTGCTAAAGGGGAATTTTCAACTGTAGTATATGTATTTCTTAAGTGAACTAAATTTTGGCATGCATGCAGTAGATACAAATCTGTATATCATATATAGGGCTGCTGAAAAAATTCGGATAATGTTCCGACTGTAGGTGGGAACAGATGAAATTAGGTTTTGAAATACGTTATGCGTTTTCATATGGTTGAATTAAACGTAATATTTTAATTTTTTAAGCGGTGTAGTTTTGTTACATTATTCTGAATGTGTTGGAAAGTGTTTCATAATCTATGCTTGAAGCATAATTTTTCTTTCAAGTTAAAACATATATTAAATGTAAAAAGTCTATTAGAGTTATCAAAAAAAAAGAAAAAAAAACAGCAGATTAAAAAACAGCGAGGCGAGGATTTCTCAATCTTTATGCTTTTCATTAATTTATGATGAACTGTATTTTTTTTTTTAATCAAACAATGTGTTTTCACCACATATAAGTATACTACGTAAAAAGCCGCTTGCAGAACCTTTCAAAAAATACTTCATTCATCGTTATGCCTTCAGTATGCGCAGAGAAAAAGGGATGTTAACATAAGAAATAATATACACAGGCTGTCCATAATTATACGACCCTACTTTAAAGTTGTCTACAGACAACACTATTGTTCATAAAGTTCTGAAATTTTGTAAAAGACATAATAAAGGGATGGGAATTTGTTTAAGCAAAGAAAACAAACAAAAACAATAGTTCAAAACTTCGCGACCAGAGAATAAATTACACATTTGTTTTAATAAATTACACATTTAGCATTACAGTAGTTTAGAAATTTCATTTACAGGGTGTTCATAATTATACGACCCTACTTTAAAGTTGTCTACAGACAACACTATTGTTCATAAAGTTCTGAAATTTTGTAAAAGACATAATAAAGGGATGGGAATTTGTTTAAGCAAAGAAAACAAACAAAAACAATAGTTCAAAACTTCGCGACCAGAGAATAAATTACACATTTGTTTTAATAAATTACACATTTAGCATTACAGTAGTTTAGAAATTTCATTTACAGGGTGTCCATAATTATACGACCCTACTTTAAAGTTGTCTACAGACAACACTATTGTTCATAAAGTTCTGAAATTTTGTAAAAGACATAATAAAGGGATGGGAATTTGTTTAAGCAAAGAAAACAAACAAAAACAATAGTTCAAAACTTCGCGACCAGAGAATAAATAACACATTTGTTTTAACAAATTACACATTTAGCATTACAGTAGTTTAGAAATTTCATTTACAGGGTGTCCATAATTATACGACCCTACTTTAAAGTTATCTACAGACAACACTATTGTTCATAAAGTTCTGAAATTTTGTAAAAGACATAATAAAGGGATGGGAATTTGTTTAAGCAAAGAAAACAAACAAAAACAATAGTTCAAAACTTCGCGACCAGAGAATAAATTACACATTTGTTTTAATAAATTACACATTTAGCATTACAGTAGTTTAGAAATTTCATTTACAGGGTGTCCATAATTATACGACCCTACTTTAAAGTTGTCTACAGACAACACTATTGTTCATAAAGTTCTGAAATTTTGTAAAAGACATAATAAAGGGATGGGAATTTGTTTAAGCAAAGAAAACAAACAAAAACAATAGTTCAAAACTTCGCGACCAGAGAATAAATTACACATTTGTTTTAATAAATTACACATTTAGCATTACAGTAGTTTAGAAATTTCATTTACAGGGTGTCCATAATTATACGACCCTACTTTAAAGTTGTCTACAGACAACACTATTGTTCATAAAGTTCTGAAATTTTGTAAAAGACATAATAAAGGGATGGGAATTTGTTTAAGCAAAGAAAACAAACAAAAACAATAGTTCAAAACTTCGCGACCAGAGAATAAATTACACATTTGTTTTAATAAATTACACATTTAGCATTACAGTAGTTTAGAAATTTCATTTACAGGGTGTCCATAATTATACGACCCTACTTTAAAGTTGTCTACAGACAACACTATTGTTCATAAAGTTCTAAAATTTTGTAAAAGACATAATAAAGGGATGGGAATTTGTTTAAGCAAAGAAAACAAACAAAAACAATAGTTCAAAACTTCGCGACCAGAGAATAAATTACACATTTGTTTTAACAAATTACACATTTAGCATTACAGTAGTTTAGAAATTTCATTTACAGGGTGTCCATAATTATACGACCCTACTTTAAAGTTGTCTACAGACAACACTATTGTTCATAAAGTTCTGAAATTTTGTAAAAGACATAATAAAGGGATGGGAATTTGTTTAAGCAAAGAAAACAAACAAAAACAATAGTTCAAAACTTCGCGACCAGAGAATAAATTACACATTTGTTTTAATAAATTACACATTTAGCATTACAGTAGTTTAGAAATTTCATTTACAGGGTGTCCATAATTATACGACCCTACTTTAAAGTTGTCTACAGACAACACTATTGTTCATAAAGTTCTGAAATTTTGTAAAAGACATAATAAAGGGATGGGAATTTGTTTAAGCAAAGAAAACAAACAAAAACAATAGTTCAAAACTTCGCGACCAGAGAATAAATAACACATTTGTTTTAACAAATTACACATTTAGCATTACAGTAGTTTAGAAATTTCATTTACAGGGTGTCCATAATTATACGACCCTACTTTAAAGTTGTCTACAGACAACACTATTGTTCATAAAGTTCTGAAATTTTGTAAAAGACATAATAAAGGGATGGGAATTTGTTTAAGCAAAGAAAACAAACAAAAACAATAGTTCAAAACTTCGCGACCAGAGAATAAATTACACATTTGTTTTAATAAATTACACATTTAGCATTACAGTAGTTTAGAAATTTCATTTACAGGGTGTCCATAATTATACGACCCTACTTTAAAGTTGTCTACAGACAACACTATTGTTCATAAAGTTCTGAAATTTTGTAAAAGACATAATAAAGGGATGGGAATTTGTTTAAGCAAAGAAAACAAACAAAAACAATAGTTCAAAACTTCGCGACCAGAGAATAAATTACACATTTAGCATTACAGTAGTTTAGAAATTTCATTTACAGGGTGTCCATAATTATACGACCCTACTTTAAAGTTGTCTACAGACAACACTATTGTTCATAAAGTTCTGAAATTTTGTAAAAGACATAATAAAGGGATGGGAATTTGTTTAAGCAAAGAAAACAAACAAAAACAATAGTTCAAAACTTCGCGACCAGAGAATAAATAACACATTTGTTTTAACAAATTACACATTTAGCATTACAGTAGTTTAGAAATTTCATTTACAGGGTGTCCATAATTATACGACCCTACTTTAAAGTTGTCTACAGACAACACTATTGTTCATAAAGTTCTGAAATTTTGTAAAAGACATAATAAAGGGATGGGAATTTGTTTAAGCAAAGAAAACAAACAAAAACAATAGTTCAAAACTTCGCGACCAGAGAATAAATTACACATTTGTTTTAACAAATTACACATTTAGCATTACAGTAGTTTAGAAATTTCATTTACAGGGTGTCCATAATTATACGACCCTACTTTAAAGTTGTCTACAGACAACACTATTGTTCATAAAGTTCTGAAATTTTGTAAAAGACATAATAAAGATATGGGAATTTGTTTAAGCAAAGAAAACAAACAAAAACAATAGTTCAAAACTTCGCGACCAGAGAATAAATTACACATTTGTTTTAACAAATTACACATTTAGCATTACAGTAGTTTAGAAATTTCATTTACAGGGTGTCCATAATTATACGACCCTACTTTAAAGTTGTCTACAGACAACACTATTGTTCATAAAGTTCTGAAATTTTGTAAAAGACATAATAAAGGGATGGGAATTTGTTTAAGCAAAGAAAACAAACAAAAACAATAGTTCAAAACTTCGCGACCAGAGAATAAATTACACATTTGTTTTAATAAATTACACATTTAGCATTACAGTAGTTTAGAAATTTCATTTACAGGGTGTCCATAATTATACGACCCTACTTTAAAGTTGTCTACAGACAACACTATTGTTCATAAAGTTCTGAAATTTTGTAAAAGACATAATAAAGGGATGGGAATTTGTTTAAGCAAAGAAAACAAACAAAAACAATAGTTCAAAACTTCGCAACCAGAGAATAAATTACACATTTGTTTTAATAAATTACACATTTAGCGTTACAGTAGTTTAGAAATTTCATTTACAGGGTGTCCATAATTATACGACCCTACTTTAAAGTTGTCTACAGACAACACTATTGTTCATAAAGTTCTGAAATTTTGTAAAAGACATAATAAAGGGATGGGAATTTGTTTAAGCAAAGAAAACAAACAAAAACAATAGTTCAAAACTTCGCGACCAGAGAATAAATTACACATTTGTTTTAATAAATTACACATTTAGCATTACAGTAGTTTAGAAATTTCATTTACAGAGTGTCCATAATTAAACGACCCTATTAAAGTTGTCTACAGACGAAAATGTTGTGAAATTTTGTGGAGGACATAATAAAGGTATGGAAATTTGTTTGAGCGAAAAAAAAAAATTAGGGGGCCGTTTTTTAACGAATTACACATTTAGCACAAATTTACGATAGTTTAACAAATTTTGTTATGACAAAAAATGTTGCGCATGACGGTCATAATTTTTTCAGATACAATTTGGAATCCTAAGCTAGCATGCCACTTGCCACAGTTGATGGCAGTGTGTTTGGGAAAAGCTAGGAACACGTCGTGAAATGCTGTCTTTAGAATCAGGTTAAGTTAATAAATAAAATTTCTAAACTATCGTAATACTAAATGTGTAATTTATTAAAAATCGCCCTCTAGTGGCGAAGTTTTTAATTACTTTTATTTACAATTTTTTTAGCCTAAACAATTTCCCATCCCTTTATTATGTCTTTCACAAAATTTCACAACTTTATGAACAATAGTTTTGTCTGCAGACAACTTTAAAGTAGGGTCGTTTAATGGACACCCTGTATATGATGGTTTTTACTTATATTCTATAACTCAGGCAGACAGGGTTTATCCCCTTATATTTAATAATTTTACATTTAAATAGTTTTTTTTTTTTTAAACTAATTTTTGGTTAATATTATACTATTTTTTAAGTAAAAAATAAAACAACTTATTTGTAAGTTCTTGTCACATTTTTAATAACAATTAGCAATTTTAAACTTAAAATTTACAAATATTAAAAAATGTGTTTCCAAGGGATACGGATACGTTAAGGGGACAGTGGACCTTTAAAAAAATTCTTTTAGTTTTCATAGTAGAGATTTGAAATTTTGTGAAAATACATTTCACCATAAGTACATCGAACAATTTAAAAGAAAATTCCAATCTTAGCATAATTTTAAGATCTTTTAAAAAGAATTAAAATTTTTAAACGTACTTTTAAAATGCTCCTTGCGTCTCAATTTTTTAGATATTTCCTCGATTTTGGATTTTAATCGTGTAAATCTCTATTACAAACAAATTTGTGTATCGATTTTTTAATCCCTTAAATAATTAATTTTTTAGAGATATTTTTCTGAACTGCATATCGATTTTCATCAAAATTCTGCCTTATAATAAGTTAATAATCAAATTTAATTGTCTTAATGAAGTCGAATTTTAAAATGCATACACAGTTTCTTTTTAAGCAATATCTGGATTCTTCCTTATCAGTTTCATGAATTTTGATCAAAAATTAAGTAGCAAGGAGCAATTCAAAAATAAAAAAGAAGTTGAAACACCAGCATTGAGAAAAACAGATTTAACCCCTTGAGGGGCAAGCAAAAATGTTTCCAAATATTGAATTCTCACCGGAATAATCGAAAAATTTTATTAAACAATTTTTCATAGATTTCCCTCCAAAGTTAAAAATATAAAATTTAGTTAAAATTTTCTGGTGAGAATCTTGTTTAAATTAGGTGGGATATATTTTATCTCACCGCCCCTCAAGGGGTTACGGTATATTAAAATGCCAAAAAAACGTTTGTGAAATAAAATTAGATTGGAGAATAATAATACACACAAAAAGAAATGTCGATTTTTGCTCAAATAAAGGTTTACGGTCCCCTTAACCCTTTCATGGACAAAGTATTCGTAAATTTTGAAATAATTGAATGGCACCAGTATTTACAAGAAAATTTATTTGTAAACAAGTAAAAGTATATTTTCGGTACTTAATAAAAGTTAAATTTTCCATAAAAAAATCTGGTGCCAATGTGGCAATTAGGGATTAAAATAACGTGATGCATCACCGCCCTTCAAGGTGTTAAATGCTCTGGAAGGGGTTTTAACCCCGAGCACCCCCTCTGTACAGCGGTTTATATATATTCTGCTGGGACTTCTCTCTGTTTGTTTGAACGAAAGTAGGACTGTCGAGACGGCAAGGTCTACACGTAGAACAAGCAGCATCCATATGCCGGATTTCCTTCTGTCGCTATAGTAGATGCATGGATGAGTGTTTTTCCAGACAATGGGAGAGAGGGAGAAAGGTCGGATGTATCACTAAAACGTTTACCTTCTAAACGGATTTCCGATAAAAATGGAGAGGAAATGAAAAATATTTCCCAGCGAGATCAATATTCCTTTTCTACACGAAGAGAAAGTAATAATGCTGTAAAAACTACTTTTTGACGTAAAAAAAAAAATTCACATCGATCTAATCCAGTGTTTCACAACCTTTTTTAGATCAACGTGAGCGACATGCCTTGATATTAATATGACACACCATTTTTTAGTATAAAATTACCTAAATATGAGCCAATCAACTATTTGCACATATTCATAATCCTCCACCTACCCTCGTTTTTTAATTAAAAACACAATTAAAATGTTTTAAATCTATCAATTGCAGTTTTTATTTATCAGAAGAATAGTGGTTTACGACAAGCATACCGTGGCGTAGTGGTGCATCGCGAGAATTTTAAACAAAGTTTGTATAAATTTACAGACGTATTAAAAAAGAAATTAAAACGTTTAAAATCTGTCAATTGTAGTTTTTATTTATCAGAAGAATAGAGGTTCACAACAAGTATGCCGTGGCACAGTGTTTGTTATAAAAAGTCTCGGATAAAACTTTTTGTTTGTATTAGTAAATAATGATATATAAGGTAAATGCACCTATAGTGGGCCATGTACCAATATTGGACAACTAATTTTTAAAGTTTAAAAACAAGCCCGGAATATATTTCTGAAAAAAAAAAAAAAAAAAGAAATCTGATTGACTAACATTCTTAAATGTTGACTTTCTATAAACTGTTTGGAATATATACTATATATATATATTTCCCCTGATGAAGCGTTTATTTTCTAGAATGTCTTCAAAAACAGATTTTTTGGCAAATTCTTAAAGATTCCATTAAGGGGAAAGAAAAGGGCACTGAAAAACATCAAATTCGATTAAAAAATCGATTTTTCAATTTTTACGAATAAAGTCAATTATGTTTTATTTAAATATATATATGTATACGTATAGTAAATGATGTTTGATTAGTATATTATAGTAAATGATGTTTGATTAGTATATTATAGTTTAACTTGCAAAATATAATTTTAAATATGTATGTGCACTTTAAACGCTGTTCTGAGAGAAAATCTAAAATTTCGCACATTTATGAAATTTGAAATGTTTCATGCGCACGTCTAATTATCAGATTCTATTAAAATTTTTACTGTGCACCCCTCATATAATAATAAATAAAAGTTAACATAAATAGTTCCATTTAAGGAACATTTTAAAGTTAAAGTTTGTTACATAATTTTTTTAAAAAAAAAAACTATCGTTATTTTACACAAAAAAGTAGAGTATTCTTATAAAATATTTTTTTTTTTTTTTTATGTTCAGTGAACTTTTACAATTTATGCTAACTTTTTCTCTAACAACCGAAAAGTACCTGATCAAAAAAAAAAAAAAAAAAGTCATGTTATATTCAAAAGAAATTCGCATGGAGCAATTTAAAATATAACAATTATTCGATATTTTAAAATTTGAATAATTTTAAAAACTTTTTATTATTTAACGCTAATTTTTGAATTTAACTGCTTGAACTTTGCCAGTCTACAAATTTTAAAACGAATCTGTTGAAATTAAAAGATTTGGTTTCAAATGTCCCCTTAAGAGAAGTTATAATACAGAATAAACACTACTTTGAATGTTTATTCTGATACATGAAAGTCAGGACTAGGCTAAAAAATACATATATCTTTTGAAATACACTAACACTTTAATAATAATTAGAGAAATGTCCTTAAGTAGTCCACTACAGGTGCGTTTACCTTATAATTTTTTACATACAGGGTCGAATTTGGTTAATACGAGAAACAAGGAAATATACTGCTTTTAACACTTTCCAACAAAGTTGAAGAGTGTTTATGCATTCGGTTTGTCTGTCCACCCGTAACGTAACTCCCGTAACGTAAATATGCTCGGATTTTCATGCAATTGATAAAGGTTATTTAGGGTCACCAAAGCATGTTTGGTATTGTATATGAAGTATCTAGGATTAATAGGTCAGGGGCACTCAAAAGTATTCCATTACATTATGGTATATGGGGGAAAATCGTTTGCAGAGTATTTTAATGACATTACACTATTTCAAACGTATTGAAACTGATATAAATCACTGAATGTCAATACGATTACGTTAGAACAGGACATTCATAGCATTATTTATTCATTTACAGGGGCACCCAAAAGAAATCGGTCACAGTACTGCCTTTGAGTAATAATTGCTGGAGTGTACGGTTTTAAACTCGGTATGCGCTTTAAAATTTAATTAAGTTTTTGCATGTTACTCGTTACATATAAATTCTATACTATCTCATATACAGGGCTGCACAAAAATATTCACGTACCAGGACGTCCTTATTAGAGGAAATTGCAGAAGGGAAATTTTCAACTGAAGTACATGTATTTTTTAAGGGTATATTCCAATCCAAACTACGTATTTTCCGATTCATTTTTTCTCTCAAACTCACCAAACTGGGAAATTCTCTTATTTAGAAACTGCATAATGTGCCGTGCTTCTCGATTTTTTTGATAAATGCAGGAAATATTGTAAAAAATGCTGTCAAAGTTGGCGTTTTGAACCGAATTTTCCAAAGAGGGAGCTTTGGAAAATTCAAACTGGGAATGAAAAAAATGGTCATACTGAGGAAATAATTGTTTAAAAATCAAATTCTAATTAATTGAGCGAAAAATGAAATCACACGGCCTCTTCATAATATACATCTCTTCAAATATCGCCTCAGCAAGTTTCATGTTTTTACTTTAAGAAATGAGTCTGAAAATGTCTCAGAAAATTTCGAGCTGTTGAGGGTGGAAAAATATTTTTTTTCGAATACACCCTTTAAGTGAACTAATTTTTGGCATGCATGTAGTTAATAGATACAAATCTACATATCCTATACAGGGCTGCTGAAGAAATTCGGATAATTTCCCGATTGTACATGGGAACAGCTTACATTGGGTTGTGAAATGTGTTATGCGTTTCCATATGGTTGAATTAAGCATAATATTATTAACTTATTAAAGGTGCAGTTTTGTTCATTATTCTGATCGTGTTGGAAAGTGTTTTATAATCTATGCTTGACGCATGATTTTTTCTTTCTTGTTGCTTTATGAAGTTGTTATTGTTACTGACTTAATAATTGATGTTATTAACATCTTGTTGTGCAACAATATAAGGGGCCATCCACAAATAATGTTACGCTTGAAGGGGGCGAGGGGGACTCGAGAAACTATGAAAGTTTGTGACAAGGGGGTGGGAGGGGGTAACAAGAAATGTGACATCACACATTTTGGTTAAAGTAAAAACATTAAAAATCAGCAGATTAAATTTTGAAATTAAAGTATTTTTTATTGACAAAGTAAAAATAAGATTTAAAGCCAAATATATTAAATTCCATTTCAAATTCCAAAATACTACTGTTTTCAATTGCTCTTTCATATTAATATTTTATTACTATTGTATATTAATTATGTCTTTTGTTGTAAACCTTAGTCTTATTTCATACAAAATAAGTGCACGGATAATTTTTATTGTTGTGCTCACTAATGTCATTAAAACACACAATTAAAGTTTAAAAATAAAATTTGAAATATAATCTACAGGGTGTCCAATGGCTAATTCCTAAACCGTTAGTCATAGATATATAGTTCCAATTACAAAAATGTTTTAAATCAGGTAAAGAAACTTTTTAAAAGCGATTTGGGTCAATAAAAACATTTCTTAAAAAATTACGAAATTTAAATTTTTATACGGTCCCCCGGTCCTATAAGTTATATTTAGTAATTTTTTCCTATTATATACTGACAAGTAAGACAAAAAAAGTCCCATTCATATAACGCTAAAATTGAGCGAGTTATGAAACTTTAAAAATGCATGACTTATGCCACTTTTCTACTCAGAAAACAAATGAGTTCGGTTTGGCTTTGAGGGATCATATACCAAGTGTTTAAAGTATTCGAAGATCTTACTTCATGTGTATCTGCGCAAATCCGATAACAATCTAATATTATTAAGATTTTCGGTGGTTACCATTTATACTTATTTTACAGGATAACACAAAAAATTTCGGATAGATTTCTGCTAAAGAGTTTAAGAAAAAGGTTTAGATTAGATAATACAAGACTGAGATTGTTGGTTTTTTTTTTTTTTTAACTTTTATGTATTTTGTAGCACTGAATCCGAAAATTACCTTAATTTTTAACCATCATGTCAGGATATTTCGCAAATCATAAATTTTCAAATTTAAAGAGTAACAAAAATCGAATACTATAAAGTAGAGGAGATGGTTGTGTTTTTTTAACTTTTGATAATTGATTTTTACGCACTTTTTAGCACTGAATCTGAAAATGACCTTCATTTTTAACCATCACGTTAGAATTTTTTTGCAAATCGCAAATGTGTAAGTAAAAATATAGCGAAAATCTCATACTATAAGACATATGTAAAACATTTTTTATTTTATTTTATTTTATTAAAAAATGTATTCGATATTTTTGCTTATCCTGGGATTCATACAGCTAAACAGCTGAGTGGTCCGATGAGATGGGGAGGAAATTCAATTTTAACATTGAACTTCTTAACTTTGAAATTTGCGAAAAATCCTGATATGATAGTTAAAAATGAAGGTCAATTTCGGATTCAGCGGCACAGAATATATAAGAATCAATTATCAAAAGCTAAAAACATGACATAACTCAACTTTTGCAAGCTTGTGCAATTTAATATTATTTTAAAATACGTATCATTTTGTAAAGAATTGAGGCTGTTAATTTAGAATCATTTTATTTAACAAAAATTCTGTTTTTTCTTTCTTCTTAAATGTTTATAACAAATTGTATATTTTCCATTAATATGCCAGAATGATTAAAGATTTCAAATTTATATTGCAATGTTAATTTTACTCCCAAATATTTTTTATATCTGACGAAATTATATTTCTACTAAATTTGTGAATGACCCCCAATTTGCAGCAAAAAATATGCTCCAACTTTAAACAGCTATTACTCGGTCAAATTTAATCATAGAATAGCGGGACATTTTTTGTATTACTTGTCAATGTAAAAGGAAAATTTCACTAAATATAACTTATAGGACCGGGGGACCGTATAAAAATTTAAATTTCGTATTTTTTTAAGAAATGTTTTTATTGACCCAAATCGCTTTTAAAATATTTCTTTACCTGATTTAAAACATTTTTGTAATTGGAACTATATGTCTATGACTAACGGTTTAGGAATTAGCCATTGGACACCGTTGAGACCGGACACCCTGTATAACGTAGTGCTTTGTTTCCGAACTGAAAGTATATGTCTATGTAATATAGCGTGACATGTGACGGGGGGGAGTACCGTGAAGTGTGACAAAGGGGGGAGTAAAAAATATTGAAAAAAAGTGTCACATCATTTATGGACCGCCCCTAAACTAAATCATGCAATGTACAAACGGTTTCCTTTTTGAAGAGGTATAGTTAAAACTATACATATTTTAAAAGCAACGGATAACGAAATATGATAATCTGTTTGCTTATGTCTGTAAAAAGATAAGAGGAAAAAAAAAAAAAAGGAATATTTATCTTTAACCCGTTGGGGACGAACGACCGATATTCGTGCCGCGTAAAGTGCTCAGAATCAGTGATTATTCTCACGAGTAAATTTTTATTGTAAATTTTGCCTTATCTAATCCGAGCATTTTCCTGATTCAATAAGGCTAAAATTTGTTTTTAAAAACCGGTGGTAAAAGATTAAAAATTCTGTAAATGACGCTAGTCCCGAAATGGTTAAAAAGGAAAATACAGCGATTAACTCTTTATGTTCCAAATTATGAATTCATGAAAATTTCATTCCCTAAAAAGTTTTTCGGTAATTTTTTAAACTACATTAGAAGATTTACACAATTATTTAATAAATTTCAGAAGGATTTTGCCGATTAAAACTAATTAATCAAATTTGAATTTATAGGGATTTTGTGCAATGTTTATAACTAAACTCAAATCTTTTCTTTAAAATCTTTTTTTTTTTTTTTTAGTATTTTTAAAATTAGGAAATGTACAAATATATAAATAAATAGTATTACATAAAGTAAATAGTATAATACAGTCGGACCTCTATCTAACGAACCTCTATTTTGCGAATATTTACTTGGAACCAAGAACATTTTGAAAATTACTTCGTAAAATAACCTCCAAATAGCGAAGTACATTCTCTATTTAACGAACCTTTCCTTGGGATCAAAAATTCCCCCCCCCCCCCCCTATTTCTTAAAATATTACTGGACATTTCAAACTTATTCTTTCTTTTAAGACATTTTATGGTGATCAATAACCATGAACAGGTCTTACCAGGAACCTAACTTACCGAGAGCAGTAAAATAGCTGTGATTCTTTGCTTTCTATCCAAGAAGTGCAAACTTTCAATATCCCCTTTTAACCCTCAATGGAGCTGCTCTGTGTCCTTAAATTATAGTTTCCCGTTTTCTAGATTGTTGATCATGATCTATCCTATTGGTAATTTCGGTTCTTGTAGCTCAAAAGTATAAAAGCGAAAATGCTTGAGCATCAAAGAAAAAAAAAATTATTCTTGATGAGGTGGATAAAGGCGTGAAGAAAAAGAAAATTTGGTATTCCTCCAAACAGCTTATCAACCATAATAAAAAAATCGTGATTTTAACGGAAAATTATTTTTTAAACTGAAAATACAATGTATTTCCAGACAATGTTTTGTTTCATACTTATTTCCCTTGCAGATTTCTTTTTGATGGGTAAAATAAGTAAAACAAATATTTTATAATTTATAAAAAAAAAGTGTGACTAATTACTTTTTCTTAATTATATTTAGTGTTTATGGACTTAAAATATGTTTTATGTAGTTTAAAATATTTTAAAAGGCGACTATCTATTTAACGAATTTTACATATAACGAACTTTTTTTTCGGGATTTAGCGACTTCGTTTAATAGAGGTCCGACTATATAAATAAATAGTAAATATATATACAAATAAATAAATAGAAATATTTCCGAATTGACCCCCACTTTTCAACGCTAAGAAAGCTGAAAAGATGCAAGGGTAATATAAATCATCCCTTTAAAAATATATTTGTTTTGTCCAGCCAATAATGCTTTTGGAACAAGATAAAGTAAAGTATCTATAACTCATTCTAAACTGTGTTACTACTAATCGATGTATTAAATGAATTTTATAACAAGTTATTTTATTGGTACTTTAAAGTACCATCGGGGCATAAAGGGTTAACTTGAGGAAGAATATTACAATTTTTAAAATGAAAACAAATTCAAAAATTATATGCAAAAACCTGCACGTTACAAACAAGGGTGCCATTTCAGAACTTTCTTGAGGCGGGAAAAATTTTCTTTGAGCGGTGGGGGGAGGGAAATTCTTTTAATCTTCTTGTGCACATCTGAGAAGCAACTGATACAGTTTATTCTCGCATAACTAGCCAAAGTACTAATTTATGATATGAGTCTTACTTTGAGAATGTTAAAATAGCGAGTCTTTAGGTAAATGTAATTGATAATTGAATAGCTGAGATGACAAATGTGATAAGTGAACAATCAGCATTTTGAGAAAACACATTTTGAACCACTTTTATCAACTGAAATTACAATAATTTAATGTCAGATGCCCTCTTTATCAATTAAAATCTCTATTTTTCAAATAGTAATTTTAACAGATGGTAGAGAACCACTGATTTTCTTCAATCATCTGATTATTATAGATATTTTTTTTGCCACTAACCACCCTTATCATCTGAGCTCTTCAATTATTAACTTCTGTGTTTGATGTTATTTAATGATAATGTTTCTACTGTAGTCAAATCTGATAACTCATTTTAGCTTTTGCGCAATTTCTCTTTACACTCTTGTTATCATCGTTTAGCTGATAAAAAGTTTAGTTTGAAAAAAAAAAAAAAAAAGCTGTCTGTGGTACTTGAATGCATAGAAATGAAATATTCTATCTTTGAAAACAATCGCCACCGTGTTATTTCATTACTTTCAGATTCTATCATGCTGCTTTCTAGTTTATAAAGCCATTTTGTCAAAATTGCATTCGAGTCAGCATTGTCAAAAAAGAATTTGTTAAGACAGAGCATATCAATATATATATATATATATATATATATAAATAACTGCATTTTTTGTTTACTTCTTAACTAGCTATATGTATGTATAACGTAAATACGCTTAGATATATTTCAATCTCAAAAATTTATATATATACAGGGATCTGTTTAGGAAGAAATTGGGTTCTTAAAGGACCCTTCACAAAATTTTTCATTTCAAAACAGGACCTTTCACAATTTTTTTTTTATCTTAAATTGGACACCTTCACAAATTTCTTTGTATTAAAAATAGGACTTTTAAAAATTTTCATCTCTAAACTGAATCTTTCACAAATTAAGTAAAATCTGACCTTTCCCTTTTACATATATAAAGAAAATATATGTCTTTTACATACACATATCTTCTTAAAAATGTAGAAAGAAGGATGACCTGAATATAACGGTCATTTCAAATTCACAGAATTATGACTAGAATTTTCGCAAATATAAAAAGTTTTTCACAATTTCACAAAAACGGGACCATGGGGAAAAATTCTGGACAGACCCCTGATATATATACACAATATGGTCATTAATCACAGGACACTTTCAATTTTAGACATTTTGTCGAATATTTAAAGATATACGTGTCCGTATTTTCCTGGAACTTCAGGATTATGAAGAATATGTTTAATTTCATATTTATCAACGGCAATTTGATCAGCAAGACAATTTGGGGACCAGTAAAAAATCACAAAAAAATATTTAGGGTCACCCTGTAAAATAAAATGCCCGAAAATGAATGACGTATTTCCTTAAGAAAAATACTGCATGATCAAAAAAGGTAAAAATTGTCTTTGTAGAGATCAAATTTAGCTTTTCAATGCAAAAAAAAGAAAAAAAAAACTTAAATCAAAATGTAAATGAGATATTTTAAAAGAACGATCCCATAAGTTTAAGATTAGCCTGCGAGCATCTTCACATGAATGAAGTAGCCTCTTGAATAAAAGGCATCAGCAAAAATTGTAATGGAAGCGGGAGTCCACAGAAAATTTTAGAATAATGTATTTAATTAGAGGAACCTCATAAATCACACCCCTGGCCCCAAGAGTAGAATTTTTTGTGTCAACTTGTAACGAACCAAAAATTATCTGCGATGCACGGGTGCAAGAAGTCTATCCAAGCCAAGACTGAAAACGTTTACGAGTATTAAGTTATAATTCAAGGAAATAGGATAGAAGATTTCAATGTCTTGCACTATAGCTAAAAATCGATCTTTTACAAGAAAAGAAAGAGATTGCATAGTTTTGAGTGAGAGATTGAAAGTTTTTGCAGATATAATTGCTATTTTATCATAAAAAGGATAATTTATTATTATTCAAAAATTTCTCCAACATTGAAATCAGCCATGAGACTAAAGACTTTCACCCATGCTGGACCGGCCCACTTTCATAAAAAATAATAATAGCCCGTACACGGTTCCCAGCAAAACACGGAAATTTCTCTGACTTTCCCTGACTATCTGAAAAGATTCCATACCATAACAAACGCGCACACATAAAATTTGCTTTTTTATAGCAATCTTTTTCTTGGATTACATAAATAATAAATTACATTTTACTTTTAATGGAACACACAAAAGCAAATGCATTACAATCAAAGTAAAAAAATAAAGTGATAATGATTAAATTAAATAGCTTAAACTTTTACATAAAATAAATCTTTATTTCTGACAAAAACTTTTAAACACCTGAATATTAATATTTTTTACCAATGATTTAGTTCATTTTCAATTGCTTCTGCTCCCAATTCAGCAGCTTTTCTATTTTTTCCCCCTTTCTTGTTAATTCTTTCATTCTTTTTCTTGCCAGCCTTTTTTCATTTACTAGCTTTTCTTCTATTTTGCACTTATTTTCCAAATCTAATTTGTATAAGCTTATGGCTACGCACATAAGAAATAAGTTTTTGTTTAAGGATACATTCAAACCCAAACTGCTTATTTTCTGACTCATTTTTGCTCTATATATTTGTATTTGGAAAACATTTTCAAATCACCTGACTTTTACTATATACTTTTAAATTTCCAGAGGTCGATCCAGGCAAAATTTGGGGCCTATTTACAAAAATCCATTTAATAAAGTAGGCCCCTTCACAAAAATAAATTTAATAAAATTGGCCCCTTCATAAAAATACTTTTAATAAAATTGTCCCCTTCACAAAATTCCTTTTAAATAAAATAGCGATATGTGTTAAGATATGTACTTCGTAACATTCTTTTTCATGAAAACTATTTTAAAATGTGTAAATTGTAAATAAAACCAGCTCACGAAAAACAAACTTTAGCAAGGGGATTTAAAGAAGTTTTGTCAATAAATTCTTCGTTCGAATTTGAGTAACTGGATTTCAACTTTCGTTACAAAATGTTATTTTTCACAAAAATATAATAAAATTTACAAAACCTTGTACTTTTTACAAAATGGGCCCCAAGAATAAAAACCTGTAATTTCAGATTTTCCATGTCGCTGGGAACACTGCCATAAAAAGGCAAAATTTGCATTTACAAACAAAAGATAATAAAAAGATACAGTAAATCTAAAGACGAAGTAATTTTAACAATTGTTTTAAATCTATAGGATTTCTGTTTAAGCTGTTAGATTTATCTGCAAGTTCTAATAACCTGCTGTGCCCATTGCCATGCTGCAATATTACTGCTAATGGGCTGCTGGCTAAAAATTTGAAAACTTAAGTATCTTGAGGATGGGAGAGGAGGGGCAGCATTTAGGTTTAACTAAGATAGCTTGGTAATTCAACACTATAACTAATATGAGGCTATATTAAAGATGTAAAGTTGCATGCAACGACAACTTTTAAACTGTAAAAAAGTGGCGAGAATTTAATAAGCCACCAAGAAAATAAAAACACGTCTGCAACAATCATATTTTATCATTACTCCCCCCCCCCCCTAGATTATCATGATTGGAAAATAATGTTAATCAAAAAGAAAATTCTGATTTTACCAAATTTCTCAGCTATTTCAATAATTCCAGATTAATAAAAATCCTTGATATTTCCATACTTCTAGATCTTCCCTGCTTTTAGAACCTAGAACATGCCCCTTTACCCACTAATGGGGCAGTCTGCCCTCTTTTAAACCTGAGAAAAATTCAGAGTTCATGTTATCAATAAATCTTTGCATTTATTTTAAAAGATTGAAAACAAATCATAGGAAACATACTCATGTGAACGTAGTTCAACTGTATTATTTTTCCAAAATTTCTTAAGGCATTTTCTTAAATCCAAAAGGAGATACTTTCTGACACATTTCTGAATTTATTTTCGTTCAAAAACATATTGGCAAATGTGTTCTTTGAGAAAGTACTGTCATAGTTGGCATTTTGAACCAGATTTTCAGATGTGACAGTGCAGGACAAGAGAAAGTTATCATGTGACATCAACTGCTTACAACTCAATAATTCATTTATCAAAAAATAGGAAACATCAATCGATTCCAAATTGTTTCAATAGCCAGGGTTGCAGGTGCCATGATTTTACATTTAAAAATGAGCCATAAATGTGTCAGAAAGTTTCATATTATTGAACAGGGATTTTTTTTTTTTTTTTTTTTAACTGCCTTAAATTTTAATTTTTTACTGTACCAGTTACAAGAAAAAGCTTTTTTTCCCTTGCAAACATGTTTCAAAACAATGATGATGCCACACTAGTGATCTGAATAGCTAGAGCTCAAATGTAGGAAGAGCAAGCAAGATTGAGTATGTATACACTAGAGATGAGTTCAAGCTCACTTTTAAGAGCCCGGACTGATACCGAAAGTATATAAGTCCCCCCCTCCCCCCCCAAAAAAAGAAATTGCAAAATATTTAAAATTTGTTCTAAATGAAATACCTTTTGTTTAATGACTTCCTACAGGGAAATAACTATCAGCAGCTTGCACATAATTAATTTTATGAAATTTACATTGTCTTATCAAAAGTTTAGAAGTACATAAGAATATATTTCTTTAAAAGGATTCTCATACTGTTCCCCATCAACAAGTAAATCTGATGGACATATTAACGAAGTGAGTTTATGAATAAATGAATGAAATTTGCAGAAATTATTATTTATATGACGAAAGATCAAACAACATTTTTCTATTTCCTATGAATTACTTAAAAATGTTACATAATTCTCATGTCCTTGAAAATCAGGTTATATAAAATATTTGACAGCATTATCTGCAAGATCCAGCGTTTTTACTGGAAAAGAGGAAACACCACTCGGTTGCTATCAATCGGAATAACAATACATGCCAATTATATCTACTTACGAATAAAAGTGACTTTGTGAATGTGAAGGAGCAGAGGCAAAGCATGAGCAGAGTTCATGATGAAAAAGGCATAGAATCACTAACATTATTTTCATATAAAGAACAATTACAACTCTGACACAATAGAAGACTAAAAATTTGCAAACCTTAAGCTAATGCTGGTTGGCCGAAAACAATAGAAAATATTCATTTTGCATTAAATCTCTGAAAAACAAATTAAAAAATATACTAACGGTGCTATATATTATGATTGGTGCCATCAATAGTTTGTCATCGTAAATGATGAAACTGAGAATATAAAATTTCCTTTTACAAAAAACATCTTGTTTCCCCTTTATTCTGATCAAAATAGCATTAAAAAAGGACTTTAATTAATTTAAGAAAAGAAAGTTTTTCTTCCATACAATAAATCAAATTTTCAATTTCAGAAAGAATGAGCCCGAAGAGTGGTACAGAAATCTAACTCAGACTTTTCATCTCTTCCCTAGTATAAACATGCATTGAAAAAAGAGAAATGAATTTGTTTTGTGATACTTTCATGAACAATTCCTGAATATTTTGAAAATAATTGCCTTACTTTTAATCATAAGCAGAAAAAACACAATATCAAAGAACATATTTATTTTAGAATTCAAATGCACAACAAATTACTTCAAAACACTTAAAAAATATCTATTAAAAAATAAAAACCTTTAACAGTAAATAGCTTAATTTCAAGTTTTAAGGGGACAAGGGACCTTAAAATCCTTAAAAATATTTTTTTTTTTTTTTGTAAATTTCACCTAATTATTATTCAAGGGTATATGCATTATGGCATGCATTTATCACAAAAAAAAAAAAAAAAATGGAATTTTACGCGTCGTCTTAGAAATTTTCGAAATGCCCCCTGTGCATTCCATATTAATTCGGAAAATTCCATTTTTTTTTTTTTTTTGGTGATAAATGCATATAATGTACCCTTGAATAATATTTAAGGTGAAATATACAAAAATTATTTTAAGGTCCCTTGTCCCCTTAACATAATTTCCATTTAAAGTAAAGTCAGAGAAATATTTAAAAATAGATATTGATATTAGACATATAGCCCAGTGGTTAGGGGGTTGAATTCGGAATTAATTAGGGGAAAGCTGGAAATTGTTTTAATCCCTTCAGTTTAGGTCTAGAATGAATGTGTTATGTTTCCCCCCCTTGTACTAGGTGAGCGTTAGGAAATATGTATAGATTTATAGCCAAAAAACATGTTTTTTTACATACCATAACAGTATTTCCAAAGAGCTAACTCTGTCAAAAACATTGTCAATACAAATGTTGTAGAGCTTAAAATTCTGAGTAAAATGAGTACCTACACTTAATATTTTTGTTGAACATTAAGGTCACAATTACACTTTAAAATTTTAGGCCTGTGGTCACGGGGTTGAACTCAGAATTAATTTGGAGAAAACTGGAAATTGTTTTAATCCCTTCAGTTTAGGTCTAACATGAACGTACTATGTTTTCTTCCTCTTACTTCAGTGAATGTTAGAAGATATGTACTTATTTAGTTTCGAAAAACACGTTTTTTTTTTTAAATTACCTTAACAATATCTCAAAACAGCTAATTCTATAAAAAACATTGTCAATACAAATGTTGTAGAGCTTAAAATTCTGAATAAAATGAGTACCATCATTAATATTTTTGTTCAACATTAAGGTCGCAATTCTATTTCAAAATTTTTCATATCAAGAGCTTGAAGCCAGGAGAGACTAAGTTAACTTAACAATATCTCAAAACTGCAGCCTTAATATTGAACAAAAATATTAAATATAGGTACTCATTTTACTCAGAATTTTAGGCTTTACAACTTTTGTACTGACAATGATTTTGATAGAGTTAGCTGTTTTGAGATATTGTTAAGTTAACTTGGTCTCTCCTGGCTTCAAGCTCTTGATTAGCGATTGAGGCAAACTTTTGAAATAGAATTGCGACCTTAATGTTGAACAAAAATATTAATGATTGTACTCATTTTATTAAAAATTTTAAGCTCTACAACATTTGTATTGACAATGTTTTTTACAGAGCTAGCTGTTTTGAGATATTGTTAAGATAATTAACATAGTACGTTCATTTTAGACCTAAACTGAAGGGATTAAAACAATTTCCAGATTTCTGCTAATTAATTCTGAGTTCAACCCCCTGACCATGGGTCTAAAATTTTAAAGTGGAATTGTGACCTTAATGTTCAACAAAAATATTAAGTATAGGTACTGATTTTACTCAGAATTTTAAGCTCTACAACATTTGTATAGACAGTGTTTTTGACAGAGTTAGCCTTTTGGAAATACTGTTATGGTATGTAAAAAAACGTGTTTTTTTTACTACAAAGCTATACATATTTCCTAATGCTCACCTAGTACGAGGGGGAAAACATAGCATATTCATTCTAGACCTAAGATGAAGGGATTAAAACAATTTCAAGCTTTCCCCTAATTAATTCCGAATTTGGCCTTTTTTTGCTCCCCTACCACTGGGCTAAAAAAATTTATTCTAAACCATGAAGACTAAAAATTACAGTATTTATTAAAAAAACTTTAAAATTGACATATTAAAATTTTTCAAATCATTAAAATAAAGATTTGATTACTAAAATTGCAACAAAGAAAGGCACATATGGTCAAAGCATTTTTTAAAAGTACAGTTAAACTCTATGTAAGATGGAAGTCTGTCTAACTCAAAGATATTCAAATACAATCATACTCTCAGACAGAATAAAATTTGTCTAATGAAGACTACTGTGTATGATGAAAAATTTTCTTGGTACCAATCTATTCTGCACTAGGCAAATTCCTGGCAAAATCTAATATAATAAAGGAGAGGTAGGGGTAATTAAGATCACTTTTTGACAATTAATTGCCAGCGAATGAAGTGGCCTACACACTAATGTTATGTATAATTTTACTCAGTAGGTAGTTGTTTCTTGAAATGTGTAAAGAATTAATTTCAATGTATCATGTTACCTGGTACAAGTGTATTTTTCAAAAATACCTCTTTGATCCTATCTCATGCCAAACAAGATACAGTCATGGGTAAATAAAATTAAAAGATCTCAGTGTGGGCTTTACAGCAAGATATTTTTGGTTTTAGAATTACAACTATTCTCAGAGATACAGTAATGGAAAGATAAGTATGCTGGGTGGAGAAAAAGGTTTTTAAAAGGATTTTCAATATTTATATATTTTACACTCTGCCTACAAAACAAAATCAAAATTTTCTATTGGAAATTGATAGTCTTGAGTTGTATTACTAAAGAACAAATTTTTAAAGTTAAAAAAAAAAAAAAAAAAAAAAAAAAAAAATTCAAAATAACATGAGATGCAAGTAATGGGGGGGGGGGGGGGGGGAATCAGTCAAAGCTGATATGCTATAGAGGAAGAAAATTTCATTTACATAAAGTGTTGAAGCATAAGTAGGCCTAAAACATGCAGTCAAGGTAAAATTTGGAATAAAGACAGAATAAAATTGTAAAATGAACGTTTTGCTAAGACAAAATGTGCAGTTAAGTGGCTATATACGTGTTCTTGACCACTGCTGGTCACCACACGGTGCGCACCTTAAGTAAACCAAACTAGGGGTATTTCACAGGATATGAAAACTGAAAGATTAAAAAATCCATTCTAAACCACAATTTGATTTAAATGGAAAATAAAATATGCAAACCCATTTACCCCTTAACCCCAAAACTATTATCCTATTTACCCCAAAAATGCTATTTCTGGGCAGGGTTCCCAGCAAAACATGAGTGACAAATTTCCTGACTAAATCTCAAAAAATTCTCCAACAAAATGGGCGTAAATTTGCTACTTATTTTCGGAATCCTTTGTCAAAATTAGCAATTTTTTTCTACAATTGTTCTTCAAATATCTCGATTTTTTTTTTCGTTTTGCGATTATTTGATGAATTTCACGACATTTTTCCTTTTTTCCCCCCAAGACTTTTTAGAAAATATTTGTAAATTCCATGACTTTCCTATATATTTTGAAATTTCCCCAACTACTTTGAAATTCCCTGACTTTCTATGATGCTGGGAACCCTGCTGGGGTAATTAGAATTATGCAGATTATTAACATTATGCTTCGTCTGTTGCAAAGTGTAACCATTTCCTCATAAAAACAACCTTTTTCTAAATTTAAATCCATAGCTATGTTTCAATATTCCTACAATTTTTTGCACGGGACCTTTTTACTAAAACATTTTCACTTTGTCGGGCAGCATTTTTCTTTATGTTCTGGGAAAACAGTGATTACTTCTACAGGAACATTTTCACTCCAAAAACAACAAAATTTCACATACAGAATATTAGACTTCATAATTAGCATGATCAATTTTTTTTTTTTTTTTTTTTGTTAAATCTGCTTCAGATTGCCCCTGATCCCAATTACCCCTATCTCCCTAATATAATGTAATTTTATATAAATAAATAAAACTCCTGAAAAGAAAGAAGATAAAGGTAAGAGAATGTTACCATTTCCAAACCACCACAGAGGTAGGTAACATGGCTCGTTTTTTTTAAAGTGGTGTCCCCATAGTGTTTTAAGGAGACACTTTTGCGACCTTTTTTGACCATGAAATCTAATGCTAAGAAATGAAATTTAAACGGACTTTCATTCATTACCTATATATGTATATGTATTGTCTAATATATTGAAAAAATTTCATTTTCACTATCAGAAAGTTTAGATCCAATAGCGACTTACTGTTTAAAAAATCATCATCCTAAATTCTAAGTAATTTTACAAATACAATGAACTTTCAAAATTTTAATTAAAGAAAATTTATCATCCTTGTAAGACAAAAACTTCATTTTAAAAATACAGTACACATTAGACATACTTTCTGATGGTAAAAATCAAATCAATATATTTATTAGGTAATGAATAGGTGCCTGTTTAAATTTCTCTGAAGATTAACAATGGGTTTCACAATCAAAGAAGATCACTTAAGCATCCCCCTAATTAATACACTACAGGCCTATATCCACTCGCTGAAATACAGTGTTCATGATATTAACTCTGAAATATCATAAACATTGCATTTCAGTGTATATTTATGCGTATATAATGCTTCTCCTTCTCCCCTAAAATTTATTCTCTATATCTTGCATATATACACTTTAGATCAAGATTTACATTATAGCATGGTTTTTATTTAAGAAAGTGACATCCTTTATTTCTGGTCTTTTAATTTTTTTTTTTACTTAAAATATGTCAAAAGTTAAACAAGAAATTATGTATGTAAAATAAACTATTTAAACTGCCAAAAAAATTATGTAAGTGAAAAAAGTAAGGTTAAGATATTTACAGAATTGCCAGATTTTCTGCTGTTAAATTAATATGCTGCATCTTAAATTAAATGTAATGCATAATATTTTAGTGCTTTTATGATAGCTGGGTGCAAATATTGCCAATAGCATTTTTTCTCTCGCCAATACTAAACTATTTTTTTTTTCCTTGTAGAAAAATTAGAAACAATACTTTGATGTTGAAATGAAATGTTTAGGTTTATTGCAACATTTGTATTTATTTAGTATTTTAAACTAAATGAGTAAAAGACTTGTATTTAAAATTAAATGAGTAAAAGATTTATTTTATGTATTGTTATTGATTTATTATGTTTATTTTTTCTGATGTATGTACTTTAAAAGTTATGAATTTTAAATAAAATGAGTCAAAGGTTTATATTTTAAATGAAACAAATTCAAAATGAATGATAATGATAGACACAATACCTTCCAATTTATCACTGACACCCAGCTCAACATAAAAGTACAATTTTTTTTTTCTTTTCCCCAATCAAAAATAGGATGTGCATTAGGGTGGAGCGAAAAAAATATTTTTTTAAAAATCGAAAACGGGTAGGTGCCAAAAGTTGCCTTTATACTAGTACATCAAATGCGTGAAATTTTACCGCTGAAAAAAAATGGCTTGAGTCTGCGCTTTTGGTCCAAAAGTCGAAATTTTGGGCAAAATTTGACATTTTTTCAAAAAAAATTAAAAAATTCCTATAGAGATGGTTATTATTTAAAAGTGTTATTTGAACCTTTGTTATGAACGACTTAACATATTTAAACGATAAAACGATATTTTTATTCTGTATAACTGGAGCAAAATTGACAACTTTCGGTAAAAAGGGACGTTGAAACTTTGTTGTGTCATTCAACGAATTGTTGTTTAGAATACAGCTCTTACCTAGTTGCTTTCAAAACTTCCCAGGACATCTATCTCGACCACGCTATTATCTGAACACAATGTTTTATTTATACTTTGAATTGTGATTTTTTTATCAAGTAATGGCATAAGTTTTAAATGTATCAACCTAGTCCATCTCTTTTTTGTATCCACAGACTTTGGATGCTGCTGCTGTGATCTACTTCACGTATTTTTCTACTGCTTGTGTAAGAGAAGGCAGGCAATGTAATGCAGTGGGGATGATATTTATGTAATCTATTCAGCCGTCTATTATCTTTACCAAAATTTCACCCGATAAATGCATATTAATTAGGGATTCTGTTACCACAACAATTTTCCAATCAATTTGATTTATATAATTATTCTCTTCAAAGTTGATTGTCGATATTTCAGATTTGCGTACGCCATCCTTTACTCTCATATTTCAACTATTATATGCTGAGCAGCTAGCTGTTTAATGGGATAGCGATCGTCAGAAAGCATTGAAATTAGAATTTCCTCTGCGTATGCAAAGCAACCATTGTTCTAAATAACTTTTTTTAGTATTTGTTTTATTACGTTTTCTGTGTTGTTTAGTAACCGAATAATATACAACGAGTTTTTAGATTCCTTCTTTCGATGTGGATTACATTTGATGGTTAACCATCCTGGGGCCAAACTTGGATTGCATGGTACTTTTTGATTGAACATAGAGACTCTGATGGGAAGTGAGTGCTCATTTAAAGGCGGATAGTTCTGTTCATCGTTGCCATCCCTTCTGTGTGGGACATGTTTAGAATGAACCCTTACACACATAGAATGAACCCTTACTTGATCACATGCCCCCTCAGAGTCCAGTGAATTTCCTCTGCTTCATTTATTAGACAAGATCATTGGCAAAAATTAGATTCTAACCTGCAGGGATTCGCTGGACCAATAGAAAAATCTTTGTCCACCTGCCATTACCTTCTTACTTCAATTTTTGAAGCCACAGAGGGAAATTTTGAAACATTATTTCCTGAAATCGAGAAAAGGGTACTCAGCACAGACCAGAAATACCTGCTAGACATTTGCAAAGTTATTTCATCAATATATTGCTCAGAAGAACTAGCGAAAAAGTTGAAGTCAAGAAACATGTCCTACGCAAGATGGCTCACATAGGCGAATAATATATTTCGCCTTTATATAAGCACTGTTTGATCATCAGAGTCTGTAGGTTCATTCACAAAGTATGTAATCCAAGATAATGCCGCAGGATGGTTTACACCAAATGTAATCCACATCTAAAAAATGGATCTAAAAACTTATGGTAAATTACTCGGCTACTAAACATCGCAGAAAACGGCATAAACCAAATTCTAAAAAAAAATTATTTAGGACAATGGTTGCTTTGCTCATCGAGAGCAAATTCTTATTGCAATGCTCTCTGACGATCGCCATCACATTAAACAGCAAGCTTCTCAGCATATTAAAAAAGGAAGAGGATATAGAGTAAATGATGGCATACACAAAGATGAAATATCTAAATATTGTAGTAACACAACTCCCAATCACTATACATTAACTGGATGCAATTTTGGTGAAGATAATAGAGGGCTGTATAGATTTCATTAATTCCACTGCATTACTCTGCTTGCCTTATCATATACAAGCAGTATAAATATATATGAAGGAGTGTTACAGCAGCATCATCCAAAGCCTGTGGATACAAAGATAGATGGACTAGGTTGATACATAGAAAACTTACGCCAGTCTTTGATAAAAAAAATCGTAATTCAATGTATAAATAAAACATTGTGCTCAGATGGTAGGGTGGTCGAGTTATGCATTGCTGTGACATGAAATGCAGCCACCTCCACGTGATAGCTCCTGGTTAGTTTTGAAAGCAACTAGGTAATAGCTGTATTCTAAAGAACAATTAGTTGTATGACACAACAGAGTGGCAATGCCTTTTTTTTACCAAAAGTTGTCAGTTTTGCTCCAGTTATACAGAATAAAGATACCGTTTTATCGTTTAAATATGTTAAGTCCTTAATAATAAAGGTTTAAATAACACATTTAAATAATAACCTTTTCTATAGGAATTATTTTATTTTTTTGAAAAAATGTCAAATTTTACCCAAAATTTCGACTTTTGGACCAAAAGCGCAGACTCAAGCCATTTTTTTTCAGCGGTAAAATTTCACGCAGTTCATGTACTAGTATAAAGGCAACTTTTGGCACCTACCCGTTTTTGATTTTTAAAAAATAATTTTTTTCGCTCCACCCTAATGTGCATTATAGACGCATAAAATATGGCGAAATTTATTATTTATAGGGTAAATAATATGCAAAAGCATATTCACTTCAGTATGGATTTTTAAGGTATTTTTTATGCTTGTTCTATTGCTTTAAAATTCTTTCAGAGTGTTTGTTTTTAATTTTAGAAAAATTATACATTTTAACCATGAGTATAAGAATTGTGAATAGACTGCTTATTATACCTTACTTTTAAATGAAAATTAAATTAATTCCATCATTTGGCAGCCAAATGGTAGAACATTCTGCTTCTTAACTTTAGCCGAATATTCTTTATTTGACCAAATGACTCTTGCATTCTTAATCAGCATGTTATGCATGCTTTGGAATCTGCCCTACGCAATTAGCGCACTCTGTATAATAAGTCTTTTTAGTCAAAATTGTTTTTTAAATACATAACTAATAAATGAAAATGCAATTCAAAATTGGTAGCAGGCCTATTAAATATTCAGATCTACACAGATGTACTGACTATTTGTATTTAGTAGATTAGACTAATCAAATACAGCATTTACTTTTGTTTCGTGCAATTAAGAAATCCTATGTTGTTGCAAAATATTACCTTTTTTCTGCCCAGAATTAAAATTCGTATAATAAAAATCAAAGACAAAATTTCAATTTCAATAATTTTATAAAGTAAAAATGCTGCCTTGTTTTAATCTCAAAGAAATATGATTAGCCTACATATGAATATATTACATAAAATGACACAATCTAAAAAGTTAAGTTTTCCAGAAAACACTAAGTTTAAGAAAAATTATTTTTAATTTATAAAGTATCAGGATTTAATTCAAAAGTTTCACATCTAGGGCCTAATTTACTGCCAAATTAGATATATTTCAACAGATTATCTCGAGATTTCGAGAATAGGATTATATAATATTAAATGAGCAAAAAATGATAAAACCTCTAATTTAGTTATACAAAAAGGGAAAAAACCTCTAATTTAGTTATTTTTGAAGATATTTAAAAAATACTTTTAATGGCAAGTTAGGAAGTATTTTTCTGATTCACTGAAATACATATTACTATCAAAGATCATACTTTTTGAGTTGTGCCATTTTAAAAACAAAAAGGCATAAGTTGATACCTAGCTTGGTGTATGTACGATATCTGAAATTGTACGATTACTGGACGATATGAAAACCACCTTATCACCATTTAAGGGCCCTAGTGGACCCGGAAAAGGAAAAAAAAGATGAGAAGGAGGAGGAAGAAGAGAGGGAAAGGTGGGGGAACAGATAGGAAAGATAAAAGAAGTCTTTGGCAAGAGAGAAATACATAGTATAAAATACAAAATTCAAACATACAAAGGCATAGATGCTTAGTGTCTCTTGATGGCATTGATATATAGTAAGAGTCATTTCTCTAAATGGCAGGTCACAAAGCACTTTGATTAATACATCAGCACCGTTTAAAACTCGAGATCACAACAACAAACCACATGTTTAAAAACTCTGGACATGTGCGTTGAATGATAATGTTTATGAATTTGTGGAATGTTGTGAGAAAATACTCAAACTAAGGAAGCTGCATCCACAGTCAATAGGCAAGTACAAAAACACAATCATCTCCAACCGGACTTGACTCCAGGATCACCATGGAGATATCTTCTTTCATGTGCAGCGATGTTTGAGGATTTTTCCTTGACTTTGTTCCATAATTAGAGAGAAAAGATGAATATCACAGCTAACAGTCCTCTGATGCTGGCACTAGTTACAAAAGCTGATAAAAATAGATTCCACAATATGTACTTAGTACAGAAATAAAGGTCTTCGTGACTAGACAAGCAAGCCAACAAGGGGCACTAACACTAAACCCCAATTGCAAAGAAACAAAATTGTAACGAGACTGTATAAAACAGCAACAGATTGTATTTTGAAAGAAAAAACAAATTTCAAAACAGAACCTGTTTCTGATAAACAATTCTCAAAATAAAATCATGACAAAACATAACTGAACATTTCAATATTATAGGCTATAAAAACCTTCTTTTTCTTTACATGGGAATAAAAATACATTTATATCATACATATATTCACATTTTACAATATTTTATAGCACATGAATTTTTTTTTGTTAAAGCTTCAGTCACGTCAAAATACAATCAATATATTTTTTTTCTTTTTTTTTTATATTTTTTAAAAAAAGTTTCACAAAATTTAACAAAATAAAAAAAATGAATGTTGATTTCTGTAAAATAAAGATTTAATAAAAGGAAAAAAAAAAATCTCACACAGTTATTTTTAAATAGCTAAGACTGAGTTTCTTTTTATACATGTTATTTAAGTAGCATGCCCAAGCAATTAAGAAAAAAGTGTATTTTTTTAGTTTCATTGCTTTATTTTACATTTATTTTAATGTATCTAGAATATTGACAAACATTCACACATTAAACTTGCATTGAGCATACCATGATATGAAAGGACTTGATGAAGAGACAACTTGCATATAAACTTCTTAGATAACCCCCAAAGCAAAATATGGCAATATCGTCACAAATATATCACCTTAATCCAGTGAAATTAAGAACGTATTTAAAAATAATAATAATAATAATAAAATACACAATAATTTACTAATCTCAAGTAACAGAAATATTTAAAACTCAACAAATAAATAAATACTTTAATTATGCATGATAAAGTTAAGATTTAAATAACAAAGCAAGACTAAAAGAATTGCTTCAATTAATATTTATTAAATAAATAAAACTATAAATTCCGATGGAAAATTGTACTTAAGACGAATAAGTATCGTTCAAAATTTTTTTTTTAACAGTAATATTTTTCAATTTTATGCAAAATTAGACATGCATTAAGTATGGTCCCAAACTTAAGTAAAACTATTATATTGGTATAATATAATATTTTGGCAATAAGTACATACAGACTCAATCGCCAAAAATATGTTATGTATATAAGAAATTATCAAAATATGTGGCGAGAAATTTTTCACTGCACATAATTGGCTATATTATCATCATATTATATAGTTTTCAAATAATATTTCTTTTTTGAGACAATATTTACAAATAAACTAAACACTTCATTTAGTCTCCCTCACTTTAAAAATATTATCTTTTAAGGTCTAAAAGAATTTAAGAAGCAATACTTTTTTTTCTTTTTAGATACTTTTGCTTCACAAGAAAAATAAAATGAGTTTAAATGAGGTGACAATCATTGTTTCCAGAAATTGGGGGGGAAAAGTGAATCATTGTTATTATGAGGCACGTATGTCCCTTGGGACATTTAATGGCTAACAATAGTTAGTATTTTAAATGCATACACTTTATGGCAGATAATTTACTAAAATGTCAATATATAATACTTAAAAGACTAGAAATATAAAACAAAGTTAAAAAAAAGTCATCTGTATTAAAATAGCTGCAATAATAATTTTAAGAAATTCAAATAAGATCAGTACTTTCTAATTTTTTAAACAAATTTATACCATATAAAGAGACAAATCTCTCTTAATAAAGAGAAAACAATTATAATTTTATGGAATAAAAATGCAATATAAAAAACTATGAAGAGGCAAGAGGGTACACTCAAATAAATCACCAGGTTTTTTTTTTTTTTTTTAATTATTATGGAATTTAACTTTTTGCTCAAATGAAAAACGTATTATATGAAACTTAACTCTTCGCTTGAATGAAAAATGTTTTATATGCAAGTTATGATGATGTGAGATGAGATAAATGCATTCCGATAACCAGCTGATCACCTATATACATAAAATTCTGTATGATTACATGCACACAGAAAAAAAAACGCATCATTATCATTTATATCACAAAATTAGGCCAACCAGTGACCAACATTTGAAATAAGTGAAGTATTAATTTAAAGCTATAATTATACTATCGCTAACCAAAAGATGCAAACAATACAAAGCTAAAAAGAACAGCAATACTATTTTTAGTAAACATATCAGTGGTGGCACTAAATGCTCTGAATAGAGAACTTTCACAAAGCAGCCATCACCGGGATTGCACACTATTTCAGTAGTTAAGACTTTAGCTTAAATTGCTAGTGTCGTTACTTTTATTATACACTGATGATTTGTTACTTTTTTTTTTTTTCAAAAAGAAAGATTATGATATACTATAAAAAGAATGTATAATACTTAAAGAACAGCACAGTTCAAAATTTAGCATTGCAATGTAAGATTTAAATTTTCTTACTACCAATCAACATTTTTTAAAAATGAATATTAATTTATAGCACTCAATAACTTCAATTTTATAAGTTTGTTTAAAAGCCTAGTAACAGTTTAAAAAAAAAAAAATAATAACATTAGACAACATAAAACTGTGCAACACTTAAGTATTATATATGTGAGATTTTTTTAAAAAGACATTCCTGAAGCTTCAACAAGGAAAGAGAGAGAAAAATAGTAACATTAGGATTAAAAAATGGACACATTTTTGAATCAATACTTAGAAAAGTGTTTAAAACTATAGCAAAAGATTTTGTAACTTAAAATAGAAAACAAAACATTTGCACATACGTTCAAAAATGTGTCATAGCTAAACAGGATTTGAATATAATCTTATTACTAAAACTACACAAATTTCTTTAGTTATCATAAAATGAAGACACTTGATTTTAATATCGATTCTAAAAGGTGGCAGTGAAAACAAAAAAGATTTAAGAGAAGGCACATCTAAATAATTAAAATTTTAAAACCATTTAGATTTGATTGTTTAATTTTTAATGATGTATTTAAACATTTCCTGAGAAATTTCCTATATTCAAAACCTGTTTGCTTAAAATACTATGTTTTCACATTAATTTTTTTTAATGTATTAAAGTCATCATAATAAATGCTTAGGGTTGTCTATCAGCCTCAGCCAACTAACAAAATAATTTTGATTCACCCTCGTAAGTTATTATTGAAAAAAGACATTTACATTATATCAGCAAAACATAAAAAATAGCATTAAAAAATTATTTTCTATTAAAGGTAAAACACCAGACATATCACATATTAAAGAATTACAGTATTTAAATTATGGTGATGATACATGAAATTTTTAGGCAATATTTTTTCCTCTTAAACATGTCCTAATAAACTTGACAACCGTATATTAAATTTTGATAGATACCATTCAGAGTTCTTTGAGCTTTCTTAGGTTATTTGACTCAGCCTAATTTATTTTTGAAAAAAATATCCAACCCTAAGATTCATGAGCCAGTATAACATTGATTTCAGCAGAGTGACACACTTTAGCACTGTACTTTAAGTAAAACTTTTAAGGTGTTTGTCATCTCAATGCAGCTCTGCTCTGTTGACTCTCGCGTATTTCCACTCATCCAGTGATTAGGAGGTTTTGGCAATTCCGTTGGCGGAGGCCTTTCTCCAAACTTGGCACCAGCATAGAAATCGTGATGAAGCTGACTGGGCGATAGTCTGGACGGACTATTCCTGGTCATAGATGCTTTTGAAGATGCCTTATTGTAGCCGTTTGGTGCCCTTGATGATGGTGGTGAGCAATACTTATATTGGGAATCCATTCTTTTATTGGCATGCTGATTTCTACGAGGTGGTGTAGCAAAACTACATAAAGCAGCACTCAAATCAAGTGGAACTCCTTGATGGGCAAAGCCAATATAATCAGAACTCATTACTTCCATCATTCTCATTAAAAGCAAGAGATGAAAACAGTTTTAAAAAATTGTTCTTTTGATACTGTAAAAAGTTGAAGTCTTTCAAAACCAAGGGACGCTAGGTTGGCATACAGCTAAGATGGCGTCCGGATCGTCGTCGTCTTCTCACTAACTCGCTAGCTGAATTCAGTTTCGTTAATTGACAACAAAGCTGCTATTTAACCACTCGATTGCATTTAATATCCGATCTCAACAATATAAAACGTTATCTAATATAATTCAAAACAACAACCAGTACATACACGTCAAACGTACACACTTTGGTGCAACACTGACAAATAAACAATCGATCAATAACTTAATGGAATATGCCTATTCACCTTTTATATGGAAGACTCAGTCCGATTTTCAGGCTCTCCAAACTCAGATATAAATTTTAACTAAACGATCTGTGATATAGATGACTATACATATATACAGGAATTAGCAACTAATCACGATCAACAAAACATCAAGAACATCCTTCGCTCTTCGCCTTTCCTGTTCTCCCCGTCACGAACACAATTACACGTAGAAGTACAAATAAATGACCTACAAGGAACAACCAATCACCGATAAAGTTTTGATCACGTGACTGCACCATTGCAGTTGTTTAAAAACAGTTATTGTGACGTCATTGGCAGCTGCAATGTTTTTTTAGTAAAAATAAATATAATTCGGCTGTAATTACTTTATATGGTTTATTAAAAATACCTGTTAAGTAAAATAACATATTAATATGGAAATAATAGGGAAATAAATCTAGAATTTAGATATTTCACTTTATAAAAACAATAATATTCCGAAGTTCAAACTGTTGCCAAATTTAACAAAAAAACTCCCTCCGAAAATTAAGTTTTTCAGACAGTTAACTTTTGAGATCATGTGAATGATAAAAAATGTTTTACAATTAAAAACAATAAGGAAATTTTCATATTAAATCTTCTTATAAGACTCAGATTTAATACAAATTTACTCTTGGTGATCTAAGATATTATTTTTGTAATGTTTGATCGAATTCAAATTGATGTCGAAATAATAAACTTTCAACATTTTCTTGATAAATAAAAGAGAAAAAAATCTATGTAATTTTTAACTATTCTGAGTCAAAATTTATTTTTCATTAATATGAAATCTTCATTCAATCCATGGACTGGAAAACTTTATTTAAAGATGTAATATTGAAATATTTATAAAAAAAATTATCAATTTCAAATTGTTTAATTTAATTGTATCGATTTTTTAAATCACTTTATTAGTAAAATAAATCATGCATAATTTGATAATTTCCTTCCATTCACTGAAAATAGTTATGACTGACGCGCATCGTTTGGCATCTTGAGAGTCAGCTGACTTTAGACCGTAGAGTTTTTAATTGTAAAATAAAAAATTTCTTAATTTTAACAAATGGCTTCTGAAAAGTCCCCTCTATTAGGTAATAATCAAGGAGATACCACTCCGCCTCAATATGGAGAATCTTCTGATGGTAAATTTTCTTTATTTGTATCATAAAAATTATTTCAGGTTGCATGATTTTAATTGTAAGTTTGTTTATGTTGTCATATTTTATCTATTAATTTTAGAGCTGTAATTGTAATATAGAAATCTCTTTAGGAACATTTAGATTAAATTTCCTTGTGGCATTATCCTGATCTCTACTTTCTTGTAGTTTAAAACCAGGTTATAAAACATTAAATAATTTGAAAATCTTAGTTCATGTACTTTTAATCTCCTTATCTGTGTATCTTATATTCATAGTGCAAAATTTTATTTTGGAATACCTTAAGAAACACTGAAACTTCTAATTATTTCTTTTGGTTTCAACATGTTCAGTTCACATTATTTATTTTCGTAGCCAGATATTCAGTTTTGCAGAATGAACAAATGCTTATATTAACACTTTGATATTAATTTGTTTTCCTAATTTCATATATATTTTTTTCCATTGAATTTTATGTTAACACATTTTTCATAAGGCATCCTGCATCAACATTACCCCTTGTCACTAGTGATGTTATAATGATAAGACACAAATAGTACTACAATCATATATTTGCATGTAGTATGGTACCTTATTTATAACGCAGTCGTGTATAATGTGCACTGCACCGGGCTATTTTAAAGGCAGAAAATTTAGAAAGTTGGGGGCTGGAATCATGTAGAAATCCTGGTACACATTTTTTCTTTCTCTCTTCAAAACTAATTTACTGTATATTCACTCATATGTATACCCACCCCCTTATTAAAAATCCATGAAACTAAGGTTTTTGCAGTATGTATGACCATTATACATACTTTTCCATTATACAAACACCATTGTCACCAAGCGTAATATTTGGCCCAAAATGAAGTGAAAAATTTGAAAGAAATAACATTGTTGGTTATGACAGTTGAGCATTTAAAAAATATAACATTTGAAAATTACATAGGGTAGATGCTCCAGTTGTGGCCACCTTTAGAGAAAATTTGAAATTGAAATTTTACAGTTATTGACTGATTGAAGCATATTAAATCATAATAACATCATTATTTAGCAAATTTAATTGTCTTTCTGTGAATTATAATAACTTTCAACAAAATATTTTAGATTGTGAGTAATAACTCATTAAATAATTTATTTCAATTTGTACCAGTTGTGGCCACCTCTACACCAGTTTTGGCCACCTCTATGCACCAGTTGTGGCCACTTCAATATCATGTAGTTTAACAAACATTTTAATTGATAATAAGTAAAAATAAAGCATTTTTATGCAACATCTATCTTACCACACATATTTCTTGCTGTATTAAAAGAATTTTGCAAGTTTTTTTTATGAATTGATAAAAACATCAAGTAAAATATACTTATGTTGACTTTAACTGAAAATTTCAATTAAAAAAACAAAAAATATATTTAATTTGATTCATAAAAGGGACAACAGTGCCTGTAGGACATCAAGATTAACTATTTAAATTAGTTTTATAATTATCCAATGGATTGTGGATTGATTAAAACACTTGAACCGTCACCAAACAGTTTTATTTCTGGTGCTCCAAAACTTTGCTAGCTTGTAGTGCTGGCATTATACATTTTGAATGGCCTTAATTTTACTTCTTATCCTAGAACAGTGTTCCCTCTAGTCCATTTTTTAAGAGCACAGAATTCTGTGTTTTTTAAACTTAGTAAAATGAATGCTGTTCTTTTTAAATAATGGGAAATAATTCTTGCTTGTATTTAGATATCTCTAGTTAAGATTTTCACAATATTTAGTATTTCTAAATCAGTTTGCCCGAAATCTGGCAAAAATTATGGAACTTCACTTCTTTAGGAAAAATACAAGAAATCATGCTGTAATTTTATTAAACTTTTTAATTTATGTAAAATCTTTCAAAATTTGTTTTAATTTATTTATCGTGTAGGACATATCGCCCCTCCCCTTTGGTTTTATGAATACTAAACACAATATACTATATTTTCTTTAGAAATATCATTCTTTAGTTATTAGCACAGTGTCCTTTCTAAAGTGAATTATCTATTGGACAGAGAAAACAAAATCTCTTTGATAGAACTGCTATTAGCCTTGCTTTTTATTATTATTATTGAAGCCATTACTATATAAAACAAAACTAAATAGATTTTTTTTTATCCAGATGTTCTTAAAATTATTTAATGGCTAAAATTCTCACTATAATGAATCATGTGGCCAAAAATGAAACATATGCTGTGCCCTTTTTACCCCTTCCAACTTCCATGGCCATAACTGGTACATATAGCAAATTTAAAGCACCAGTTGTGGCCACCCCCCATTAAACTGTTAAAATAATTAATTTAAATGTGAAATTGCAATAGAGAGGAAGCTTACCTCATAAAACCTAACAGCAATTTGTTTCAGGACAAACAGAACCCAATAAGTGCCTAATATTGAAAGATTTGGAAAACTTGTCAGCTAAGCAAAAATCTTAATACATGTGAGCACACACTACAGATTCGCAAATTTTTTTTTTTTGTAAGTCACATTTTATCAAAAAATAAACAAATGAGATTGTAAATGATAAAAGGGTGTTTGCTTAAGGTGTGAGAATGCATATTTGTCTGCATCAATTCACAGCTTAAATATTGGACAAACTGATCCAATGTGGCCACAACTGGAGCATCTACCCTACTTTCTTGAACTATTTTATTAAATCAACACAAATGTATATACAGTAATCCCTTAACATTCGAAAGTTTTGTTTACTCGCAAAATAAAAAATGAACAATTTAACATTCGCGAATACTTAACTTGGTTATTCGCGAATTTTGTTTTATAAAGAATATTTTTCTACAAAGTAAACTCACTTTGTTAAATGAGTTCCATAAATTATTTGACAGTGTACACGTGCATTGTACTGTATAGCCTAAGTTTCGAGAACTTCAACTCTTGTATTGAGGCAAAAGGGTACTTTTTGGTTAGCTGGGCACCAGTGTTATATATATCAATGCAAAAACCCTTGACGGGTTAAAAGTTTCTGACGCAGCACTTTATCTTATGCTCTAAGAATTTTAAATATGGAACTTAAAAATACTGATATCAAATTTTGAGTGACGTTATGCTATTTCTTAAAAAATATATTTGTATTTATTTCATCATTTTATTTTTGTTTTATTTACAATCGCATGTGCAAAAGTTATGTTCAACATGAAAAGCTGCATAAAATTTTATTCGCTGTTGCTTTATCATTTACATCTCTCATAAATTCAAAATATGAGTTTTAAAAGATATGATATAAAATTTAAGTGACGCCTTGATGTGACTTTAAAAGGTTTGTTTTAAAATTCAATTTAAATTATTTTTGACTTGGTTAAAATATTTTTTTACATCTACACAATACTTTTAATTTTCCAATTCACTGTTAAATATCACTTTCATTGAATCTATACTATGCATTGAAATGTATTTATTTCAATAAATTGATTTATCTTTTGTGTCACGCTATTCAAAATTGTGAGTAAGATTTATGTAAATGGTTTATTTGTGTCAAACTATCCTTTTTCATACATTTCATGTAATTTGGACGCAAAGAAACCATTTACATAAATCTTACTCACAATTTTGAATAGCGTGGCACAAAAGATAAATCAATTTATTGAAATAAATACATTTCAATGCATAGTATAGATTCAATGAAAGTGATATTTAACAGTGAATTGGAAAATTAAAAGTACAGGCAAAGTTCTTTAATCCGCACAAGTTGGGACCAAAGGTTGTGCAGATTAGGGAATATTGCGGATTATGGAGTATTATGGATTATATGTCTTTTTCTTATTTCTGGACACTATTTTAAATATGATATATAATAATTAATTTAATATGCTATCTCAAAAATTGCATTTTTCAAATTCTTGTATTAAAAAATTGATTGTATTCACTTTTATATTTAAATTTTTCAGATATTTCTTTTAAAAAATCATTTTTGGATCAAGAATTTGTAAATTTGTTTAATTGTTTACATTCATTAAGCAATGCGAATTATAGGAAATTGCGGATTACGGGAGTGCGGATTATAGATCCTTGACTGTATTGTGTAGATGTAAAAAAATATTTTAACAAAGTCAAAAATAATTTAAATTGAATTTTAAAACAAACCTTTTAAAGTCACATCAAGGCGTCACTTAAATTTTATATCATATCTTTTAAAACTCATATTTTGAATTTATGAGAGATGTAAATGATAAAGCAACAGCAAATAAAATTTTATGCAGCTTTTCATGTTGAACATAACTTTTGCACTAGAGATGCAACGAATATTCGGCCCATTCGGCCTGCCTGCCGAATATTCGGCTTCGGCCAAATATCAAGTCCATTATTCGGCCTTGGCCGAAGAATACTGTAATAAATGTTTTTATATTTACACAGTACAACTTTTTAATTTGACAATTTATATTCATCATGTATAATGAAAATTTTATTAGAAATTAACTAACACTTTTTTTCCCCATTAACTTTTATACTCCGAATGGGTTTTATCTACCCATTTTTATATAAGAGGCTAATTTAGGAATCATGTTAAAAAATTTTTTATGTAGTATCAGTAAGTACAAAAAGTATCTGTAATAAGTTAACATAATCTGTTAAATTTAAAATTAATCTATTCAAAATTGTTTTAATACAGCTGTACAAGCTAATTCAAAAATTTTTTTATCATAATGGGAAGTTTAACATTTAACCCTTGTTACACAAAAAAATATTTCTTTCAATAATATTTTGAATTATACCTATGAAGAACATAAATATATGATTGATTAGATATAGATGTATTATATGTATAAGATATTTAAGTTGTATATGTTGCAATACTTAAGGTATAGGTGAAAACTGGGAAATTGAGTTAGTAGCCAGTGGCCGGTAGACTCAGTTTCATTAGTGGCCACTTTTTAAAGTTAGTGGCCACTATAATGTTTCAAATTTTCTTGACATCTACATAAACTATAATCGTTGTATATATACATATTTTTCTATAAATCAGAGTTTTATACCAGCCAACTATTCACAATAAGAATAGGGAAGCAGTCGAAATTCAAGAAAATTACTTTAAAACCACAAAATCTGTTATCATATTAACTTTTTTAGAATTTATTTTTGGATAATTTGTATATGTTCATAAACACCAGTATCAATCAAATTCATTTTACTTTCTTTATATAAAAAATAACTAATTCCAACAGCTAGGTGTATCCAATTAAAAAAAGAAAATCAAATAAAACATTATTTTGATTTTATTTAATAAATGTGTTATTAACATGCTACACACATTACATACAGTTGAAGTCTAAGCTGATGACTGTATTTCACAGGATTAAACAGTATCTCTTGATGAAAAATAATCTAATTGATCTAACATATTGAAGATATTGCAATGTCCTTAACCCTTTCGTGTCGGATTTTTTTTTTCAGTTTTGAGAATAAAATTACTTTTATTTTAATAATGCTAATCGTAGTTATCCGAATAGATTTACTGAAGTTTAATGATTATCTCATTGTCTGAATTCTAATTAGTGATGCAACGAATGGTGGTTTGGCCGAATAACCGAATACCGAGTATTCGGCCAAGTTACAGCCGAATATTCGGCCTATTCGGCCGCCGAATAATGAACTTATTTTTGCCCAAAAACAAAATATAGTATGCACTATATGCACAATTCTTGTATATTTCACAATTAAAATGTATTGTTTTCTTTTAAAAAATTATTTATATACAAATTTTTAATTTTTTAAAGCATTATTTTACTCTGAAAAAATGTTCGGCCTAAAAATTGCCTCAATAATGTAATTCAGATACCACCAAAAAAATTCTTAGCAAAAGTTCCTCATCAGGTACTATCTAGTTACATTTTAGATAGATTTCGTATGAAATACTACCTATTGGGATCGTTTCCAAATTGGAATTTCTGAAAAATTTTTGCAGATCTACACCGATCATAACCCCTAGAACCCAAAACCACCCTCAGTAAAAAACTTTATATATATATCACTTTCTTCTTCTGGACACGATAACTTTCGTAATTCTGCACCAATCTCTTCCAAACTTATACATAAAATCAAGGCGCATAAAATCTCGGTCAAGTTCGTTAATGGGCAAAATTGGACCAAGGGGATGGAAATAGGGAGGGGTTTTGTGAAAACCGAAAACCCCCCATAACTTCATTTTTGTACATATCAAATCAGTTTAAAGTTTTTATTACTTCGAAAAATAGGGCCAAAATTTTATGTATCACAGATTTTTGATAAAGTTAAAAATGGGCTCAAGGGGTGCAAAAAATAGAGTTTTTGGGAGAAAAAAATTCATAACTTCATCAATTCTCAAGATATCAATTCCAATTAATTTTATTATAAATCTCCTTAATATTATCTACAACTTTTATATTCACAAGTTTTTGATAGGACCAATTCGTACCGCAAAAAAAAAAAAAAAAAAAAAAAAAAAAAATTAAAAGCAAAAACAAAAAGGGAGTTTGAAGAAGTAAAAAATCCATAACTCTGTCAATTCAAAAGATATAAAATCCCCATGAATTTATCATATATCTTCTTAATATTGTCTACAACATCTATACAGACAAGTTTTGGATAGGACCAATTCTTACAGCAAAAACAAATTAAAAATGCATAGCGGTTGAAGAAAAAAAATCATCTAAGTAATTCTAAGTATTCAAATCCAAACTGCGTATTTTCTGACTCATTTTACAATTCATTTTTGCTCTCAAAGGCTTCCAATTGATATGTTTTCTTACTCAGAAACTATATAATGTACCGTAATGGTCGATTTTTTGATAGAGGCAGAATATATTTTTAAAAATGCTATTAAAGTGGGCATTTTGAACCGAATTTCCCGAAGCGGATTGTGTTGGAAAAATCATTGGATTAAGGATGCACTCAAATCCAAACTGCTTATTTTCTGACTCATTTTTAAGTTCATTTTTGCTCTCAAACACATTTAATTGGTAGATTCGCTTATTCAGAAACTATATAATGTACCGCAAAGATCGATTTTTTGATAGAGGCAGAATATATTTCAAAAAATGATGTTGAAGTGGGCATTTTGGACAAAATTTCCCGAAGCGAATGTGTTAGAAACGAAAAATATTGCATTACTGAGAAAATAATAGTTTATTAATCAAGTTTTAATTGATTGAAAGAAAAATAAAAACACACGTCGCTTATAAATCTTTTCAAAAATCACGTCAGCATGTTTCATATTTTTTTTTATTAAAAATGAATCTGAAAATGTGCCAGAAAATTTCGAGTTGTTGAGCATGGAAAAATATTTTTTAAATATCGCCTTAACATGATTCTGATAAAACCAGCTATTTTATAAAAATGAAATAAAAACTCGTCAAAAGCAGACAGATAAAACTGTTAAAGTGTATTTATATCTAATAATGATTTAGTTTTTGTTGGTGAAATTAGTATGCTTAACTTCGAAATCTACCTCTGCCTGTAGGCCGGGCCGGCAAGGATTTTTAATAGATATTATGTGTGTTTTTGTTACATTTTAAAATAATGACAAAATTTAAGTACTAGGAAACATAAGTTTCAGCTTTCAGATGAAATAAAATAAAAAATAAGAAATCTTATTATCTTAAGAAAAACCACTGATAGAAAGGGTGAAAGGAATATCCTCTAAAATGGTAGAAAGAAATCATTGTAGACTTTATAAAGCTCACAGTTAACAAAATTTTTATTTATCTTTTTTTTTTTTTTTTCTTTGCTGTCAGCAGTAAAGCCTCTATAGAAAAGTGCCCCTCAATGTGAAGAAGTAAAATAAATTAGTAATTTTCTTTCCCAGCCACTACTAGAAAGACAAGTGTCCTTTGGAGTGGTGGGCGAAAAATTCGTAAGACTTTCCAAAGGTTTCACAACTAGCCAAAAAGTATCTTTCTGCACCAGGAAGTGCCATATATAGTGAGAGATTATTTTCAGAAACAGGTAACATTTACGGAAAAAAAAAAAAAAAAGAAAGAAAGAAATAGACTATCACCTGAGAATGCTGAATTATTATTATTATTTCTGCATTACAATGTACGTTTATTGAAAACATTTTAACTGTTTAAGGAATTACAATGCTATTCTTGAAAAAAATATCTAAAACGTAAATGCATACTAATTAAAAGAATTTAGTATTTACATTTCTTTCATTATTTAATAAGAAATAGTAACAGACTTAAAAAAAATCACTTAAATTATATTTAACTTTTAAGCGTATTTTACTGGGGAAAAAAACCCCTTAAGAAAGTATTGCAACATATATAACTTAAATATCTTATACATATAATACATCTATATCTAATCAATCATATATTTATGTTCTTCATAGGTATAATTCAAAATATTATTGAAAGAAATATTTTTTTGTGTAACAAGGGTTAAATGTTAAACTTCCCATTATGATAAAAAAAAATTTTGAATTAGCTTGTACAGCTGTATTAAAACAATTTTGAATAGATTAATTTTAAATTTAACAGATTATGTTAACTTATTACAGATACTTTTTGTACTTACTGATACTACATAAAAAATTTTTTAACATGATTCCTAAATTAGCCTCTTATATAAAAATGGGTAGATAAAACCCATTCGGAGTATGAAAGTTAATGGGGAAAAAAAGTGTTAGTTAATTTCTAATAAAATTTTCATTATACATGATGAATATAAATTGTCAAATTAAAAAGTTATACTGTGTAAATATAAAAACATTTATTACAGTATTATTCGGCCAAGGCCGAATAATGGACTTGATATTTGGCCGAAGCCGAATATTCGGCAGGCAGGCCGAATGGGCCGAATATTCGGCTTCAGCCGAATATTCGTTGCATCTCTAATTCTAATGAATGTACTTATTTTGTGTACTATTCAATTCATATTTATATGATAATAGGAAGGAAGAGTTTTTGGAGGTGTTTGGAAAATATCGTTACAACAGAGTTTAACAGATATTACAACTTTGTAATGTTTTTTGTGTTTTATCACACATGATTTGTTCAGAAAAGTAGCCTATACTATTTTAAATTTAAAAAGTGATATATATTTATAAAATAAAGGAATCGCCAACGGTGCAAAGAGAATTAAGCAAACTTTTATTGTTATTACTAAATGTCCAAACATAAATGAAATCATAATAAGAAAGGCATAGCCATGTACTATCATTACTGTATGTAGATAATAGCAAAAGTAATTGTTAAGATAAAACAATACTCGATGAAAAGACATGTACTATTAATAGTACTCCAGACTCGAAAGGGTTAAAATGCACTTGTATTTTTAAAGTGAAAGAAAAGGTAAAGGCGATGAAAGAAAAGGAATAAATTATTTGAAACGCATGTGGAATCAAAGCTGATGAATATATTTTGCAGAATAAAACTGTAAAAAAAAATAATCCAACTGAAGAGCGAGCACTTGGCGAAAAAATGAAATATTGAAAATACAGCTAAATCACTGAAATCTGCTTGCATCCGGTAGGAAAAAAAATTAACCAGTTTGCTAATTAGATGTAATCAAAGTAGAGATGCATATTTTCCATGAAAAAAGTTGTATTTCAGTTGGTGATCGATAACAGATTTTTTAATCGCCACTTAGCGAGTGGCGACTGGAGTGGCGATCGATGACCAATTTTTTAATCGCCACTTTTACAACTTTAATCGCCACGTGGCGAGTGGCGACCGCTAATTTACACCTATAACTTAAGGGGTTTTTTTTCCCAGTAAAATACGCTTAAAAGTTAAATATAATTTAAGTGATTTTTTTTAAGTCTGTTACTATTTCTTATTAAATAATGAAAGAAATGTAAATACTAAATTCTTTTAATTAGTATGCATTTACGTTTTAGATATTTTTTTCAAGAATAGCATTGTAATGCCTTAAACAGTTAAAATGTTTTCAATAAACGTACATTGTAATGCAGAAATAATAATAATAATTCAGCATTCTCAGGTGATAGTCTATTTCTTTCTTTTTTTTTTTTTTTTTTTCCCGTAAATGTTACCTGTTTCTGAAAATAATCTCTCACTATATATGGCACTTCCTGGTGCAGAAAGATACTTTTTGGCTAGTTGTGAAACCTTTGGAAAGTCTTACGAATTTTTCGCCCACCACTCCAAAGGACACTTGTCTTTCTAGTAGTGGCTGGGAAAGAAAATTACTAATTTATTTTACTTCTTCACATTGAGGGGCACTTTTCTATAGAGGCTTTACTGCTGACAGCAAAGAAAAAAAAAAAAAAAAAGATAAATAAAAATTTTGTTAATTGTGAGCTTTATAAAGTCTACAATGATTTCTTTCCACCATTTTAGAGGATATTCCTTTCACCCTTTCTATCAGTGGTTTTTCTTAAGATAATAAGATTTCTTATTTTTTATTTTATTTCATCTGAAAGCTGAAACTTATGTTTCCTAGTACTTAAATTTTGTCATTATTTTAAAATGTAACAAAAACACACATAATATCTATTAAAAATCCCTGCCGGCCCGGCCTACAGGCAGAGGTAGATTTCGAAGTTAAGTATACTAATTTCACCAACAAAAACTAAATCATTATTAGATATAAATACACTTTAACAGTTTTATCTGTCTGCTTTTGACGAGTTTTTATTTCATTTTTATAAAATAGCTGGTTTTATCAGAATCATGTTAAGGCGATATTTAAAAAATATTTTTCCATGCTCAACAACTCGAAATTTTCTGGCACATTTTCAGATTCATTTTTAATAAAAAAAAATATGAAACATGCTGACGTGATTTTTGAAAAGATTTATAAGCGACGTGTGTTTTTATTTTTCTTTCAATCAATTAAAACTTGATTAATAAACTATTATTTTCTCAGTAATGCAATATTTTTCGTTTCTAACACATTCGCTTCGGGAAATTTTGTCCAAAATGCCCACTTCAACATCATTTTTTGAAATATATTCTGCCTCTATCAAAAAATCGATCTTTGCGGTACATTATATAGTTTCTGAATAAGCGAATCTACCAATTAAATGCGTTTGAGAGCAAAAATGAACTTAAAAATGAGTCAGAAAATAAGCAGTTTGGATTTGAGTGCATCCTTAATCCAATGATTTTTCCAACACAATCCGCTTCGGGAAATTCGGTTCAAAATTAGGGATTGACCGAATCAGCAATTTTGACGAATACCGAATACCGAAGCTTCGGTCAAAGTGTACACCGAATATTCGGTATTCGGCAACCGAATATTTAAAAATTTTTAATACACATTTTTGCATATATTAGCTTTTTTAATAAACTTTAATTAAAATTAAATTCTTAATAATTTAATTCAGTTACATTTTTATTCTTAAATCTAATTACACAAAAAAAATTAATGACTTCTTTCAACTCACAAATTCATTAACCCATCACTTATTTTTTATTATTTTATCACTAGTCAATATCCAAATTAACCCAATGAAAGTATTAAACTAACAGGATATTATTAAGGATAAGGATTCTCAGAAAAACAAAAGTTCATTCAAATAAAAAGAAACAATGTTGTCATTAAGCTGATTTACTGATTGTCTAATTATATACATATTGAATTGGAATGTTCTCAAATATAAAAGGTATCATATCAATTTGTACATTTAACTATTTTCTGTGAAATTATTGATACATATTTATATTTTGATTAATATTTATCTTTATCACTGTGGTGATGAAGATAAATTTGAGCGATTTTAATTTAATGGTTATGAAAACTATAGGATAGGCATAGGAGTATACTTATTTGATGCATGTATTTTCTTTAATATAAACCTTAGTATACAGAGATGAACTCTGATATACTTATTTGAGGTGTATATTAAAGAGAATACACATTAAATAAATTTAAATTGAAAAAACTAATGTAGAAATACTTAAAATTAAATGGTAATGGAAAGATGCCCATATTCCTTACTTGTTTTCCCTATATCATAGACAGTTGTTCTGATTTCACCCCTATATAGACTATTTTAGGAAAGAAAAAAAAAGTTTTTTGTAATTAAAAATGGCCTTGACTTGTTTTTGGTAGTGCAGCTGAACTTTGAACTCATGCACATAATATTGAAACTCGTGATTTAGCCTATTCCACTTCTAAGTAAAAGAGAATTCTTCTACTTCTAAGAAAATACTTATCTGCAATTATTCGGCCGAATACTTAAAAGTATTCGGCCGAAGCCGAATATTCGGTTTACATGCCGAATCACCGAATACCGAATCGACTATTCGGTATTCGGTCAATCCCTATTCAAAATGCCCACTTTAATAGCCTTTTTAAAAATATATTCTGCCTCTATCAAAAAATCGACCATTACGGTACATTATATAGTTTCTGAGTAAGAAAACATATCAATTGGAAGCCTTTGAGAGCAAAAATGAATTGTAAAATGAGTCAGAAAATACGCAGTTTGGATTTGAATACTTAGAATTACTTAGATGATTTTTTTTCTTCAACCGCTATGCATTTTTAATTTGTTTTTGCTGTAAGAATTGGTCCTATCCAAAACTTGTCTGTATAGATGTTGTAGACAATATTAAGAAGATATATGATAAATTCATGGGGATTTTATATCTTTTGAATTGACAGAGTTATGGATTTTTTACTTCTTCAAACTCCCTTTTTGTTTTTGCTTTTATTTTTATTTTATTTTATTTTATTTTATTTTTTTTTGCGGTACGAATTGGTCCTATCAAAAACTTGTGACTATAAAAGTTGTAGATAATATTAAGGAGATTTATAATAAAATTAATTGGAATTGATATCTTGAGAATTGACGAAGTTATGAATTTTTTTCTCCCAGAAACTCTATTTTTTGCACCCCTTGAGCCCATTTTTAACTTTATCAAAAATCTGTGATACATAAAATTTTGGCCCTATTTTTCGAAGTAATAAAAACTTTAAACTGATTTGATATGTACAAAAATGAAGTTATGGGGGGTTTTCGGTTTTCACAAAACCCCTCCCTATTTCCATCCCCTTGGTCCAATTTTGCCCATTAACGAACTTGACCGAGATTTTATGCGCCTTGATTTTATGTATAAGTTTGGAAGAGATTGGTGCAGAATTACGAAAGTTATCGTGTCCAGAAGAAGAAAGTGATATATATATAAAGTTTTTTACTGAGGGTGGTTTTGGGTTCTAGGGGTTATGATCGGTGTAGATCTGCAAAAATTTTTCAGAAATTCCAATTTGGGAACGATCCCAATAGGTAGTATTTCATACGAAATCTATCTAAAATGTAACTAGATAGTACCTGATGAGGAACTTTTGCTAAGAATTTTTTTGGTGGTATCTGAATTACATTATTGAGGCAATTTTTAGGCCGAACATTTTTTCAGAGTAAAATAATGCTTTAAAAAATTAAAAATTTGTATATAAATAATTTTTTAAAAGAAAACAATACATTTTAATTGTGAAATATACAAGAATTGTGCATATAGTGCATACTATATTTTGTTTTTGGGCAAAAATAAGTTCATTATTCGGCGGCCGAATAGGCCGAATATTCGGCTGTAACTTGGCCGAATACTCGGTATTCGGTTATTCGGCCAAACCACCATTCGTTGCATCACTATTTTGCACATGCAATTGTAAATAAAACAAAAATAAAATGATGAAATAAATACAAATATATTTTTTAAGAAATAGCATAACGTCACTCAAAATTTGATATCAGTATTTTTAAGTTCCATATTTAAAATTCTTAGAGCATAAGATAAAGTGCTGCGTCAGAAACTTTTAACCCGTCAAGGGTTTTTGCATTGATATCATTACTTTTTTGAGGTTAGTGATAAAATGATTAAAAAAACAGATACTTATGGAATTTAATGCAGATTTAATTTTTACTATTTTATTACAATTTTCCTTATAGCAGTTTGTATATAAAAACAACTGGGTAAGTATAATCGCAGATCGCACAGAGGGTTTCATTTGATATTCCTTTAAAAACACTTTATCCTTAAATTAATAAATCCAAAATGTTAATTTATAATTATTAAATCCTTACATAGATGGTGCACCAATAGTTCCAATTTTCATGGGGCAGGGAACACACTCTTTTAAACAAACCACCTTCCAATTGAAGTCATCAAAAACCTAGTTGAATAAGCCAGACCCCGTTGTGTTGTTTGACAAACAGCAGTCTCATGTCCCCTCCTTCCCCCCTTTTTCAAAAATTTTCAGACCAGTACCTAAGAATGGAACCGAAATAATTTTTTCTCTTCAGAAATTACGATAAAAAAAGTATGCAGTAGTCATAAATTTACTTTAATGCTATATAGGATGATTATTAAGTTAATTATAATGTTTGGAATCTGTTGCATTGATGTCCGAAAGGTAGTTTCTGAGTTATGGAAGCTGGACCCATAAGGCGCCATAGAGGGTCGAAGCCCGCTAGTGTCTATCATAATTATATCTGCCATGTAGACTAATTGCGATATTTAATCAAAATACCCCCCCCCCCCTCCTCATCCCCGGAAATATAACAAATACAAAATGTGTCTTTATAAACCTATCGTCAAATAGGTTTTTATTTCTTTTTCCCTAAAAAAAAAAAACATGATTTTTATATCCGTAACGTAAATAGCGGACGAAGCCCACTAGTTCCTATCATAATATATATTTTTAATAATTTTATATAGTCTATAATAAAAATCAGACTTAAAATAGTCTAGTTCCATGAGTACTTGTAGTGTCAGTTACATGCTACGATTTTTGGATACCAGTATTTTAGAACGGGAAAATGTGACTTATTTTATCGGAGATATCTCATTAATTGAATAAGGTGAAGCAAACTTTTTGAAAAAAAGGGGGCCAACAAGCATGGCAGTTATCAGCTATGTGACTTTGTGCTAAAGTCCATTAATTTGATCTGCTTTAAAGAGATTACGGAAGATTGAATTATAGTAGAACCTGGATTAACCGAGCTTCGATTAATCGAGGTTTCTGTTAACCGAGCCGATAACAAAGTCTGACTTTTTTTTTTTTTCCTTTTGAATGAGCCTTAAAAATAACCACACTCTTTAGCTCACTGTCCGTGCTATACAGGGCCTTCTGCCCCCAAAAGCACTCAACTCCAAAGAAACATTGGACCCTGAGAAGTCAATAGCGAACAATGCTTTGTTTCCAGTGGCTGTGTGAACTTTCGTAAATTTTTCAATTTGCATTTTAAAATTTACTACTGGTAGTTGATTTTCTTTTTAAATTTGTTAAGCTGTGAAACAGAACTTTACATATATTTATTTTTATTATTTAAAAAACGTTCTATATATTTTTTAAAAAGAGATGTTAAATTCGCAAGCACGGCGAGTTTTTACACACAGTTTCTATTAACCGAGATTTCCGATTCTGATTTACTAACAGTCCCAATTAGCTCGGATAATCGAGGCTGCTCTGTATAATTAAAAAATCAATGGCGATCTTACTGTAAACGGGTTTCCCTTTTACTGAGGGATTTCAAGACCGAATCAGCTGATATTAGTTGCTGTTTCCGTGCTTGATTAAATAAGATTAGTTAAACATTTGAAAATTACCAAATATAAAAGGAACTAAGTCAACAGAGTCTTTGCTTTATGGTATTTTTTAACAACGCTATAAGAAAATGATTTTAATTAAGAGATTTTAAGTGTAACGTTTTAAATCTGACATAATTTTTACCAAACTTTCCTTTCTCTTTGTAACATTCAACTGAAAATATTTTTATTATTAGAAAGATAATATTATTATTTGCGCTACCTTAAAATTGGCAACTATAGTTAAAAATATCATCTCGAAATTTGAAATAAATCTCTCATATAAATATATTTTTTTAATTTAAACTGTTTTGCAATATGTTTTGGCCACTTTGGCCAATATGACGTAATTTCCTCCATTTACGACTTTTAACACATATCAATGAATTTATTATTTAAAAATTTTCTTTTTCTTTTAATATTCACGTGTAAATATAATTTTTATGACGTAATTTTCAATGTTTTCCTGCTTTTAATGCGTAATCATTTAATTCTAATTTGAAAATGATTGATTATTTTATAATTTTCTTTCATTTTAAGTAAGCATATGTAAAAACAATTTTTATGACTTAATGTTTAATATTTTCCTGCTTTTAACACGTTATCATTTAATTCTAATTTAAAAGGATTTTTTTCTGTTTATAATAGTCACGTGTGAATAAATTTTTAATTTAAAGGATATATTATTTTTTGCGCTGTTTTAACAATTGGCAACCATTTAAAATAACCTTTTCTAAAATATGTAAAAAATATCTCTGGAAATTCTGAAAATTTTAATTTAAAATTGAAATAAACCGTCAAAAAATTAGGCAAGTTAAAAATAATAAATGCACTCTGCAAACTTCGAGTTTCTATTGAATGATTAAATTGAATGAAAATGATTAAATTCACATGTATATATATTTTTTTTTCCTATGAGACTTTTTTAATGAGACAATTTTATCCAGATTTAACATTAAATATCTCTAAAAATAATTCTTCGATTTAAAAACTGTCTACTTCAACGTTTTTATCAAACATTTCTCTATAATACTACCCATTTTAATATTTTTGTATGCAGTAATTTTCTTAATATTTGCGAAATAGACCTATAGTCACAAGAAATTCTTTCAAAGCGGCGAAGAGCGTTAGTTTTTCTTTTTCCGAATAATAGACAAAATGTAGTACGCAATTGCTTCAAAAGATGGCGACACCAAAATTCTGATATGCTTATTATGTAAACTGTGTCTCGGGGTTATCAAACTTCATTGATATTTATAAATAAAACATTTCAACTAAATTATTTATTATAAAAGAATTATTACATCACAATAGTTTTTATGCAAGGAAAATAATAATTATAATAATAATAATATTATGGATGTCAGTGATTATATATTGATTGACCGTCATAATAATAAAAAATGATATTATAAAAAGAAGAGCTGAAATGAATTATATTTTTACGTTTCTGATCGTGTGATTTATATTCAAATAATAATTATTAATGCATATCTTTTGTAAAGTGATTGAAATTAAATATATTTATAAAATTTATGGTAATATTTTTATTGTTGAAAAATTGCCAAGAAATAATCATCGTCAAATTGGTGTCATTATAATTGTAATTTTATTTAACTTAATAGCAATTAAAAAATTACAAAGGAACTGAGAATAATGGTCAACTAGCAGACTTTAAAAAAACAAAAAAAAAAAACATTCACATGTGAAAACACGTACAAGGGAGTATCGAACTGCCTATCTGAAGATCAGTAGACGATGGCCCTTAACCACTCAGCCAATGGGAAGACAAAAGTTTTCTCCCCAAAAGTGGTTAAAAAGAAAGCATGTGTATGAATACAATGTCATGCATTTTCGGTGAAATTTCCATAGAATGGCGAAGAAATATAGTCCGATTTTTCATGCGCATTATAAAACGAACAAGAGTCTTGCTGGAAACAAGTAAATTGTTATTTGGTTCATCTGAAACATATTTATTTGATTTTTAAAAAATCGCCCGTGTCATTTTCGAGAGAGAAAAAAATCGAATTATTTAACGAACGAGAGTTTTCCCAGAAAAAAGAAAAGTGTTATTCACCTCGCCTTAATCACATTTATATTATGTATCAATTTAAAAATAATCGTTAGAACCGTTTTCGAGATTTTCAAATTAGGAACTTCCTCGATATACCAACGTTTTCACTTTAAAAACGGCTATTTAGATCTCAAAATATACTGCACGTAGAAATGTAAAAATTTCAGTATACGATTAGACTGCAGATATAAGACTGTTCTAGAAAATTCAGAACAATAAGACATATATCTGCTGAGTTATTAAAAGGCGGCTTTTCGCGTTTTCTTTGATGTCGAGTTAGCTGTATATATGAGTTCCGCCATCTACGAATTCTATGATACGATTTTAACGATACGATACGATTTTAGGCTTAAGGCTGCGTCACTCGAATACTACAGTCTTCCATGATACAGTGGAACCCGGTTAAGACGCTCACGGTTAATATGCGGATTTTTTCGGATCCCTTCAACATCGGCCATAAGGCTAATGTAAAAAGATCACGTTTAATACGCGCACGGTTATGACGCGATCCCGCTTAATACGCGATAAATTTTCGGTTCTTTCAGGAAAAAATCACGCTTAAGATGCGAATTCATTGATCAAGATGCGAATTCCTTCTTTCTTCTCGAGTGTTAACGATTTAGAGGATTTATATTATTCAGATAAAAAACACTGTTTCCGAATATTATTTTATTTATTTAGCAACAGATTAATTAAGGCGAAAATTACTAATCGGAAATAGTGATAGATGTTTGAATAACAAAAACACCCCGTTGAATTAGCAAAACTGCAATTCTTCTTTGACCCCACCTCCTAACATTCTTTGTCTCTCGCTTCGTGTACGTTTTTACTGTAGTAGAGAGAGATAGACGCATTCAGGTTACTTAGATACGTCACAAAAATTATTATGAGTTTATTTAGAGTTGTTCATACGTGTTGTTAGAGATGTTTTAAATGTACTTTATATCGCTACTATGTTTTATAATGCATATTGGCAACAAAAAATGAAACTCGCAAAGATTAACCCGGGAGTAGTTGCGTGTCGGTCTTTTTGCCGCCCATATAAATTATCTTCTCCTAACTCATATTCCCTTACAAATACAATGGAAAACTAGCATGTAGCTGAATTTAAATGTTTCTTCACCACCATAGTGAAGTAACAAGACATCTTTGTTTTTCCTTCAGGTACATTTTTACAAGCAAAGTTGAAATTGGTGGAAAAATCTACCCAAAGATCCCTAATGTCGGTTCATTTTTACTAAACCAGGGATGTGATTTCCGCGATTTTGTACACCAGTATTTTGTTAGAGAAAATGATATTTCATTTAATTGGAACATTTTTGCAATTTAAGAGAACAACATTTTCTCTAAGAATATACTGGTGTGCAAAAACGCGGAAATCACATCCCTGTAAACCCATTATTACACATCTTTATGAATAAAATGTATAATTTAAGTAAAATGCAAATTTTTAACATCATTGAAATTTAATATTCAAATATTAAGTGAAGAATATGTCTTATTTTACATTTTCTGTGTGTGGGGGTCCATCGACAAAAAGACCGAGTGCGACTAATAACGTTCTGAAAAAAGACGCGGCTACTCTCGGGTTAAATACGACTGCGATTAGATAATTCTCTTATGTTTACTTTACTTTTTGCTATATCAATATTTTATAAGGATAGTTTTTCTTATTATATTGATAATGAAGAACAGATTATAATGGTACTCATTATTACAAGTACTAAATATGATTTTAAAAACTGGGTTGTGCTTCAAAAATTTAATATTATTTTTCTTTCTGTTTAAAAAAAAATGAGTCTAGTAGGAAAATTATTTTTGGTTGCAACGCATTAATCGACAATAAATTCATGTTGAAATCTATATTTATTTTCTGTTGTTATTCCAGTTTGTCCTATAAAAAGAAACAATGCGTTAAAGTGGAATACAATTAAATTTCAATCTGAATATATGTAAAAGACTCAACTTTCGACCGTAAATGTATAAATGAAGCCCAATTCCTACAACATTATATAAATCACGTTTAATACGCGACTTTTGGCCGCTCCCTTGAAACGCGTCTTAACCGGGTTCCACTGTATATATATATGCATTTATATTTGCATATATACATATGTATATTATACATACATTGTATATATAACACTGGCGGCCGGCTAACCAAAAAGTACCGGCAAAAGATACATCAATAATTCCAAGAAATTCAAAATATGACTTGAAACTAAAAATAAAAATCCTAAATTTTCTAAAGTTCAAAATTTTTAGTGAAATATTTTCTGCAAAAATTGTATGGGAAATTTTAAAACTTCAACGACAACTTGTTGGGAAAGCAATAGAATAAGATCCTTCCTTCACTGGTGAGGAATCCGAACTTTTCCTTACATGGAAATTCATAAACAAAAGATCTGTTCCTCCCAATAATCGCAAATGAATAATTTTTTTCAGTCATCAAGTAGCAACTAAGCATTGTACAATGAGTTGTAATTATTCAAATTTATTTACAGCATGTACTTTTTAATGCTTAGTAAATATATTTTTACGTTTCAACTGCTTTTTTCAATTTAAAAAAAAAATCTGAAAACTAACCCCCTTTTATGCACGGGAAAATAGTCTCAACATTCACGATTTTGACATTTGCCGAGATTTCTGAAAACCTAACTCTCGCGAATGTTAAGGAATTACTGTACTTAAAATAAAAAAACTTTAAATATTATACAATAATAAAGTAATAAAATAAAATTCAATTTAAACTGTAAGTATGAAATTGTCCCTAAGCATTGCAGTAAACATTTAATTTTTTGAATGAAGATGTTCATGATTTTATGTGCAAAAATTTTTTTTTTGTGTATAATTTAAAGGCCTGAAGCAATTTTATTTCAGCTTACTCATCATCAGGTAATAACTGCCAAATGGTGAGGTCCGCCTCAGTGTCAATAGTAAATGTAAATCATATAATTTAATAAATATTCCTGATTAAAAAAAATAGCAAATTAATGATGTTTTGTGAGTTATCAATTAAATTATAAATAATAATTAAAAAAAAGTGAACCATGTAATAAAAATAGTAAATGATAATATTTGGTACGGTTTCCAGTAAAAGTCCTTTGCTCATGGTTGAATTAGAAAATTTGCTATAAAATATTTATTGGCACGGAAAAAAAAAAAAAAATTTCATGAAAATATTCATATTTTATATAATTTTAACAGAATTGTTATTTTAAGATGCATGTCAAATAAAGGGGCGTGAAGTATATATTAGAAACAAAAAAACAAATAGTGAAAGAAAATTTAAATTAACATTAGTTTTATAAGCATTTTTATGAAAAACCAGGAAAGCCCTCAAAACGCTCAGAGTTAAATATTAAATAAATAATTTTTAAATAAAACTGTAGAACTGATGTTTGAGGCCACTGATCTACAGATTTATTACTAGTTTTATGATTACTACACCTTTCATTAATATTACAATTTTTTTTTTTTTCTTTTTTGTCTGAGATGAACAAGCAAACATATAAGATAGAAAATAGATTTTTAACAACTTCTGTAACTTGTTTTTATTTAAATTAAATGGGGAGGGATTAAGCCCTATGAGCCCCTCTTTGTGCCTGCTCTTAAACAATATTTTCTGCTTCCTGACTGGTTTGATTGCCATATTATAAAAAAGAATAAAATATTGAAATTTTATTAACCATGTAAAATAACTTAAAAGCAGCTATTTATAAAAATTTTGATGTTATATTACAATTTGGTAAGTGTAATTTAAAAGTTTGATTATTTAGGTTGTGGACAATTTAATTGAACGGTAGCGTTGACAAACAACTCCTTCTACCTTAACAAACAAACAAAAGTTTTATTTGAATTCTTGAATAGGTATTGTACAACAAAAAATAAAATTTAATAACATGGGTCGTTGACTTTTATGAACCGTAGAAAACTCGAGTTCTTGTAGACACATATTTGTATTATAGCTCAGCAATTACTGTTATATCCAGCAGAGTGTTCATTGGTCGGGTGGCTAATACGGAAAGTTTCTCATCATTTTAGGTAATTTCTGAGCACCTGGCTCAACTCCTCCTGCAGCACATGTCGTGCCTTCCGCCCGGGAAAAATCTGTTTTTCCACTTGTCCGTGCCAGCAAACACACACACCAATTCCTGTCTCAAGGCTCTTAAAGCCATTAGCAAATTCCTTTGTGAGTCCTAACAGGGTGGTCCGTAGCTCAGACCACTTAGCGGTGTCTCACATCCTCTATGAAGGCGTGCCGCATTCTAAGTGCATAATCCATCATCACTTACAATGTCCTAAGCGGGAGAAAAATGTCCACTAGACTTTCTATGCACCTGGGTGATATGTATTCAGTTTTTTTTTTTTAGGAAGACTTCTTCCCACATACTCTGAAAACAGCGAAGTTCACTTCTTTACAAGGGTTTCAGTTAAGTCAAAGTATTTTATGCACTCTAAATTAGGGATTGGCCAAAGCAGCAATTTTACCGAATACCGAAGCTTCGGTCGAAGTGCATACCTTGCGTACCGAAGCTTCGGTATTCGGCAACCGAATACTTGACACTTTTTAATATGCATTTTTGCATATATTAGCTTTTTTTATAAGCTTTAATTGAAATTCAATTCTCAATAATTTAATTCAGTTACATTTTTATTCTCAAATCTTAATTCACAAAAAAATTTAATGATTTCTTCCCACTCACAAATTCATTAACCCATCACTTATTTTTTATTATTTTATCACTAGTCAATACCCAAAAATAACTTATGAAAGTATTAAACTATACAGGGTATTATTAAGGATAAGGATTGTCAGAAAAACGAAAGTTCATTCAAATACAAAGAAACAATGTTGTCATTAAGCTGATTTACTGATTGTCTAAGTCTAATTATAAACATATTGAATAGGAATGTTCTCAAAATACAAAAGGTATCATATCAATTTGTACATTTAACTATTTTCTGTCAAATTATTGATAGAATATTTATATTTTGATTAATATTTTAACATTGTGGTGATGAAGAAAAGAAATTTGAGCGATTTTGATACAATGGTTATAAAAGCTATAGGATAGGCATAGGGGTATACTTATTTGATGTGTGTATTTTCTTTAATATGCACTTTAGATATACAGATATGAACTCTGATATACTTATTTGATGTGTATATTAAAGAAAATACACATTAAATAAATGTAAATAAAAAAACTAATTTAGAAGTAAATAAAATTAAATGATAAGGGAAAGATGTGCATCTTCCTTACTTTTTTTTTTCTCTGTTGTAGACAGTTGTTTTGATTTCACACCTATGTACTCTATTTTAGGAAGGAAAAAGTTTTTTTTTAAATAAAAAATGGCCTTTGACTTGTTTTTTGTTGTGCAACTGAACTCTGAACTCATGCACATAATATTAAAACTCGTTGTTTAGCCTATTCTTCTGCTAAGTAAAAGAGAATTCTTGTACTGCTAAGAAAATACTTATCTGCAATTATTCGGCCGAATACTTAAAAGTATTCGGCCGAAGTCGAATATTCGGTTTACATGCCGAACCACCGAATACCGAATCAACTATTCGGTATTCGGTCAATCCCTAGGGGAGAGTGTTGTACCTTGGGACATTGACAATTTCTAATAAACTATTAGCAACAGTTATCTTTTGTGTATTTCTAATAGGGACCTATAACCAAGAGATCTCATCATAATAACAGACAACATCAGAAGCATCGAATTTTAACAGCTAGGTGAAAAAAATAAATTTCATTAGTCCAAAGTAAATATTTTCCTCCATTCTAACTTCATTTTTTTCCCATGTATTTTTACAACAAGTCAACTGCAATTTATTTTTTTATAAAAGAGAAGATTTTGAAATGTTTTGGGTATGAGAAAATAATGATAGTTCTTCTAGATTTACCACCATTTTGATTTTATTTAAACCGTGTGGTGATTGTACCTTGGGACAGTAAAATATGTTGTACCTTGGGACATGTCCAATGGTACAAGAAATACGTGGTTCGTAATAATTTGGATAAATAAAAGTATTTTTATTACTTATTTTACAGAAAATTTCACAAATCATGTGAAATGCAATAAATAAAACAACTCAACTTTATTTTGGATCTTGAACTTGAGTTTCATTCTCTATTTTCTTGAAAAAAAAAAAGTTTTGTTTGTTGGCATAAAATTAGTTATTGTTATTGTACAAAATATTGTATTAGTTATTGTATAAAATTATTGATGAGTTATATGCCTATCCTCTGAATTATGCAGTATGTCCCAAGGTACAACAGGATGTTGTACCTTGGGACAGTTTGCCTTCCCTACTTTAAATGAATGGCATTTTTTTATTTTCAAACTGTCTGAATTTCTAAAATTATATTATAGAGAAATATGTTGGTGTATTGAAATGTTGCTCTTAAATTTTAAATTTGATTATAATCATCGAAGTAAAAAATTAAAATGTGAAAATTATCCCAAGGTACAACACTCTCTCCTACTCTAAATATTACTGAAATTGCATTTTTAGCAATGTCTACATGGGATGTTCATTACTGGAAAATGACTAATTAAGCATCCCATTGGGCATCCTTCTTAAAGCCATAAAATAAATTTTATAAATGGATATTAGTATATAAAATTCAAAGTTTTCTATTACTACCAAAACAAAAAGCTGCAAATTTTGCAAGAAAATAACGAATATATAAATTTATTAAATGAAGCCAGCTCTTTCTTAGCATGTTCATTAAGATTTTCACTGAAAAACAGTAGAACTTTGAAACATTATTTTCTGCTTCTTGATTGGTTTGAGTAAGTGTCAACAATAATGCAAGATTATAAAATATGCAAGGGTAAAAAAAAAATAAAAGGTGCTTTTCCGTTATACGGACAGCATTGTCGCCAAGAACAATAGTTCGCGCAAACTGAAAATCATGCGAATTGAAACATTTGAAAAATAAGAGAAACATTGTTGATAGTAAAGCGAGCATTTTAAAAGTATAACATTTGAAAATTACAGACTGTTACGTACCATCATACTTTCCGATTAGTTTAACAATATTAAATCTATCAACCATTATTTATTTAATTAATAAAAATTTAATCAATTCAAAAACTTTATTTATCTTTCCAAATAACAATTTAAAATATCTATATTACGTTAATATTTCTAACTACTAAAATTTGATTCTAATATCTTAAATAATTTATTTATCAGTGATTTCTAGATTGTTTACAAAAGTTCTAAGTCTTTAATATTAACCTTTTAAAAATTCTTAAATATTCATTAAATTCATTGCAAAATATATTTATTCGATTTAAATAATTATTTACTTTCAGCAGACAAAATTTCATCTATTTTGATGCAATAGATCGCGAGTTATCCGAATTTTAAGTTTTATTTATTTTCGCTTCTTTTAAATATGCGCGCCTTCCATTTTAAGACGCACCGAATTCGCCATGATTTTGTTTCTTCACCGATGCGAAACTACATCGCAACGTCTCAAAAGACGCCATTTTTGCTCGGGGGAGTTGCGATCTCGTGTCTGGTTCAGTGACCGCACGCTGTTGAATTGTTTTTGGGGAACACTGATTGGTTCTCTTAATTTTGAGCGTCCTTTTCAAAAAATACTACGGGGATTATTCTCTCTCTTCACGTTGGGAACTGGTAGAAGAAGGATGTGTTTCTGCCGGGGCACTGTGTTCTTGAAATCAGTGTTCCGGCAGATTCACGATGTTCCAACCAAAAACTAAAGATTATATTTCGCATCATTGTATCTAGAAGGGGCGTCATTATTTCTCATTTATTGAGGCATGCACAAGAAGATTACTGAAACATAGGAGGCGATAAATAATACCCAGAATGGATTGGATGTGGCTAAACGGGCCAATATTCATCTTCAGAGCATCTCATGGGCCACTCATCAGATAATCACAGCTTTTGGAAAAGATCTACGGCCATATTCTGAAGTTGTGATCCTATATGAGAACACTCCCACTCCTGATCGGTGCTTGGGAAGATGTACCAATGATGTCTCTACAAAAATCAGTAATATATTTTTTTTTCCTATCAATTGTTTCATCACAATAAAGGAAGTTTATTTCCACCTGGAAAAACCCTTATATAACAGTGTAATCTTCATTAAAAAATGAACAATCGTGTTTAAGTACTGATGAACTAATTATCCAGTTTCTCATCAACGAATCAAACAAATGAAAGTTCTGTCTCAGTATATCTGAAAAGATGCGAACATTCCCTTATAGAAACTCAATCTTTTAATCAATATTTATCTTCGTGATGTGCTGTATTGAGTATTTGTTACATTGTTTGTTATTTTGTTTTTCTATTTGTGCAAGATTTTTATCTTTAATACATCGATCAAAATTTAACAATAATTAGGATTATGTAATGCTCTTTATCTATGATTCAAAATCAGAATGTTAAATACCAAAGGTTTTACTCAATATAATATATGTTCAGGGTCTGCGCAGTACCTCTTTTTAATATTTACAAATTGCTTAATGAATAAATTTTATGTCTAATCAAATAAATGATTAATTTACTTTTGGACATCTTGTGTTTCTTCCATGGGTGAGTTTATTTTATTTATTTTCCTTTTCAGCCTCTAATATATTTAAGGCAACTTATTCTTTAATAAATTCAATTAACTTAATTCTTAATCTTCACGTTGCCTTGTTAACGATCGCGATTTACGATCACAGCCATACGTGGTGTCAGAATGGCATTTTGGTTACCAGATTTTCCAATAGCATTTTAATTGTAATTTTTAAATTTATTTTTCTGGTAATCAATCTGCGATCCCGACATCGAACGTTACCAATATTACATTTTGGCGCCTTAGACCAATTGTGATTCGTTCTTGGTTTGAAAATAATTGACTTTAATATTGCATATATTACTAATATTTATTTAAAATTTAACAAATTTTAGAGAAAATTTTATTGAATTTGATTTAAATACTTCTCTCTTAAATGTAAACTACTAAAAGAAAATAAACTTTGAAAAGTAAATAAATAATATAAAAGAAATAAATTATTTCTATGTTAAATAATAACTTATAATTTTTCTGATTGATTGATTTTTAACTCCATGTGACACCAAATCTCAATTCTTTGATAATTTTATTTCATTATTTTGCTCATATTTTATAAATTCCATCTTATATAAATGGGAATTTTATACAATTATTTAATGAATGCCAATATATTCAATTTTACTTCAAGATGTGCTATTTTGAAATATACCGGGTGTCCCAAAAAGGACTGACTGATTTTAAAATTCAATAACTTGCAAACGGTGACAGATATTAAAAAAATTCTTGCAGGAGGGTTATGCATAAGGTCAAAAGTTTTTTTACAGTGATTTTCAATTTTAGTTCGATTTACAAACAATAGATGGCGCTGTAAGCAATAGTCGCTAAATTCAGGCTCGATTTTTGGTGCTTCGTGGCCCGGATAATACATTTCCATCTCCTTTTTCTGCATGGAACAAGATAAAGGACCAAAAATCGAGCCTGTATCTAGCGACTATTGCTTACAGCGCCATCTATTGTTTGTAAATCGAACTAAAATTGAGAATCACTGTAAAAAAACTTTTGACCTTATGCATAACCCTCCTGCAAGTATTTTTTTAATATCTGTCACCGTTTGCAAGTTATTGAATTTTAAAATCAGTCAGTCCTTTTTGGGACACCCGGTATATCAATGAGTTTAAATATTTGTATGCATAAAAATAATTCATATGTATATTTAAAACTTTGAACATTAATTTATGTGATGTTTACTTTATATTATGTTTTGGTCAGATTTTAATTGGGTGATGTTTTATAATTTGGTAGATGGGAACTAACTGATCACTCTTATAAATTTATTGTTTATTTTGTTCACTCATATTTAAGATTTTATTATGTTCAGCATGAGTTATGTATCTGGATGCACATGAAAAGGCCAATTCATGTGTTCAAAATTTTTACATATTTGGCTCTGGCCCAGTCAATATTTTACAGGGATGCATATCTCATCTTGAACAAATTAAGGGTTCTACATATCTATTTTTTTTATCTTTTGAGGAAATATAGATATAATATAAAATATTAGGTAAGATTTATGAAAGGTTTAAAATTTTGTTAAATTTTAATACATTTAAAGAATTTAGATATTTTTATGTTCTGCTGAAATAAAAATGTTACAAAGTATTTTATGGTTTTATTGTTATGATATGAAATAATTATCAAAGTTGGTTCTCTAATATTTCAAATATTTTAGGTTGATTCTTGAATTTTAAATATAAAAATATTTAATTAAAAAACATAAATTGATATGTACTGTTGATAATTTAAAACTGCTAAAAAAATTTACTGATAATATATCAACAAATAATTTTGAACTACTTATTTTATTCTCTCAAATATTACTACTATTACCCCTTAAATTATATATATTTTTTTACTATAGCATTCTCTTTGCCCCCCCCCCCCCTTTATTTTTACATACTTTCCTGTTTACTCTCTCGCTCAGGGTTTCTCAGAATTGTCCCACGTTTATGGCGAAATAATTCTTATTTTGTGATGAGAGTATCTAGTTAAGTCTTTTAGTTTAAAATTTCATTTGGAAATCTGCGGGATTGAGTTCTGTTTCAGAATGCAAGTTAACCAGGTCTTGCGTTTCTTGAGCTTTTATGCTCAGACAGTAACGAAAATCCTTTGCACTTTTCTCTACGTAATAGTTAAAATTTAAAATGTTAGTTACTATTCTGTTGGGGTATTTAATTAACTAGGGGTTATTCAAATATGTATTAACCCGGAGATAAAGATTTGTATCTTGGCCGGATTTTAGGGACGTTTCACAAATGAAAATAGCTTTTCATGCGCCCTCCAGTGTAGCTCAAGCGTTATTTTAAATACTCTATTTAAATTCATTTTAATATTTATTTTTCTGCTATAGTTAAATAAATTTTTTCATGTACATTGGCAATAGATTTAATTTTATTTTTGAGAGAATCATTAGTGTTTTTATGTTTTGCTGAGGGATGGTTTTATAAACAAAACATTAGTATTTTCGTAATTTTTAAGGGTACCTTGTATGTCAGGTTAACAAAGTGTGAAAAACTATTTTGAGACAAAACTTTGATTTACAAAAAAGAATGATAATGATAAATAAAAAAGATAAAAAAATATGTATAAAATAAATACATATATAAGTATAAAAAATAATAAAGACAATGATTTATTTTTTTTCTTCATCAGGCTATAACGTGCTCATTCAGGAAACTAATTAGTGCGCCTTTGAGGAGAAAAATATTTTTTGGGGATTTTGGTATAACTTAGTTCAGCTGGTGAATTTGTTTCATTTATGTCACATTTACTTACACTGGGATACCAGAGTCTTAATTGTTGACATTTGGGTCTGACTAGCAATTGCCAATTCTTGTTTTGACAGTGTGCACACTTTAATCAAATTTCATCAATAAAAAGAAAATGATGATGATATAGATAAGTAAAAGACAATTTAGATGATTTCATTTCGCTTTCTCAGAAAGCTAATTTCTTCTTTTCTGGTTTTGCTCTCTCTTTGTTCCGCAGGTGAAAAAAATTTTTCATTGATGGTTACACTAATTAATATTTTGCTACTTTTATGAGTTCTAAATTTCGAATGGAGAAATTTTCTATGGCAGGGTATTTATTTTGTTTACATTCTGGGTCTGACTAGCTCTGGACAAAACCTTATTTTTTTTTGTATGCGCATACATTAATAAAATTTGAAATGTTATGAATAAAAAAAAAATATGATATAAATTTATTTTGGAAATCATCAATTTTCTCTCATTGTTGTTGGACAATACTAAGGAGAACGCCTCTAAGTTTCTTGTTCCGTAACACAATGATTATAATTTGTCTCAATTTTGTTTATTCCTCAGCATTGGTATTAAAAATTCCAAGTGATCTTTACAAAAGTTACACGATGATTATAGAAGTTTTGATTCTGTTATTAATTTAGCCAATTACTTTATTTAAAATTTAAAAAATTTATTGGGAGAGCCATACAAATAGCACTTACCTGGTAATCTCATATTGAAGTCTTGGTTGCACTTTCTTGGCATGATGATGTAGATTTTACTTACCTGATCATATATTTATTGCAATAATTTTATTCTGGTTCATTTAGATGTCAAATAATTTTCTCGATAAAAATGAACAACTAATTGACTACCTACGACAGGACAAAAATGATATGCCTGATAGACATTTAGAATCCAATCAATGAAGTTTTCCTTTAAATAGTTAATACAGCTCATTTTTTAATTTAAATTTTACTCTTTTATTTATTTCTCATAAATTATATTTTTAATACAATAGTGTGACAACTTTTGGGACTTAACATATTTTGATACTAAAACGATTCATGAGGTGGCTCCTTCTGAATCACTTGATGCATATGTGCCTTGCTAACACGTTATGCTTTAAGAAATATCAGTTAATATTAACTAATACATAATTCACTTATAGTAAAATTCTCTAATGAATCTCTTATTCATTACTCTACAATTTTCAATATAAATTTCATTTCGTTGTCACAAGTAAAATTTTAAACATCATTCAGTTACTCATTTACAAAACTTTTTAAATTTATTTGGGCTGTTAAACTTTAATCTTCACATTTGACTGTACTTTGATTTTTACTATTATTTTAAAATTAAAATTACGATCCTAATTGATAAATAAAATAATTTAAATGATAATAACTGTATTGAAAATCTCTATGCGCAAACCTATTCGGTTCTAGAAGAGATTGATTTACAAAGCAGGAGATAAGAGTTACTGCTCTGAGACTTTCTTAAAATTCTTAGAATTATGGACCATCACAGATAGAGGGTCAACTCGGCTTAGTTTGAAATTAATTTTATTCTCATACTTCTGCAACCGGGCATTCCCTTATGGTATGGTCTTTGACATGATTTAGGGAAATTTTTAGAAATTCATGTATTTTAGTGACCATAACTTCCATATACTGGTTGTCAACTGGATGATTTGTGATTCCGTCAATTTTGGACACTGATACATTCTTAAGGGCAGTATACTGTTCTTCATTTAAAATTAATTTGTTGTATAATTGCAATCATATATAATGTAATGAGTTTTGTCCTTTTCACATCTATATTCCAGTATCATTTACAAGAGTTGTTTTGACTCATTTTACTTTAGTATAATGTGCAATATTCTCCACTTTATCCTTGTTTTTACAGTTGTGTGCAATTTCATCGTTGACTTTAATGTGTTGTTATGATGTGCAATTTTCTATGTTGCTTGGTTACTAGATTATTATGTGTTATTTTCTATTTTAAAATGAGCAATTTGTAATGGTGCCCACATGGAGGTTAGCATCTAGAAAGTATAAATAAATTCAGGTAGATTTTTTTTTCTCACTCACCCAGGAATTCATTGGTGTAAATATTTAGGGGAAGACGGGGTACAATGAAACAAGGGGTACAATGAAACATTACTTGTAAAATCAATCAAATTTGTCATACAGAGTTGCAGTTTATATATATGTTATACAACTATATGTTCCAATTACTGATGTGATTTGGATACATTCACACTTCTACAATAGTAGCAATAGAAGATTATTGCTTTTACACCATTGAAAGTAACTTTCTTTACTAAAAGTAATTTTGTTTCTTTTTCCTTGTTTTTATATGTAATAATTATTTTTTCTATACATTGTTATCTTTGGGTTGTTGTCTTTATACCTCCAAAACCAAACTAAAAAAAATAAATATTAGAAGTTTGAAAATAAATTTTTTTTTAGTAACCTCAGTGCGGGGTACAATGAAACACTTGCAGACGGGGTACAATGAAACATGTTTTATTACAGTAATAAGAATAGTAAATAGAATATATTAGAAGTAAGAGTAGGAAAACAGAAAAAAAAAAAAGAGTTTTGTTCTAACCAGGTCAGTAAAAAATGCTCTTGTTAAGCAATTAAAAAATAAAAAGAGAAAAAAAGCTAAGAAGGGATTGTTTTGAAAACAAACTCTGCCTGCTACAGACTCTGATGATGATCCAGATTTTTTTTCCAGTCCCAGCTGGTCATCGAAGTACTAAGAATGAGATATCCCCAAACAACATGTATGGCACAAGCAGTATCCGTATAAATGGAAACATAAGGAAATTATTATACCGTTGGAGAAATCATACATTTAAATGAAGTCAAATGTGAAGTACTTGGTATAAAAGACTCCAACATAGTTTTTTTTTTTTTTTTTTTAGAAACTTGCATTTAAAAAAAAAAAAACTCATTGTGTTGAAACTACCATCCCATATTCCTTCAGGAGCAACTGAAATATAAGCAGAAATGCTAATTTTTGAAACTGACTTGAGCCAATTTAATATAAAATGAAAGGTATTTCTTAAACTAATAGAATTTTCTTATTTTTCATCTTAGACTATAATATTTTTATCAAGTTTCTTATTAATCAAGTTTTGTTTCTGTATTTATCTCATTTTTCATAAAATAAACTATACTGGGTGAAAATTGCTTCCATCATTTAGAGTGTTTCATTGTACCCCGGCATACGGGGTACAATGAAACACTGTAAGACATTTATTTTTTGTTATTTTTCAAGCATAAAGATATTGTTTAGAACCTAATAAAAATTCATTTAGATGGGGAAAATACAAGGTTAAAAATATGCATTAATTATATTTTTGTGCATGCAAAATTGTGGATAGGAAAAAATAATTAGTAAATTTTGTTTCATTGTACCCCGTCTTCCCCTATATTATATTCATTTGTGATTCTTTGTCTTTGCATTATGTATCTTTATATTGCATATATTTTGAATTATGTTTGTATGCTATTTTTATTTGAGGTTGGTACTGGACAGTGTGTGTCACAACCGATTTCAAATCGTTTAAGCCTCAGACTTAAACGTTTCAATTTTTAATTATGCATATTTTTTGTTGAAAACCCAGTATCTCAAACTTTTTTTTTCTTGCTTTTTTTTTTCTACAGGCTGGAGGTAAATGTTACGTAACATCATACTTTCCGATTAGTTTAACAATATTAAATCTATCAACCATTATTTATTTAATAAAAATTTAATCAATTCAAAAACTTTATCTTTCCAAATAACAATTTAAAATATCTATATTACGTTAATATTTCTATTTACTAAAATTTGATTCTAATATCTATTAAATAATTTATTTATCAGTGATTTCTAGATTGTTTACAAAAAGTTCTAAGTCTTTAATATTAACCTTTTAAAAATTCTTAAATATTCATTAAATTCATTGCAAAATATATTTATTCGATTTAAATAATTATTTACTTTCAGCAGACAAAATTTCATCTATTTTGATGCAATAGATCGCGAGTTATCTGAATTTTAAGTTTTATTTATTTTCGCTTCTTTTAAATACGCGCGCCCTCCATTTTAAGACGCACCGAATTCGCCATGATTTTGTTTCTTCACCGATGCGAAACTACATCGCAACGTCTCAAAAGACGCCATTTTTGCTCGGGGGAGTTGCGATCTCGTGTCGGGTTCAGTGACCGCACGCTGTTGAATTGTTTTTGGGGAACACTGATTGGTTCTCTTAATTTTGAGCGTCCTTTTCAAAAAATACTACGGGGATTATTCTCTCTCTTCACGTTGGGAACTGGTAGAAGAAGGATGTGTTTCTGCCGGGGCACTGTGTTCTTGAAATCAGTGTTCCGGCAGATTCACGATGTTCCAACCAAAAACTAAAGATTATATTTCGCATCATTGTATCTAGAAGGGGCGTCATCGTTTCTCATTTATTGAGGCATGCACAAGAAGATTACTGAAACATAGGAGGCGATAAATAATACCCAGAATGGATTGGATGTGGCTAAACGGGCCAATATTCATCTTCAGAGCATCTCATGGGCCACTCATCAGATAATCACAGCTTTTGGAAAAGATCTACGGCCATATTCTGAAGTTGGGATCCTATATGAGAACACTCCCACTCCTGATCGGTGCTTGGGAAGATGTACCAATGATGTCTCTACAAAAGTCAGTAATATTTTTCCTTTCCTATCAATTGTTTCATCACAATAAAGGAAGTTTATTTCCACCTGGAAAAACCCTTATATAACAGTGTAATCTTCATTAAAAAATGAACAATCGTGTTTAAGTACTGATGAACTAATTATCCAGTTTCTCATCAACGAATCAAACAAATGAAAGTTCTGTCTCAGTAGATCTGAAAAGATGCGAACATTCCTTTATAGAAACTCAATCTTTTAATCAATATTTATCTTCGTGATGTGCTGTATTGAGTATTTGTTACATTGTTTGTTATTTTGTTTTTCTATTTGTGCAAGATTTTTATCTTTAACACATCGATCAAAATTTAACAATAATTAGGATTATGTAATGCTGTTTATCTATGATTCAAAATCAGAATGTTAACCCTCTAAGTGTTTGGGGCGTAATATTCCGTTCACTAAGCTCCAGGTTTCACAGCAATACAAGCAATATTTAAGATAATATAATTCTACAGATTTAATGAATTTTAAATACATTTAAGAATGATTAATACTCTCAAGGGTTACATTCATATCTGTAATTGAGTTTTTTTTACAATGTTGAAAGAATCATATTTTCTTAGCATTTAAAACAAAATGCAAAGAAAACATTACAATTTTACCCTTTTGTAAGACGCTCGGAGGGTTAAATACCAAAGGTTTTACTCAATATAATATATGTTCAGGGTCTGTGCAGTACCTCTTTTTAATATTTACAAATTGCCTAATGAATAAATTTTATGTCTAATCAAATAAATGATTAATTTACTTTTGGACATCTTGTGTTTCTTCCATGGGTGTGTTTATTTTATTTATTTTCCTTTTCAGCATCTAATATATTTAAGGCAACTTAATTATTCTTTAATAAATTCAATTAACTTAATTCTTAATCTTCACGTTGCCTTGTTAACGATCGCGATTTACGATCACGGCCATACGTGGTGTCAGAATGGCATTTTGGTTACCAGATTTTCCAATAGCATTTTAATTGTAATTTTTAAATTTATTTTTCTGGTAATCAATCTGCGATCCCGACATCGAACGTTACAAAATATTACAGACTTTTACGTACAATTTTATTAAATCACAAATATATACTTAAAATAAGTGAACAAATAACTGTTATACAATAAAGTAATAAAATAAAAAATCATATTAAACTGCTGCCATAAAATTACAAATATCTTTTAGCATTGCAGTAAACATTTCATTTTTTGAATGAAGATGTCGCAATATAAACTCTATGAGATAAGACTCTAAATGATGACGAACAGTTCCCTGATGTCTTTTGTTGCGCCATTTTGCAATGCCCCATAATCTCTCAACATTTTGAGTATGACATCCAGTATTAGGGTCAACAAAATTGTATTTGTGATTTACTGTAAAATGATCATAACCAGCACTTCGCAGTTCATCTGTTTTATATCCTTTCCAGCAATCTATATAAATACTTCCATCAGCTACATTGTTTTCTATTGCTGCCATTAAAGTTTCAGCTGTACGATCAGGAATAGGAGTAAGGAAACATCCCCATGTTTCACAGCATAAACCAAACACCCATTGATGAGGAAAAACACGCCCTATGTTGCTAGGTCCACCGATTTTTCTATTTGGTCGTGAACATAAAGCATTTGCACAAACTTCTCTCAAATAACTCTTTCAGTCCACTGCTGTGTTGTGGTTCATATCAAGTTTCAGCTCGCAAAACACAATCTATGTCAACTCTTGGCACCTTTAATATATAAACCTCAAAGCATTAAGAAAAGACAACCGCAATCCTTCAAACCATGTTTTTTGTCGTATTCCTACGTTTTCTTTGCATGATCGTTTCGTAAGCTACATCTCCATTTCGAATTTCCAGAACTCATCCATAATTTCATTTCATTTTTTTTTTTAACACAACCTTTTATTTTCCAAATTCCTGAAACAGTTTTATCACAACTTTCTCATCATCTGGTAATTGCCAAATGGTAAAATCCATCTCAGCGTCAGCAGTAAAAGTAAATTAAAACTTTATAAAAAAAAATGCATTTTTAATTCGAATAATAGCAAATTAAAAAGCTTTCCAAGGTTAAGGTTAAATAATAATTATTCATGTTTCATAAATAACAAATCACAATGTTTCGCATGGTTTACAATAAAAATCCTTTTCATGATCAGGGTTGAAATACTTGGTGCATTAGCATACATTTTGGCATGCTGTGCGTATAACGGAAAAGTACCAAATAAAATTCTGGTTATGAAAAAAATAATAAAAGCTAAATTTTTATTGGTTAACTTTTTCAGACCTGCCAACCTTTGAAAATGAGAAATCGTAGCACACAAAATTAAAATTAATCTGAGTTTGGTTGGTTGGTTATGTGTTTCGCAGCCATCTTATGACATTCGTAAAAGGAATAAGGTTTCAGTCTTTGAACTCAATACAGTAAATTTTTTCCTCTCAAAATTTTTATGCGATTTTTAGTTTCTTCTCGTTTCGAAGCATTTCACATTTGTAAAAGGAGCCTCATTCCAGTTTTTTTTTTTTAGCCCAGTGCAGTAAATTTTGACGAAATTCACAATTTCCCCCCCCCCCCCCCCCTAAATCATAATTCACATTTCTTCTGTCACGATTCTTTGTTGAAATCTGCACTTTTTACCACGTACTTTTGACCAAATTCGTATTTTTTACAGCAATCCTTTGACGAATTTTGCGTTTTTTACAACGATCCTTTGACGAATTTTGCGTTTTTTACAACGATCCTTTGACGAAATTAGTGTTTTCTTTCTGCGATCTTGAAATTTGCGTTTTCTTACTGATCTTTTGGTGAAATTTGCGTTTTCTTACTGATCTTTTGGTGAAATTTGCGTTTTCTTGCTGATCTTTTGGTGAAATTTGCATGTTCTTACAGATCTTTTGGTGAAATCAGCGTTTTCTTTCTGCCATATTTTGGGAAAATTCATGGTTTTACAACGATCCTTTGATGAAATTTATTTTCTTTTACGACCAATTGACGAAAGTAATATTTTTACACTGTCATTTGTCGAAATTTGCGATAGTTTATCACTACGCAACCGATCGGCAAAATTTTCGATATCTTTTCGCGACCACTTAACAAAATTCACTAATCGTTTCTGTGACCTTTTGATGAAATCTACAATATTTTTCCCTCGATAGATAGTTTATTGAAATTCAGGATTTTTTGCGCAATCATTTGATGAAATTTGCAATTTCTTTCTGAACTCTTAACGAAACCGATTTTATTTAGCGACCAATTGAAGATAATCGCTATTTGTTTCTAAGATCTTTGACGAAATACCTGATTTTTTTACACGACCATTTGAAGAAATTCTCATTTTTTAACGTGATCAATTCACGAATTAATTTGGGGAAATTCCATAAAACAAAAAATATTCGTAGACTTCCAAGAAATTTCAAAATATACACGCAAAAGAATCATAGGTCTGTGGATGAATTTGCAGGGGGAAATACTGCACAGCATTTTTCATTAAGCAGGACTTTCCTTTTCCGTGTGCAAATCATGAGATTTTGCACACTATTTCAAACCTTGCGTATCAAAGAACCACCTCCCCTTAAAAAAACTTAATTTATTAATTTATAATTAATTTTTAAAAACATTCAAATGTTTCACTGTATTAATTCATTCTATTGATTTGCTTTACAGAAATATGTAACTTTCTACTGTTAAATAAAATTATTTGCTTGCAATTTACGAATTATGTTAACAACATATTCATTAAAATAGAAATATGAGTTTTTAAAATTAATTTTTTTATCTATATAGATTTACAGAATGAATGTCAGGCAACATATGTTACAGTACCTCCTATTGGACCTGACGATTTACCACCACCGTATAGTCCCTCTCCTCATGGTGTCCCTATGATTACTTGTAAAGTGTGTGGCTTTATGATAGATATATCGGGAAGAAGAGACCAGCATGTAGTGAAGTGTAGCAGTTGTAATGAAGCTACAGTAAGTACAGTTCCACTGTAATTCTCAATAAATTATATTTTCAAACAGTTTATTGTTAAATATTCATTTTTATAAATTTTGAATATTGTTTTTATATCCTCTTTCTGTTTTTAATTACTTTATTTTAAAGTGATTATAACCAATGTTTTCATGCATTTTCAAAAGGGTGCAACTCCCTCTGTTTTTTCACATTTGAAAACGCACACACCCTTTCTTTCATAGCAATAAATACATCATGCCCCGCTTTTGATTTTATTTTTTATATCACCTAAACATTAGGTGACACCCCGTAATCTCTAAATTTTAATTATGCAGTAGGCTGCCTTAAATCCGTGACCCTAAAATCCGTGTATTTTTTCAGATATAAACAATGAAATCTACAGTTAAGTTGCAGGAACAAAATTCAAGATGGCGTCAAAATCAGCAACTACCGCAATGTTTTTTTACTAAATTTTTTGTTAATCATTCTCTTTTGGCTATTACAACTGATTTATTACTAAATAAATTTACATTACTTTTGATTTTGATATAAATTAGCATATCTATATAAAAAATTCCAGGGTTCGAAATAGAAAAATCCACTAACCGGAACGCTATTTTAAAATTATTGTTCTCAGAATTTTTTTTCTTTAAATTATTGACAAATTTATTTCTAAACATACAAAGCAGTATAAGAAAAGCATTCAAGACTCTAAATAACAATGAAAATTGCCGTTCTCCATCCACGTAGTGCAAAGAACGAATAATGACGTAACGATTTTACGATCGCTTTACCACTAGTTGGCAGCATAGGACTTTTGGAATCGATTTCATTGGTAATAATTTAATATTTTTCTAAATTTTTATTTTACATAAATATTTTAATACAGTCGAACTTGTATAATTCGAACGTCTTTAATTCGAAGTTTTTTGTCGGTCCCTTGAAACTTGTATTCAGTTAATGCTAAAAAATCTTGGTTATTTCGAAGTCCAACTTTTTTAATTCGAAGTTTTTACCCTTTCAAAAATGACAAAATGTAGTTCCAATGCAGTTTATATGAAAAGTGGCCGGGTTATTTTTAGCTATTTTGGAAATTTCGAACTGGGACGAAACTGGGCATTTTTACAAATGTACCCCTGCAAAGACTTTGGATTTTAAAGGTGAAAAATGTAGTGGAGGAAAACTCAGTAACGACCGAATAACCCTACTTGTGAGAGCAAACATGGACGGCACTGAGAAGTTACCTTTACTGATGATTAGAAAATCAAGAAATTCAAGATGTTTTAATAAAGTCAAAACAAAGCCTATAGAATACCGTTCTAACACGAAACCATGGATGACAGCCAATCTTTCTGGAGAATGGCTACTAGATCTCAATCACACGTACCAAAGAAAAAAACAGAAAAATAATCCTGTTTATTGATAACTGCGATGACTCATAAATCGATATCCGCTATGGAAAATGTCATGTTTGAATTTTTTCCACCAAACATGACCTCAGTGGTGCAACCAATCGATCAAGACATCATTAAAAAGCTGAATCATTTCTACAGATGCCTAGTCGTTCAACACCACCTTACTGAATCTTCCCAAAAACTTCCCATTACCCTCCTCCATGCATCAAGAATGTGTTTAAATGCATGGTCCAAAGTGAGCCAAAAAACAATAGCAAATTGTTTCCGGAAAGCAGGATTCACCAGGTCCCTAGCGAGCTTTTAGATGAAGAAAATTTACCGCCCCCAGTTGCATGAGAAGACAGCATACCTGATGATTACATCGACATTGATAAAAACATAGACATTTGTGGAGAGCTATCTGAAACAGATATTCTATAAGAAGTTCTAAACAATAAGAACATTGCAACAGAAGACGATGAAGATATTGAAGATGAGGTAGAAGAACAGATGCCGATTCCAACTTCAAGTGAGGCAATATTTTATATGGCGGAATATCATCGTTATGTAGAAGGACAATCTAACGTGATTGAAGCTGTCTTTCGAGCTGTAGATATCCTTGAAGATTTTATTTTAAAAAAATCAAGCAAGCTCTTTAAAGCAATCTGAAATAACTCAATACTTTAAAAAGCTGTAATTTTTTGATTTAAAATTAATAAACATATTTATTTTGAAATTTCTGTTGCAATTGATTATTTTAAGACATAAAAATAAATTTGTTTGGTTAATTCAAAGTTTTGCAGTGGTCCCTTGCACTTCAAATTATCCAAGTTCGACTGTAATTACTTACTTTTAAACTAATAAATTATTTTAATATTTCACTTATTTTAATGTTTCACTTTATTGTAAGCATTCTATAATTTTTCTTGCATAACTACGAATCAAATTAATGTTTCAAAAATGTAAACAAATCAATGACCAGAAATCCACAAAATTCTAAAATCCGCACAACCTCTGGTCCCAAGCTGTGTGGATTTGAGGGAGTCTACTGTATAACTGTGCACAGCTCAAAGAATCCTCGTGATGGTTTTAACTAAATAATTATCACTATCCTTACAAACATTGACATTAATTTTTTTATTGCTGATGATTATATCTAAAAGTTTGAATGTGGGTAACTAACTGTATTTTTAGATTCTACCTCTGATAGAATCATCTAATTAAAAAAAATAAAAGATGACTTTTGAACTTGCTTAACATGCAAAAGGAAATATAATAAATTACTTGTAAAATAATATAATTATCACACTTGCCATTTTTTTAGTATTCTTTTGCAAAACTCTGTCAACTTAATAAAGGGTAAAATTAGTGTCATGTCTGCTGAATAGAAAAAGTGGCTATTAAAAGATTATCTGCCAACGGCCACCTTCCCTATTTGCAAATTCTCAAAAGCTACGATTTCTATTCTTTGCCATATTATTTCTCAGAAGATTTGCAGTCAATTCACCCTTCTGTCTCTAAAATACCCAAAAGTCAGTGACTCATAGTTTTTCTGACTTTTTACTTTAATACTGCTTACTAGGAGAGAGTAAAATTTCTCCGTATATCAATCAATATACATTGATTATTCCACTTTGCCTGTTACAATATCTTAATATTAAAAAATTTATTTGGGCTGTTTAATTTTAGATTAAATGTTAATAGAATTTTTAACAATTTCGTTGTTTAGTATTTTTAAATTAAAAAAATGGCCAGTAATGAAATTGCTAGGCTATTAATGAAGCTCCTCGGTTTTTCTCACAGCTTGGCCTAAGTCAAGTTAACATGTTTTGAACCAAAAATTTTAATTAATAAATTAAATCAAATGTGTTTAATACAGAAACAAAAAAAAAATATTTATTAAATAAATTTTCTTGTTCAAAATGTGTTAGACTTAAGTAAAATTGAGAGCTTTACAGAAGAATGATGGAATGTTTGCAAATATTAATTATATTTTTAAAATATGATAGAACTTTGTTATTCAAGCAATAAAATAAAAAAAAATTACCCTTTACATCAAAATTTGACAGATTTAGTTAATTACAATGTCTCTTTTATGAATGACAGGGTGTAGAGTACTGCATCGGGTTGGGTTACCCGCTTTTACCCGAACCCGACCCACGGGTCGGGTTGGCACTATATTTTCCCGTGTCGGGTTGGGTTGACTTTGATTTTTTTGTGCGGGTCGGGTTGGCTTTCATTGTTTCGGGTTCAGGTTGCCTTTTTCACTCTTGTGGGTCGGGTTCGGGTTGACCCGCTTTTTAAGAAGAATTTGGAAAATATTTTTTTCCGTTAAAAGCCTATATAAACCGCAGATCAAAGTTTCACAAAAGCAAAATGTGTGCCTGCCTGTTTTGCCTTTAGTCATCCTTTCACATCAGACTTCGAAATAACAAACTGCATTATATATATTTTTTTTTTTTATCGTATATTAAAAATACAATACGCAGCAAAACGCTAAATGGTCCTTCCTGTCTAATGTATCAAGTGAATAATTTAATTTTGGTGATACGCGATGCACTATGTTAGACGGGAAAAACTAAAGGCAGATGGCCATTTGTGTAAAACAAGGTGTGTCGTTATAAGTGGAACTTTTGAAACCGCATCTAATTTTAAAGCATATTTAAAGATTAGATTTTTTTGTCCTGCATCGAGTCGGATCAGAGGTTTTACTATAGTTGAATATTAAAGAATATAGATTTGTTCATTCTTCTATGTAAAACATAAAAATGGTATTAGAGAATTAGAGGTCTGCACGGGCCGGAATTTTCAGGCCCATCCCGCCCCGTGTAAAACTTAAAAGTTCGGCCCTAGCATGGCACGGCCTGTTTATAATTTTATCGGCTTCGTCTAAATATTTATTTCGGGCCGGTAGACCAACTTAATTGTAGTTATCGGCCCGGCCTGGCAGGACCGTTCAATTTTTTTGCTGGCCCGGCCCATTGAAAAAATTCAAATTAAAGCGGCCTGGCCAGTTTGAAATTTTGCCGCAGCCCGCTGGCCGGACCGGTTCAGACCTCTATTAGAGATACAATTGCAGATTATTTTTCATAATGGTGTTAAAACATAATTTGCTTTCCTTGCATTGCGGGTTTGGGTCGTGTGCGGGTTGATATACTTCGGGTCAGGTTGCGGTTTGCCAAAAATAATTTTCTGCGGGTTCGGGTCGGGTTGCAGGTTGACTTAAAATGGAATTTGCGGGTTCGAGTCGGGTTCTACTCGACCCGCATAGGACTCTAACAGGGTGTCTACAAAATCAGGGAATCATGGAAAAATCAGGGAGGTTTATTAGTCTGGAAAAATCAGGGAAATGTCAGGGAACTTTGTAAAAATAATCGAAAATCAGGGAAATTTGTCTATATTGCGAAAATATTTGCATTTTCACCTTGCCAACGAGACTGATTCGTCTATTTTATGTACCATATTTTTTCATATTCTGATTAGTCTTTCCCAATATTTTTTAAAAGATGCACATAGTATGAGTTTTTGGTATTTAACGCAAATTAAGGTGATCAGATGTCCTGATTTTCCTCACATTAGCGCTTATATTGAAGGTAATTTACCCATTTTTTAAAAATTTTAAATGATATATTAGCATAACCTGATCAGGTGGCCAGCTTAATCCAATAGCTATGCGGTCAGATGTAAATAAGTCTTAAAATTGAATATTTTTCAGAAAATGAGGAAATTTTCTGTTCACCCTATATCCATTGGCCACTATATAAAGTTGTTGGACTAAATTTTGGGTTCGGATTTATAAAACTGTCAACCAATACGTAATGAATATTAGGCAATTTTTATGTTTTTCTCTTGTTTTTTCTCCCAAATGCGATATTTGCAAGCTGGATAAGTGTGCTATACAAGGAATCGGCATATATGAAAAAATACTGTATGTGTATTGTTAATAATAGAAATCGGAGAAGTCTGATAAAGATAGTCAGGGAAATCATGGAAAAATCAGGGAACGTTTTTTTAGAATTTCTGTAGACTCCCTGAATGAGCTCTGTCTCACTTTTTATCTGTGGGAAATGCTAATAAAGTCAGTCATTTTAACTGATTCTTTAAATGACTGAGTTCTTGCAAATAAACCAGAATGTACGAGGCATGTTTTTTTAAGTAAGTACCATTTTGGAATTAAAAAAAGACGTGCAAAGATATCGCAATAATTTTATTTTTACATGAAAGCCTGTACCTTCATCTGCTTTTCTACATAATTTCAGTGATTATTGAGGCACTTGTCATAACGTGGCACCAGTTTTTGAATACCCTCCTCATAAAATTCTGCCGCCTGACTTTTTAATCACTGTATCACAAATGTTTTGACTTCGTTATCGTCTTGAAGACGCTGACCACCCAGGTGTTTCTTCAAGTGCAGGAACAAATGGTAGTCGCTGGGTGCCAGATCAGGGCTGTATGGAGGATGATCTAGAGTTTCCCATTTAAAAGATTTGATGAGATCTTTGGTCCGATTAGCCACATGTGGACGGGCATTGTCATGCAGCAAAATGATACCCTTACTCAACTTGCCACATCTTTTGTTCTGGATTGCACGACGCAGATTGTTCAATGTCTCACAATAAGACGCTGCATTGATTGTCTCATTACGAGGCAGAAACTCCACTAGCAATACTCCTTTTTTGTCCCAAAAAACTGTGCACATGATTTTCTGGGCAGAAATTGTTTACTTAAACTTCACTTTTTTGGGTGATGATAAATGTTGCCATTCCATGGATTGTTGTTTCGATTCTGGTGTGACGTAGGCCACCCATGTTTCGTCACCAGTAACAATTTGGTCTAAAAAATCTTCGCCTTCATTGTGGTACCGCTCAAGGAAAGTCAATGCACTGCCTAAACGTTGGGTTTTGTGCAAATCCGTCAACATTTTTGGAACCCAACGTGAACACAATTTCCAGTAATTCAAGTTCTCGGTCACAATGCGATACAAAACACTACGAGAATATTGAGGAAAGCAGTCGCACAATGATGAAATTGTAAAGCGTCTGTTTTCTCTCACCTTTTCATCCACTTTCTGCACCAAATCTTCATTAATGACCGAAGGACGCCCACTCCGTTCTTCATCATGCACATTTGTGCGGCCATCTTTAAATGCTCTCACCCATTTCCTTACCATTCCATCACTCATAATGTTTTGTCCGTAAACTTCACAGATCTCACGATGAATATCGATCGGTTTTACGCCTTTAGCACTAAGAAATCGTATAACAGCCCGTACTTCACAATCAGCGGGACTTACGATTGTCGGAGGCATCTTAAACACTCAGTAAACAATGTATACAATGAAGAATCAGACTGTAATGGCGTCAGTGCGTTGACAAGAGATGTGTTGAGATAATTACCAATAAGTAATATCTCAGTAAATTAATTTAGCAGAGTGAATTAAGCAAATGGAAACGTAATTGCTTTATGTCCCGACCTCGGATGAAAAATTACGTTAAACTATTAAATCTATTATAACTCAAATCTTAAATGAAATTAAAAATATTTAAACAGTATAATGAAACTAACTTGCTGAAATACAATAAGAAAAAGTAAAAACTACTATGTGATCTAAATAACGAAAGACAAATTTAAAAAGAAACAAAACATTTATTTAAATTTAGTCAAATCAGAAAAACAAGTTAACTAAAAGAATAAAATACATAAAACATACCTCAAACAGTTTTAACTTTAGAAGACACTGATTATGCATTTACATATAGAACAGATTGCACTGAGTAACGCTCCATGACACATCTTTGCAGAAGTATAAAGAAATATAAAACGTCTTTTAATTCAATGCTCCAGAGCTCTATGAATAATTTATTATCTAAACGCTATACTTTGTTTTAAACTAATTCCAGTACCCTCAGTGATATCTCATAGCAGCGTAAAAACAATAGACACTTCCACCAGGAAAAGTGATAGATAAACAACAGTCCGTAAATACGATCACAAGCTCATCCTTCAACGTCGAGGAATTCGGAGACAGCCCAGCTGACACTCCAATACACGAAATGTCTTCATTTCGAATAAACCCTAAAAACGTTCTTCAAAGATAGAGGTCATACTATGTAGCTTCACTATTCCGACGGATGACTTTAAAAAAGCAAAACAAGGACTAGTTGATATCCATAGCAACTCCAAGATGAGACATACTTTAATATTCACCGTGCGTTTCCCAGTTCCAATAAGCCTCCATGCCAATAAAAATATAAACCACAACTGCTCACATCATGCTGAAAGGGTAAAACCCAACTGCCGAAGAAACAAGCTGGCCGAAGCATATTTATATGATTCGGACATGCGTACCAACTGCTGGCATATGCAAAACAGATTGCTTCCAGAATGATCTGAGACTTACGACGCACTCTACCGGACAACTAACGCCATCTTGTGGCGCTCGGGAGTACTGCTCAACTATCATACGTGGAAAACGATCTCCGAGAACCGCGATGTTTTGAAAGACAGATGAACGGCAGAAGAAGATACAATTAAAGGTAAACTGTAACTAAGGACAGGGTTGCAAAAAAGCCGGCTAAAATTAAAAAAAGCCAGGCCGGCGGTTTTTATTGGTTTTAACCGGCTTTTTTTGGCCAAAATTGGCCTTTTTTGGCCGAAATTGGCTTTTATACTGAGAATCATTTTAATTATAAACGACACATTTTAATGTGTTTTTTAATTAGTTTTAAATACATTTAATTGAGGTAGAAATCAATATAACCCAATTTTTCAATAATGTGAAGACATTAATATTGGAATAAAAGGCCATAGCAATTGCTTTGTTTGGTTTACACTGACCTTAACACCCCCCTTTTTTTTTTTTTTTTTTTTTACCGTTCTATAAAATTAAAAAGGACAATGGTTGCTTAGTTATATATTTTATTAACTAATTTTAAGAGATATTAATAATTCAAGTCTTATTTTATTTCTCGTAAACATTTATTTAAAATCGCACATAAAGTCATTTAATAAAAACATCATTTCTCTCTATTAAAACAGTATTATGAATAACATATGCATTAATTTATCCATGAATATGCACTATTTTAAATAGCAACTAGCTTTTCAAAATTCTAATTCAACAGGTTTTATTTGGAGATTTTTTTAAAAAAATTGTTCTCTTTATTTTATGCACTTACATGTACTAAAATTTCCTCAAATGTTATATCCTTCCTAATTTCTCTTTCAACATTGTTCATTCTACGATTTTAATCTGTCCGTATGGACATATCTGGAATAAGTTACATAACAACTTAGTAGCAGAAAAACTTTACATATATCATTTTTATAAGTTAACAGATTATTGATTGCTTATTATTGCTCAAGTATTAAGTATAAAGTATCATGTATAAGATATTTTCAGTTATTAAATACACATAAGCTATATAGTTTTAATCAATTTTAAAAGTAAATATCAATATATGTAAGAATGTTTCTATTTTAATGTGTGACATTCTCTTATTCTTTTATATAATCTTTAAAATGTGTAATATGTGTAGAGCTATGATAAAGAATTCCAAACCAATACTTTAGAGTCTAATTTAATCTATTCTTCTAAATATTTATAATTTTTTTTTTTTTTTCAGACATAATGCCTTCACAGTTACATTCTAGCAGTTATAAGGTCTTATTTATTTGACAAAATTTAATAGAAGTTTATATTTTTTTTAGTAGAAAATATATAAGTGTATTAAAAATAAATAAATCCAAATTTTATATAAATTATCTATAAACCACCTTTCTGAAAAATAAAAGCCGGCTTTTTTTGGCCTGGCTAAAAGCCAGCAACCCTGACTAAGGATGAAAGCAAATCAAATGAAGGATTTTAAGGATATATAACTATGAAAAACAAGGATATGAGGTAAGTAGAATCTGTATTTATAACAAGTGCCCCCCCTCTTATCACTCGTACCATACCAAGGGCAAATGCCTAAAGAAGCACCCTACACGATCATACAGACCCCGTCATACAGGTAATCTTCCAGGCTTCAAAACTTAACAACCCATCAGCTCCATCTTAAACAAAACTCTAAAACAGCAAAAACTCAAATACAAACCTCAACATCCACTTAAATTACCCAGATAAGAAAAGTAGCAAGCCAGGGAAAACCTATTAAAATCAAGCTCCGGAACATTAAAAATATCTTTAAAAATACAAATTACATAACACATAAAAATACTAATTACACATAACACACTTTGAGCTAAAAAAAAAAAATGCTGTCCACAGCATATAATGATCCAATACAATGCATAAAAATCAACTTAATATGATCATCCCAGGCGTTAAAAATTTTACGATGTACTTATAAATCTTATACATTTTTCACATCATAAAAGCTTTCTGCCATCAGTCTGCACTTGCTATATAATAATTCAAAAGAAAACTTTATTTAGAAAGTCCATTCTTCACTTCAAAACCTTCATCACAATTCATTGTCATTACTATGACTCACTATCAATGCAAAAACTCTAAGACACTTAAGTAAGTAAATTACTTATCTAAATTAGTATTATACAAATTCATTTTTTTGAATTCTGGACCTCCTAATCAAAAATATATTAACTTTTAAACTATTCAAAATAAAGAAAATATCCTGTTTCAATTTTAAATTCAAGAAAAACATCAACCTTTCAAAAAAAAAACTTAATTTAATTTAAAATTTAATTTAAATCTTAAAAATTCGTAATCTCACAATTATTTTATATATAAAGATCAGCAATCCCAGGGCAAAACAACTGGTCATAATTCTAAAATAATCCTCCAATTCCTTACATCATTTATTCCTTCAGCCCTTCATGATTTCCAACAATCAACACCCCCTCAAGGTCATTTACAAGGTATCCTCTGCAACTCAGCTTACATTAACATATTCAACATTGTACAACTTTACTTAAAGCTATACTATCTGTTAATGTCAAATATCCTCCTCTCCAAAAATTTCACTGCAAACTAAAAATATGTAATCATTAATCTTCAGCAATGAAACTCCATCTGGCCATTCCTACATATCTAAGAGCTCTGACAATCAGGATAACACAGAACTAATTATACGGTCCCAATAAACTAGGACAACGAAAAATAGACATATTGAAATGGTACACCCAAACATTCTAAACCTTTCAACATACTGAGATCCGAAGGTCAAGTGGCCATTGTCAACCCGGGGATCCCAGCATATCCTATCAGCACAAATGCCTAAGCATGCACGTATTCCAAAAATCCAAAATAATAAATCCATTGCTTCCGGCCGAAAGACTCCATACCACATATACAACATAAGTACGTAGATATGTAAACCAGACGAAGAAACGCCGAAATATTTAACCTGTAAAAACTTCAAAAATTAATTCCATGAAAATCCAAGTATCATTTCCGGCAGAGGAGGTTCAACATCAAAACGCCACAGAAAACTTAAGATTGCATATCGACACCATGTTACCATTCAGAGGAAATAAAAATCTGTTGCAAAGAAGGTAGTATCTCATGACGAGGAACAATTCACTTTAAAAACAGCCAAGTCAGGAAACTCAACTTCTTAAAAATATTTAACCAGAGACCAGCTCCAGTCACAACTAATCCATCTCCTCTCCAATCAAGAAAATTGAATATCACCTAAAAATTCACCCCAGGATTACCAAAAACAAGATTATAATTTAATTCAAATACATCTGGGAAATCTAAAAATATACCTTATAAGTTGGCAGGATGTCTATATCAGTCAGAGAACTCTCCATCTCTATAGAACTTGACACATCCATTATCAGAAGCAGGTAACCCGGGAAATACTTTTTTTACACCGCCCTCTGACAAAAACTGTGTCCCAATAAAATTCATACCACCAATTGACCAACTGATACAAAACTAACTCTTACAGATTAAATCAAATCCACAGTTTCAAACATTATATCTTTACGGTCAATACTCATTTTTGCCAATCCTAAACTTTATACCAATAAAAAAACTCTTCAAATATATTAAACTTAAACCATTAGCAAGCTTTCAAAGAATATGGCAAAAACTATCTCAAGACAACCAGTTCTGCACAACTTTACCCAGACACTAAAAATTTAACTTCTCTAAAAATTTAATTATTCTAAAAATTATTCGATCTAAAACATCTAAAAGCTCTCAAACAAACTTCAACCATTATAAATTAAACTATTGTAAACCTTAAATTCGTATATATACGGAGCCACATCCAGAATCCCCCTCTCTCAAAACCAGCCTCCTTTCCTTATAATTAACCATGCTTTATTCAAACATCAAGATCTCAAGTGCCCAACATCACATTAGACAAACTGCACCATTAATTCAACTGCAAAAAAAAAATTGAAATTCAAAAGATAAAATATTTTATACAAACTATAAATAACTGAAACATAAAAACCAATATTATATGTACCCACTCAACAATATCCAGCATGCCTCTCACGATCAAACTCCACATTGAACATTAGCGGAATATCAAATACTATCTTACCCATGATTAGAGAAAAATCGAACTACGGCAACAGGACATTTACAATCATAGTCCCCTTTTCTGGCTATACTGAAGAGCAGGAAAAACAACTTAAAAAGTAACTTAGATCATGCCAAAAAAAAATTTTAACTTCACTGAATTGCCCAAATGAAGTCACACTATATATAAGTACTGAAGATCCTCCACATTGAGTCTTAACACCGAGAATTTGCCAAAAAGATGTCGTCATACTCAATGGAAACCCTCATATAGACCATCTTAAAAACAGGCAATCCATAAAAGTCAAAGATTTATATCTTATATAAATTTTAAAAATATCTATACAAATATAAAAAAAATTGTAAATTAATCCAAGTCAAACTTTAAATTTAATATTGTGCTTCTAACAAAAAAAAACATATCTTAATAGCTACAGTCCATCCACTGGTAATGGTCTAAAAACCTCTTCATAAGATTCAAGAATCCTCTTAAACATCAAATTTAAATACAAGAATATCTTTTATTAAATTACAGGCAAACTGGGATGATCAGAGACAAGAACAAGTCTGAAAAGCACATTTATAGAGTATATTTCAAAAATATGAAAATTCACAAATACCTCAAAGGTTGATCAAAGCATTAATGAACCGGCGACATTAAACCACATACAGCATTCAACAAAAAAAATTAATTATCAATTAACTCACGTTTTCAAAGCCTGGTTTAACCAAGACTTACTAAAAACCAGTCAAATACTGTCTTAAAAAGTTTATCAACACCACCGATCCATCAAGCAATAATCCCTTTTAAAATCATGTTCAATTATATTAATACAAGTCAGAAACTAAACTTTTAATGCAGGATTACAGATATTAACGACACTCAGTGACCTCTCACATTTATAAAACCATTAAACTCAATTTACTTTAATCAATTCAAAAATTTAGTGAAAATACACTTTTAAACCTTTGATTAATATAACTTTAAACAATCGTTGTATTTAATCATTTTATTTTAAAAAAAATGTATCAGAAATTACTTAAGAACTAAAGAAAAATAGACCCAATAATTTAACTTTATCTAGAATTTATAAAAACAAGCTTGCACCACAGCACTCCAGGCAGGCTCCTTAATTCTTAAACTTAAACGTGAAAAGAAAACCCCCAATGCAAAGTACAAGTTGCTCAGTAAGCTGTAAATAAAACCTTTAACTTTATAAAAAAAAAATCTATTACAGAAATTAATCTATTAATATGCTTTAGCTTATAAAAATAACTTAGTTTTCTTTATTATTCAATACAATCTCTAAATTGATAAAAGAACATGAGGATCACTAAAAAGTCATGCATGGTATTATGTTTTTAAACTGTTCAGTTAATTACATTCAATAATTTTACAAAAAAATAGAATTTAGCTTTTAACTCTTAACATCAGGCTCTACTACTATAAAAAATATTATACTTGCTCAAGCCCCGATACCCAATTCTTATCTAACTTTTGGAAAGGAATCAGGCTGTCTAAAACTTTCCACTTCTTAAAACTTTACCTAAAAAAAATTTAAATAGATTATCTAAAACAGTTGATCTTAAAACATTAAAAATTCCTTAAATTTAAACATTTTCAACTGATTTATCTTAAACTTAACGGTAAGACCCTAGATGAAAGCTCAACAGAAAAACCATTAAAAAAATTTCTGAAAATATTAATAAAACAAACGTTTTAATATAATACAACAATAATTTCTTTAATTAAAAGTACAGACAAGATGCAGATTTAGCAGACCCAAATAAAAAGTCAAAAATCACCGGGAATCACACTTTGATATTATCCTTCTCCATTTTGTAGCATTATCAGCATTACTTTATACTAAACTTCAGCAGGAAAAACCCAATTGAGCATCGTTGTCATCGTATGTCCTTATAATACGCACAGTTCAATAAACTTTATATAATGTTCAAATTAACACTTGATCAGTTCTCAAAAACTGGAAAATTCACACAGAGACCAGTCAATGTCCTTTTTGAAGAAAAACCTATGCAACGGGCACCAGCACTGCGACCGCTGCGCTCACTTAAAAAGAAATTTGAAGCTATACAATCCACACTGGAAAGTACCATCGACATTAATTAACTGATAAAACACCAGCTTTAATGATGACACCATTTCGTTGACACACATGAAAGCACTGAATATGAAGCACCGAAGATGAATCACTGAAACTTCATTATCCTTTATCTTCTTAGCCTTTTATTTCACTTCTTTATTAGAAAAATTTCTCTTCTGATGAACACTCATTGTGCCATGGAGTACCCAGCATTCTAAACTATTTTATTGCATGTCATGGAGCACTCAGTACATTACTTTCAATATCAAAGAAAATTTTTAATTATACTGACAAAAATCTATTACTTTGTCTTAATCATTCAATAATAAACCTTTAAATTTTAATATACCAATTCAATTTTTAAACATTACCTAAACTTTACTAATAAATTTTGAAATTACTTTAAACTATTAAACTTTATATAAAAAAAATACACTTAAAATATAACATTCAAAAAAATTTATCGTCGGCCCCCCCTTCAAAAATATCAAATAACTTCTGTGAGGGCCGATGATTAAAGTTAAACGCCAGACCGATCACGGTCAAACTGGCAAAAAAAATTGAGGTTCGGAAACTTAAAAATATATGTATCTCTACCATCTTAAAACTTCATTAAACTTACAATTTATAAACTTAACTTTTAAAAAATTTACTACATATAATCTAACTGACAAAACTTTAATAAACAGAATAAATTTTTAACTATTTTAAATTAAATTTTTAAACGGGGCAGGGACAGGCCCATAACCCACATGTTGAGATAATTACCAATAAGTAATATCTCAGTAAATTAATTTAGCAGAGTGAATTAAGCAAATGGAAACGTAATTGCTTTATGTCCCGACCTCGGATGAAAAATTATGTTAAACTATTAAATCTATTATAACTCAAATCTTAAATGAAATTAAAAATATTTAAACAGTATAATGAAACTAACTTGCTGAAATACAATAAGAAAAAGTAAAAACTACTATGTGATCTAAATAACGAAAGACAAATTTAAAAAGAAACAAAACATTTATTTAAATTTAGTCAAATCAGAAAAACAAGTTAACTAAAAGAATAAAATACATAAAACATACCTCAAACAGTTTTAACTTTAGAAGACACTGATTATGCATTTACATATAGAACAGATTGCACTGAGTAACGCTCCATGACACATCTTTGCAGAAGTATAAAGAAATATAAAACGTCTTTTAATTCAATGCTCCAGAGCTCTATGAATAATTTATTATCTAAACGCTATACTTTGTTTTAAACTAATTCCAGTACCCTCAGTGATATCTCATAGCAGCGTAAAAACAATAGACACTTCCACCAGGAAAAGTGATAGATAAACAACAGTCCGTAAATACGATCACAAGCTCATCCTTCAACGTCGAGGAATTCGGAGACAGCCCAGCTGACACTCCAATACACGAAACGTCTTCATTTCGAATAAACCCTAAAAACTTTCTTCAAAGATAGAGGTCATACTATGTAGCTTCACTATTCCGACGGATGACTTTAAAAAAGCAAAACAAGGACTAGTTGATATCCATAGCAACTCCAAGATGAGACATACTTTAATATTCACCGTGCGTTTCCCAGTTCCAATAAGCCTCCATGCCAATAAAAATATAAACCACAACTGCTCACATCATGCTGAAAGGGTAAAACCCAACTGCCGAAGAAACAAGCTGGCCGAAGCATATTTATATGATTCGGACATGCGTACCAACTGCCGGCATATGCAAAACAGATTGCTTCCAGAATGATCTGAGACTTACGACGCACTCTACTGGACAACTAACGCCATCTTGTGGCGCTCGGGAGTACTGCTCAACTATCATACGTGGAAAACGATCTCCGAGAACCGCGATGTTTTGAAAGACAGATGAACGGCAGAAGAAGATACAATTAAAGGTAAACTGTAACTAAGGATGAAAGCAAATCAAATGAAGGATTTTAAGGATATATAACTATGAAAAACAAGGATATGAGGTAAGTAGAATCTGTATTTATATTGTAAATAAAGAAGGCTGTTTCAGCTAAAAATGTAAATAAGTTATAGAGCTAAAGTAGTACGGTGATAAGATACAGAGGGCTTGTTATTCCTAACAAGATGTAGGTAACCAGCGCGCATGCGCGGAACACCGACCGTAGCGCTGCGGCGGCAGAATCGCAAAACGGTACTTACTTAAAAAACATGCCTCGTATGAAGTTTAATAAATTATAAAATGCTTTATCTCATTTTCTCGATCTTGTGAATGAGAATTAAAGTTATTTTAGGCTGAGATTGCCAGTTCATAATGCATTATATTACTATTATAATTTGAAAAGAATGTTTAACCCTATGAGAGACAAAGTACTTCTGTTACCAAAATGTTGAAAAGTTGAAATGATTGACACCAGGATTTTCAAATCAATTTACTTGAAAATGTGTAAAAGCTGTTCTTCTTGTACATTATAAGAGAAAAATTTTATTCTAAATTTTTGGTGGCATTGTGGCATTTGGTGATTAAAATTAGGTGGGATATATTATATCCCCACCGAAAGCCAGAAATGTAATTTCTAAATAAAGGAATGAATTACTATAAACAAATTTTTCTGGAATCCATAATTGTTATTGCTATGTACAATTAAAATGCAGGAATAATTTTTCTTAAGGGGAAAAAAAAAAAAAAAAAAAAAAAAAAATCTAAGTTTCATAATTGCTGTACAGTAGAGTCTCAAAAATCCACACAGCTTGGGACCAGAGGCTGTGCAGATTTTAGAATTTTGCAGATTTTAGAGTTCTGCAGATTCTGGATTATTATTTTTTTTTTCAACTTACCTGTGTCCATTTACAAGAAGAGAATGCAATTAATTCAAAACAAAACTTAAATACCTTTAATTTACGTGTAGATTATTATTTTAATATACTATAAAATTATTTTTTATTGCAATTTTTGAACATTTCCTGTATAGTTTATTGTTTGAGAACTTTCATTTTTTCTTGATGAAGTTTCTTTTAGTAAACTGTCATTACTTCCTGTTGCTCTATGCAACTCTGCTGCTCCAAAATTTTTTCACATAAATACAAACCTTCTTCAAACTTTATTTTTTTTTCACTGTCACTGTCAGACTCAGTTTCACTTTCATCTGGTGGGTTAATTACTGAAGAAATAATTTCTCCATCTGAAACATGATTCACCAAAATTTCATCTGTGTGGTTCATCCATTCTATAATTTCTCCTTGTTTGAAAAACTCTTGTGCAGATAGATTAAAATCTTTTGTGTACTTCATCAGTTCAGAAGCTTTAGCTTGTTGCAGTGTTAACGGAAAACCTGAAAAATCTTTTTCTTCATCCTCATTTTCAGTAAATAATGATCCTGGCCATATTTTATGCCATGCGTTTATTAAAGTATCTTTTGTAATAGAAGCCCATGCTTCATCAATTAGATAGATGCAGTCTTTAATGTTGAACATTTTTCTACGCTCTTAAAGGTTGAATCAGCATTAATAAGTTGTTTTAAAAAATGTGATTTATAGTGGCATTTTATGCTATGGATAATGCCCTGATCCATAGATTGAATCAAGGAGGTTGTGTTGGGAGGCAAAAACATTGTAATAATATTATCTGAAATACCATTTAATTCGGGATGAGCAGCGCAGTTATCCATCAATAAAAGAATTTTACAATCTTCTGACAACTCGACTTTTGTGCAATGCTGCCGTGCTTCCTTAGCAAATTGATTTTTAAACCAATCTATGGTCAGTTCACCTGTTACCCATGCCTTCTTATTACTTTTATATATAACAGGCAAAGTCTTTACACCTTTCAGTGCACGGGGATTAGCACTCTTACCTATTACAAGTAATTTGCATTTGCACAAAGGAGAACAGTGACTCGTTCTTTCGCTTCTTTCAATCCGGATGGTGCATTCTCATCTGAACATACTAATGTTTTTCTGGGGAGACATCTCCAGAAAAGCCCAGTTTCGTCCATGTTGTATATTTGATCAGGACTTAATTGGTTTTTGGAAATAAAGTCCGTCAACTTTTCAGCAAATTCTTCAGCAGATTCATTGTCTGCAGAGTTTTTCTCTTCACATGCTTTAATATACCATATTCCATGGCGTTTTTAAAAATTTTCTAGCCATCCTGCTGAAAATTCACATGATTCTCTGCAGTGGTGTAGTCGTAAAAAACACAGAGTATACGCTCAAGGCAGAGCGTATACCCTACAGTGTATATACTATAGCTATCTTGAGAAACAGGGGTATACAGTGTTCCTTAAAAAAATCCAGAAGGTATATGGCGTATACCCCCCGTATACCCTCCACTACACTCCTGATTCTCTGATTTTTAAATCCTGATGTATTTCTCTTGCTTTTTCATGCAAAATGGGTCCAGTGATCGGCACACCCTCACTGCGCCGCTGTTTAAACCATTCAAAAAGTATGGAATCAAGATTTACAGATCGTGCTTCATGAAGTGATTTCCTGTTTTCCAATCCTTTATTGGAGTCTGTATTCGCATAATATTTCAATAATTTTTCTTTATTCTTCCTTATGTCGTAAGCAGTTCAAGCAGCAATGCCAAAATTTTCCGCGATGAAACGTGGTGTAGTACCATTATCTAATTTTTTTTTTAAATCTCCACTTTTTCCATGACAGAAAGTGCAACATGTTTACATTTTTTTTTTATTACTAGTACCTTCACCTGACATTTTTTTATTATGATGACAAATCTTTGATCTAATTAAGTTAGAAAAAAAAAGGCGATAAATAAAACATAGAACGCTCCAAAACATGTTGGATGCAAACAAATCCAAAATAATAAACAAGATTAGTTGTCGTGCAGTTGCTTGTGGGCAGAAGCCTTCTATTTTTAATCGCTTATAGATAGCACCAGCCGTTCACGGATTCATAGCGTCTAACCGAGTTTTGACATATGCTATTCCACGATTCTCCCAGTTACGTTTGCTGGTTGCTTCCTTGATGCTTTTCCTGCTACGTTCTTATAAATGATTGCCGATTGGGAGTTACTTGATATTTTTGTAAAGGAGGGATGTTTAACTGTAATAGAGCCCTTAGATTTTTGTTATGTTTAATTTAAGTTTTCAATAAATGATAGTTACGTTTTTAAACTTTGTCATCTCTTTAAGAAATTCATACACCATCTTTTTTTCACGTGTTTAAGATAGGTGAAAAGATGTGTTGACCATGTTATCGCAAACAGTGTAATATCCTGTACTATATATATATATATACCGGGTGTCCCAAAAAGGACTGACTGATTTTAAAATTCAATAACTTCCAAACAGTGACAGATATTAAAAAAATTCTTGCAGGAGGGTTTTGCATAAAGTCAAAAGTTTTATTACAGTGATTTTCGATTTTAGTTCGAATTACAAACAATAGATGGCGCTGTAAGCAATAGTCGCTAAATACAGGCTCGATTTTTGGTCATTTCTGTTGTTCCATGCAGAAAAAGGAGATGGAAATGTATTATCCGGGTCATGAAGTACCAAAAATCGAGCCTGAATTTAGCCTCTATTGATCGCAGCGCCATCTATTGTTTATAATTCGAACTAAAATCAAAAATCACTGTAAAAAAACTTTTGACTTTATGCATAACCCTCCTGCAAGAATTTTTTTAATATCTGTCACCGTTTGGAAGTTATTGAATTTTAAAATCAGTCAGTCCTTTTTGGGACACCCGGTATATATAACCATTAATTAAACATTACTGACCACCAACAAAAATTGTGGTAGTATGAATGAATTTACAACAATACAGTGTCCCCAAACACACTGAATGAATACCAAAAACATAATATACAAGCTGCTATGTATAAAATAAAGTCCCTTGTACTATATAACAAGAATTAATAAGGAAGAAAAATAGAAGAATATGGATTTCGATAAAAATAATTGAAAAGCTTATATATTGAATTACATTATCAAGAGCACAGAATTCAATTATATAAGCAAATTAGTTGTTTTCTGTGAGGAAAAAAGCTAAAAGCTGAAAAAAAATTTTCTCCTGTATTCTAATGACCAATATAACCAAGAGAATAGTTTCAAGATGAAAACAGAATAATATTAAATGCTATGAAATAGAAAAAGCAATACAACTTTTTAAATATTTAATTTATAGCAAGGAAAAATAGTAATATTACACAACATGCCTAATAAAATCCCAGTTTTTTTATCCAAATACACTCCTGCACATGGTATTCAAAAGCTCGATAAGTTTAAGGTTATTTTTACAGTTAACACAGATTTAAAAACCTAATGGATACAGTTAATCTATTTTGAAATACTGTGATAAATGCAATTAAAATAATAAAAGTAGAAAATAATTACAGTAAAATACCTATTTACACTTGTAAATTTTTATATTTCTTAACTAAAGTAAAAGATACCAAAACTATTAGTTTACAATATCGCAAATAGCCAGCATTAAGCACCACCATGTGTTAAAAATTGATATTATTTCTCTAATTGAAGCATCAGACAGAATCCAAATTAAATTTTGGTGTTGCCATCTATTATAATAACATGAAACTATTATGAAGAAAATGTCATAAGATTAAGCTATTATCAGGGTTCATACGGTGCTTAAAAGTGCTTGAAAGTCCTTGAATTTTTAAGAGAGAAAAAAGATCCTTGAAAGTGCTTGAATTTGTTTAAATTTTAATGAAGGTGCTTAATTTTCATTACTTTTTTTTTTTATAGGTGCTTATTTTTTTCAAATTCAGATGTTGAAAATAAAATAAGAGCTGCAAATGTTAATAAAAAGAAAAAGTTAATTTATCAGGCGGAAATATTTGGTCTGAGATCATTTTCATACAGGAGGTCAGAGTACGAGCATTTGTACTTCGCTTTGTTTCCTTCTCCCTTTCGTCTTCAGGATTAAGTTAACAAAAGAAAATTAAAAGATGTGTACTTGTTGCTACTGTCGATCGCAAGACTGGAAATTCCTCCAATGTAAATCCCCTCACAATGGACAAAACTGCAATATGGACGTAAACATAAACTGTAAAAGAAAGAGGCTGGAGTTTTAAATAAAACTAGTTGGATGTGCCAATCCCAAAACTTTCTTCTATCTTATACATCTTAAAATTTCAAAAACTAGTTACACATGATAATATTTCAATATTATTAGTTCAATACTATACCAACTTTGATTTTCATCCTAAATTTCTGCTTCAGTCAATTAAACGAACTAAAAACGAGTTAATCTATATCATGATATTTGCTAAAATTAATAGTTTTTGCTTATTCTGTTGTTATCAGATGTTTGCGAATAGCCGGCTTAGCAGGAAGCGAGTTCCCGCCTTTGCACGAGCCGCCGATGGACAACAGAACTACAAAAAATCAAGAAAAGTATACAAAAATTGCTATCACAGAACCCCTTTACTGTGCAATATTTCCAAATTCAAGGAGAACCTGTTGTCCAAAGCCAAAAAACATGCACAAAAAATTAGGTTCAATTGTATGCATAACTTCATCCACTTTTCGATTGTACAATAATGAAAATGCACAGAGATCGCAATTATAGTGCCCCCTTCTGGCAGAATTTTTTTAAGTTCAGGGATGACTTGCTTGCCATAGCCAGAAACATACACAAAAAATTTGGTTCAATTATATACATAACTCCATACACTTTTCGATGGTACAATAATGAAAATGGTACAGACATCGCAATTATGGCGCCCCCTTCAGGCGGAATTTTTCCAAATTCAGGGAGGACCTTCGTGCCATGACCAAGAACAAACACAAAAAATTTGGCTCAATTCTATGCATAACTTCATACACTTTTCGATGGTACAATATTCAAAATGACACAAAAATCGCTATTACAGCGCCCACTACCAGCGCTTTTTTTCCAAATTAAGGAAAGACCTGCTTGCCATAGCCAAGAACTTAAAGTAAAAATTTGGTTCAATTCTATGCATAACTTCATACACTTTTGGATGGTACAATATTCAAAATCGCTGTTACAGCGCCCCCTACCGGCGAATTTTTCCCAAATGCAGGGAGGACCTACTTGCCATATCCGAAAACTTAATATAAAAATTTGGTTCAATTCGATGCATAATTTCATACACTTTTGGATGGTAGAATATTCAAAATCGCACAAAAATTGATATTATAGCGCCCCCTACCGGCGAATTTTTTCCAAATTCAGGGAGGATCTTCTTGCCATAGCCAAAAACTTAAAATAAAAATTTGGTTCAATTCTATGCATAACTTCATACACTTTTTGATGGTAGAATGGCGACACAGACAGACACACAGACAGACATTTTCTATAAACATGTTTTTTGGGATCTCTGACCCCTAAAACGTGTAAATCCGTCGAAAACCGGAAGTCGAAAAAAATTTCGATTACAATACTTTCTTCTATTGAAGATAGAAGAAAGTAAAAATAGAAAATGCAGTTAAAGAGCTTAAAGTGTGAAAAAGTCTTTTTTTTAAAATGCAGTGAATTATTCATGCTGAAATATACAAATTTTCTTTTTTGTGTGTGTTTAATATACCTTTTTGAAAAATGATTTAGTGGATGTTTTCAAATTAAGGCAAGTTAGGAAAAGATTCATCTAGTTTTTGTAAAATTTAAAATTGTGTATTAATATTATAACCATGCAAAATTATCAAGTGTCTACTTTTGTCTAGTGTTAGCACAAATAACTTTCAAAGTAGAATGCAAAAAGATTTTCTTTATTTTTCGAACACTTTCTCATAACATTTTACAGTTCAGCCTTCACTACTGTATGGCATTCGCCTGAAAACATGTGGAAATGAAAAATAATTTTTTTTTTCCTCTAGATACTTTTGCAATGTGGTATTTTGTAACATTAAAATTGTAATTAAAATGTTCATTCCTGGAAAGGTGCTTGAATTTTATCATGGAGAGAGAGTATGAACCCTGTATTATAAGCTAATTCTTTCATAATATACCAACTGCTATAACCCCAACAAATCCTAATATAAAAATATCATATTATATGTCATTATTCATATAAATATTAAATAAATACAAATGTTAATAGAATGATTACAATATATTCTACTACCATACCCAATTAATCTATACGGAAAATTTAAATACTTTTATAACATTGATAATATAATATAGCAATATGATATAACACTAAATAAATTATATATAATAAAAATATAAAAAATCTATAAGAAATACTTTTAAATATAAAAAATAATTAATAAAATGAACAGGAAGAGAAAAAAATGGATGTTTATAGAATTTTGTCAATCTTTATTTCCCAATTGCCTAATGATAACAAATAAATTGTGTGGTTTATTTTCATATTAACCATAAACTAAAGAATATGAATTTGGGGTTAACATTCACATAAAACCGATAACTAATCATTTAATACTAAGTTCAAAATTAAACAATATTAAAAAGTATAGAGGAGAATAATAAAAAACTAATAACCCAATTTTAATACAAACTGTAATAACATTAGTTATATCAAATAAACTTATTATGCATATTATTCTCCATAAAGATGGTATACTATTAGAAATTAATATGATATTGTCCCGAGAAGACTAAAAATAAGAAACAAGTTAATTGTTAACTTGATTAAATATTAATTAAGCTAAATAAATTTAATATGAATTGAAATATAAATATAACGTTATAACGTCACCATATATATATAAAATATCGAATCAACCTCCATATATATATATATATATATATATATATATATATATATATATATATATATATATATATTCAAGTAAATTTACGTTTAAAATAATTTTATTTTCGTTCACTGATATTTGGAACAAAGATTATAAAGAATACTTCTTAACTGCAAATTTCACTGTTTACGTTTTGCAATGCACGAAGATTTCGGAAGATGTCGTATTTTAGAAGCGCGGATTTTCGAGACTCTACTATATTTACAATTTAAACAGGATGTCTAGCCCCCTGGATAACCTGGAAAAATCAGGGAAATTTATATGGATTAGAGAAGTCAGGGAAATTTACCATTCCAAATAAAAAGTCGGGGGAAATTTGAAAACTCTGAAAAAGAGTTACAAAAATTTGAAACTTACAAGAAAAAATTTCTTTATAAAACTAAGAATTTGAAATTGTAGTACCAGGAAAATCAAATTTTGCTCTTTATAAGTACTTTAAAGAGTACTTCAACCAGTTATGCAAATAGTTTTGTCTACCCCTTTTTAATAATTCCTTTTAACTCTCAGATTTTCAGCTTCTTTGGAACTTTCTATTAAATGTTGTAGGATTGATTAGACGTTTCGGTCCGATTACTTACCTTTTGTTTTGGAACTGAACATTTGTTAGCTTAATTTATTGAATATTTATTATTTGTATTAAAATATCTCAGAGCAATCTGTATTTATTTAAATGTGACTGGTGTGATAAGGAATTTTATTTTGATTGAACAAAATGGATAGAACCTGATGGTACAAGTGTGTATCTGGCAAAATGGTTAGCATGTAAAATGCTTGACAATTTGTAAATTTTACAAGAATTTGTTTAACAATTCAGTTTGTTACTTCAGAATCGGTTATGAAAGTTCTACTCTCAATTTCACAATTTTTAAGAGTGTTTGTGTATAACATCATGAAATCTCAATACCTGGAAAAGTCGGGGAAATTTGTTGCTGATCTAGAATAGACACCCTGTTTAAAAGACAAAGTTGTTAGGTGTGCCTATATAAGGGGCTGTGCATGTATAACGTTATCACTTTTTTTGGCAATTTTGGACCTCCTTCCCCCCTTAAGATATCATACGTTATCGTACCTCGAACTCCATTCATGAAGTTCTTCTCATTTGTAAATGCACAAAATTTATAGCTATTCTGATTTATGGTAAGAAATAAAATAAAATTTCCTGTAAATAGTAAGGATCTTTTAGAAAATAATGTCAAAGTTGAATATTTGAGCTAATTTTATAGACACAACAGTCTGGGAAAAGTCTTCTATGGAAAACAATCGATTTCTACTCAACATGCAATATATTTATAGAAATATGCTATTTAATTCTAAAGAACTTGGATATAATTGTCTGTGAATTTCATGTGCATATAAAAATGGTTTTGTGAATATATCAGGAAGATTTGCATTGTTTCATAGCATTTATTTAAGAACAACCATAAATTAAACAACCATTGCTGTAAGTAACACTGACATCATATAGACAGTGAGAACAATCGATTTCATTCAATTGCAAATTTTGAAACTTCTAAATATTATAGGACAAAATTAGCATTCACCAATCAGTTAGTAATATTGAAAATTTGGCGATTGACTTTACTGCTACCACTGGCCAAACTTAATAGTCATCACTCAACATTTGCAATAATATGTCCTACTAAGTTTTAAATAAAAATAAAATATCCAAGATTTTCTACAATGCATCAACATATCTCTAAATATAGTTTATCACTTACTCGTATACTTTGGCTGCTGTAATTACTTCTTTATATTTTTCTATTCAATGGAATCCTAGTTTTTTCTGTCGTGTGTAATCTCATCGAAGGGTAAATAAATTATATTAGTAAATTATGATGTTAATAGTTTTAAAAATCACATTTTTTGATCAAGTATTTGCAAATATCTTACTGGCCAGTAAAAAAAAAAAATTGGACTTGCCAGTGGCCAATGAGTAAAAAAGTTAATTTGGACCTATGCTAAATATCCAACAATTTGAAATGTTCTCAAGATCTGCTCAATTAGAGGTTTTCTGTCGTAAAACATACTTTAAAATGTTACTTAGTAAATGTATATATACAAAATAAAACTGTATAATAATACAATATTGAATTATACTAATACATATACCTAAAATCATTGTAAATAAACACAAGTACCCTTAAACTTTCGTATTTCCACTTCCATTCGCTCTCCACAAACTAATAATTAAACATAAAATAAAAATGGTGAATCATGCCACCAAATACCACTAAAATTTTAGGCAACTCGAAAATAGCATACCTGGTGCCAGGTGGAATTGTAGGATAGAATAAATTAAACATATGAATGTTGTATGCAGCTGGAGGTTAAAAGATGTATGTGTGTAAATAAAAGATACTTTTCCATAAGCACAGTTACATCAAATCTTATTTGCAAAATTTTCTTTTTATAAAAAATAAAAAACATATAAATAATTTGATTGTTGAATTTAAATCGAAATCTTACTTCTGAGTATTTTTATTCGTGTCTTGTATTATAAATTTTAATAATTATAATTGTAAAACTATTCACTTTTGAACTTAATCTATTAGCTTTTTGTTAATAATCTAAAAAAGAACATTATAAAACATTTGTATTAAAAAAGTGGTCACCATCTTTGAAAACTAAATTAAGTTTTAAAAGAAAAATGCATTTAAAGTTGAACACTATTATAATTGAGGTCCTACTCCTCTATGTTTAAGGTTATAATAAAATAGATTCTAGTACAGTAAATAACAATCCATTTTGTTACATATTCAGTATGTAAGTAAAAAATGGTTACTAAGCTGCCGTCAATAGTAAGAGGGTCCTATGCTAATTATAGGGCAGGCTTGGCGAACCTATGGCGCCTGTGTCAAAGTTGTCACATAAGACAATTTCTCTGGCACTCTCCCCCCCCCCCCCCCCCCCAAAAAAAAAAAAAAAATATATATATATATATATATATTCACTATCTTAAATAAATAATGTTATCTGTAATTTCTATTAATAATCAATAAAATTTTGTTCCATACGGGCAGAAAAATGCAACTATTTTTACGTGAATTAACACTTCAAAGGAATTTTCTTTTCCTGTAGTGTTATACAGTATTTCCTACATGTAATTTTCCTTTCTATATGAATTTATAAAGTTGCATTTTTCAAATTAATTTTGTTAGAGAGTCACTGTAATAAGGTGGCAAATGGATTCAATTTTTAAATTTCTATGCATATTTATCAAAATATGAATTGGGTATAACAAAATCTCCATCGAACATCAGCAAAAATCTCATCAATAAATTATTGGTACATTGTTTAATGCAACTTGCATAAATTAACTAGTTTTTTGTGTAAACATCATATGTTGCAAAATTATTTTATGTCAAAGTTTGGCACGTTACATTGTTGATAGATATTGTTTGTGAATTATTGGCATGTGCACATAAAAAGGTTTGCCGATCCTGTTATAGGATATCTCTAAAAAACTATAGATTGGATCAACTTGAAATTTTTACAGAATATTTTCAAAATATTATACTTTAAGAAAATGGGGGAAAAAAAGGCATGGGGTGAAAAATCTTACTACCCCTAACTAGTGGTAGGATTCAAATAATTTAACAACCGGTTCGTTGCTCGAGTGATTTTTGATGTACAAAAATGAAAGAGAAATAAAACATCACACTCAGATTATGAAACACTTTCCAATATTACAAGAACATTGTCAAAAAAAACTTTGATCCCTTGGTACAATGAAAAAAATCCTGAAACTTGTTACCCTATAAAAGGACATTAATAAATATTCGGTAATCATGAAACCCTGATCATAATTTCTATCAGAAAATGCATCAAAACAATAAACAATATAATATAAAAATAGCAGAAATGTAAGTTTAAGAATTAACCTATGTTCATAACCGAAAGTTGTATATAACATATTTAGAAAAATATTATCCATGCTATAGCTAGTGAGACAAATTTTTGCATGACCAAAACTTCTTGCGTTATGATATTTAGGAATTTTTACCATTTCTTAGTAAAAAAAAACAGGCCAGACAACACTGGAAATTCGTAAAATACAAAGTATCATGGTTCGGAAAGTTTAGATCATACAATGTCTTTTCATTTGTTAGAGCTGGAAAAATATTTTTCTAAATATAAATTAAAAGACTGGAGGAACTTATCAAAATTTTGAATTTGTTACATTTACGAAAATAACTATTTTTATTTAAAAAATTTCTAAGATATGAAGAACAATATAAAAAAATATGCAGTTGAAAGTATATATCTAAATCTGACGATTTAAGTATTAGCTATAGATCAGCGATAACAGGAAACATTCCGTGCCAAAGCAAAGTACCGTTTATTTGGATAATAGGGTTGCCTGGGCCCGTGATGAATGAACCTTAAATGAATGTTTTTATATCTCCTAAATCTATTTTATCTGAATTTATATTTTTAAATGAAAAAATATTGAATTGAAAGTATATGCCATTTGGTACTTTACTTTCTGTGCAATTTGATTTGTGGGGTCTATGCACACCGAAAGCGAACGAAACTGCGAAGAAACACTCAGGTTTTCATTCATTTCGTCGAAATTTTACAGATTTTATTTTGTAAAAAATATTTCTACTCATCCGAATGTTTCAAAATTTTTGTATATGATGTAAATCTGATCTATTGAGAATCTCAATACCATCTGAATTTGAGATACTCTTAAAAGATTGTGTTCAAATGTGGTCATTTAATTACTTTTAGCGTAGAAAAATATCATCTCCTTGAGGCGCGAAATGACCAGCATTTGCCGGTGTATTTGTAAGGGTTAAAATTCCCATTTTTTAAAGCCGACTGTCCCATTGATAAGAAGGTGGTTTTAGATTTACGAACATATTGTTCGAATATATATTCAGTACCATATTCATATTACGAACATACATTCAGTACCTCTAAAATTTTGCTCTGAAGGAGCGAAACCCTAACGAAACACTCAGATTTTTGCTGATTTCGTCGAAATTTTCATACATTTTATTTTGTAAGAAATATTTCTACCCGTTCGAACGTTTAAAATTTTTCATAGGTGATGTAAATCTGGTCTATTTTTTGAGAATACGGTTGTTTAGTTATTTTTAGCGTAGAAAAAATACTGTCTTCATAAGTCGCGAAGTGACCTGCATTTACCGGTATATTTGAAAGGGTTAAAATTCATATTTGTTTTAAACCAATTGCACCACCGATTAGAAGAGGGTTTCACTTTAATAACATATTTTTGATTTGTTGGTACTTCCAAAATTGCACCCTGGAGGGACGTTGTAATAACTAATAAGGAAGAAAAAGTTTTTTGGAAAAACGACCCTTTTAAAAAATTGTTTTTCAAGCGGTTAACTGCAATATTTTTTTTAATTGATTGCGGCCTTTGAAAAGTAGATCTTTCAGCATATGCCTTTCATTTTTAACTTTATTAAGCGGTTTGGCCTATGTAAGTTAATGACAAAATACCCCAGAAATTTCTTCTTTTCGTTCTTCATTTTCAACTGATGCGTAAATAAGATGCGTACGCCAGAGTTTTTTCTTTCTCGCAAGGACCGAGTTGAGTTTTTAATGAGAGTGAGTTGCGATTTTTAATTAATAACTCAACTAATTATTAAAAATTTAAAATACTGTGTCTCAGGTGCATCAGGAGACATTTTGAACTAGCCTCACAAAAATTTTTAGTCTCGTACATGCCGTAGATTTTGCTAGCCATCGCACACACATGCACAGACAGAGCAAAACTTTCTTTTATTAGTATAGATAAGTAGTTAGTGTAATTTTTAATAACCTTACCATATAAGTGGGATTAGCCTAGGATTGTCAATTTAGTTACCAAAATTCTTCAAAATTTCGTTTTTTTAAGTTGAATTTTCTCTTACAGGATTGATGAAGAAAAAAAATGTATTATTTTTATTGTTCCAAATGAAATATTATTTTATTAAATGAAATAAATCGGGACTTATCACAGAGTTATGCCTACAAAACAATGCTGTGCAGATAAATATTTGAAGAAAGCAAATTAATGTAAATGCGATTTTCACATTTGAAGAATCATTTTAACAACCGGTTCTACCGAACCGGTGCAAACTGGCTGAATCTCACCACTGCCCCTAACCTCTTGAATCTCATTATAATTCTTCATTTCTATTCCTTTCGGATTCCTCTTTTGAAAGTTCAGTGAAACCTAAATTTCTATGCATATTTATCAAACTCAAAATATGAATCAGGTATAAAGAAATCTCCATCGAACGTCCGCAAAAATCTCATCAATAAATTATTGATACACATTGTTTAATGAAACTTGGATTAATTTTTTAGCTAGTTTTTTATGTAAACATTATATGCTGCAAAATTATTTTATGTCAAGGTTTGGTTCTTTACATTGTTGATAGATATTGTTTGTGAATTGTTGGCACGTGCACATAAAAAGGTTTGCCGATCCTGTTGTAGGATATCTCTAAAACTATAAATTGGATCAACTTGAAAATTTTAGAAATTGAAATTTTTACATGTTCAGGCTGAAAATTTGTCTTATTTGGAAGTTTCCATTATTCAGATGTTAAAACATGGACATAGATCTTGGGGGTTGAAAAAAGGGTTTGCCTATTAGAGGTGTCTGCTATTTGGGAATGTCCATTTATGATAACATAATCATATATTTCTTAATTAAATTCATTTGAAATTATCTATTTTATTCCAAATTTACGATTCTGTTGCAAAAAGTTATAACATAAAATTCTGTGAGGAGAGGGGGGAGGGGAAGCTCAAAAGTTCAACTTTGTCAGCTAATAAACAATTATATGACGGATCTCTGCCTTTTTATTTTATATGTATTCATCTATTAGCGGCAAAAGAGAACTTTTTTTATTCAACTTAATGCAATGTACTGTTTCAGTATACAAACATTATACAATCTTAAATTTCTTAAAATAATTCCACGAACCAACAAATTTACTTCATTCCATTATGGAAGCTTTACTATATTAATTTTCTGTGTAATGCTTGTAAATGTCTTTACTAATGCTAATGATTAAATGCATGAAATAATTTATTCATTAGTGATATTCATTTATTTTGAGTTAATGTTCTGATGCATTTTTGGAAAATATATTCATTCTTTAACTTCTTTATACATTAACTTTATTCATTCATGATTTTTCAAATAATTCTTTGATACTTTGTATTTCAGCCCATAAAAAGTGCTCCGCCTGGAAAAAAATATGTTCGGTGTCCATGTCAGTGTCTTCTAATTTGCAAATCTAGTTCTCAAAGAATATCATGTCCTAGAAATAACTGGTAATTTTTGCTTTATGCTTCAAATGTGTTCTTTATAATTAGTATACTCAAAACGATGTTCTATATGACTTCTCAGTAAAATTTAGTGTGTAAAATTTTCCAGTTCTTTTGTATTTGTTTGTTAGAATTTCTCAGTTGCCCATAATCTTTTATTTTCAAGTGGTTTTTCAATAAAAATTAAGCTGAAAAAAAAACTTTTTTTTAGATCAGATTTTTAAAATTGTTCGACTCTTTTTTTTTTTCTTCCATTAAAATATTGAATTGTATGTTTACGAGGCAATTAAGCATCATATTAGATTATAATAGAAGTATAATCTATATTTTTATGCGTTAATTACTTTAATTATAATTAGTAATTTTAAAAATAGTAAAAACTGCAAGTAAGCAATTTCATTAATTATCTGCACAGATAACAAATAAGAAATATATAAAATACATTTTCACATAAGTGGCTATGCTAATCCTCAAAAAGATAGTTACAAAATCTTTTAATTCATACATACACCCACCATAAATATAATCATAAGACAATTATATCTACAATCAATTTTAACTTCTAAAATATGCTGCATTTAATACATGCTAAATCATAACTGCATCCCATTATCCTTCAGTATGCATTATATTGGAATTCATTTCTTTGAATTGCATTTTTAAAAAAAAGTTCTGTTGCTCATTCCAATCCCTGACTGATTTCTTTATTTGCTGCAGTGTCAGAGCCCAAAACTAGAAAACTTTCTTTTAACCTCTACTATTGCTGCTTAAAATATTTATACTAATCTGTTCTTATATATATATACACACACACATACACATTCTTAATTTCTATTAAGCAGCTATCATTTTTTAATTTTCTTTTAGCTTCAATTTGTTTTTAAACATTTGTAAAAGTAGATGAGGAAATTAAAAAAATCATCTCCAGAAATTTTTTGTGGATGTTGTACTTATTTTACACGAAAAAGTGCATTACTTGATTATTCAAAGGCCAAGTTATTATGACATGACATAGTGTATATTATAATAGATTTAATTGTCTGAGGGGAAGCAAAGATCAATACACAGCTAAATATTACTTTGGGGGTATATACAGCAGTGCCAACTTTTGAAACATATTGGGTGGGCTCAAACATTTTTCGGGAAAATGGTTTTAACTGATAAATTTTTAATATATACATTTGTGATTTCAATAAATTACATTTGCATGAGCAAAGCAGAAATCTCTATTGGTATCACCATTAAATAGGCACTTCTGGGATTGATCAAGCGCTGAAAATGCTTGACCAAATATGATCAAACGATTTGATGTCCAATGACACAATTTTTGTCTCAAATGCCCATAGAATTCGATGAAAGATCTAAACTTTCAAGGGTGTCTATGGCTAGAAAAATTGATTGCGAGGCACTTCAGGGTTTGATCAAATGCTCTAAATGGTTGATCAAACTCTGATTTAACGATTTCTGATAAGGATCACTAGTTTTTTTTTAGACTCTGCATTCTAAAATATATAAAAAGTTAGCCCCACTTTGTCATTTTAAATTATAACTCATTAAATAAAGTTTATCACACGATGAACATTATTGATCAAAGCTGATTATACGATGATAAAACAAAATGTATATGCAACTTTTACGAGGTTTTTACAACCCACATATCAGAGGAACGAAAACTTATATCAACAGTGTCCCATTGCAAAGTTATCTTCTTTCTTTTAAAAAACTTCTTTTCTGCAGTTCTACTTAGGAAATTAATCCGCAAAAGCCTTAAGTGACTTTAAAGAAACTCTTATCAGACATTGAAGTTTAGGCAGGCATCTGCTATGGCATCTGGCCTGTGCTGGATGACTTCGGCTACTCTATTGTTATGTTTTTTGGCATTTGATTTAATGAGAACGTATCCTGGATTTTATTCTCTGATATTTGGTCACCTTATTTTGAATGAATATTTATACTATATTATGTCGAGTCAAGGGGAGGCAGGGAGGAGGGAGCAGTAAAATTTAACACAAATATTATCATGCAGATAAGTCCACTCTTCAGAAAAAGAAAAGTGTCAAAAAGTACAATGGAATATTTTGAACTGTCCACATGTATCCAAAATTAAAACTACCCATCAAGCAAAACTATCGGTCACCTAAGTGCTTTATGGGTGCCATGGCATTGAAATAGATTTTCATTGATCTGTATTCACTGGTAAGCAGGTTTTTTAACAGTATGCAGAAAATTTCTCTTTTGAGAGAAATTTAATTGTATGTACTTTTAAGAGACTTTTCTTGATCTTACCTGCCTGTTACTGTTATCCTTATTCTTTTTCCATTGAACATCAACAGAAAGAAGTTTTGTTTGAGAAAAATGAAAAAAAAAGTAAGAAAATAAATAATGAAATAGAATAATAGGAATTCTGTTGGTTGGGAGAGCAAATTATTAGGTGGGCTCGAGCCCCATGGACCCATATAAGTTGGCGCCACTTGGCATATATAGCTACATTAGATATTAAAACCTTTCATCAAATATAACTAAAAAAATATTAGATAAATTTTGTTCTAATTTTCACCTGGAGTTACCTATTGTGACGTTTTACCAAGAATACATTTCAAACTATTTGGAAACTAAATAAAAAATCTCAGTTAAATATCCTAACTGCTTTTTGACATGTGTCATAAAAGTTAAATGTGGACATAATTTTCACTGGCAGAAGCTATTCATAACACACACAGATTAGAGCAAATGCAGCAACAAAAAATTATGCATACACTAATGTTAGAATACAATGAAACCTGTTTCAATTTAATCCCACTAGAAAATAAATCTTTTTTTTTTTTTTTTAATCTGAAAGAAAAAAAAAAAGTAATAACTTAGTTGTAGAAATTAGCGCAGATCTCATGAATAGCATTTTTTAAATCATCAATAGCAGATTTTATATTTCTCGTGTGCAGGTATAAGTTTTCCCATTTTATTTTTTATTGTTATTTTGACTCTTTCTGTGATTTATGGAAAAATGTAGAGAAATCATGACCTGAAAATTTTGGGGGAAAGAAGATAAGTGAATAAAATTGTAATGGTGTGTAAAGTATGTGCTTTTAAATTTCCCTATATAACATGTACCGCAAAGTACCAAAAGTAAGCCTCCCTCAAGTTTTTTTTTTTTTTTCCATATCTCCTAATTTATTTTTATCTAATCTCTTTACACATCAGAATGGCGTATGTTCTCTATATTATACTAATTAATGTTTTCCTTGATTTTTATGCATTAAAATTTAATAGATGTTTATATTGAGTTTGTTTCATAATTTTTGTTCATATTTCCTTCATATCTAAATTAATTATTTTATGTAAATTTGTTTCATTAATTTATTGTTTTTATTAATAGAAACTTCTTAGCTTCTATTCTATGGAAAAGAATTTTAAAACCAAAAAATGTTAATTTGATCCGATTTTATTTTGCAAATTGTATAAATCCTGTGAAATTTCAAATATATCCCCCCTACCCTCCCAATTTCTTTTCACAAAAGTTTCAATTATAAGCCCCCCTTAAAATCATTAGAATTTCCCGTCTGCTAAAGAGAGGCTTACTTTCAGTACTTTATGGTATAACAGTTTTAATGTAAAACAGTAATGAAAAAAGCTTTTAAAAAAATTTATCACTAGAGTTACGGGAATTCACCTACATTGAAATGCATATTTTTTGTAATAACTTTCGTTCAACTTAAACACATAGATGAAATTAGAGAACCAGTAGAGAAAAGGAGGCCTGAGAAACCGTGTTACAGATGTTCTAAAAATCATAATCCAAATCTCTGCCCTTTTAAATCTGCAGAATGCTACTTCTGCCATTGATTGGGTCATTTAAAAATTTGCTGTCAAAATAGAAAATTTGGAATGAAAAGTGAGAAACCTTTTAAGAACAGAAAAATTAAAACTGTTCAGGAAGAATATTGTTTAAATTTCATGGACGACAACTCCAATAACGTGTCATGGGCAAAATCGGTTAAAATTAATGGTGTAAATATACAATTTGAAATTGATAGTGGTGCGGCTCATACTATTGTAAGTAAGTGTTGCTCATAAATTGTTCTCAAGTAAGCTGCCTTTAATTAAATCTAATATTAAATTACAAACTTAAAATAAAGACTCTTAAACTGTTTTGGGAGAATTAAAAGTAAATGCTGTTGTTAATGAATATTGTATACCTGATTTAAGAATATTGGTAATTAAAGAGGAAGGTCCAAGTAATGGGAAAAACTTGGTTAAAAGCATCAAAATTATTTTGGCCTAATGTAAATATGATTAAAAGCATTTCGAAAGATGATTTAATTAGAAATTTTCCTAATGTTTTTGCTGACAGGATCGGGACAATCAAGGGTCCTCCCGTGTCAATAAAATTGAAAAAAGATGCATAACCAGTTTTTCTTAAGTCTCGACTTGTTCCTTTTGCTTTAAGAAAAGCTACTGGTGTAGAATTGGAACGATTAACTAATGAGGGTATTTTGAAACCTGTTGATCATTCAGAATGGGCTAGTCCTATAGTAATTGTTCCTAAGCCTAATGGTTCTGTTAGAATATGTGGTGATTATAGAGCAACAGTTAATGCTAATACTGAAAATGATAATTATCCTCTTCCTAGAATGGAAGAATTATTTTTTAAATTATCAGGTGGAAAATTCTTTACTGTTTTTGATTTAAAAGAGGCTTATTTACAACAACCTGTAGATAACGAAAGTAGTAAAATTTTGACTATAAATACACATAAAGGATTATTTAATGTGTTACGATTAGCATTTGGGGTAAAATGTGCTCCTGGTATGTTCCAACGAAAAATTGAACATATTTTTAAAAAATTTGAATATGTTGGTGTATTTTTAAATGATGTTATCATTAGTGCTAGTAACGAATCAGAACATTCTGAAAGAGTTGAAAGTGTTCTTAAATGCTTTTCTGAGCATGGTATAAGATTAAATAAGGAAAAATTTAAATTTATGGTTTCGGACGTTTCTTATTTAGGTCATAAAATATCCCAGGAAGGAATTAGACCTATTCCAGAAAAAGTTAATGCTATTTTGAATGCTCCTATTCCAAATAATGTGTCACAACTGCATTCATTTTTAGGCTTAATTTCTTATTATAGAAACTTCCTGCCTGATATTTCGGATATTTTAGAACCTTTACATAAATTATTAGATAATAATGTAAACTGGCATTGCTACCTAGAATACAAAGCCTTCTGGCTGGCTGGTGACGTCAGCAGCAAGAGGCGAAGAATCTGTATATCACATTGATAAAGTAAAGTTTAATATTGCTATGTTTTTCTACATAAACAAAATAAATACTGCTAATTTCAAGAAATATCTTTTAAATAAAAGTATTTTTAACTAGATTGTTCATTTTAGAATCAAAAGTTCGGTAATCTGAAAAACAGAATTTTTTTCTTTTCTTTCTTTCTCTCTCTTGATTTTTTTGATTGAAAATGCAGCAACGTTTATGAAGAAATGTTTAAATAACCTTTAATTATTATAAATAAAGCATCACAAAAGAAAAAAAAAAGAAAGAAAGAAATAGATTGTTCATTTTAAAATCGATTTTTCGGGGAAAATAGGATTCTTTTCTTTCTTTTTTTTTTTTTTTTTTCTCTTTTGTTGAGAAGGCTGCAAAACCTTCGAAAAAGTGTTATTCTTTAATTAATTAAATATTTAAGCCAATTTGTAAATTTATTAAAAATAATTTTACACCAAAAGACAAACTGTTTAAAAAATAAATTAAAAAATAATTTTTATTTTCAAAAAAAAAAAAAAAAAAAAAAAACTCTTGCAAAATTAATAGATTTTTAATTTATTCAATATTCTAAGATTGTTTATTATTAAATACAATTTTTTTATTTATTTCTGAAAAGTAATATTTAAAAATTTTATTGAAAGAGTCTCATTTTGGTCTCCCATTAAGTAGGAGGACATTTATTATTATAAGATTAGTCTTTTATTTTGATAAATTCTTAAATTTTTTTTGTGTATTTATTTAATAACTTTCTTCAAATATTTTTACTTGCTTTTGATAAAGTTGAACATAAATTATCTTAAAATATCTAAGTGCATATAGTAATATCGCTGTGGTTATTATTATTATTTCTATGGACCATTTTATACAATCCGAAACTAAAATGTTAAATTTTGATTAATTTTGAAAAGCTCTAAAGTAAAGCTCTTTTGAAATTTTGAAAAGCTCTCTAAGGTATTATAGACCTAGAAAATGTTAAATTAAATAAGGCACTAATTAAATAGTTAAAATTTGAATAATATGCATTATTTAAAGCTTACCTTAATTATTTTTAAAAAATGCACAATACATTTGCCTAACTGACTAAAAACCTGTTATTAGTATTTATTCAATAATTTATATAACTGAAATCTGTAGAAGTCAGTCCATATAAATTGGCAATAAACTCAAAATAAATTTTATGTACATGCTAAAATAATAACTGTTATTTACATTCGATAAATTTTAAAATATGTCCAAAACTAAAATTTGTAAATTAAAATACTAACAATTTAAAAATGAAGAGTTAGTAAAATTAAAAAGTATAAAACAAATTGTAATGATAAAATATCCATTATTTAATGACGTTTAATTTTATTTTAAAGAAATCGCACTAAATTTCATATCTGACTATTCTTAGTATTTGTTCTAAAATTTAAACACAAATAATATGCCAAATGAAATGTCGTTGGCTAATCTTCAAATCATTGTTAAAAGTACAATAAAATCTTTTCATAGTCAGACTAAACTTTAAACTACATTAAATATTTTACAATTTTACTAGTATTATTATTTATATTTAATTTTTTTTTTTAAACTTTTAACTGTATAATTTAAAATATAGTAAACTAAATGAATTACAATAGTAAACTAAATGAATTACAATAGTAAAATAAATGAATTACAATAGTAAAATAAATGAATTATAATAGTAAAATAAATGAATTATAATAGTAAAATAAATGAATTATAATAGTAAAATAAACGAATTACAATAGTAAAGTTACATGTTTATTATAGTACCAAAATTTAATTGTTAAAAGAAAAAACATAATGCACATTAGATTTATCTATCAAACTAAAAAATTATTTTTAAAATGTATTTTATAATAGCAATAATTAGGTTTTTAAAAAATATAATAATTAAAAACAAATATTCCCGCGTGCAAACACATGGTAAATTATAGCTTATGTTCAGTTTTGTATATCAGAAGCCAGCAAAAGTATTAGAAGTAATATAAATAAGTAAATGCATACACAAAATTAAGATTTATCAAAATAAAACACTTACCTTAGTTTAATTTGTTGAATAATCCATTTTAAAATGTGTAAAACTTCGAAAACAGCGCTTATAAACGACCCACACAACCATTGCTACCTAGAGTCACTGTGTGTTCCTTCCTGCTGAGAAATTTTTTCTCGCCTACTAAGCTCAACGTCACTGGAATTTTCTCTTGCAGCCAGAAGGCTTGCTATTCTAGGTGGCAATGAAACTGGATATGGTCAGAAAAGCAAGAAAATGCGTTTCAAAAAGTGAAACAATTACTATGTACATCTCCTGTTTTGGAATTATATGATGTTAACAAAGATATAGTTTTAAACTGTGATGCTTCTGAATATGGTATAGGGTCAGTTTTAAGCCACATTGTTGAGGATAAAGAGAAACCTATTGCTTATGCATCGCGAACTTTAAATAAAACTGAAAGAAATTATGCAATGATTGATAAAGAAACTCTATCTGTAATGTTTGGTGTCACTATATTTCACCAATATTTAGTTGGAAAATATTTTAAAATTATAACGGATCATAAACCTTTAATTAGATTATTTGATCCTGTTAAAAAGGTACCTGATACATTATCACCTAGAATGCTGAGATGGTCGTTAATGTTAGCTGGGTATGATTATACAATTGAGTATCGCGAAGGTAAAAATAATAAAAATGCTGACGCATTAAGTAGATTACCTCTCCCAGAAACTGTAAATATAGTAAGAAATCCTGCGGAAATAATGTTCGTTTCAAATAATGATAATTGGCCTATTACTTCTAAAACTATTGCAAAGTGGACAACTGAAAATCTTGTAACTAAACAAATTTTAGAGTGGGTGTTACATAGGTGGCCGCGAAAGGTTAAACAAGAAGAATATCAACCATATTTTCGTAGAAGGGAGGAAATTTCCTGTCTAGAAAATTGTCTATTGTGGGGACATAGAGTGATCGTACCAGAGGAAGGCCGTGAATATATATTAAAATTACTGCATTCCGTTCGTCAGGGTATATCAAGCATGAAAGTGAAAGCTAGTGGGGTAGTTTGGTGGCCAAATATGGATAAAGAAATTGAACAAATGGTAAATTCTTGTAATAGATGTCAGATGTTTGCGAGGGATTGTCCCAAAATGGAAATCTGAACTGCCCTGGGAAAGGATCCATATAGATCATGACGGTCCTTTTGAAGATAAAATGTTTTTAATAGTAGTCGATTCTTATACTAAATGGTTGGAGGTAGAAGTAGTACCCAGGTCTGATAGTAAAACTACAATTAAGGTATTAAGGAGAATTTTTGCCACATTTGGATTACCTGTTGAATTGGTCAGTGATAATGGTCCTGCGTTCACAAGTGATGAATTTGAGGAATTTCTTAAAAATAATGGAATTAAGCATATGCCTATTCCACCTTATCCGTCTTCGAACGGACAAGTGGAAAGATATGTGAAAACTGTAAAAAATTGTCTTAAAAAGCTAGATAAAAGTGACATAACATTGTCAATTTCACGATTTTTGTTAGAAAATCATTCCACTCCTCATTCGGTGACTGGTAAAACTCCTGCTGAATTAATGTTTGGAAGGCCAGTTCGAACAGCCCTTCACTTGGTATTACCATCAAAACCTAAAATACAGCAACTCGTTCACAAATATAAGCTTCATGATTTAGTTTTTGTTAAAAATTTTGGAAAAGGGGAGAAATGGGTAAAAGGAAAAATTATGAAATTATTGGGGAGTAGATGGGTTTTAGTAAATAGATGTGACCGAATAATGTGTAAACGTCACGTTGATCAGTTGAGACGTAATAAAGAGATAAGTTATGAAATACCAGAGAGAGTTGTAGAGATGAATCGAAATGATAAACTAATGTCAGACAAAGTTGAAAATATGGAACATAGTGGTAAAAATTACAGTGATTATGATAGGTATGAAAGTGTTAATCAAAACCGTTTTTCTGGAATTAATGAAAAAATAAAAGAACAGCTTAATAATGATACTACGATAGAACCAAGCCAATATCAGCCTTCGCGTGATATTGTAACAGATACAGTTGTGAGTAATAAAAATGATGTTATGACAGATAAAACTGTAAAAGACAATTTGACTAAAAACAATGATGAGGACTGTAAGAAAAGTGCTCCAGTATGAAGAAGTCAAAGAACAAGATTGCCTGTAGTTCGTTTGAACTATGAGGGGAGGGGTGTCATATCCCAACCAGTATCCAAATAGTTGAGATCTCTATTAAGAGATGGCAGCACCACACAGTCTGAATTGTTAAGGTTTCACATGTAACCAGAATATTCCATGCAGTTGTAAGAAATGACTTGTTCTTAGAGCTGCGTTTAGCAGCCGTTGTAAATATGTATAATAAACTATAAGTAATCTTATAGTTTATCTTATATGCCTTCTTCCTTGGTTAAGAGTAATTAGTTAAGAATAATAATAAGAGTGTGGTGATATAAAAGCTTGGTATCATCATCATCATCATCAACCGTTTTCAATCCACTGCTGGATGTAGGTCTCCCCCAGATTTTTCCAATGTTTCCTGTCTAGTGCTTTAGTCATCCAATTTACACCGGCTACTTTTCTGATTTCATCACTCCATCTTACTTGAGGTCGTCTTCTTGGCCGTTTTACATCTCTGGGATACCACTGTAGGGTGTTTGTGCTCCATCTATTGTCTTGTCTTCTTGCGATGTGCCCAGCCCATTTCCATTTTAGCCATTTAATTCTTTCAATGATGTCAAAAACTTTCGTCTGACTTCTTATCCAGGTTATTCTTTTTCTGTCTCTTCTAGTTATACCTAGCATACATCTTTCCATACTTCTCTGTGTTGTTTGTAATCTTTGTACCATCCGTTTTGTTAGTGTCCATGTTTCTGCTCCATAAGTTAGGACAGGCAAAACACATTGGTTAAATACCTTTCTTTTCAAACACAGGGGCATGCTACTCTTCAGAATAATATTGTTCTTCCCAAAAGCACTCCATCCATTTCTTATTCTTCTATTGATTTCATTCATGATACTATTATCAGACGATATTTCTTGCCCAAGGTACACATAACTTTGCACTTCTTTAATTTCAGTGTTGTTGTAGACGATTTTCTTTTTTGATGCAAATGAATTGAACATCACCTTAGTCTTTTCCAAGTTTATTTTTAATCCCACATTAATGCTAGCTTCTGCCAAATCTTTTAGCATATTTTCCAATTCTTCAGGACTGTTACTGAAAATTAAAATGTCGTCAGCAAATCGGAGATGACTTAAATATTCCCCATTTATTCTAATCCCTTTGTTTTCCCAATCCAGCTTCTTGAAAATATTTTCTAAGACAGCAGTAAAAAGCTTAGGCGAAATGGTGTCTCCTTGTCTTACCCCTCTTCCAAGCTTGATCTTTGCTTTTCCTTTGTCCAAGCGGATGGTTGCTGTTGCTTTCTTGTAAATCTTCTTTATAATATTGATGTAAGGTTTGTCTATACCAATGTCCTCCAGAGATTCTACTACTGCTGATGTGTAGACCGAATCAAATGCTTTTTCATATATATATATATATATATATATATATATATATATGTGTGTGTGTTTGTATAGTAATACCTCCAAATTCATACTCTGTAAAAATGTAATATTTTCAGATGATTTCCAGCATAAAATTGGAAATCCTCCATCAAATTGGTGGGTTTTATAAATCTAGTGTTAAGATGCATAACAAAATAACTACATGTGTTAACATTTTTTTTATAGTACTTCCAGTTTCATCAAACACTTTTTCATCTTCAAAATCAAGGAGATAAAAACTAAAATAAATAATAAAAAAAATGTAATAGTTTTTGAAAAAAAAATTGTTTTAATGTGTTTTTTTTTTTTTTCTTTCTTTTCTCAATAATGTTGTCTGCTTCAGTTTGAGTAGCTATGCTAATATAGTGTAAAAATTTTAACTTGGGGATAAGTTTGAACCTATAATATAGTATAAATAAGGAAAAACAATTAGGAATAAAAATGATTTTTATGTATTTTTTCTTTTAACTTGCATATTTATTTTTCATTCTGTATGTAATTAACTATGCTATCTAAATCATTTTTATTAATTGTCTTTGTAATTTTTCAATTCATCTGCATTAATGAGCAACAAAGTACTACAAATTAATGAACAGATATCATTTACATGTGTAATTTAGATTTTAAATATACTAGTCCTGAACTTTTTTCTACCAAATTGTGTTATCTAGAAATGAATTTTTTTTTTTTTTAATATAATATTGTAATTTAAAACATATCAAAACTTGTATAACTTTATGTGTACAATTTTGCAATGTTATTGTTTTTCATTAAAGTAAGAACTTTACTGTTTTTGTTGGTGTCTTAAAGTTTTTTCTAGCACCATTTAATAGCCTTCATGGCAATTCCCTGTTATGTGTGGGCTTTGGTGCTTTTTTAAAAGCTTAATGCAATTTATATTTAAGAAAGTGGGATTTATTGCCAATTGATATAGGCTACTAGGAAAATAAAGTTGAATTATTATGCTAATTTATGTATGTCTTTAAAAAAAAAATTTCATCTGATTACACATATTAGATAAATTTTCTGTTTGTATATAGTAACAGATAACAGCTTCTGTATATTAAGTAAAGTGTGTAAATAATATGCTTGTGTGTTATCACACAATTAATGGGTTGTTAGAAAGTACTTGTGAAAGTGTTCCTTTTTCTTGACTTTTCTCTGTCTTACGACAAACCTTAACACATGAAAGTATTACCTTAATTTTGATTTTTTTTTTTTCCAGCTTTATTAAAGATTTTATGGAAAGTTTAATTTTCTCAATAGTCATCGGCGTATTGTTTATATATACTTTTAATAGTAGCTTATTCGAGGGTGGTGGGGGAGAATTTCGTAATTGGTTTTGGCATTTAGTGAGCATGATTTGAGAAAATATGCACAGACTTGTATATTATCCTGAATGGCTCTTGATTGTCCAAAGGTATGCATAGACAAGGTGTTCAGATCTCATGTCATGCCTTATGCTTAGAGTGTCAATGGTTTTAATCAACTGATTTTTTTTAAATAATCATTGAAAAACTTGCTTTTTACAAACTTACTATACTTAATTTTTTTACAAGTCTAAAGAATAGTCTTAAGATTAGAAACAATTATTTAAAGCTTTTTTTTGTTGTTTATCCATAAGGCAAAATACCTATCGAAACTTTCGAAAATTTATGATTTTACATAAATTTTCTAAATGTTTAAAATTACGTAAAATATTAAAATCTAAGATGAACATAATTCCAAAAGTTTCGCTAGGTATTTTGCCTTATGAATAAAGAACAACAAAAAAAAGCTTTAAATAATTGTTTCTAATCTTAGACTATTCTTTAGACTTGTAAAAAATTAAGTATAGTAGGTTTGTAAAGAGCAAGTTTTTATCTGTCATAAAAAGCATTTAATTTTAAAATGTTTTAATCTAATTTACAATGTCATAATTTCCTTTGACTAAATAAATTTATCATTCTGTTGTGTAAAATAAGCATAACAAATGTATTAAGTTTCTGCAAGTAAAATAATAAGTAGCCAGTATCTTATTTTCTTATTCTACTTTTGCAATAATAAATTTATAGCAAATTGGATTTAAAGAAGAGTGAGAGATGACATCTGCTCAACAACTATTATAAAAAAATGTATAAGAGAAAAAGAACTAATTGGTATAAAAATGTTAATCTTAGGAAGAACTTCTTCGGTAGAGGATGAATAACTTTTCTTTTTACTTTTGAACTTGAATACATCAAATAAATGATTGAAAAGCAGCTAAACTTTCTTTTTTTAATTTGAAAAACTGAATGCTAATAATTGCTACTGAGTGGTAATAATGCTGCTATTTAATATTTTGAGGATTCTAGATATAACTGGCTATTCTTATATTTACTCTGTGTGTGTGTGTGAATGGGTGTAATTCCTTTTCATATTATTATTATTATTTTTATTTATTTTTTAGCATATACATACATGTGTGTAAATTTATATTTAAGCAATTAACAGTAACTTTTTTAGGTACAAATGCAAAACGAGCTGCATATGATATTTCCTTGTTTTGTTATTTGTGCTACTAACTGATGAAATTATACTTTATGTGCAGTTTTTTTTTTTTTTTAATTCTATAATTACTTACTATTCCTCATAGGCCATTTTTTAAAGTTGCAGCAACTTGCTTAAAAAAATAAAAAAGTAGTGAAATTTACATTTAGTTGTACTCAGATTTATTGTAAAAAACTTCCAGTATTTCTGAATTCATGTGCCCAACACCTTGCAAAAATTATAGAATTTTGTTTTTTTAGAAAAAAAAAATAGATATTAAATCGTTTCATTATTTAATTGTATTTTTCAATTTGTAATTCATAAAATCTTTAAAAATTAATGTAATTTTATTTATCATGTTAACAGATTACATTTTTTTCCCTCCTTATATCATTACTAAACGTATTTACTAACATAATTTACTCATGAAGTAATGCTCTTTTTTTACTAAACTTGTGCCTTTTTGGGAAATTAGCACCTTGCCCCCTTTTCTTTCTAGAATGAATACTAAATTATTATTTTAGTAGTAATACCATAAAAAGTAGTATACCATAAAATTGTATATTATTTTCCTAATTAGAGAGTTAATTGTTTAATAATTAATTTTAAGCAGTGTTAACAATTTAATATTAAATGCAGTTATTGATAATTTTAATAACTGTAAATATCAGTAGTATTTAATATAGTTTCATATAATTATTACAAAATGTCATAATGTATAATGTACATTAAATGTCATAATGTACAAATGTATATAACATTATTGTACACTAATAATGAAAAGTTTTTATAATTACTGTAGTTAATAATAATTATTATTTATTAAAGCTTAAAAACATAGATTATGCTTGCAATTAGAGGTTTAATTGTTTTGGAAATCTAAAGTTATTGGTAGCTATTCTGTGTTTTAGTACAAGGGCAAAAAATCATAAAAATCAGTTTTTTTATGATTTTACACTCTACTTATGCTGTAGCCATTGTTGATTCATTTCTTTTAATGCATGATAATGCCAAACGTAATACAGGTTGAGTTGTGGAGAATATGCTTGAAACTAAAAAAAAAATACAGCATGTCTAATGGTCATCATTCTCTCCTCATTTAAATCCAATAGAGTATGTTTGGGACACACTCGGACGATACATATCATTTAAGAGCAATGCCTCTCTTTACTGTTCGGGAGTTTGAGATAATACTTTTTGAAGAATGGAACAGTATTCCCTAAACTCTTGTTTGCAATCTCTTTGTATCCATAGAAAACAGATCTGTAACGGTGTAAACTGCTCAAAGGAACCACACACAATATAAATTTTTCTTCAATATCTTCATATACCTTTTTTATCACTTACAGATGCTCAAATTGTTCTTTTCATGTTCTTGGCATTATTTCAAAAAGTTAAATTTCCAGTGCCCAGATTTTTTGGTGTGTTATTTTTATTTTAATTGCTTTTTATTTATGTGTACTTCTAATTTTATACCTATGAATTCTGTCTAGCATAGTTCTCTATTTGCTTTTCTAGGTTTTTTTAATAGTGTTTATGAATTTATATATGGTATTTTTTAATACTAGCGTTTAGTTTGCTTGTTTTCATTATTTGAATTTGCACCCTTTTTTAGTTAAAGATAACATCTCATCTTTAATACTTGTCAGAAGTTATTGTTAAATCTATGTTTTCATCAATATCACTCAGACTAATTCCTTTGGGGGAAGTCTTAGTTAAATATTAAGTAAGATGCTTTTCATGTCTAATAAAAACTTCGGCAAGTTTTAAGAAATCAACTTGTATACAATTATTTAGTGTCTTTTTATTTCTTCAGATAGCTGGCCCATCAGCATTGTTTGCATTTGTGCTTATAACTTTAAATATACTACTTAAAATCATTGTTGAATGATTTTCTATTTTTAAATTAAGATCATTCCAAATGAACCTAACCCCACTACCCTTGACAGCACACTTTTGAATTTTATATTTTTAAATGAAAATCTATTCAAACAGTATAAGGGGCCTCCGTCGAGTGATTGCTGATTTAATTTATGAAATTTAGGTGTATTAAACTTTCAATTATGACCAAAAATTCCAGAGAAATCCTCCTCTCTCTTTCTCTCTTTCAAAACATGAGTACGATAAAGGGTCGAGATGCATTTCTCATGTAACATAAAGTGATACCTGAGAAGATACTAAGGGGTTTTGGAGGGGGGGGGGGGTGCCATTGAAACCGTATGAATTCAGGAAAAAATTTTGGAAATAAGTAAAAAAAATTTAACCACTTTTAACAGCATACACTTTTGAATTTGTATGATTTTATATTTTTAAATGAAAATCTATCCACATGGTAATAAGAGGCCTTCCATCATAGTGATTGCTGATTTAATTTCTGACATTGAAGTATATTAAACTTTCAATTAAAGGGTCAGAATGCATTTCTCATGTAACATGAAATGATATCTAAGAAAGTACTAAGGAGGGGGAGGGAGAATGTGCCCCCCCCCCTTTCCAAAAAAAAAAGAAGAAAGAAATCAACATATGGGATTGGTGTAGAAAGGGACTGCCTTGTTCTTGGTGTAAAGGGCTGGCCTTGGATATTGAATATACAAGGCACATTATTGAGGCAGCAAGGGCTATAATAAAAAGCTGTAGAGCCAAAAAAGAAGTAATAAAAAATTATATTTATTTTATTGCTAGCAATATTCTCAATTACAAATTTCTGAAAACTACATTTCAGTGTTATTACAAGTTGCAGAAAGGTGTATAATGTAGGCTGAATATTTTTGCATGAATTTACAAATTTTTATCTTCCTTTAGCAAAAGAATCTTAAATTTGGCTCCTCTTCCTGCCAATCCACACCCTCCCTGTGTGCCTGGAATGTGTCAAGTATCCTGTGCCCATTGCCGTAGCGCCTTTTTAGTAAGTTTGACAATAAATTTCTATTTATAATCAAGATTAAATAATGACAAAAATTTAGTATTTAATATTTTGTATGAGTGCTCTTTATTTGATTGTGCATAATTATGTTTCATTGAAACATTGATAAAACTATGAGTATGATGAAACATGGCACGAAATTTTTAGTCATTGGATATCCATTGGCAACCATCATCTATTTGAGGTGGACACTAAAAAGGCAACATACTTAAATAATAGTCTAGGAGGCATCAGTCACATTTTTGCAACAAATTTTACTGTTGATGATTTTGAAATATTGATATATATGATAGATTCAATGGTGATGGTAATGAAACTGTCAGCCAGCTGGTGCACCAGCAGGGGATTTTGCCATGTCAACATTATACATCCTGCTGCAATGTTAAATGAATGACATCTCTATTATGAAGATATTTTCAAGCAGCAGTAACACCATTAATCAGCTTGTCATTCATTTAACGTAACAGCGGGTTGTGATGTTGCTATTTCACCCCACCCCGTTTCTTTCCACTGGTGGGAACTGAATGATGTCAATTTTGTTATCAGCTCTATCTAATCTATCAGATAAATTAAAATAATCAACATTGAATTTGTTGGGAAAATGTGGTGCTGCCTCTCGGACTATACATAATCACTTTTAAATTTCAATGCAGTAATTTTAGTTTGCTTGTCTAACAACTGATGTATCATTTTTTTTTTTTTTTTGGCTTCTCTACAGAAAAGTGCTTTGCACATCCGGTGATCTGTAATTAACTGTATAACTGTACTATGCCATGTTTGCCTGTACATTTAAACATGTTTGTTTTATTTGCAATTATGATTTGATTAAAAATTTAGCAATTTTTAATAAAATCATGGATAAAACTTTAATAATATTTATTAATAGATAATGTTTTTGGTATCTATAGTAATAAGGAAAGAAGTTTGTGTGTGAGTGAGTGTGTCGACAGTGTTCTGAAGAGACCACTGCACGTAGAGGTACAAAATTTGGGGAAAAGATACGTCTATATATAAAGTTTTGCCCCTGGAAGCCCGATTTTTGATTTTTTGATTAGATTTTTTAATTTTTTATGCGATTTTTAGCACTTTTTTAAGTTTTGAGGCGATTTTTCCATATAAGTGAGAAGAATATGGTTTCTTTCTTTTAACCCAATATAGTAAATTTTGTTCTCTTTTCAAAAAAGTTTATTCGGAATTCATGCAGCGATTTTTGAATTTTTAGCGAATTTTTTATGCAATTATTGAACAGCATTTCCCTACCTATAAGGAGGCTACCATAGAGGGACACAGTTCTGTCGCCAAATGCTGCCGACTTTGTCACCAACTTGGCGGTATACCACCAAATTTGGCGACCAAAATGAGTCATCAAAAGTGACACCAACTTGTTGATATCTCTAATATTTTGCCAAATTCTCATAGACTTCTACTGTAAAACAATAGGTTTTAGTTGCTTACAGAAAATCAACAAATTGAGATATTTTAATGCAACAAAAACTAATATTAACTTAAGAGATTATATTAATTCGATTTTTCCACATTAGGGAAAAGAATACGGTTTCTTTCTTTTAACCCAATATAGTAAATTTTGTTCTCTTTTCAAAAAAGTTTATCCGGAATTTGTACAGCGATTTTTGAATTTTTAGCGAATTTTTTATACGATTATTGAACAATATGTAATGCATTTCCATACCTATAAGGGGGGTTACCGTAAGGGGGATCCAGTTCTGTCACCGAAAGTGACGACAACTTAGTGACTATTTTGATGACCAAAATTAGTCACCAAAAGTGATGCCAACTTGGCGATATCTCTAATATTTCGCCAAATTCCCATAGACTTCCATTGTAAAACAATAGGGTTTACTTGCTTACAGAAAATCAACAAATTGAGATATTTTAATGCAACAAAAACTAATATTAACTTAAGGGATTGTATTAATTATATTTAAGGGAGTCCAAGTAAATTAATTACGAATAAAAGTGACATGCTAAGCATTATTTCCAAAACATAAATTTTAAGAGAGCCCACAGGTCAAAGGAATTGGATTTGAAACTTTTATCCAATTATAGTAAATTTTGACTTTCGTGATTTTTGAACTTTTTGTGATTTTTACATTTCTTCGCAATCTGCTGCAATTTTTTGACATTCCATTTTTGACCCAAAGTACATTCTGCCCAATAAAGTTTATTCAGATTTCGTATAGCAATTTTCGATGTTTTTGGAAATTTTGTATGTGATTTTTAGTGTATTTTAGCGATTTGCTACTATTTTTCCACATTAGTGAAAGGAATCAACTTGCAATCTCCGAACGCAATATAATTTTTTTTTTTCTCTTTTCAAAATTTGAGAAGCGATTTAAAAAATTTTTGCAATATCTTATTGTGATTTTCAGAGCTTTTTCGTAATTCCTGCTGTTTTTTGACGTACCTGGGCAACGCCGGGCAAATTCGCTAGTCTATATTATAAAGCAAAAGCATGTCCATAAGTTCTACTGACATATCATTAGTGGCAGCAACTGAGTAATCAATTTTTTTATTTTACTATTATTATATATTTTTTCTAATTTATTAACTTAAACATTACATGATTTCAATTTTTATACTGTTGAATAAAACAATTTCTATCAAATGCAATTTGTTTAAAAACTGTATCTATATTTCTTTTATGGTTTTTAAAATAATTTTCAAGCATGATCAAAAAAAAAAAAAAAAAATCTATATCATTTGTAGTCTAATTACAAAAGATTAACCCATTTACATGTATATATAACAATATATAAATAATTTAGCATTTGTTTCCTGCTAACATTCCATAACAAAATTAAAACTTCAACAAAATAAATAAATTAATAAAACACAAGTCTAAAAAATAAACAAAACAGTCAAACTACTTATATTTTCTTATACCAGTATTTCAGGCATTATTATTATAGTAGCCATTAGTATAGACATATTTTTCATATGTTTAACATCAATATATAAAAACTCATGACACTTATTTTTCATTTAAAAAAATCTTTTATCTTGCTTTTTGTACATATTAAACTCAAAATTCATAATTTACATTTTCCTTACTTTTCATAAAACACACTTCCTTATTTTATTTAAAAAAACATATATTCCGGTAGATTTTTAAAAAATATGCTATTTAACAGTATATAATGCATCGTCTAATACCTTTTGGCACCTTTCTAAAAAAACGTTTTCATCCCTTATTCCAGGACGTCTTCAGTTTCAAATGATGTTGTTTCGCAGTTTCGCTTAAGATCTTGTAACTTCCCTCTTTTTCCCTCTTCCCCCTTTCTAGCATTTTTTGCCAACGAGAGTCAATATTTGCATGTGTAATATCGTTGCATACATTATGTCTGTCGAGGTTTATCTCCATGGCCTCTCTCATTAGTGTGTTATGGGGGTTTTCGTACTTAGCTATTTTTTCTATTTTAATTGATTGTGGTATTATGGTTTTTAATTTGCTCTTGAGAGGGCTGTTGTTTGACTATTATATTTTAGGTCGTGGATATGCTCCTTATATGTTTCGCTTATTTTTCGCTTGCATTCTGATGTAATTTCCTTATTTTCTGTATCTGAGGCTTTAATTTTATATACTCCTGCCATCTGTAATTCTTCATATCTTTCAGCTTCATTTCATGTCATTTTAAATAGGGAGGAGTTGGGTGTAATTGGAATTATTTTTCCAAGTTTACTTATTTCACATTTTATTTTTAGTGGTATCCCGTTCATAAATGGCAGGGGGGTGTGTAATCTTGTTTATTTTGTCCAGGTTGGATCCTGTTAATTCTTTCTTTAGCTTTTCTAATTAGTTTATCTATTGTTTTTCATGTATGGCCAGCGTTAAGTCCTATGTTCTCTATAGTTTTTAATTCTTCATTTAGTAACTTTTCCGTTGAACATATATATAGTAGGTATTATATTTTAGGTCGTGGATATGCTCCTTATATGTTTCGCTTATTTTTCGCTTGCATTCTGATGTAATTTCCTTATTTTCTGTATCTGAGGCTTTAATTTTATATACTCCTGCCATATAGATGTATGTATTTAGGGCGGCAAGTTTATAGTTTATGGGTGTATTTGTTTTGCTTGACATTATCGCTAGGTTTGCAGTAGGTTTTCTATAGATTGATTCATATATGTTCAATGGAAAAGTTACTAAAAAAGCTGGCCATCCATGAAAAACAGTAGATAAACTAATTAGAAAAGCTAAAGAAAGAATTAACAGGATAAAACCTGGACAAAATAAACAAGATTACCCCCCCCCCCCCCTGCCATTTATGAACGGGATATCGCTAAAAATAAAACGTGAAATAAGTAAACTTGGAAAAATAGTTCCAATCGCACCCAACCCCTCCCTATTTCAAATGATACGAAATGAAGCTGAAAGATACGAAGAATTACAGACAGCAGGAGTATATAAAATTAAAGCCTCAGATACAGAAAATAAGGAAATTACATACATCGGAATGACCAAGCGAAAGATATAAGGAGCATATCCGCGACCTAAAATATAATAGTCAAACAACAGCCCTCTCGAGCAAATTAAAAAAATCCCATAATACCACAATCAATTAAAATAGAAAAAATAGCCAAGTACAAAAACCCCCATAACACACTAATGAAAGAGGCCATAGAGATAAACCTCGACAGACATAATGTATGCAACAATATTACACATGCAAATATTGACTCTCGTTGGCAAAAAATGCTAGAAAGAAGAGGAAAAACGAAAGGAAGAAGAGGGAAGTTACAAGATCTTAAGCGAAACAACATCATTTGAAACTGAAGACGTCCCGGAATAAGGGATGAAAATGTGTTTTCAGAAAGGTGCCAAAAGGTATTAGACGATGCATTATATGCTGTTAAATAGCATATTTTTTAAAAATCTACCGGAATATATATTCTTTTAAATAAAAAAAGGAAGTGTGTTTTAGTGTTTTATGAAAAGTAATGAAAATTTAAATTATGAATTTTGATTTTAATATGTACAAAAAGCAAGATAAAAGATTTTTTTAAATGAAAAAATAAGTGTCATGAGTTTTTATATATTGATGTTAAGCAGATATGAAAAATATGTCTATACTAATGGCTACTACAATAATAATGCCTGAAATATTGGTATAAGAAAATATAAGTATAATACGGAAGGGCATTAAATAAGACAGTGATTTCTCTCGAAAAACACTAACTAAACAGTCAAACTATGTACTTAAGCACTGAAATAGGTAATTAGAATAAAAAATGCTGTTATAAATAGTGAAAATCTTGGAGATTTCTTTGACTATTAACCATTGGTATACCACTAATACGGAAGTGCCAGTTTTAATAAGTTTCAAAATTTTATTTGTGTACATAATTAATATTTTTCATATAAAAATCACCTTTGGTATTGTTAGTGGGCAGTCTAGAAAAATATTAAATGTAAAATATTTATTAGTTTTGAATTAAAAATGAGTTTCACCTATTTTCTGTACACCAGGCAGTATGTTCTGTATCCTGGAAAGCCTGAGTTGGATCCCTTGGTTTTTATATAAATCTAAAAAGTATTACTGATGAATAAATTGTAATAAATGAATGGAAAATGAAAAAGCATTCCTATTATACATCTTCAGGTAATGTGTAAATGATTTTTAAATAATATAAAATTGTGGCATCCACTATTTTTAGCTTGGTGATAGCCTTTGTACTTTAAATTTCATGCCTTACTATAAAATACATTTTAATTATTTATTCTCCAAAATAATGCTATGTTTTGTTATATGAATGTCATAAATTTTTATCATTCAAGGTAATTCAATTAGAGACATGTCTTTCTCAAGACTAAGCTGTACAGTGAAACTTGGATAATTCAAACTTGGTTAATTCGAAATTCTGGATAATTCAAATTTTTTGCTTGGTCCCTAGAATTCTGTAATAAAATAATGTAAGAAAGTTGTGGATAATTCGAATTTTCCGTATGATTGCCTTTCAAATTTTGTGATAAGAATTGTTCCTGAGACTTTTTTCAGCTGAGGTGCAAAATATTGTAACAGTTTATTTTAACTGTCTTTCTAAAGAAAAGAAAGGTTTTGAATGTGACTATGTGGGGGATTTCCAAGGAATTTTCTCACGCAGTGAAAATCATGCTTGCCAGAATCCCAAGACTTAGCCACATCCCTTTTTTTGTTCAGAAGTGCAACTACATTTCTTTGCCTTAGTCATGTGCGCTTTTACGTGAGTGAATGATTTAATGCATTTGTAAGTTTTTGTGCTTGTGCTTTAAGTATTGTTTCTATGCTCTTACTATGGCATTGTCAAAAGCTAAAACTCCTTTTAAGTCATTAACAGTACCTCAAAAGATAGCAGTGGTTAAGGAAGTGGGAAAAAGGCCTTAGAAATCGGAAATCACCAAGGAATTTGGAATTCCATCCAACAATTTATCTACATATTTGAAGAACAGAGATACAATTTTGAGCAGCGAAAATGGCACTGGAAAAAATAGAAAAAGAACGAGAAGACCTGATAACCCAGATATGGATGGTTGTGTTTTTAAGTGGCTTAAACAAGCACAAGATAAGAATATTCCAATTAGTGGCCCTATTATGAGAGCCAAAGCTGAACAGTTTGCTGCTGTATTAGGCATTCCAGATTTCGAAGCCAGCACAGGTTGACTGAATGGTTTCAAAGATAGAAATGATATTTCTTTCAAAGTAGTGTGTGGTGAAAGTGGTGCAGTGAATATTCAAGCAGCCGATGAATGAAAAAAACATTTTAAAAGAAATCATTCAAGATAAGGAATCAAAAAATATTTTTAATGTCGATGAGACTGGGCTTTTTTAAGTGCACTCCGAGTAAAACTTTTGCTTTCAAAAGAGAACCATGGAGTGGTGGAAAACTAAGTAAAGAGCAAGTAATGTTGCTTGTTGGAGCAAACGAGGACGGGTCTAAAAAGTTGCCATTGTTAATGATTGGCAAATCGACTAATCCATGTTGCTTTTAAAGTATAAAGTCTAAGCCTGTGTCCTATGATTCAAATACAAAGGCATGGATGACCTCCGAAATTTTTGAAAAATGGCTTTTAAATATAAACAAGAAATTTGAAAAAAAGAATGAGATTGTCCTTTTTATTAACAATTGTCCGGCTCACAACAGCATCCCCAAAATGAAAAATGTGGAAGTCATTTTTATCTTGCCCAATATGATATCTGGTTCAGCCAATGGACCAAGGAATCGTCAAAAACCTTCTATAGGCGTCTGTTGTTTGAAAGCATCCTCATCGGAGATTTTGACATTAAGAATTTCAACATTCTTCATGCTTCACGAATGTGTAGGCAGCCATGGGACACGGTCAGTGAGAAAACGATTATGAAGGCGGGATTTGTAAAGAAAGAAACAGAAGAAGTAAATGTAGTGGAAAACTTGGATGAAATTTATCTTGAGTCAATAATTGGGAAGATGTAAAATCTGATAAATCAATCTTGTACGAGGACTATGTCAATGTGGATCAAAATGTGGCTGTGTGTGGCAAGGCAACTGATGTGGGCATTATTGCTTAACTGGCGGAGAACAACCTTGCTGAAGACGGACTGTCTGGAGATGAACAGGACAAGGAAATACAAGTGAAGCCCTTATCTAGTTCATTAGAAGCTATGGTGCATATACATGTACTTTGACGCTTTTTTGAAGTTCAGTCTAATGTAGATTCTATTTTTGTATCAATTGATAGATTGGAATTATATGCTATGACTCAAAGATTACATTCAGAAAAGTAATCAAAAATATTTTTTCTTAAAAGTGATGAATAACTAAGCTAGTAAAAAATGTTTGATTTAATGAAAAAGTAGCAGTATTCTTAGGTAAAGTTTTTGTTAAATCTTTCATTGTGGAGTTAATATTTTTTATATCTTCTATTTGAAAGAATAGATTTAATTCGAATCTTCGGATATCCCGAACTCTTCTCTGGTTCCTTGAGCTTCAAATTATCCAAGTTTAACTGTATATACTTGCTTTTGTATCAGCAGGTTTGTTTTATAAATGTATCAAGAATAAATTGCAAACATTATTTTCCAGTTGGGGAGAGGGGCAATTGTTTCAGAAATGGAGTCGACTGGTCAGGTTGGATTTAATAGCAACTTTGCAAAATTGCCTTTTTTGTTTAGCTATAATAGCAACAATTCAGGAAGTTGAGTATATCCAATTGTTGTAATGCATTTTAATAGTAATAATGCAGAGATTGTAATTATTACTAGCAATTTCTATTTTGAAAGGAGACTCAACTGCTTTGAGCAATTCCACTCTTACACACAACCAACTGAATCACCTCAATGTATCAAATAATAAACTGCATTGTGTTTCCATGTGATAATGCTACATTGACCAAAATATTGTTGTTCAATTTTTAAATAAAGCAAAGCCTGCAATTTTTGAAGTTAAATGCTAAATGCTGTAAATTAAACTCAAATATTTTCCTTTTATTTGAAATATGTTTTGTATATTTGTTGAGATCTTAATTAACGTGTTTCATTTATAATACACAAAAGTAAGTTATTTTTCAAACTTTTATTTATTTTTTGCAATATATATATTTTTAATGATTATTATTTAAGTTGTTGAGTGGTTTATGTAATTTTTTTAAAAACATTGGAAAAGAGAGTGTCATAAAAATTGAAGTAAAATTTTCTAAATTTAAAATTAAACTGTGAATAAGTGATCAGTATTTTAGACATTTATTTGCTAACTATTATATATTTTTATTCGTTGACCGAATTTTGAAATTCCCTCCCAATTGCCACAGTGTAAACACAGCACTAAGTTCTATTACACTCTAAACATTACTCTGTTCTTAATTTTATAAAAATGTTGCTACAAAAATGCATTGTAGTAGTGAATTATTTTTGTAATCACTGAAATTTTATCAGTAAAATGCATTGTAACAATGAGCGTTGCATAAATTTGACTGTATGTTACACTTTGCTGGCTTGTAGGTTTTTCTTAAATTTTCCCACCCCATAAAAAGGATTTTGTGCTAATTATATATATATATATATTTTAATCAGTTTTATTTTTCTCCCTCTCCAAAAGTTGCTACTTAAAAGGAAGAGGGGGGATAAAAAAAAAGTGTCAGTAAAAAGTGTTTTTCAATGTTATAAATAGACTCTTTTAGATTAGAACTAGCAGAGCCGCCCGGTGTTGCCCAGGGCTGTAATAATGTTCTTAAATGAACCTGAAAATCTCTTATTATTCAGTTTAAATATTTGTGTTAATATTCATAAGTATTTATATTGTTTTTGTGATTATTCATTTATTTATTTTAAATCAATACAATTTTTTTTTATTAGTTTAACACTTTGACAAATGCTCTTGCAAGATGTCCTCATTGTCGGAAAGTGTAAGTTTGTTTTTGATCATTTTTATTTTTTGGTAACTGGTATACTTTCTAAATACTGATAAAACTTTCTAAACCTGTTTAATTTTTTTTTTTTTTTTTTTTTGTGCAGCTCATCTGTTGGACCACAGTATGCTAGGAGTCGAGGTATAATGTACCTTATTGGTGCATTTTTAATGCTAGCAATTGCTTTTGGAGTTACAGTAAGTATTTTTAATTTTAAAATTGTATTTATAATTTTCAAAGAAAATGTAAATATATATTTGATTATTGCTTGATATTACTATTTAATGGTGCTTAAGTTTCTATTCACTATTTATTTCTTAGTTTATAGTTGTCTTTACGTTTGTGTGGTGGGAGGGGTTGAGCGTATTGGCCTTGTTTATTTATAGAACTGGTATTACATCTGTTCTCCATGTGTAATATCAGGACAGCCAGTAATGGAGGAATCTCTCTTGAAATTTTAAATATGAAGTTTATTAAATACTAATTGATATGTACAAAATCATTTACATTTAGAAAAAAAAACTATTGCTGTTATTTATATGTTTAGTTAACACTTTTGCTGTTATTTAGGAACATAATATTCGCCATAAAACCATTCATATTATTTCTTAAAACAAAACCAGTATTTACTCGGATGCATTACCAACATCCAACCCATACCAGAAACCACCATTGACTCCCTACTTCTCTTTACTTCAATTCACCTGAGGTTGGAGAATTAGTCTCTTCACTTCAATTTACTTAAGAAAAAAGGTTGGCGCATGACACCATGTACTGAAAAAAAAAAAAAAAAAATCCCACTAAAAGGCGAAAGGCAGTTTTATTTTAAAGTCTTGCTGTTCTCTTCCTGTTTTTAAAACTCAGTTATTCTGTGAAGTATCTTGTTTTTTGTGATTTTTTGCTTGGAGATTTCTTTCATTCCTATTAGTGGTAGGGGAAAGGCTAATTTAAAAAAAATAATAGTTCATACTTATGCTATGAGCAAGATTGTATTTCAAGATTGATCGGTGATAAAAGCAACAAACATAGTAAGAAAAGGACAACAAATACAGTTTTGAGAATGTTGTTTTGTAGTTATAAAAAAATAAATAAATAAATGCAGAATTAATCAATATGTACTTCCCAAAATAGAAACTTAAATGTCAGAAGAATGTTGTGTATTGTTATTAAGCAGTTGTCGCCATTTGATCGCACAAAACAGAAGTTTGGAAGCTTCTCATACGTTATTGCAATCCAAAATTTGAAATCCTCTGAATTTTGAATCATTTCCTGTTTGTTTTTCAAAAGAAAAGGGGGGGGGGAAAAGAACTAATCTAACACTTCACTTACCCTATAAATTCTTTACATCAGAAATGCATTTTGTTATTTTTAACTTCTTTTTCTGAATATTGAGAGATTTTTCCACGTTAGTGAGAAGAATCCCGTTTCAATCTTTTAACCAATATAGATAACGTTGACCTCTTTTTAATAAAGTTTATTCAGAAATTATACAGTGGTTTTTGACTTTTTTTATGCAATTTTGTTTTGTTTTGCTGCGATTTTTTTTTGCATTTGTAGAATGAATTCAGCTTCAAACTTTCAGGATAATATATTAAATTTTGTCTTCTGCTTTGTTTGAATTTGTAATGATTTTTAATGCGATTTTTAACATTTTTCATTTTGCATCGTGATTTTTTTGGTGCTCATGAAAGAATTCTGTTTACAATGTTTTAGTCGACTATAGTAAATTTTCTGCTGTACAATTTTAGAATTTTTAGAAAATTTTTGGCATTTTTTTATGCTTTACAGGCCATTTCATGAGAAATGGACAAAATGTCCTGCACGTGATGCTTTATATTTTTAACTTATAAGTTTTTAAATGTAAACTATATTACCGAAAAACCTATATTTTCATATTAGCATAGTTGCTTTAATTCGAGGATACAATAGCATTGTTAAAACAGCAGTAATATGTAGAGCTGCTCCTCGCGTGATATGGAATGGCCTTTTAATAGGTTTAAAAATGTCTACATTTTAATCCCGACCTTGGTAAGCTGCCCGTTTTTAATAATAAATAAATAATAAAAATAATAGATAATAAAAATCTCCATTTTAAATCCTAGACCTAAGTAATCTGCCTGTCTCAAGGCCATTCCATGAAAAACAGACAAAATATCATGTGTGCAACACTTACAAAAATACCTATATCTATTGACTTATAAGTTGTTCAAACGTAAACTGTGCATTAAAAATAATAAAAATCTCTAGATTTTCATATTAGCATGGTTGTTTTATTTTATATAATGACATTGTTAAAACAGCAAAAATATATAGAAAAGCTGTCCCACACGTGACCCTACAGCAATTTTTTTCACATTAGTAAAAAGATTCTGGTTTTAATCTGTTAGCGTAATATTGCAAATGTTGTCCTCCTTTCCATAAAGTTTATTTGAAATTCGTACAGAGTTTTTTTTTATTTCTTACAAACTGTTTTATGTGATTTTTAGTTGTTTTTGCTTTTTGTGGCAATTTGCTTACTTTCATAAAAAGAATTCGGTTTCAAACTTTAGCCTAATATAGTAAATTTAATCCTCTGCCATTTTAAATGAAAATATTAGCATTTTTCACATTCCACAGTGATTTTTTATTTCATTTGTGAAAGTCATTAAATTCGATTTTTGAAATTTTAGCAATATTTAGGGGGTAGAATGGCGTTTTGCTGTATTTCTACACCCTCACCAAAAAAAAAAGGGGGGGGGTAGCAAAACGTCTTGATTTTGGATAATTTTGGATTTGAGACTTTGTATTGTATAATGTTTAAAACTTATTGCAGAATTCAAATTTTTTTCAGTGTTTCTTCAATAAGTAAAGGAGACTATCTTGTGAATCTTATGGTTTATGTGTCTAAAGCAGGGTTGTTGTTTTAAATCAACTTGATTTGAATCATGATTTAAATTAAATGATTAAAAGTAAAATCTTTTATATAAATCAGTTTTTTTACAACATTAATATTTACAGTCTAAATAAGAATCAAATTCATCATCCATGTTATAATAAAAGCCGTCATTCATGTTCGATTAAAAATTATCTTTTAAAACTGTTAAATAAAACTTTTATAAATTGAAAACACTACTTTATAAAAGTAAGTGCAACTGCATTCAAAGTAATATCTATCCATAGTTCATTCCCTAAAAGTACTGATAAATGCTCCCTCATTTTTAGATTGTTTTCCTTCTTAAATGATGACTTTATTTTTCCAAGTTACTTGCTTAACATAAAGTTAAATGTATTTAATGTAATATTTTCAGTGAGAGTTACTTCCTCTGAAGCAGATCATACATGATTCAGAAGTTTGTTTATGTTTAGTTGTTTAGACATGCAAATTACAGTATGCCATATATTAATGATTGATGCATTTGCATTATCAAATAATATGATCAATACTTGGACTAATTATAACCCCAGTAGCAGAATTTTTTATGTCCATCTGCAGCAAACCAAAATTGATCTGCGACGCAACAATGCAGAATCAAACTACTATCATAAATACTAAATACTTATATAGTAACCCATAAAATAAGCAAAAAATTGCATTTTACAAAGAAAATTTATAAGAAACAATAACTCTTTTTAAAACAAAGTAAATTTTAAGTAAATTTTTTAAGCCGAATATTTATTTCTAAGCTGGCAGATCAATCTGCTAGGTCTAAAATAATCTGCAGCGCTGCTGCCATGCTGGACAGTTTCTGCTATGGGGATTATAACAATAAATATTTTGGCTGTTTGTCTAACATACAGTTTCAATTTCATGTGTGTTCTATAACTGAAAATACTCCAATCCCTTTGACTGATCCCTTTTCCATTTCTTTTCTTAGAATTCATTGTTTATTGCAATAGAAAATGTATAGGAAATGTTATTATCTTATTCAGGGATCTGTCCAGGAATTTCTTAGTGTCCAGTTTTTGGTAAAACTTTGAACAGTCTTTTATGTTTTTGAAAAATCGAATGACAATTTTGTGAATTTGAATTTATCATTATATGTAGGTTCTTGTTTATCTTGTTTATAAATAAAAAAGGTATGCAATAATGTAATTTGGTGACTTCAGCTATTATGACAGGTTAAATTTTATTTTAAAATGATTGATTAAATTTGTGAAAGTTTAAATTTAGAGACAGAAAAGTTTAGGAAAAGGTCTGTTTTTAAGATAATTTCCTGTTTTAAGATGAAAATTTTTGTGAAGGGTTCTGTTTTAAGATTAAAAAAATTGTGAAAGGTCTTTCAAAGGACTCAAATTTTTCCTAAACAAACCCCTGTTATTTCTAAGCTAAGCAGTCATTCCTACTGTCAAACAAGCATGATTGATTGCTGATATTGTCAATGACTGAAGGCTAGATGACACTGACAATTGTTAGCTGCAGACTTTCAGTTATATGATTATCTTGCATCTGGTGACTGTTTTGTGAGTCATTAGTATAGTATAGTGTGAATCACAAGTTGGAACAATGCCATTTACTAGTATTAGATGCAGTACAGAGAGCTTTTGGTTTTGTTGATACATAAGAAAAATGGCTGGCAGAAACAAAGATCCAGTGTGGCTTTATTTTATCGAAAGAGAATACTATTTCTGGAAAAGGTGTAATAGCAATAAGCAAATAATGTAGTGCAGAAGTGATAGGAATTTTAGAAAGAATGAAAAAACAAAGATATTTGCAGCCTATTTAATAACAATAACATTAGTGAATCTGAATTATGAATAAGCTGGGATACATACATACATTTAGCATTCTTTACTACATTTATTATGTGATTATATAATTTTGGAGTAATATAGTAATGGAAAATTGAATAACTAGAAATTTATATACATAAATCACATAGGTATATGTATAATTATTTAAATTTAATAGTAGATTAATATAGTTTTAAATAAATCATCTGAATTTGTTTGCAACAGTTTCTAATTTTTTTTAAAAATATTTTTAATTCTTATCTCGGAAATGTAGTGAAATTAATAGAAATGTGTAAATCTATACAGAATAAATAAATAAATAAATACATGCACATACACAAATAATCTCTCTATTGTAGAAAAAGTAACGCTGTCACCACTGTCGTAAATGAATTTTTTGTGACGGATGTCTTTTTTCGCTAGTATTAAGAAAACTGCTGCATACAAAAATATGAAAATTAGTGGTATTATAGAGAAATGTTTGATAAACATGCTGAAGCAGACAGTTTTTAAAATTGAAAAATTAGTTTAAGAGCTATTAATTGTTAAAGACCTTCAAAATTGTTCCATTAAAAAAGTTTTATAGGAACAAAAACGATACATAGGATTTATTTTTTTTTTTTTTCCCCCCTCTAGGGATAATATACCTCATAAATTTGTGGTGTATAGACTACGCTTTTTAACTAATTTTTTGAGGGTTTTTTTTTTTTTTTTTTTTTTTTTTTTTTTTTGTATTCAAATTTTTAGCATTTTGAGAAATTGTTTTCATAATTATAAAAGGTAATTTTTTTTATATTCATGCCAATTTTTAAAACAGCGCAAATAATTATATTTCTTCTCAAATAAAAAGTGTGTGTATACGTGGCTATTAAAAACAGAAATGAAAGTTTAAAATAATAATTAAATTATCATGTGTTAAAAGTAGGAAATAAGGAAAATTATGTAATAAAAATTGTATTTTGCACATGAATATTAAAGTAAGAAAATCTTAAAATAATTAAATTATTACATGCAAAACTCATTCTATGGTGACAATTATGTCAGATGTAAAATGCCAAAATAATTAAATTAGTTATGTGAAACACATTTAATGGGAAAGATTACGTCATATATTAAACCAATACATTTAAAGCTATTTACTTATTGACATTATTCATGTGACGTCATATTAGGAATCATATGGGGTAAAAATAACGCAGCTAGCAAATTATTTTTAGATATTTCATCACTTGATGCAGCATAAATACTGGTAAATGCATGTGCAAAATACTTTCGATTTATTTTGTACAAAGTACTGCTCCATAAATATTAGAAATTTTGTATATACCTATTAATTAAAATAAATAATTTACATTTTAAAAATAACATAAATCTGCATGATCATGCATTAAAATAGAGAAAGGAATTCATGCATAAGCTATATCTGTTCCCAAAAATATCTAAAACTCTATCAAAACAATAAAATGTAAGAGTAAAATTTCAAAACACAGTGCTTTTCAATCCCATGTTATTCCCTAGCAACGCAATTGAAATAAATTGAAAAAAATCATGTTTGAAAATTATTTTAAAAGCCATAATAAATCAATCAATTAAGATAGAGTTTTCAAACAAACTGCATTTGAAAGTGCATTTTTCCCCCTATTCGATGGTGTAAAAATTGAAAATATGTGATGTTTAGAATTTAGAAGTTTAAATAATTGCATATGGCAATCAATGATTAAAGGTTTAATCAGTCAAAAAATATAAAATCAGGTAATAATCAGGAGAGAAAAAATAACCCTCTGGCAATGGCAGAAACACAAAGCAGACTGTGCACTGCACTTTTCTTTTTTTGTGCCTAGTACACACAAAAGAAGCCAACAATATTACAATCACCCGAAAATGAAGTGGAAGAGTCCGTTTCTATAGTGCACGGGGAGAAATTTTTTCTCAGGGCGTTTCTCATTATGGGTAGACAGTAGTTTGGTCTGAAATCGAGCAGTCACAGGCCTTTCCAGTGATATGTCACATGACGGGTGTAGACAAAATTTAGGAAAGTGCCTGCCTGGGGGGCAAATGGTCGGCAAAGCACCGGAAGTGCATAAAATAATTAAGCGGTCACAGGCGCTTCCAACAATACATCACATGAGTGGTGATGGCAAATTTTAGAAAAAGGCCTTCCCGTGGGGAGAGGGACACCGAATGCACATAACATGAATAAGCGGCCACAGGCCTATCCCCCGATCTGTCACATGACGGATGTCGGCAAATTTTAGAAAAGTGCCCCTCTCCTAGATTTGGAAGTGGGGGGAGGGTCACTGGAGGTGCAAAAAATGAATAAGTGGTCACAGGCCTTTCCAATGATATGCCGCATGAGGGGTCTCAGCCAAAGTTAGAAAAGTGGCCACGGGGACCCGACTATATAATTATTTTTTTCATTTAATCCACTGTTGCAAATAAAATGTTATACAGTAGAGCGCCGATTATCGGAACTCCAATTAACCCAACTTATAATTATCCAAACAGCCTATTTCTCTCAAAAAATTTTGTAATGCTGATAAGATTGTGGATGAGATTTAAGATGAAAAAGAAACTGAAGAAATGAAAACGAATGCTCTGAAAATGACCCAGGACCATCACATAACTAAGTCTTTGAATGTTTGGAAACAGCTATGAAATAGCTCGAACGGCAGAAGAAATCTGATCCTATTCAACTAATGTATTCAAGGAGAATTCGAGATATGGCAGCATTGTAAAAAAAATCCCTGCCAGCTCGGCCTACAAGCGGAGGTAGATTTCGAAGTTAAGTACTAAATTCACCAACAAAACCAGGGCTTGAATTTCAGGGCGGGATTTGCGCCTAAAATTTTGAAATCCCGCCCAAAGAATATCGTGGGCGGGAGGGTCCCGTCCAAAAATTTCCTGGTCCCCACCATTTTCCTGAAAATTTTGCATTTTGAAATTACGATGAACTCCCGCGAATGCCTTGCGAATTTTCTTATATTTTCGCGCGACCAATTGACACATTTTGCTGGGTTTTTTTACCACGAAAGATTGTTGAAATTCACTGATTTTTCACTCGACCAATAGACAAATTTCATTATTTTTTTTCTCGAGATCGGTTGACAAGTGTCTGCGACCGATTTAGGGGGGAAATCTGTTCCGAATTTTCTGAAAATTTAAGACATTATGTTCCGAAAATTATGAAAAATCGGTCATCAGTTCAATAGAAAATATCGCGAATTTCGACAAATGATCGCCGAAAAAATCAATTTCGTCAGTCGTTTGAGGAAAAAATCGCCGTCGCAAAGGATTGCGAATAAAACGGGAATTTTGATAAAGGATCGCAGAAAAATGTAAATTTCGTCAGATCGCAAAAAAAAAACTCTAAATTCATGAAAGGATTACAAAAAAACCCCCGCAAATTACATCAAAGGATCGCAAAAAACACAAATTACATCAAAAAATAGCAAAAAAATCATAAATTTCGGCAAAGGAATGCGGAAAAAACGCGAGTTTCGGCAAATTATCACGGAAAAATGCAAATTTCGTCATCATAGAAAAAACGCGAATTTAGTTAAAGGGCTGCTGAAGAAAACCGCGAATTTCATCAAAGAATCACGAAAAAACGCGAATTTTATCAAAGGATCGCGGAAAAAACGCGCTTTTCGTCAAAAGATTGCGGGAAAAATGCAAATTTCGATAAAGGATCGAGGGGGAAAAATGCGAATTTCGACAAAGAATCACGAAAAAAAACACTCATTTCGTCAAAAGATTGCGAAAAAAAAAACGCCAATTTCGTCAAAAGATCACAAAAAAATGCAAATTTCGTCAAAAGATAATACAGACATGACAAAATAATTAATGTAAATCTTTAAATAGCACGTAAAATAACAGTGGGTTTTGGATTTTTTTCTCCCTCCCAAATAGCTCAACTCCCCTCCATTTATAAATGTTGGTAGGGAGACTCCCCTCCTGGGAAAAATTGAATTTCAAGCCCTGACAGGGCTTGAATTTCAGGGCGGGATTCGCGCCCAAAATTTTAAAATCCCGCCCAAAATAATATCGTGGGCGGGAAACTCCCGTCCAAAAAATCTCACCACTTTCTTCCTGAAAATTTTGCATTTTGAAATTACGATCAACTCCCGCGAACGTCTTGCAAATTTCCCGATATTTTCACGCGACTGATTGACACATTTTGCTTTTTTTTTTTTTTACCGCGAAAGGTCGTTGAAATTAACGAATTTTCCATGCGACCGATAGACAAATTTCATTATTTTTTTCTCGAGATCGGTTGACAAGTGTCCGCGACCGATTGGCGAATTCAGGGGTGAATCTGTTACGAGTTTTCCGAAAATTTAAGGCATTAGGTTCCGAAAATTATGAAAAATCGGTCATCAGTTCAACAGAAAAATATCGCGAATTTCGACAAATAATCGCCGAAAAAAATCAATTTCGTCAATCGTTCGAGGAAAAAATCGCCAATTTCGTCGCAAAGGATTGCAAATAAAACACAAATTTTGTCAAAGGATCGCGGAAAAACGTGAATTTCGTCAGATTGCGGGGGAAAAAATCTCGAAATTCATCGAAGGATCGCGAAAAAACGCAAATTAAATCAAGGGATAGCAAAAAAGTCATAAATTTCGGCAAAGAAACGCGGAAAAAATGCGAGTTTCGGCAAAGGATTGCAAAAAAAGAGAATTTCGTTTCAGGATTGCTGAAAAAAGCTAATTTCGTTAAAGGATCGCGGAATAAACGCGAATATAGTGTTTAGTCAAACGGCCGCTGAAAATAGAAACCGCAAATTTCATCAAAGAATCGCGAATCTCAACAAAAAATCGCGAATCTCATCAAAAAATCGCGAATTTTTTCAAAGGATCGCGAAAAAAACGCGCGTTTCGTCAAAAGATTGCGGTAAAATGCAAATTTCGACAAAGGATCGCGAATTTCGTCCAGGGATCACGAAATAACTACGCGAATTTCGTCAAAAAATCGCACAAAAAACTCGAATTTCGTCAAAAGATCGCGGGAAGACGGCCAATTTCGTCAAAAGATCGCGGGAAGACGGCCAATTTCGTCAAAAGATCGCGAAATAACGGCAAATTTCGTCAAAAGATCGCGAAATAACGGCAATTTCGTCAAAAGATTGCAAAAAACGAAAATTTTGTCACAGGGGCACGAAAAAACACATAGCTAGTTCTGGGAGTGATTCCCCCCCCCCCCCCTCTTCATCCTCTCTGTTGCAAACTTTAAAAAAATTTGCTGTCAGTTTCAGAATTTTTTTTTACTCAGAAATCACCCCTGCTTTCTTACTTTTTTAAATAAAAAAACATTTTGCATCATTATTCTGAGTTGTTGATTTAAATTGCTTCAATGGTATTTTGTCATACCTGTATTTATACAGACATGACAAAATAATTAATGTAAATCTTTAAAAAGCACGTAAAATAACAGTGGGTTTTCGATTTTCTTTTTCCCTCCCAAGTAACTCAACTCCCCTCCATTTATAAATGTTGGCAGGGAGACTCCCCTCCTATGGAAAAATTGAATTTCAAGACCTGTTATATATTATATAATTGGAGTAATACATTAATGAAAAATAAAAAACTTTAACTAGAAATTTATGCATAGATATAAGTATAACAATTTAAATTTAATAGTAGAATAATAAAAGTTTAAGTTTTAAGTGAATATTTTAAATTCGTTTGCAACAGTTTTTAATTTTTATTTAAAATATCTTGAATTCTTATCTAGGAAATGTAATGAAATTAATAGAAATGTCTATTAATTATATATCTATACAGAAAAATTAATTATAATCTATACAGAAAAAAAAAAAATACATGCATGTACATAAATAAGTACACAGATAATATTAATCAAAAAAATCTGATTTTAAATTAAAAAAATCCGATTTAAATCAAATAAATCATTTTTTTTTTTTTTTTTTTTTTTTTAAATCGTGATTTTTAACAACCCTGATTTGCATTTTATATTGATTTTATCAGTTTTATTGATATATCGCCTAGCCCTAGTGTCCAATGGCTAATTCCTAAACCATTAGTCATAGACATACCGTTCCAATTACAAAAATATTTTAAATGAGGTACAGAAGTATATTAAAAGTGATTTGCGTCAATAAAAACATTTCTTAAAAGAATATGAAATTTAAATTTTTATATGGTCTGCCGGTCCTATAAATTATATTTAGTAAAATTTTCCTGTTACACTGGCAAACAAGACAAAAAAAGTCCTGTTATTCTATGATTAAAATTGACTGAGTAATAGCTGTTTAAAGTTGGAGCATATTTTTTGCTGCAAATTAGGGTCCATTCACAAATTTAGTACAAATATAATTTCGTCAGATGTAATAAAAAAAGGGTTGAGAGTAAAATTAACATTGCAATATAAATTTGAAATCTTGAATCATTCTGACATATTAATGCAAAATACACAATTTGTAATGAACATATAAGAAGAGGGAGGAAAAAACAGAATTTTTATTAAATAAAATTATGAAAATTAACAACCTCAATTCTTTACAAAATGATACATATTTTTAAATGTTATTGGATTACACTAGACTGCAAAAATTGGGTTATGTCATGTTTTTTAGCTTTTGATAATTGATTCTTATGTATTCTGTACCGCTGAATGCAGTGGTAACCAGTGAATGTTTCATAATAGAATTTGGTGCCCTTTGGGGGGGGGGGGGGGGATTAATGCATTATAGCAGAATTTTTTTTTATTTAAAGCTTTGTCTAAATAATTTTATATTAAGTACTCTTACACATTGTCACAGTAAAAGTCAGTTTTGATATACTTTGAATACTGTTAATTTTCTTCTATTGAATTAATAAGTATTATATTACATTATTATTTAGATAAATGTATGTAACAAATAAGAAAAGGACAATTTAAAATAAAATTTTGAAATTTTATTTTTGTACTGTTAATTTTCTATTTTTCATCACTTTTTTTTTTAAAGTCATCTGCCCTGAGCTTTCTACTGAACCGATTTTGCTAATTATTATTTTTTTAATGGAAGCTGTTCATTTGTAGATGCGCCCACACTATTTTTTTAAATATTTCAATTTTTATATTTTAATTTTAAAAGCTTATGAAATTTCTTCAAAATGGTGGCAATTTGATTACTTCCATTGCCTCAGATAAAAGAGAAAAATAATTTATAACATTTAGACATGCAGCTTTTTGAGTGTATGTTTGCAAGTTATTTTCTATAAAAAATATTTATGCACATGTGCTTCATTTTTATAAGTGAATAAAAATTCATATTTATTGCAACTTCATGAGAATATTGTCTATTGAGTTTATTTTATATTTATGCATTATGACTTTATTTATGCTATTTTTCATTACAATTAAACAGAAAGTATATTTTTATTTGAAATACTATGGGGCTCTGCCTTCTACAAACTACACTCGTCAATTCCCGTTCAGACACCGCAGACTCTAACAGCACGCTAATTTGATCAGCTTTAAAAAGATTTCGGAAGATTGAATTGTAATTTGAATCTGACGTAATTTTCACCAAACTTTTCCTTCTCTTTTTAATATTCATGTAAAAATACTTTTGTTAGAAATGAAATATTATGATCATCGTAAAATATCAAATAAATGTCTCGTTCAATTTTTAAATTTAAACTGTTTTGCAATATTATTTTTTGTTCATTTTATGTAATAAGTGTAATATGACGTAAATGTGACATAAATTCTCCTATTTAAAACTTCTAACGCATGTTAATGAATTTATTATTTTACAATATTCGTTCTTTTAAAATTCACGAGTAAATATAGTTTTATGACATAATTTTCAATGATTTCCTGCTTTGTATATTTTCTGTTTATAATAGTCACGTGTAAAATAAATTTTTAATTTGAAGCAAACATTATTGTTTGCGCTGTTTATACAGTTGGCAACAGTTTAAATTAATACAATTTTCTAAAATATGTAAAAAATATCTCTCGAAATGCTGAAAATTTGAATTTAAAATAGAAATAAAACCTCAAAAAATGATTCAAATTAAAAAACTAAATGCTGTCTGCACACTGGGAAATTCTGACACATAAAATGATCTAAAAATGATTACATTCCTATGTACAGTTTTTGCTCCTATAAAACTTTTTTAATGGAACGATTTTATCCAAATTTGGCATTAAATATCTCTTAAAATAATTCTTCGATTTGAAAACTGTCTGCATCAGCGTGTTTATCAAATATTTCTCTATAATACTACCGATTTTCATATTTTTGTATGCAACAGTTTTTTTAATATTAACGAAGAAAGGCCATGCTTAAGCATTCAAATTGGATGCCGATCTGCCGGGAATATCTATGCAGATTTTCATTATCCATTTCCAAATCAAAACTTTTTTTATACATAGAAGGATATTGTTGTTAAACATAAAAGTGTATATATAAAATATGTTTGTGAAGTTTGCACCAGTGACATTATGCTTAGCTTGCAATGTATTTTTACATTAATAAAACTAATTAGAAAAATTTGAGATTGTGTCAACATGATGAAATTTTCACTGTTTTTTCATTTCTTAATTCTAAAGATTAGAATCCGAGCCTTTATTGATTGAACTATTTCAGAAATTGAATATTGAGCAAAAAAAAAAAATCCTCATCATTCGTATTTTGTAGAAATCATTTGTCATTTTTCAGGGATGAGAATTTTCAGTCTTTTGGCGGATTTCAGCTTTTTTGTTATTTCAAGGAATTTCCGCTTTTTTTTTTTTCTCGAAATTCCGTCTTTTTTTCCGAGGATTCCGTATTTTTTCTCCTGCAAAATTTTATTTTCCGAAATTTTCACTTTCCCATCGATTCCGCTTTTCTTCCGATTTCGAAAAAACACTCAAAGGTGATGAAAATACGGCAAATTTTGTCAAAAGATCGCGAAAAAGCGGCAAATTTTGTCAAAAGATCGCGAAAAAGCGGCAAATTTTGTCAGAAGATCGCGAAAAAGCGGTAAATGTCACCAAAAGATCGCAAAAAACTACAAATATCGTCAGAAGATCGCAAATAAACGGCAAATTTCGTCCAAAGATCGCGATAAAAATGGCAAATTTCGTCAAAAGATCGCGAAAAAGCGGCAAATTTCGTCAAAAGATCGCTAAAAAGCAGAAAATTTTGTCAAAAGATCGCGAAAAACAAAATTTTGTCGAAAGATCGCGAAAAAGCGTCAAATTTCGTTGAAAAATCGCGAAAAAGCGTCAAATTTCGTCAAAAAATCACGAAAAAGCAGAAACTTTTGTCAAAAGATAGCGAAAAAAACTACAAATAGCATCAGAAGATCGCGAATAAACGGCAAAGTTCGCGAAAAAACGGTAAATTTCGTCAATAGATCCTGAAAAAGCGGCACATTTCATCAAAAGATCGCGAAAAAGCTGCAAATTTTGTCAAAAGATCGCGAAAAAGCGGCAAATTTCGTCAAAATGGAGTGAAAAATACATGTATTTAGTGCTTTTAGTGTATCCTCCCCTTCCCCCCTCTTTTGTGACCTTTCAGAAAATTTGCTGTGAATTTCAATTTTTTTTTTTTTTTTTTTACTCAGAATCGCTCCTGATTCAGAATTCACATTAAACTGGCTGTAGGTCCTGGTTCAATTAGCCTGTGTGACCAAAAATAACTAACCATTGTGATTTTCACTAAGTTTCATATTTTTTGCCAAAAAATTTATTAAAATTATGACACACGAAAACTCTATTCTTAATTAAATTATTTCATTTTCAGGAGCAGTCATGATTCTGATAAGTCGAGCATTTCCATATGACCTACACTCAATGTTTTAAGAGCTGTGTGTAATTTGGCTATTTTCACTCCTGTAATGTAGTATACAGGTTTGTGCGCTTGTCTCCATTTGCCCGGAAATCAGACCCTGGTTTTATTTCTTAAAGTATCTTTCACGGATAAAATGTGGTACAATTTTTTGTTTGCGCGTGGTTTCAGTCTTTTTGCTTTTTTGCAATTCTCATCCCTGCATTTTTAAAATGTACTTTTCTACAATACAAACCTTTCAGTAATAAAATCTTCATACTGTTTATTTGTATGAAGTCTTATGAAAGTGAAACTCAGATCAACATTCTTTCATTTTTGACGGTGGTTATATATTAACTATTATTTGTTGTATTATATAAATCCTTATTTACAGAATTTAAATTAAGAATTGGATAAATCATTAAAGATAACTAAGTGTTAGATTTTTCCTTTTTTATTAATGTAAATTTAAATTTGCTAATTAATAATTTTCTTGTTGATAATATTTTTATTTTCACAAATTGGTGAATTATATATTGTTACTTTCATTATGTGTATACATGATAAAATGTATTTAAATATTCACTCATTTTACACGAGTTATAACAATGTATTGAATGTATTTAATTTTATATTTTGATTAATGATGTTTATTAAAATATATATATAGTGAAACCCCCTTGAACGGTCACCTCTAAACAACGAACCAAACACGTTCCATAACATTAATATTAGTACGAACCTCTAAATAAGGAACTCTGAACAATGGCCGCTCCAAAGTCATGAGAAAAAAAATTAACAGCTCTTGGAACAATTTCATAGTTATTTGCAAACTGAAATATGAAGCAGGTCAAACGAATTTTACTTAATATGCCAACAAAAAGTTACTTTATCTCTTAAACACTCAAACATTTTCCCAAAACTAGACATAGAAAATGAAGGCATTAATAGTGATGAGGAAAATTTAGATAATATTCTTAGAACGGCAGGTATTACTAACATGAAGGCCATTAAGTTTGTATGTCTGGACAAAGATTTGGCATTTACTGCCACATTTGATTCATATAGCAAATGGTGGAAGATAGGAGATAGGAGGAGAAAAATGATGCAGAAAGGGAAATGGAAGAGATTATAGAATCACCCAGATTTTCGAGTATTAATACGTATACCAAATTTTTGATGAACCTTCGTGAAATCCAAAATTTCGCATTAAATCATAATGATGATGAGTAGTACAGCAAAACAACCCTTACTATTATTTCTTTGGAGAAAGATATTTGCAGCAAAGAAAAAAACCCCCCAACTGCAAATCATTGATTTTTTAATGTATTAAAACAATGAGGATTAATTGAAATGAAATGACTGTGTATTTCTATTTAAATTTATGTAATTTTGATTTTAAAAAAATGAAACCTCTGAATAACACCCACCTCTGAAGTGCGGTCACTTTTCACTGGTCCCACTAAAACCGTTATTCAAGGTTACACTGTATATAAGTAACATAATAAGTAATAGAATATGATCAAGAGCTTTTTTTTATTTACTAACTTATTGATGCATTATTTATGTTTTTTTATAATTACTAATATAATGTATAATAATCAACTAAAATAATGTTTATTTTTTTATAAACAATTTTGTTTACTGTTTTTAAAAATTTGTACAAATCTTTTAACTAATTCATGAACTGCTCTGTTTTACAGTTTGGCACATTAAATTATTCCAAAAAGTATAAAGCTTTTTATGCCCTTGATACTTGTAAGTATATTTTATTAATGCTTCATTTAAAATTTAACTTTAATTACTCTTTTATTTATTTATTTTTGACTGTATGATCCAACACACAATACTTTTGAGATTACCACGTTAGGCTGAGACTATTCTTAGTCTTCTATCATTTTTCTGTTTAACCTCTTTAATAGAAGTTTTCTATTGATGGCTTAAGACTATTAAACTATCAACTTCCGAATTCCCCTCACTAATGTTAAACCTATGTGTGCCATTAATAATTAATGTTGTTGCAGAAAAATTAAAAATGTGAAAAGAAGGTAAATGAAGTTGGTCTTACTTAATTAAATGATAACACAGAAGCTTGTTGTTCAATGAAGACGAGTGGTTAATATAAGTCCAACTTTATTAAACATTCTTGAGAGAGATGGAATGCAACTAGGGTCACCATATTCTGCGATGCACTTTCCGTGGATAAAATCAGACTTAAAAGAATTCCATGGCGATAATGATAGAGATTGATGAATTTATTCTTTAGGAAAGCGCTTGATATTAGAAAAATCCAGATTGAGATGAGTAAAATTAAATTGTACCGGTGATTTAAGTAAAACTTTTAATGGATTTAGACATCATTTTAGAAGAACATCGTAATTAGAAGTTTTGGAGAAAGTGCTATGGCTCGGATTCCAAAAATGGAAAAATTACATTGTCAACAAATTAATTCGGAAATTTCTTTAAAATTCTGTTGAAAACTGGAATGCAATACTAGATAAACGGGGGCTACAAAAGTGTCGCCAAATTAGCTTAAAATCCATTTGTTAAATTAAAATGATGCAATAAAGTGTAGAATGAATAAAAAAAGAAAGAAACTGAAACTACAACATCATTAACTTGGCGAACACACACCCTTTTTATGACGTGGCCATACATCAATACGATATGAGCAATAAGCTAAAAATAGATTGTGTTACAAAACAGGCAAACGGGACATGGCAGAAAGAAAAAAAAAATCTGTTGCTTTATGGTAAAATGAAATAGACAGCTGCGAAAACAATGATGAAAATAAAAGAATGTCCAGGGTAGCAAATACAGCATACAAACATAAGATATTAAAGAAATGTGATTTCACATCACACTATGAGCATAGAATGCATTTGTATATTCTCTCGTATATCTCATCTACTCGGGAAATTAATGTTTTTAACTTCCTTTTCCTATGTACACTTAAAGGATGCGTCTTTTTCTCTTAGTATAAAATATTTGTAAAATATGTACTTAATTTTATAAAGTGTAAAAATCTTGATCACAGTTTGTTACACTTAATTTACACACGCTTTTAACACATAAAATATTAAATAAAGCATATACAGTAGAGTCTCAAAAATCCGCACAGCTTGGAACCAGAGGCTGTGCAGATTTTAGAGTGTTGTGGATTCTGGATTAAATGATTTGTTTTTTCAACATGCCTTTTATTTCCAAGAAGAGCATGTAATAATTCAATTTAAGCAAATCAAAACTTGAATCTCTTATTTACCTGTGCATTAGGGTGGTGCGAAAAAAGTCAAGTTGATATTTCCGAGTTGCTATAGTGCGGAAAAGTTGCGATTGGTAAATGCAAGAAAAACAAAAACAAAATTATTTGAATCGGACTTTATCTTCTGATCCCGCAAACCGCCTAAAAATTAAGAAAAATTGAAAATTTCCGATTTTTTCAGAATTTTTTTCTTTTTTTACGTATGCATATTTTTTATCGCTATAGTGAAAAATATTTGCAGATTGTAATGTTTAATAATAATAAAAATAAACAGTTGCGTTTAAAGAATAGCTTCCGATCACGCAAGCTCAATACAAATCGGCAAAAATTCAATTTTCAGTGATTTTGATGAATAAAGAAAATAATCACCTGAGATCAGTTTGCGTTCCAATATTAACATTTGCATGTAAATTGTACAATGTACAACTCTTTGCTTGTTTAGATATTTTATAATGTTTAAACAAACCAGAACTCACCACGGGAAGGTAGCTGCACTTCGAGTTCAAACCGCACCCTATCCTCCATCCGACCAATGAAGGTATTTGCTATTTACGTTACTTAAATATATAGTTTGTTATAATAGAGTCAAAACACTGTATTAAAAAACTAGTGTCGTGACAGTATAAGATATACAATTTGTTATGTCATCTGTTTAAGTCTGACTTTTAGACGCAACTTTGTACTCTGATTTGGTGGTAATGTCTGGTATTATGGACATTGATGTCAGTGTGGTCCTGATGCTCTCTTGATTGGGGCCCACATACCTTAAATGATGCTTCCGTTACCGATTTAACGCACCGCTGGACATCTTACGTGTAATTGGGAAACTTTTTATCATCCCAGACTGAGATATAACCTGATTGAATGAAGAAATGTATTTCTTCATGGGTTATTCTCCGAAAAAGAGGTGGAAATGTTAATTTTGCTACATTACAATCAATTAATTCTGGATTGTAGGAGTGATAAAGATTCAGATACCTTTACCCTTTGAAACATTTTGCCTGGCTTTTAATACTCTTCTTAGCTCGAGCTCCCTTATGTGCCTCCTCTTATAAAAGACCATTGCCATCAGTAGGTTTTTCGAATGAGCAAAGAACGAGTTTCGTTCAGTTTCAGGGACTACACTTTCTTCAGGTTGTCACGAAAGTATCGAGATGTTTCAATTGCTCTGTACAGATGAATAGGCCCGTTTGTAATGTACTTACAACATTTTATTTCAAAACAAACTGGAAAGTAAGATTTTAAAATACATGTCAATATGGCTTAAAGGCATCCGATGGGTTTTCCACGCTTGCGTAAAGTCGAAGGGCTCTATTTGCACAAGTGAGCAATCTGGCATGTGAAATTGGGCCGGAGTGACACTTTAATAAGTCATTTGGAAAGTTGCCACTTTTAATTGTTTGACTTATGCCAAGAAGATATCTTTGGTCCTTACTCAACAGTTGCCTGTCCACTTCTGGAATTTCACAACCAGTCAATTGAAAATTTATCACCGAGAGCTTTACACAACAATGATATTGTGTCCAAATGGTGTACTAAATGATCTTGGGCCAGCTGTTTCAACATTCAAATGTTGAAAAAGATGGCGGAAAGGTAATTCAACAAAATGGAATAAACAAACAACCCACTGCAGTGGTCGTCAGAGATGAACTTCAAGCTTTCTGATAGCACCACCTTTCTATCCAGTATTGGTATTTGTACCATCACAGCCTACCAAATCTAAGTATTCTAGTGAAACCCTTTGTTCAGTAAGACATGATACTATGAAAGCTACAATGTCTTTAGAAGGCCGGAGTTTGGACGCACATGTCCTAAATAAACTGACCCACGTTCTTTTATGACAGGAAAGTGTTCCTCTTTAATAGTTCGACGAACCTGTTTAGATGCAAACCTTTCTTTAACTTGGGTATCGTCCTCTCTTCCATCAAAATAGTGTATGCCAAGCAGTTCATCTGAATCCAGTTGACTTTTCTGTAAATTTTATGGAGTTAGGTGAGACTAGGTGGGAGCGCGCACGCCGACTTCAGCGCTGTTTTCCAACGTGGCTAACGGCAGTTGGGTGCACTACTAAACTTTTCAGACCTGAAACGAACTCTTCTTGGTAAGTTCTAGGTTGTTTAAAAATAACTTAATATGCTCAGTAGTATCAATTAACATTTAAATCTTAACCTGAGACTGCAAACTGACCTCTGAACTGAACTGTTGATTATATTCTTAATGCATGAAAATCACTCAAAATTGAATTTTTGCCGATTTTTATTGAGCTTGTGCGATCGGAAGATATTCTCTAAACACAATTATTATTATTATTATTATTAAACAGTACAAACTGCAAATATTTTTCCCTATAGCGATAAAAAATATATAAACGTAAAAAAAAAAAAAAAAATTCGGAAATTTTCAATTTTCTGGAATTTTTAGGCGGTTTGCGGGATCGGAAGATAAAGTCCGATTTGAAGAATTTTTTTTTTGTTTTTCTTCTATTTACCAATCGCAACTTTTCCGCACTATAGCGACTCGGAAATATCAACTTGACTTTTTTCGCACCACCCTACTGTGCATTATCATTTTAATACCCAAAATTATTTTTTGTTACAATTTTTAAACATTTCTTATATAGTTCTTTGATTGAGAACTTTCATTTTCTCCTGTAGAAGTTTCTTTTGAATTCTGTAAATAGCCATTATTTCCTGTCTGTCTATACAACTCTGCTGCCCAAAGAACTTCAAAATCTTCACCTAAAACCAAACCTTCTTCAAAAATTAGCATTTGAAATTTTCTTTTGGCTTTAGTTTGTGGTAAGGTTAAGTGAAAATCTTTATCTTCATCTTCATTTTGGATAAATAAAGAGCCAGGCCATACTTTATGTCATGCATTAATTATAACCTTGCATGGAATATAATATAAATTAATTCGCTATTTTCTTTAGCAGTCGATAGATGGTGCAACTACTAAAACTTTCCTGCACTTGTTTATATCTCTCGTCGATTTCTATTATTTTACATTTTCTTGTATGTAAGTTTCTGTGAAATAAAAGCATTTTATTTGTGTAATATCCTGTGTCATTACCATTTTCGAAATTTGTGCAACAATTTAAAAATTTTTTGCGATATCTTATTGTGATTTTCAGAGCTGTTTCGCAATTCGAGCTGTTTTTTGACGTACCCGGGCAAGTTAGCTAGTATAAAATATATATGTATGTGTTACATTTTAACCTTTTAAATTTAATAATTCATCTTCTGCATTAATTTCTATTTAAATTTAATAATAAACTTAAAAACAATTTTTAAAAACGTATTAATTGATTAGAGAAAAATGCATTTTAAATAATTTATATTCCGTTAATAATTTCTTAATTAATAATTAGTTTCAGCAATAAACATTAAAATATATAAGTAAATATCATTTCAATAACGTTTAATTATCATTCTAATAATATAAAGATTCTTTAAAAAGTAATCGTTACGGAATATCGTACGTTAAAGTAACTTTCAATACGCTTCCATTATAACTAACTTCCGAAAATATAAATTTTAAAAGTTATTTAATATTAATTATTTTACTTCAAAACTATTTTTATCGGATGCAACTATTTAATTCAATACGATTCCCAAGATTTCATTAATTTTAAGCCGTAATCTAGCGAGATATTCGCTTTACAATATTTATTTACGTTCATCACTTTTGAATGGCCCGCGGAGCATTTCCTAACTCCCCTGCAAGTAGCCATTTTTTAGCTTCTTCTTCGGGAGAAAACTACATCGTAACGCCACTTCATCCTCCATCTTGATTTTTGTACCGGCGCGCGATGCCGCGCAAACTGTGGAATGCGTGGGGGATGAAGTACGATTGCGATGAATTTTACTATCGATGCGGTCTAGTTTCACTTCGATCGTTCGGTTTACGGCGTGCAGCGCGCGATCTTTGTGAATGAACAGTTGCATCCGCCTACGCGTCGATCTCTCATTGGCCAATTTGATTTTGGCGGCTTTTCAACCGTCCTTGGGGCCATCTGCTTTTCGTCATCTGACTTGTCTACGATGTAGGAGCGAAAGCGGACGTAGGTTTGGGGCCTCGGCCTGAGACCGGGATCTGAAATGACAACGGTTTGATCGGCGAAGAGTTTTTCTAAAAAGCAGGCCTATAATCTGCATAATTAGGAATGAAGCATTTTAAATTTTAAAACCCATACAATATAATTACGTCCAATAATGATAATTAGCAATTATTACTTCTAATGAGCTGTCTCCCTGATGCACATGGAGGATCGTGCCCCCTCGGCCACATTTCAACAAGTTGGAGAGCTAACACTCGTTTCATCTATGCCTAAGCAATCGCAATTCCTGAGAGGTTGAGCTTGGATGCTTGAACAACAACCCTGATTGACTTGGATTCTTGAAGGCCCTGCTTATTTTTTTATCAACGTATATTTTGCGGCACGAGATTCTCATCGATGACGGCATTCTTTGTGGTTAGAGACATCGTGGAATTTCCTCCCATGAGCGTCAGTAAGAAGGATAAGTTTAACTGTCTCCAGAACAATCATTCTCTAACCATCACAACTGAATATTTTATTCTTAGTGACTATCTACAATATAGTGCTGTTCTCTGCTAAATAATTGAATTTTCTGTGATTTGAACAATAGAACGCTTGGATTCTCAATTTAGGAAGGATTTTCTATACAATTTGTTAATTTAAGATTTGAAATAATGAGTAAATCTACCTTTTTGTACATTTTTACTTGGCCAAGTAATATTATCCTTTGATTCCATTAAAATCATATCTCTTATACTGAATATGTGTTTACTTCACAAAGGGGTGAGTTTGTTCTTATTTTTATTTTTCAGCTTAGTAATGTTTACTTCGATGGCAACATTTTCTTAGTTAGTGATTTTCAATTATATTTAAATTAACCTTAATTTTCTCAGTTGCCAAATTCTCCTTTTTAGTACTGCCACTATACATCACGATAATGTGTGGTGTCGGAATGGCAATTTAATTGTCAGAGTTTCTCATTGTGTTTAATAATAATTTTAAATTCTCTTTTCTGACTTTTATCCTGCGATCCCGACCCCACATGTATCAGTATGTACTAAATTTTGTCTGCACGATGAAAGCAGCAATTATGCACGGATCGTCTTCAAACTCACCAAAAACATAGATATTGGCTAATATCTCGGTGGGGGACTGCAAATGGGCAAAATTGGCTGAAGGGTGTGGAAATGGGGAAGTTTAAAAATTTTGAATACCGCCTTAACATGATTCTGATAAAACCAGTTCTTACCAAAAAAAGGAAATTAAAAACTCATCAAAAATGGCCAGAAAAAATTGTTAAACTGTGTTTATCTCTAATCTTGATTTAGTTTTTGGTTTGTGAAATTAGTACTTAACTTTGAAATCTACCTCTACCTGTAAGCCGAACCGGCAGGAATTTTTAAAAAAATTCACTGCTGTTTGTTGTTTTCTACAATGCATCACTTTATTTGCACCACTCTAAAATGATTTTATATTCTTTCAGGTTTATTTGTTGTATTTGTGCTGCTATTTTACAAAGCTATTTATCATTTTACTATGAAGGTGAGCAACATTGATGGTCCAATATGAAGATAAAATGGCAATGTACCTAAATTTATGTAACCATGTTGGCACAGACACTGCTATTCCTCTGTGGATATTTAGTGAATTTTATTCCATTAAAAATAAAATAGTTGTGTATATTTTTTACCGTAAGCTATTGGCTTAAAACAATACAGTGGACATATATAATATTTGAACTTATAATATTAATTTCTTTTAATTTTGCTGACTTATTTAATTCTATGCAGACTTCTTTTGTATGTATGCTGCTTAGAAATTAATTCTAAATATATATTTATGATGTTTAAAACCTTTCCTTATAGTTTATTTTAACTGATAATGTGACAATAAAAAACCTATTAAATTTATAATGTTTTTACTACATATGAATTTAGTTATCTTTTTATAAAATTTTTTGCCTAGTCATTGAATTATTTATTTCAGAATTTACTTAGGTTATTCTTAAAGATACCCTTTCTTATATTTATTTGTATTTAATGTCTTCAAATCTCAGAATGAACTACCATTAAATATAAATCAAAAATTTTTGGACAATTTTGTGCTAAATTTTTCCAATTACAAAAGACATCGTAAAATCATTTGCTTTTTAATATTATGCAAATTTATCCTCATTACATTTAATTTTAATATCATCTCTTGTTTTTATGATTTTTTTTCTCCTTGATATCATGTTATACTGAACTTGCTGCTGCTTTCATTTCTTCCTGAAAGAATTTCATCTGTTTTCATATATGATAAAATGTAAATTAATAATTTAGTTATAAATCTTGTCTTTTAAAAACATAACGATTTAAGTAAATGGACTAATTGATTACACACACATTAACTAATTTCTTAATACCAACACCATTATTCAATCCGCTTTTCAAAAAAGTATTTTCCTAAATATTTTTTTAATAAATCAAAAGCTCTCTAAACATTTTTCCCCCTCATAATAAATTTGATTTTAATGGACAAAAGACTTTTTAGATCTGCACTATCCTAAATTTTGACAATATTAGACATAATTTTATTATTTGGCATAAACAAATTTTTTGTATGTATGTTTAACTATTCTGTGTTTTAAAGTAAGACAAGTGTTCAGTTCAAAAAACACATTTATTTTATTAGCTTAATTTTTACGATTTGTATGTAAAAGGTTTAAATCATATTTCATTTGAAAGCTTTACTTGAATTACCTGTTAAAAATTGATAGAATGACTCTAACTTATAAATTTAACTACAGCTTATATATTAAAACAGATAGAATTGTTAAAGTGCTTAATTTTTTTTAAAATTGATATATCTTAATTTATCTTTTTCAAGTTTAAATGACAACAATAACAAATATTTAATATTTAATATTTTATTTGAATTAGCTATTTGTGTTAAGAATAAACCGATTGATCCTAGCTCATAAATTTTGTTGCAGTTAATTTCATTTTAGCTTATCTTTAAAAAAAATAAAGCAAAGAAAGAAAAAGAATCTTTAAATAATTTAAAAATAGATTTAACAATTTAAAAAAAATCTTCTGTTTAAAAATGCTATTATCTTTTTATTTAATCGTATTTTTACATTTAAAAATAACAAAATTTTTTTTAAAAGATGAATTCACTAGTTTGTCTGACAGACCGATGCTGTTTTATCAAATTAATAACATTCCAAAAACTGAATACTGATTGTGACAAATTTTTTGTTCTTCCTTGAGTCCTTTGTTATATGTTATTTCATTCCATGTGCCTATGATAAAATTAGTATAGTATCTAAATACAAATAGCATATGAATTACTGTATTCTTTTTTCTTTTGAGTTTAGATTGTCTTGTTTGTTATCAGTATTTTAAATGTGTTTTTGCTTGTACATTGTAAGAATTTTTAGTGGAGTTTTTTACTCTTCATGTAATTTTGTATATTTCTTTAAGTTCTAGATATATGTAATGTGCTGTAAAATTTTAAGACCTCCTTGATAAAGAGGTGTTGTCCGGAATCTTTAGTTTTGTATAGTATAGAACAATTGCCAAAAGTTATCTTTATAGATAAAATCTTTAGTTAAGATCTGAAATATGTGTCATTTTAGTTACCATATTGCACACTCATTTCTGAAGTGGCTCAAATAAAATATGGTTTTGGGGATATTGATGTAGGTGAAACACACTAATAGTAAAAATTAAACAAAAGTCTCTTCTTTAAAAGTGTACAATCATAGGGGGAAAAAAAGTAAACACCCACTACTAACTCTGCAACTAACTATAATAGAAGAAAGCTACTACTACCAATCAATTGGAAATTAAAGTCTACTTTTAAATGTTTATAAATTTTACTTAGGGGGCCATCTATAAATCAAAACCATACCTAACTTTGTTTTTGCCAATGGCAACACCAAATTTTGACAATATATTTTAAATCTTCAGCTCAATGTATGCCTAGAAACGAAATTTCTAGTCATTTGAATCATAACTTTTTAAATTATAAACATTCAAAATCTAGAGCTTCTAATGTTAAATTACATTTTCATATTTTTATTAATATCTCCTGAAATTATAATCCTAATGTGATAATTTTGTGTGTCATTATAATACTAAAAAACCCAAACATATATACATTGAATTTGTAATTTTAAAAATTTTATAATATGAATTATGAAATTAATATTTGAAAAAAATATGAATTACAACCTAAAATTTTTTGGATAGATAATATATTTATTATGTCCTGCTTTATGTGAATTCTCAATTTCAAATTTTTCTTTCAAGTAGTTTTCGAATAATCATTAAAAAATGTCAGAATGATGGTTTAAGGGGCTCTCTATGATGTGCAAAAAAGCATAATTTGAAGAATTATATTTTACTCTGAAATATTTGAGCTGTCAATATGTGAAACATATTAAATGAGGGAAATGGTCATATTGGGAAGAAATAATATATCAATAGAGGTGACATAGTCATTCTGTAGCATTTCATCAATCAATTACCAAACTTCAAGTTGGATACATCCTTTAAAATATGCTCATTTTAAAATAATTAATTTCTCGGAAACTAATCGCACGAATTTCATGAATTGGATTTGGGCTAATTGAAAGGTGTAGAATTAATTTATGGGGCCAAACTTGGGTATTGCTATCGAAAAAAAACAAATTTTGAGTTTGTTTTGATATGTAGATGGCCCCCTAAGCAAATTGTATATATGCCATTTAAAAATAGACTTTATTTCCAATCATTTAGTACCTGTAATTTTCTTCCACAATAATTTGTTACAGAGTTAGCAGGGGGTGTTTACTTTTTTTTCCCCACGACTACCTAATTATTTTTAAGAATGGGAGAGAAGTTTTAACCACTATTTTCATTTCGCACCACATTGTCTACAAATTTTCAAATAACCAATTGTAACTAGATTTCAATATAAAGAGAATGTGTTCAATACTGCATATTAAAAATATAAAACTTAATTTCTGATGCATTTTAAATGTAAAAAAAAAAAAAAATCATTACATTTTTCACTTTTTCTATTTTATTTTTTTCTGTTTTCAGTTGTCATTTGAAAAATAAGCAAGAAATGTTGATTTAATTTGTTTTTTATATACAGAATGTCAGACTTTTTCTAACTTTCCCATTGTCAATGCAGTTGAATAAAGGATTATGAGATTGATTTTATGTTTACCTTTTTCGTCATTATAAATTTTTATAGCATTGCACTTGAAGTGCACTATATATAAATGCTTCCTTATTGAAAAGTACGTTTAGTTTGATAATTGTATTTTCTGAAATTAATTACAGTTTTTTACTAAGCCATCGTTCTTACAAAAATGAATTTGCAGGTTTTGTAGACTTCAGTAGCATAGCTTTTTATGTATTAACAATAGAAAATTTTAGATTCTAAACAAAGTGCACAACTTCAATACGTGACAAACTTACTCTTTAAATTAAAATTTGTTTGTTTTTGTATCCTCTATCACAGCAGACATAGGACAATTAAAGATAGTTTCCTTAACATTTAATTGGACTTGGTACCCTCCACTTTGTAAAAAATCCTGAAGCTATTATTTTTCCGATATTTTGCTTCAAATGTATTTATATTCTTAATATACTTTGGTGAAATTACATAAAGATCTGATAATTATAAGCATGTGAAAAGGGCTTTCTATTGCATCAATTTTCCTATAAATGTTTGAGTTGCAGTTTTAAATTAGTTTTTCTCTGTTTTTTTCCTATATCAGTATGATCAAAATGTATAAACTTCAACGTACAGTTTTCAATTTACTTACCTTTTTTAATTCTTAAGGTACATTTTATAAAATTAGAGACTTTATTTTCAGTTAATTTATTAAAAGAAATCCTGTTAAATAAGTAGTCATTTTTACTATATTTTTAGATAGGTCACGACATTCTATTTTTTCTTAAACTAATTTGGATATCTGATCCTTAATTAAAGCTCGCTTGCAGAAAGAAAGAAAAAGTTCAAAATTGTGAAAGAAGATAGTTTTTAAAATTTTACGACATTTTTTCCTTGATTAAATCATTTGTTTTCATAAAACCAATCGGCAATATGTCAAAGTGTCATAAAACACTGAAATAAAATAAAACTCAAAGGGTACCGAGTTGCCTTAAACTATTAATTATGCAATTATGTTTGTAAATTGCAGATTAGAAATGTTTTCTAATTCACTTTATTATGCAGTGCATGGATTTCAGATTTATTCTCCTTAAAAAAATGAAAAACTATATAATTTGTTTTTTTTTTTTTTTTTTTTTTTTTTGGTTAGTATCCTAAAACTGTGATAATGGTGATAGTTATAGAAACTTTCATTTTAAATACATTTTTAATAATCAAGTGCAGACTTTTCTTTTCTTTATCCCTTCCTAAAAAAAAAAAAAATACAATATTGATACTGTTTATTTAATACACCAATGTGTTTCTAAGTATAAAACTTAGAAAGTGAAACATTTTCAGAATACCTCTTAGTGGAATTAATTTTTTTCTCCTTTCTTAAATAAGAACTTTAATGTATATATTTTAGTGTGTTAAGAGTGGGTGGGGGGCAGAGAGAAAATACCAATACAGTGAAGAAAATTGCAGAAATGATATTTTTAAATCAATAGGTTTGTAACCAAGAAAAAGAAAGAAGGGGGGGGGGGGGTTGAAGGCTTTTAATTGTTCCCTACTTTATTTCGTATCTAAGAAGATACATGTATCTTTGCTTTAAAATGCATTTTATTTATAATCTGGTTAAGCAGTAAAAAGTAATGGTATGATATGTCTGAAAAGTAGGGAAAGGAATATAGTTTTAAGATTTTATGTCAATGGTCAAAGTGTTATTGTATTCAGAAAGAAATTCAAATGCTGAGATTCATTTGATGATAAACTGTACAACTAGGTCTGTTTATTGCTCAGTATGTGTTATGCAGTAGCAGGGTAGATAGGGTTTTGAAACATGAGTTTTTATCAATTTTAACTATGTTTTTTATAATTATGTCAAACTCTTTAAGAATTCAATGATAAAAACATCATTTCTACAGATAAATATTTTCCTGATTGTGATTTTTAATTTAGTAAAAGTTTTAAATTAGAATAGGTGATGGTGATTTTTTGGTTGCCTTTGATAGTTTTAATTTTTAATGAAAAATATTTCAAAACAATGTAGATATGCAGAAATTGATTTCTAGAAATATAGATGCTGGAGACTTCAATTCAAATGTGATGATAACATTAATAAACAATAACTTTATGATGAATGGCAAACATTAAACTATATTCAGCTTTTAATTAAATATTATTTAGTTATTTTTTATAAATTTTGAATCTGGGAGGTTTATCCTAAACTCAAATTCTGCAGGTTAAGATTTCATAGATTTAAATTAAAAATCAACAGCTCGGTTTATTTATCAAATGAAGATTCAGTAGAAAATGAACAAATATTTTTTTCTCTCGCTTTATATAGGAATGGGAGGGAGGATTTTATTATCCTTATTTCAAGTATACCTGTGCTCCCATACATAAATTTCTAAAATGAATTTATTTTGTGATTATCCTTTTGGTTTCCTTATATAATAAATCGGTGGTTAAATGAAAGAAATATTTGTTATTCACATGTTTTTGTACACTTGTAGTATTGACATAATTGAAAAATTATAGGACTATTTATGACAGTATATTTTAAAACAAAGATGTAACCTTTTTTTTTTTTTTTTTTTTTAAATCTTCAAAATTATGCACATATCTCTTAAAAGCAGCTTCTGAATTCAATTTTACATTAACTTTCATGCCTCTATTACTTAGGTACTTTCAAATCTGCACATCTTTGGGCCTGAGATCTGCAAAAAATCAGAGATTTTAGATCTTCTCTTTATTTTATTTTTTTTATTTTTTTTTTTACAAAGGAGTGATACTTATGAAATATAAAGAAATTGGCCTTCTTCTGCCAAAATGAATGGAAATAGTTTTTGGAATAAATGGAAAGTAGTGTTTTTATTAAACTTTTCATATTTCCACGTATCCAAGACTTGCTTCGTAAAGAATACTTAAACGCTGTCTTTTTTGCTAATTTAAAATATTTTAATAATTAATTTCAAAATTGTGTTTTTGTTTATAAAATTAAATATTTTTTCATGTAAGTGTAGCTGTTGTATGTTTTTTAGATAACACTGTTTACATCATGAAGAGAGGATTACAACTGTTTATTCAGGATTTCAGGTAGTTTCCTGTATAATCGTACTTGTTCTCAAACGTAAATAGAAGTACCTTATGGTAAAATAAGGCTTATCATATTTTAAAAATCGAAGAACAGCTTTGAATTTTGTTAATTGTTTCTTAATATAAAGTTCTGTAACAAGTATGATTTTAACATTATATAATAACACTGCTAATGAGGAGTTTTTTTTTCTGAATTTATTTATTAATTTTTGGAAATTATAGATCTACAGTTGTATTCTTTGTTTTCTGTTGAGGCTTTTCATCAGCCAAATCTCAAATTTCTTTCTCCAGTGTTTCCTACCTAAGAGTTTAGAATGCTTTCATAATTTTCAAATTTCTTATTGAAAATTATTTTTTATATATTCTTTCTTAAAATGGTTTTTCTTTGCCGCCTATTTCGCAGAATATTTCTGTAGTATACTTAATTTTATTTTTAAGTTTTAAAATATCACAGCCTGCGAGCTACAATAAGATTGTAGAATGTAACATATAAAATTAAGTGGTATTTTAAAAACATTTTCTCAGTTAAACTGCAAAAAATCATTCTTTAAAAATAATATACAAACAGAGGAAGTTAAAAATTTTAATTTTCCAATAAGAAATTTGAAAAATATGAAGGGAATTTACTGCTGAACGAATGAGTCTTAACATGTCTTAAGTCAGTCTATCATAAACATGACCATATTTTAACTCCCAAACCTGGAGCAAGATGATAAAGGGATTTTTTTTTCTGTTTAATTTTATACATAAAGTATATATGTTCTGTTTAATGCTATACTTACAAGTTTAAAAGTTTATATGGTATATGCAAAAATAAAAAATTGCATGCATAATATTTAAGTATATAATTCAAAAGATCGCTCAGAATAAATTTGCCATACCTTTACTTTTAATATAAAACCAGAATATTTGCAATGTTTCAATTAAATTTAAAAAATAGTTTTTAATTAAATCTTTTTTTTTTTCAAATGCATAAAAAAAATTAACTTCTTTTTTGGTTTTAATATCTAGAGTGTTTAAAAAGGAATATATGGTTATGTATTTAATGGTCCTGCTTCATTGTTTCAAAGTAACAGTACATTCAGATTCTGGCTGTATCATTAAAAAAAAAAAAAAAAAAATGCTTTACAGTTTTAAATGGTAATGTGGTTCGTTAATACCATTGTGTTTGAATGGGCAGTAGTTAATAATAATGATGATTTTTGCTTAATGTTCAGAATTATATTTTATTAAAGCATGATGGTCTATCAGTATCAATGAAGACTATCAATAAAGTACGAAGACTGTCCAAATTAAAGGAAACTCGTCACTCACTTGAAAACACCCGCTTTGTAATGTTAAACCTATGGGCAGGGTATTTTTGAATTTATCGTTTAATTTTTATATTTTTGAATGATTTTGCATAGGATAGCTGGGCTTGATCTCTAATAGGGCCGTTTTGTACTTTTTCGATTTTGGTTGCAGATTTTTTATACGAAGGTACTTTCACTTTCGAAACTGGTTCCGAAAGTGAAAGTACCTTTATTGAAAAAAATCTGCAAATGAAACCGAAAAAGTAAAAAATAACCATCTCTATAATAGAAGCCTAAGTCATGTGACTGTCATCAACAGTTCCGGGTTGACCACTTTGCTTTTTATATGCCAGGCGACCATTTTGGTACTTGATGCAGGTGATTAATCGCCAAATATTGTTCTATCGCCATCATTTCTTCTATGTTATAATACTTCAAGTCATGTGACTGTCTTAACAATTATGCTTTTCATATGCATGGTCATTTTCAATCAAAATTATCTTTTCGAATAAAACTAACATAAGAGTTGCCATGATCACAAATAATTCTTGGTATTTATGTGTTAGCCGGGTAAAAGTCTCGCCAATAGCATTTTTTATTTCTCGCATGGTAAATTAAAAACAGTGGTTTGATGTTTAAATTAAATGTCATGGTTTATGGTATCGGTTATTATTTTCTTTCTTTTTTTTAAAGAAATAAGTAAGTCAGGAATTTTTAAATGTTTGTTTTAAATTAAAGTTGTGTATTTTAAATAAAGTGAGTGAAAGGATTATATTTTAAATGAAATTAATAAAATACGAGGAAAAGCGAAAGGAACAATGTTTGCCGATTTATCCCCAGCGTCCGGCTAATATAAATATACTGAGTTCTTGGTTTTTCTATCAGAATCTTCCGATTTGGCGAAGGATTAACAAGTAAATTAAATTATGAATAAAAGTAACAGGATATAATGCTTAGCATTGCATTTAAGGGAGACCAAACAGGTCGCCAAGGGCGTCTAGTATTAAGATTGATCTCAGCTATCCTATGCAAAAAAAAAAAAAAAAAAAATGTTTTAAAATATTCAAATTTAAATGTGAAATTTGAAAACAACCTGACCATAGGTTTAACAGTACAGAGCTGGTGTTTTCAAGAGTAAACTATTAATCCTATTAAAGTATGAGGGCTCTTTAAAAAGCTGAAGACTTTCTTTCTTTCTTTAATGTATAAAGTTTATTATAGCCCTTTTAAACCTACATTGTAACTTATTTTTAAAGTAGTTCACTATTTTAAAATTGATTCATTATCCTCACAATTGCCACACTTTTGTATTGTTGCACTTTTGATATGAAGAATGTATTTATGAATATAACTATAAAAATTTCAAATTTCATAATTTGAATTTTTATATTTCTTTTTGACTCTGATTGTATGTATAGAGATTTGTATGAAAGCCAATTGTATTCTTTAGAAGAATGCCAATTATTGAAAAATTGTTAGTTTTTTATTTTTATACTTTGTTATGAAATTTAATCTTATGCATTTTAAGTGTTATAACCTGGTGATACTTATGTACCAGATATGTTGTTATTTTATGCTCTTCATTGCAATAGATTGTTATATGTTTCTGTATTAAATTCTTTTAGATGTTTGTAAATTTCATTTGACTGTTTTGGTATTTAAGTTGTTCATGTTTTGAAATGTTGATTCCTAAAGTACTTTTATGCTTGCTTATACTCCTTTTTTTTTCAAATTTAGTAAGTTTTATCATTTTACTTGTTAAATTTTGAACAGCTCATAAATAACCTACGTTCTCATTGTATTAGTTATAATAATCATAATTTTGTTTACATTTCTTAATAGCCCATAAGAGGTGTATTATAATTGTTATTTAGTTTTTATAAATGAAATATATATTAATAAACACACATACTACAATATACATTGTATGTATGTCTGGAAAATATTTATATATACCTTGAAATATATATTGTTTATTTAAAAAAAAAAAAATCAAGCATAGCAATATGTTGTATGTTTATCCCATGTTTTTATGTTCTTTCATTTTTCATTGTTATATATTTTTCAATATTACTTATCATTGAATGTATGTAGAAATTATCTTCTACCCCCCCCCCCCCCCCCCCCCTCCTCCTTCTCAATTCATAAATGTAATAAATTTGTTATGTTAACTTTTCTCAAATTTTTATCTAAGCATAAAATCTATTAGATTTAAAATGAATTTTTTTTTTTTTAAACTTAATTGAAAAAGTTAAATGTTTCTCTATATGCTGTTAGCTATATGTTTTAAACTAAAATTTGTTAATCATAGTTTTTTTTTGGTGACATTAGGAAGTGGATGAAAGAATATGCTATTATTTAAGAAATACTGTGATTTTGAAGACTGGAAAACGTGTGTGTATATTATGAAAAAAAAACTCCTTTTGCATCAAGTCTCTCTTATCAATTCTTTCTTACTGTTACCTGTAATGGAAATGTTGAGTTAACCTTACAAGATTTTCATTTTTCCCCTACTTCTTTTACTGATATGGTACAAAAGGGTAAAATGTATTTTACTCTAACTTTATACTAAGAATACTGTATTACCAAATTGCAGTATATTTGGTATTTTGCAAATAATAGATTTTGTTAATACTTCTGTTTTGTTTAGCCCCTTTTTTGCTTTTAATTATATAATACTTAGATTTAGAGCTTTGTTTTATAAAAATATAGGTTCGTTATTTCATTGGCTTAATTGTTTAGTTCTTAATATGAGTTTAATTCTAGATGAACTACTTGCTTGTGATCGAAGAATGCCTGAAGTTTGTATATTTTGTCATGAAAAGTTATTTGTATTTTAAAATAAAATAACTGCATCAAACATTTGTTTCTTCTTTTCTTTTCTCCCATTGAAAAGCAATCTGAGTTTTTACATCTTTGATATAATGACCATACTTTATCAACTGATATTGGATTTTTTAAGTTAAAAGAATATGAAAAATAAAGCTCCCTAAGAATTTTTATTTATTAAGCATTAAGTATTTCATGATAACTAACTCTATAAAGGAAATTTTCATTAACATCATTTTATATTCTCACTTTGCCTCATATATGTTATTATCAATTTAGAAGTACTTTATATCGAATAAAATTAAGTATGAATTATCAGGGTTGGGGAAATATATCATTTTACTTGTCACTGGCGAGTGGATTTTCTGACAGAGAGAGTTAATTTTTTGGTAGTCTTTGAAGAACTGCAGGCTATAGAAATATGCAAAAAACTGTAATTTTTTTTTTTTTTTAACTAGCTACATTTTTGCATCTTTTCAAATTACTGTCATGTAAACATGGTACTAAGTTCTCTTCTATACTCACTTTTTCTCTGTCATATATATTTCTTAGTTTTATAGGGGAAAAAAAAATGGAAGTGCATTGTCGTAACAGTAGTTAACTATTTTTGCAACTGCGTACATTTTGTTGTAACAATTTTCAACTGTATGTTGCATCTTGTTGGCTGGTAAAACAAATCCTTGGCTGGTAAGATTTTCAGAAAATTCCACACCCCTGTGACTTATTGTTTCTGAAAATGGAATAAGAAGTGTGGGAAAAAGTATCTTGTTTATCTCCATTTCCAGTTTTATGGTGGTATCTTATTTTAGTTCCAACCCAATTGAAAATTATTTATCAAAATGCTTCTTAAGAATTCTTCAATTTTTTGCTGCTATATGCCTTTTTTGGGTTTGGAGGGAGGTGTTATTTTATCTATTAAAATAAATGTATGCGTATAGTAATATACAGTGAACACAAAATTTTATGTAAATGTGTCAAAAAGGTATATTTTAACTTTTTTTAAAACTAGGATTTTGGAAATATGAAAATTTTGCTTTTAAGAAGGCAATAACACTTGTGAAATCTTATGGAAAGCAGTTGATGTTGAAGCTCTTTTTTTTTCTTGGAAACTACTTAAGAGATTTCAATTATTGTTTTTTCCCCTAGTTTTCACAGAAGCTATGTTATAAATTAATCATTCAACAAGAAATAGAAATAAAAAAAATATAATAGTTCTGTGATTTCACAAATAACAAATTATGTTTTTAAGTAACATCTCTATATAATAAAACACAGTGTAACAAATCTGGGGCGAACCCATCGATCTTGCCAATCTCCGATAAGATGGAGCCATGTTAGCCTTAATTTCGATTTGAGATCTGTACGAGAAAACTTATCTGCCTAAATACAAATCTTTTCTACCTGCAATCCTTCTGTTCAATAAAATTTTCTGTAAAAGATTTCAAACTAACAAAATTTCAATGATTTGCACAGTTAAAAAACAATTTCAGAAATCGAGTTAAAAACGTAAAGCGTAAACAAGCGGTAGCAAGTCATTCACGTGATTCATTAAAAAAAAAAAAATTAAGCCATGGAGGTATCTTCTTGCGATGCAAATCAACTGCGGTAAACCCATCAACATGGTCCCCCTCTCCGACGACAAGGTCAGACACTTCGATAAATATCGTTTCTGCTGAAATGTGACAGAAAGATCATACAAAGAAAAAACATGCTGGGGAAACCACACCCCTCACAACTTGAATGGACAAGGTCCAAAGGGTTGCAAAAGATTCTTTGGCAGTCGTTTTCAAAGTTCAAATGGTGTTCATTAATGATGCTAGCGTCGTTTGTGAAAGAAGGGATAAACGATTATTTTTGTTTGATACATTAAAACATTAAGTACAATTTACCAACATTAAATGCATAAAAAAACTGGAAAAAATTTATAAACAAAAAAGGATATCCATTGCTATTTTCATTCACAGGTAAGATTTATGAATGCTTTTCACTGTTTCTCAAAAATCTTAATTTTTCAGATATGTATGTAGTTTCTAAGAATTGTAATACAAAGAAGAAAAAATTGTTAATGCCAGTTTTTAATTGTAGTCACTTTAATATATATGTCTGTCTAAATATTAGTTCAATCAATCGTATAATTGTTTGTTATTTATTTACTAAAAAATTTAGTTGTCTTATACTTAAGTATAATTAGTAGACAGTCAGATGAGTCTAAGTAAAAATAATTTAATGTGAAAGCATGAAGTTTAAATAAATAACCATTAATATTATTTTAAATATTTATTTTAGCATAAAATATTGCTTATATTTTGCATTTAGACTATTATTTTTATTTATATTTTCATTTAGACTATTATTTATATTTAAATAAAAAAGAAAATCTGATTGTGAAGGGATCTATCTGCATACTAAAATTATAAACTATAAAGCTAACATATGAGTTTTCCATTCTCTAAAAAATTTAATGTAACATCTTTTTCGAGCAAAAAACGTTTTGTACAGTTATTAAAAACAGGCATTAACTATGTTTGATTCTTCTTTGTATTACAAAAATTTAAAAACTACATAGATATATAAAAAAAAATTAAGGTTACGAAACGCTAAAAGGCATTTATAAAACTTATCCTTGAATAAAAATAGCTATGTATATATTGGGGGGGGGGGGGGATGATAAAAATACAATTTCAAAATGTTATTTTAAAAAAATGTTATTAATTATTAGTATTATTTCTATAGTTGCAGCAGACTTTTTTAACTACGCAGTTTTATTTCATATTTGTTAAATTTTTGTTTTATTAAGAAATCTTAATTTTGTTATGGTATATTAGGTGGAAAACCTGGTTTACCCTGAAGTATTGTAAATGCTAATGCAGGGGACGATCAAGGCAAAATTTGGGGCCTATTTAGGGCCCCTTCACAAAAATCTATTTAATAAAACAGGCCCCTTCACAAAAATGAATTTAACAAAATGGGCCCCTTCACAAAATTCCCTTTAATAAAACAAGCCCCTTCACAAAATTTCTTCTAATAAAATAGGCCTCTTCACAAAATTCTTTTCCATAAAAACTTACTATCATTTATTATTTTTATTTTGTTAGGTTTTAAAATGTGCGATTTCTAAGTAACATCAGCTCACCAGAAACGAAAACTTTAGCAAAAGGGTTAAAAAAAAAAGTTTTTGTTAATAAATGCTTAGTTTGAATTTAAGCCACTGGATTCCAACTTTTGTTACAAAATGTTATTTTTCACAAAAATATAATAAAATTCACAAAAGTAACTAACTTTTCACAAAATGGGCCCCAAGAAGAAAAAAAACCTGCATCGACCCCTGTAATGCTGTGTTTATTAGAACATAAACTAGCCGAACTTTGCTCATCTAAACACTTCCATATTGTCAATTATTTTTATCAGTTTTTTTCAAATTTTAAGGGAAAAACACAATTTTTACCTACCATCGTAGGACAGGCATCTACACTAGTTACTAAGATAAAGAATTAGGTAACCAGAAAAAAGAATGTAGCAAATTGGTAGTTCCTGAGAAAGATGTGTCGGTATCGGATGTTACGGGATTTCCCAACTGCAGTTGCCCCTTAATTTACATTAACTTTATCCTATAATCATTCTTATGCTATTGTCTTGTGAAAGACATTAGAAATTATGTTAAAAAATATAAAATAGTCAAAATTGTATTTGAGTACTGAACAATAAAATAATATGGGCGACAGATTGTATTGCTGTTAGCAATTCGTTAAATAGTTAATCATCAAATAAATGGATATTATTTGCTTTATTTCCTTTCCACTTCATTAAAGAGCTGGCATGGGTATAGAAGCTTCTGCCCGATTAAGAGCATATTTGAATCTAGTGTTCATTCTAGAAAGAGCAAGTTGGAAATTGCATGTCAAATGTGGTTAATGAGGTGCGTTCATACTATAACTAGTTTTATAAATATTTTTTGCACCGCATAGTGTACTGAATGTATATTTTAGTGCACTTCATAAGTGCATATCAATTTCATTATGTTCGAAAGGCTGTAACATCATTAAAATGCACTTGAAATAATTTGTTCCCGTAGGCCATAATGTAATAGAAAACTTTTGACTGTCCCTGTAATTAAACTATGCAACCGATTTTTATAAAATTTGAAATGACTCGACAGAATTTTGCAACAATTATATATTTAAAATTTCATATTATTTGGTTGGATAGTTTTTGCTCTGATGCAGACGGACCGAACGACGACTATAGGTGCTACGTACTTATATAATTACGAACACACCTAAAAAGGGTAGGGTGTTAGCTAGGCACTGAAAGGCATTACTGAAGTAGAAAAAGGGGATTAATAGTTGTGTAGAAAAGTGTCAGGTTCTGAGAAATATCTGCTATTAGAACTGGGGTTCTATATTATTTTTGTCTTAATATATTATATATTGTATGGGCTGTGTACTGGAATTTAAAAATAACAGACTTTCCTTATTTAAAACTGGATCTAAGCCGGTAAAAATGTATAGATGGTATGAGGGAGAAAAAAGATAGTTGGAGAGGGGTGTGCCCAACCTTTTGAGATGTCTGTGGAAGATGCGAAGACAAAAGCATTCCACGAGCGAAGAAAAGAGCTTGAAATGGGAGCCAGGTAGAAAACTCCGAAGGGGTTACATTGAGAAGGAGCAAGGGGTTGCTGGAAGGCAGTCTCTTGTGCTGAGATGGTCAGTTTGAGCGTAGCACGCAAAGTGGACGGGTGTTCCTTGGATAGCTCTGAGAAAGTGCGTAGGGTTGAGAGAGGCTTGGAGAGCTTAGGCTTAGAGCCCATGTGTTGGGAGATCGAGATTGATCTCCGGAAAGCTAATTTAACGTGTGTAGAGTGAGAGTGATTTAACGTAGTTTAACAGTACACAGCCAGCATTTACTGTATTCAATTTAATGTTGAACCGGATCATCTATATCCGAGTTTGTAAGTGTAAATAGTCTTTTGTTGTTGTGTAAATAAATTGTTAATTTAGTTAATTGAAAGCGTTGGTTTTCATTTAAACAATCTTCTCAGTGCGTGACCGATATCACGTAATCATATCGGTGGTGGCAGCATATAAATAATAAGGATTTTCTTCGAAGTTGTGCGGACTAAGAGGAAACTCCGGCAAAAAGAGCAAGAGAAAATCTATTATTTTGTTTATCAACTATTAAAAAGAGAAGAAAACGAAAAAATGTAATTTTTAGGTATGATAAATAAAGTAGCATGTTTTAAAGATTTATAACTTTAAAAAAAAATTACAATATGATTTAATAATCCACTGTGTTTTTCTTAAGGGTCCTGTCCCTGTCGGCGAAGACACTCACGAGCTAATGCTAATCCTATGGGGAGGGATTTTTCTAATATCTCGTTTGCATTTCGACATTTTTAAATAATTTTTTTTGCATTGGATAGCCAAGGTCCGTCTCTACAGCGCACCTTGGTTACTTTTTCGATTTTGGTCGCAGATATTTTTAATAAAGTTACTTTCATTTTCAAAACCGGTTCTGAAAATGAAAGTGTCATTCTAAAAAATATCTGCAACCAAAATCGAAAAAGTAACCAAGGTGCGCTGTAGAGACGGACCTCGGCTATCCAATGCAAAAAAAAATTATTTAAAAATGTCGAAATGCAAATGAGAGATTAGAAAAATCCCTCCCCATAGGATTAGCATTAGCTTGTGAGTGTCTTCGCCGGCAGGGACAGGACCCTTAAGGCTGTTCTCAAATCCAAAGGGACAACTTTATGACATAAGTTTTCACACTTTTGTTCGGAAACGCATGAAATTGGCAGGTTTTGTTATTCAGAAACTGTGCAGTCGAAAGACGTTTTCCATTTTTTGGTTAACGTAAAAAAAAACCATTAAAGGGGGCGTTTTGAACAAAAAAAGTAGCCCGGAAAGGAGAGAAACTGGTTGTCATGTGACCCCCAAACCGCTTATAACTTGATAAGTAATTTAAAAAAAAAAAAAAAAGGAAAAAGTCTTTCGATTCCAAATCGTTTCGACAGTCAACCCTGCCAATTTTGTGCATTTACATTTAAAAACGAGTTAGTAAGTGTGTCAAAGTTTTGCGCTTGTTGAGCAGTGAACTTTAGTAAACCTTTAAAGAATGAAGAAATTCTGTAATTTTTTGCAAACTCTCGCACATTTAGATTTAGAAATACTGTGGTATGGAGAAAATTCTTGTAAGAAATCCTTGAAAAAGTGTGAATTTCATTGACAGTGCACTGCATCCTAGCAAATTGATCTGGGGGGAACACTGAAATCTCTTTTTGATTACATTGAGCACTTCAGATCCATCAAAACTGTATAATTTCCTCGGAAGCTTTGTGCTTTTCTTTCTTTAATTTAAGTATTGCGCGGCAGCGCAATACTTATTTATTTCCAGTGTCAGTTCTCAATGTTAATTTAACATGGAAAAGCCTATGGAGATCATAACTTTTTCATTTTTTCTTCCCACCTTTTTTGTCCCTGATGCCACTCATTTTTTATTCTTTACTAATTCTAATGATATTATAAATTTAAAGTGTAAAAACGTTTGCCTGACGTCAGAGTCAAAACGAATATTAAAATGCCTTTGCATATGGGTGAATTTATAACCCAGAGAGAAAAATGGGCCAATTTTTTTTTTTTTTTTTACATTATTCAAATATTTTTCTTAATTCCAATTTTCGCTTTTTTCATAGAAAATGTACATTTCATACATTTGTAATTTCTACATTTCATAGAAAATGTAACATTTTTACTTCATTGTTGCAAAAATTTCAAAAGCCGTAATAATAATTTATTTATTTTTAGTTGAAAGATTTTCACGTGAAATATTAAATTGAGCTAGTTTTTTTTTTTTTCAAAAATTAAAAAGGTGAATATGGCGTCATAGTGGAAATAAAAAGGATATTTTCAGAATAAGTTTTTGCTTTGGTCAAGTTTATATTTTAGTAAAAAGTTTCTAATAGATAGCTATTTTTACGCAGGTAGCGAACTTAGTGGGGAATTGCATAACTTAAATTTTAAAATGTATTTTTTTCCGAGATGCGAACTATTTATACCCCAAGTTAAACTTAGATAATAATTTTCTGATGTGTTTACATCACACCTTGGGAGAGAATAAGGTTTAAAAATTTAAGTAAAACTTTTATTTTTTACTGTATCACAGCTATAATATTGTTAAATATTAGCAGTAAGGATTCAACACAATTTACATTCATAGCGTTCCTGAGTGGGAAATAAAGTATCTAAATTTGAGGGAAGTTAATTTTTTATGTTTTGATTATAGATTTTTTACGTTCAGATTAGAAATTTTTGTCTAAACTACCGCAACCTGCATTACTACAGTGGTGAAACATTTCGAATTACACATTGATAAACTGCATCCCACATTGTGATGCAATACCGCATACATCAAAGCCTGATGATGATACTCTCTATTAATTTTGAAATGCGTTCGTCTGAGTGCAGTAGTTATTAAAAAAAACTTGACATATTAAACAAAAACATAATTTGAAGAACAAATTAAAGAAAAAAAAAAATTATTTCCTACATTGTTTAAGCCCGAGAAGGGACAGATATTCAGTTATTTCATTCAATTAGTTCTACATTTAATGTTAAATTTTTGTAACAAATTAGTTAAGCCAATTAAAGATTAAAAAATAAAAATAAAATTCATACAATATGATACTTAAAACACCCTAAAAAATTAGATTCCGTTCAAATGAAATCGAAATAAATCTTAGACCTTTTTTTTTTTAAAGTTTATTTCGCATGCATCTTATCATTTTATGCACAATTGTCATAAACATAATAGAAAATCTGCAATACAGATATTTTCAGTTAAAAATGGAAGAAGTCTAAGATTTATTTTGATTTCATTTGAACGGAATCTAATTTTTTAGGGTGTTTTTAGTATCATATTGTATGAATTTTATTTCTATTTTTTAATCTTCAATTGGCTTAACTAATTTGTTACAAAAATTTAACATTAAATGTCGAACTAATTGAATGAAATAACTGAATATCTGTCCCTTCTCGGGCTTAAACAATGTAGGAAATAAATTTTGTTTTTTAAATTTGTTCTTCAAATTATGTTTTTGTTTAATGTACTTAATCCAGTGAAATGGATTTTCACCAACCCAATAAATAGTGCCAAACGAGAAAATTTTGACTTTGATTCTTGTTCAAAGTAATCGCCAACATACTCGTGCAACAATTATTCATTTTTATGTTAAATTTTAAAATGTACCAGTTAATTTATGACCCCCCTGTATTTTTAAATTTTATCAGAACTGACATATAATGTGAGAAGAGTGTAGATAAATGTGATTGCTGCTTAGGGTTCTGAACAAAAACCAGGGCCGTGCGAAGAAAAAACTGCGCCCGGGGCAAAGTTTCAATTTGGCGCCTCCCGCCTCCTCGCTTTTTCATTGTGACAGGGGCCACAAAATTGATTAAAGTAGAAACAGAAATAAAGTTTATTGAAAAAATGTTTTGCGTTTATTTTGGAACTTTAAAACGCGTAATTTTATAATAATTCAGAAATTCCAAGCAACTAAATAACATAAGATAAAATTTCAGTTAATTGTTAGAGAGATTGCGATGTTTTGGACAGATTTTTCTCAATCATCCTCTCTTTAAAAATCGCTAACAACCAGGTTAAAAACAAGTGGTCCCAACGAGAAAAAAAATCCTCCAAAAAAGATCGATAGCAAAAAAAAAAAAAAAAAAAAAAAAAAAAGAAGGTTGGTAGTATAAATTTGGCGCCCCCTCAATTTCCGCTCCCGGGGCGATCACCCCTTTCGTACGAGGCTGACAAAAACAACAGTAGTCCCAAAAAATCACAAAAATGAATGTAAATAGTGAACTATTTTTGTTTGCAGTAGTGCACAATATGCTCTGAAACAGTTTAATAATATAAAAAAATCCTCATTATAAGCTGAAAACTTTTGGTTACACCCTAGAAACAATTGTTTAAAGACATTTTTTTCCTCTTTGTGTAATTTTTTAAATATTGTACAAATTTTGTTTTTCGGAAACTTTTATTTATTTATTTTTTTTAAATAAGTAATCAACAAAGTAAAGATTATTTAGTTTATTTCTTTTCATTTATAGTATTTTATAGACATATTTCTCTAATGCACTGGCATTGGTACAGAAGCCACTGCTAGATTAAGAGCGTACTGAAATCTATTATGGATTACATTGAGTACTTCAGCTCCTACAACACTTTTATAGTTTTCCTGTAGATCCTTCGTATGTTTATTTAGTGGACCTAATCCTGTGATATCTGTGGTCATTGATCCAGTGGTAGTAAAGGAAAAGGATTTGACTTGTGCATTTCTCTGGTTGACTGACTTAACAATTCCAACCTTGATGTAGACTGATTGAAGATTTCCTTTAACATTGATGGTAACTTTAGGTAGAACGCCGTATTTAACTTTTCCTTTGTGACTTGTTTCCAAGCTTTCGAATACTAAGGTGCAGTTGATGGTTGTACTGCTAGAAATGTTTTTGGGTCCATCGCATTCAGAATATCGTTTAACTTTTGATAATCCACTCAAAGATCCTTCAGAATATTCCGCTTTTCCATGGACTGTAACACCCCATTTTTTGTCTTTGTAGTCAAAGGTAAAGTCAGAAAGATGAGTTGGTTCTAGTTTCTCCTTTCGAAGTACATTTTGTAGAGCTAAGTTGACGCTATCCATATATAGATTGGCTGATTGAGATGCAAGGGCATGGCCTACGAAGAAAAGAAGGCAAAAAATTAGAAAAGGAACTTTTTTACCACCAGACTAAATATATCTTTTAAAGCAGAAATTAAATGTTTATTAACGTTAGTCACTCTGTCAATGAGGCTTTAAAAAATAATTAAAAAAAGAAAGGCAATATCTTTAAATGCATTTATTTTATTTTTTATAAATTATAACAAAATTATATGTAAGTTTTGTATTATAAAATGAAAATAAAGTCAAAGAAAAAATAATTGCGTAAGGCTGTTAGTTGACTTTCAAATTCCCCTCGCTAATGTTACCTATAGGCGTAGCATGCATTCGTATGTTTAAAATATCTCCCCAGGAAATTAATATTGACTTTTTTCTTCAAACTCTTCTGAAAAATATGTTAACTTTCTTTGCGATTTAAAATCTATAATCATTTTCCTCCTGCAAACCGCTAGCCTCGATCAGATTTCAAGGGGATCATGTGATTGGACACTCGTGTGCGACCGTCGCATCAGGGTTCAATTCTAGTCAGCTTGTGGCTTTGGAGAAAAAAAAATACTTTTTTAATTGGGCCGCGTGATTGGTTTTTAATTAATATTCTAGCTAATTATTAGAAATTTAAATTTCTGAGTCTCAGGTGCATTAGGAGAGGCCTTGGACTATCTTCACGAAAATTTTCAGCCTTGTACGCGCCATAGATTTTGCTAGCCATCGCAGACACACAGAGCGAAACTTTCTTTTATTAGTATAGATTTCATTATGATTGACATAATGTAACAGAATTTTTTTGAGTGTCCCTGCAAGCAAACTATAAATGCTACTCACTTTTTCAATAGTGAAAATGCCATATTCAACTATGCCAGTAATACATATCAATTGGAATTTCATGGCAATTCGAGTTTATTTACGAGAGTTAGAGCAAAGGTTGACGGGAAACAGACAATCCGAAGCCATAAACACTTTTCAATTATGTTGGAAAGTGTTAAAAAGGGTCAATGAGGTGCACCACAACATTTTTTTCTATTGATTATTGGGTGATTAGCAGTTATCGTTCATTTACCGAGACGCATAAAAGAATTTTACAGAATGTCTGTGTTTGATAATTGCTGGGAGTGCGTTTTCTCTATTTTTAACCCCTTTCCAATATAATTGAAAAATGTTTGACTTCGGTTTGTCTGATCGTCTGTCCGATACTATAGCACGGCCGCTATTGAAAATTAAGTCTGTAGCATGTGTACAGGGACAGTCGAAAGAATTCCGTTACTTTACGGCCAAAGAAAAGAAAACCATTTCAAGTGCAATTTCATAACGTTACACCATTTCAAACATAATGAAATTGATTTGCTTTTATCAAGTGCACTAACACATGTTTTCTATAGATTGTGCAGTGCAAAGCATTTATTATTCATTTACAGGATCATACAAAATAATTCTGTTACATAATGGTCTACGGGGGAAAATCGTTTGCAATCATGGGTGCAAGTTTTCCGGCCCCAGGCCGGAATTCCGGCTTTTGAAAATTCCCGAGGACGGAAAAATCTCCGAAAATGGACAAAAAAAAAAAAAAATCCTTATTTAGATTTCTTAGGATTTGCGCAAAATGTTTAAGATTCGAGCTTAAAATAACTCCACTTTTTGACCATCCCGTTTAAAATTTTTATTACAATCTGAAAAACCTAGCTTATATACATATTTTTTTTAGACAATCTACTTTTCCGCGGAAACAACGCGGTAAGTCTAAGGATCGCGGAAGAAACGCTTTCTTTTAAAGGATCGCGAAAGTGACACTATCTCCGTCAAAGAATCGCGAAAATGACACTATCTCCGTCAAAGAATCGCGAAAATGACACGATCTCCGTCAAAAAATAGCGAAAAAGACGCTATCTCCATCAAAGGATCGCTAAAAAGACGCGGTTTTCGTCCAAAAATCGCAAAAAGGCGTGGTTTTCGTCAAAAGATCACAAAAAAGACGCGATTTTCGTTACAGGATCGCAAAAAAAAAACCCCACTATTTTCGTCAAATGATCTCGGAAAAAAACGCTATCTCTGTCAAAAGATCGCGAAAATGACGCGATCTCCGTCAAAGAATCGCGAAAATGACACGGTCTCCGTCAAAGAATAGCAAAAAAGACGCTATCTCTGTTAAAGGATCGCTAAAAAGACTCAATTTTCGTCAAAGGATCGCAAAAAATCCACTATTTTCGTGAAATGATTTTAGAAAAAATGCTATTTTCGTCAAAGGATCGCGAAAAAGACGCAAATTTTTTTCAAAGCATCGCGGGAAAGATTCCATTTCCTTCAAAGGATCGCAAAAATGATGCGGTCTCCGTCAAAAAATCGCGAAATAGACGCGATCTCTGTCAAACGATCGCGAAAAAGACGCGATTTTCGCCGAAAGATCGCGAAAAAGACGCGATTTTCGCCAAAAGATCGCAAAAAAGACGCGATTTTCGTCGGAAGAATCGCGAAAAAGACGCGACTAAACACGATTTTCGTCAAATGATTGCGGAAAAAACGCGAATTTCGTCAAAAGATGGCGGAAAAATGCGAATTATGTCAGAAGATCGTGTGAAATACGTGGATTTCGTCGAAAGATCGTGGGAAAATATGCGGATTTCGCCGAAAGATCGTAAAAATACGCTAATTTCGTAGAAAAATCGCAAATTTCGGACAAAGATCGTTGAAAAAACGCAATTTCGGCCAAAGATCGTTGAAAAAACGCAAATTTTGGCTAAAGGTCGAGGAAAAAACGCAAATTTCGGCTAAAGGTCGTTGAAAAAAAGCAAATTTCGGCTAAAGGTCGTTGAAAAAACGCAAATTTCGGCTAAAGGTCGTTGAAAAAACGCAAATTTCGGCTAAAGGTCGTTGAAAAAACACAAATTTCGGCTAAAGATCGTTGAAAAAACGCAAATTTCGGCTAAAGATCGAGGAAAAAACACAAATTTCGGATAAAGGTCGAAGAAAAAACACAAATTTCGTCAAAGGATTGGGGAAAAAACGCGAATTTCGTCAAAGGACCGTGAAAAAAACTCTAATTTCATTAAAAGGATCGCATAGAAATGTGAATTTCGCCAATTGGTCGGGGAAAAACACAAATGAATGTTTCTTATTTTTATAAAGAGAAGATATCCAATTGACTTTCTTCTTTTATAACTCTGATGAATTTTGTTAAATTGATGGTAATTTAACATGCAAAAAAAAAATTGTTAATGCTAGAAGAAATAAAATGAAAATATGATAGAACTTGAATAATTTCGTTTGCTGTAATTTATACTTCTACCATCAATGTAATTTGTATTTTAGTGTTCTTTGAGTTTTTTTAAACTTTCTTTTAAGGTACTTTTATTTATTTTGATATTTATTCCTGAAATGATTGAGCACTTTTTCTTAAACTGTTTCTTCCACATGCAGTAAACTGCAAAATTTTTTCTTCATACCCATTTTTCTGCAATTTATATGTTAAACTGCATATTGTTAATTACTAGTTGTTAAGGTAGTGAACTTAGTTTTACTGTAATCTAAAAGTGGATATGAATGGGATATTTTTCAAACTGTATTTTCAAACTGCAATCAATATTAATCAAACATTTAAAAAAAAAAAGACAACTACCTTAGAAATTAACAAGATTGATCTGCAGATATTTGAGGTAATATTTTCTTTTTCATGCCATTTATGGGTAGATATGTTTAAAATTACAAAAACATTGTGTATAAGTGTGTCCATGCACATTCTTGAGTATTTCCCAATTTTATGTGTCATAGCATGTCAACTTCATTGTTTTAGCTGTAGCCTCTGTGAATTAAACTTTTCAAATACTGTTTACATGAATATGAATGTTTTGCATGCATATGCACTTATTTTTTTAAATTCGTTTCAACATAATTGAATTTTATTGCGTATAATGTTTAACGTGTTGGGTTTTGTCTAAGGGGTGCTTCGGCGCGTGCGTATGTGCTCATTCAGTGGGGAGGGTGGGGGGATTCAAAATATTTTCAGGCTTGGCCAAATTTCAAACTTGCATCCATGTTTGCAATATATTTTAATGTTGTTACCACTATTTCAAACATAATCAAATTTATATGCATTACTGAGGTGCGCTATAAATTTCTTACTGTAAAGTATGGTGTTCTGTTGATCATATACAGGGTTACACAAAGAATTTTATAAGTATTACTGGCTATGGAATGAATGACTTAGGGGTTAATTTTTAATTGTTATGCATTCCCTGCTGAATTATATTTGTATACTAATAGAAGTTTGTGAAATATAAATAAATTCATATACAGTAATACACATATGAATATATTACATTTCCATTTATGGTTCGCAATTGCTGGAAGTGCTGTTTAAGTTGTGTTATACGTTTTTCATGCGAATTAAATTTTTGCTTAATATGTGGCGTGTACAAAAGTCTTTAGATAATATACAAGGCTGTGCAAAAAAGAAATGAGTGCATATCTATCTATTGGCAAAGATTGTTAAAAGTTAATTTTCGAAATGAACTAAATTTTAACACGTTGGTGTATTTCAAATCTATTGATCGTAAACAGGGCTGCACAAAATACTTTTTTTTTTTTTTTTTTTTTTTTTTTTTTTTTTTTTATGTGGAAGGTAATTGCTAAAACTGGACTTTTAAATGTATTATATGTTTTCTAAACTGTTTACTTGCATATGTGTTTACACCTTATTTAACGGTGAAGCTTCGTTACAGTTTTATGGATATATTAGAAAGTGTTTCATAATCTATGCTTGAAGCATGGTTTTCCGTCCTTGTTAAGCTTATCAAACTTTATTATATGGAGTGCGAATTCTAGAGAATTGCACGAAAGAATTTGCACGCATTATCGGATATGAACAGCAATTGCTATAAATTTGCTATTTAGTAATTTCTAAAAATATTTAAATCGCTTATTTAGACACGTCATTACATTGTATGAAAAAATTGAAAGTTTTTCGTATACTATGCCTGGTATGATTTTTCGTTCTTTTTAAAGGTGCTAAGCGTTTTTTACCTGAATTAAATTATAGCTTAATATGTTATGTTTATAAAAATCTGTTGAAAATATAAGGTAAACGCACCAGTATAGTGAGCCACTTAAGGACATTTATCTAATTATTATTAAAGTGTTAGTGAATTCCAAAATACAAAGACATGTGCATTTTTAAGCCGAGTCCTAACCTTCATGTATCAGAATAAACATTCAAAGTTTCAAAATATATTCTTTGGAAGATTTTTAAAATAAAAAATGTTACCACTTTCTATGCTCCAGTAGTGGGCCTAGTAAATTTCTGTTGCATGAATTTTTAAGGTCGGCTTATCTAACAAATCGTTTGAGTATATCAACAGCAGTTTAATTCAAAATAAAACATAACATTAAAAAAACTATATGTTTTAAATAAAAATTTCTCTCTTAAGGGGGTCCCGGGCACAATTAAAAAAAAATTTTATTTATTGGGTTAAAATTTTGAATTTTTTTGTGATGATTAACCATGTTATTTGTAAACAAAATTACATGATAAAATTTCTCATATTTTTTAAAAAAAATTTAAAATTCATTAAAATGTGGGGTAATTTAAAATCGTTATAAGTCGAAATATTATCTGTAGAATTTAAATTTTTTTCATTTAAATAAACAGAAATATATAAGTTTTAAGTTAGATTCAGCGTTTAAAAAAAAAAAAAATGAAAAATATTTAAAGAAAAAATGTAAAAAAAAAAAAATGGTGTAACTTAAAAAAATAATAATATTTTCAAAAGTAAATACTTTTTTTTCTAAATCAAATATCTGAATCAAAATAAAACAATTGAAAAAGACATATTCCACGTTTGAACCGTTTATCTTTAACGGTTCTTGACTTATAACGATTTAAATACAAGAAATTGTGGAAAAAGCCATCATGAAGAAAAGCGCATTTTCACAAGAAATCGTTTTCATGGCAATATTTCAAGCTAGATTTTGAAAACAAACTAAAACGAAAAATTTAATACTTCCTGTTCTAATTAAGATAGAAACATGATTTAAATGTCATTTTAAGCAGAAAAACACAGAGAAATTCTTAATGCAATAAAAGTTTTTTAGAAAATTTGGAGATTTTTGTGTCCCGGACCCCCTTAATAAAATCTCTGAGAAATTGCCAAAAAATCTGTTTTGAAGACACTCTAGAAAATAAACAAATATTCCAAACAGTTTATGGAAAGTTCACATTTAAGTGCGTTAGTCAGATTTCTTTCAGTCGTTTTTCAGAAATGCATTGTGGACTTGTTCTTAAACTTTAAAAATTAGTGACCCACTACTGGAGGTGCTGACCTTACAGTGTTACACAAAGAATTCGATTACATTTCCATGGCGAAAGTTAAGGAAGGGGAATTGTGTTATGCGTTTTCTAACTGAACTAAATTTTAGCACTTTTAGTATATAAGCAAATCGATAGATTATTTACAGTGCTGCATAAAAGAATTCGACACAGTTTAAATGTTTTGCCTAATGCTCCAAAGGCTAAGGACTGCCTTTTACGTTTATACATGTCATTTGATGTGTTCCTGATTAATTTCGACTAATTTTAATGTGAAATAAATTCTCTTATTCGCTGCATAATTTTCTGTATACATTACTATTCTTCAAAAAGTAGATAATATGCCGATTTTTTCTCTCTTCCAAAGCAAAATAACTTTATTCGTTTTCCGAATTTGTTAGATAAGTATCCAAGAATTACATTTTTATAAAAAATACAGTCCCTTGTTATCACTCGATATATCCCGGAATCGGACAAAACACACACATAATAGGCCTGAATTTCCTGTAATTTTTCTATGTAATCATTCTCTAAATCTGATTTGTAAAGCCCTCTTGTGTTAAAGCTGAGAGATTTTTACCCGACTACGGCAAAGCCAAAGGAGGGTTATGATTTTGACAGGCTATGTATGTATGTATGTATGTATGTATGTATGTATGTATGTATGTATGTTCATCTGTTCCCTCGTAACTTCTAAACCACTAATCAGAATTCGACAAATGACATATCATTAGAAGCGTCTTAATTGTCCGCTGGTTATAGGCTATATAGATTTTCACCAAATTCAATGTGGCGCCTTCTAGCGGACAAAATATACAGAGTAAAAAAATAAAGTTAAGCTAGATATGCCGTGTTTGGTATCATTTTAAAGCGCTTCACTTGTACATTTCGAATATATATATATTACTAGCATTTGCTTGTGACTTTACTTGCATTTATGGGCTAATTGCATATAATTCACATCTTTTCGTTCTTAATTTCTTTGGTACTTAGTAATCAGAATAAGACCACTGCAGTGCCATTAAAGGGTCTTGATCTTGATATTCTGTTGGTTGTGAGCTATAAAGTTTGTCACCAAATTTACTATTATGCCCTCTAGCGGACAAAAAGTATAAAATAAAAATATATGTAATGTGTTTGGTATTACTTGAAAGAGCTTCACCAGTATTTATATGCTTATACATAATTACAAGACTGCTTTGAAGATGTTTAAAAAAAATGAGCGATAAGAGTAAAGCGCGGATCACGGGAACTGTAATGTAGAGCAGCGTGAACGTTAATAGAATAATTTAATGCACTAATGTAAACGACATAAGCTGGGAGTACCTCCACGCGGTGAAGGCGGAAACAGTTTGATAACTGGCTAAAACTCCCATAAAAATGTCCTCTGCATTATATGCCTTCGGGCTTATGTTGTTATATGTGCGTGTGTATCTATTTGCCTATTCGTTGTCACGTTGTGTACCCGGTAACGCAGGGAAGCAACCACAGCCATCCTACTTCGATACACTGTTTAAATTTTGTCGGATTAAATAAATAAAAATAATTTTGCTGGTATTGCACCAAAAGTACCAGGTTTATATAGTCATATTAGATATATATTAGATATTAGATAGATTATATATATTAGATAGATTAAGAAATCTTCCTAGGTCATCTTAATACATGAAACCTTCAATCTACATTACACATTTACACATTACACTAACGACCTCATCCACTAATCGGTCCATTACCCATTTGCTGCCATCGACGGATATGTGCGTCACTACTACCAAATACTGGAAGCGTCATACGTCAAAAAATAAAGTTAAGATAAATATGCCGTGTTTGGTATCATTCAAAAGCGCTTTACTTGTACATTTTGAATATATCTATATATTACTAGCATTTGCTTGTGACTTTACCTGTATTCATGGGGTACTTTTATACTTTTTCAGCGTAGTTTTTTGTCGTAGTTGGGTTTTAGTTTTTTTACTTTATCTTGTTAACTACTGTTAAAGAGTGATGCGTTGTTAGCTGCATCCTTCCTTAATCCTATTTTGTTTAATGGTCGTCTGCTTCCTTTTTAAACGTTTTCCGTCGAGCAGATTGTGTAATATTTATGGTTTTTTTTTTTTTTTTTTTTTTCATTATGACTCACAGATTGTGCTTTGTAATATCTTCTCTCTGTCTTTTGTTAGAATATTATTTTATGTTTTCCTGGGATTTTCAGTAGTGTATATTTTTCTTACTATTATGCCTTTCTAAATTAATCTGAAGGTTGCTTCTTAAGGAAATATGGGAATTCCTGTTGAAAACAATTTTAAGTTTATCACTATTTCTACCGGCGTGAAACGACACCTTTTTAAAGTTTTGATTTATGTTTATTTTGCTCGTAGTTTTTTAATATAATAAGCATAAAAAGAGTCTTCTATGTATTAAAAATGATTTGTAATTGTTTCAATCTAAAAATTACGAATGAAAAAACAGAAATCGAAATACAGTAATACCTCGATTTACCGTCAGCAATTCGTTTCAAGTCGAGCTACATTTAGATAAGCAAAAAAGGATAAGTAATAAAAATTCCCCAAAATCTTATGAACATATTCCATTGTTTTTAGGGATTACGATACATATATTTTAGCAAGAAAATGGCAATTCAAGAATTTAGAATAAATCGATAAGTTCTTCCCTTACAGTTTATTGTTTTTGTCAAATTTTTTTTCTAGTTTCGTTCTGATAAGGCGCTTCCCTGATTAGTTTTGGGGGTTCATTGGTTAAGGATAAAGGGGGGAGTCCAACCCCCTCCCTTAATTCAGATAAATGGGTTTTTCATGCAGAATTATTCGATTTGCTCCGAATTTGGTATACCGGCTTATTATGTTAAGGAACTTCCCTGATTAGTTTTGGGGGTTCATTGGTTAAGGATAAAGGGGGAAAAGGGGGGTTAGTCCATATCCCTTAATTCAGATAAATGGGTATTTCATGCAGAATTATTCGATTTGCTCCGAAGTTGGTATACCGGCTTATTATGTTTAGGAACTTCCCTGATTAGTTTTGGGGGTTCATTGGTTAAGGATAAAGGGGGAAAGGGGGCTAGTCCCCCCCCCCTTAATTTAGATAAATGGGTTTTTCATGCAGGATTATTCGATTTGCCCCAAATTTGGTATACCGGTTTATTATGTTAAGGAGCTTCCCTCAGGGGCGCGCCGACCCAGTGTGCAAAGTGTGCGACGCACACAGGCGCCGAAGTAGCAAAGGCGCCAAATATTTCCGTTGAAGTGCAAATACTTAAAAAAAATCCTTAATTTAATTAAACTAAAATGTATTACATTTTCTTGACATCTGATTTATGTTTTGTAAATTTGCCTGAGATAAACTTTCTTATAGATATTTATTTTATTATTATTATTATTTATTTTATTTCGGTTCATTCTACTTCTGTATATCCCAATATGTGATTTAGATGTAGGTCTATCCTATCTTTCAATAAACAGAGGCGCACCTCATATAGACGAAATCAATGAAAGGCGCCATAATTCCCATGGCTGAAAACATGTAACACTGTTATCTCAGTGTAGTATAGTGGTAAAGAATTGTACAGTTTTATTACAGCAGGGCTAAATTGTACCTGTTTTTGTTATTTTTAAATAACAATCTTCTTTTTACTGCAGAATTTCTGTCATAAATAAGATGAAACTTACTATTCGGATGCATATACATCTCACGGGCATAAGCATAAATCCTCTAAGACTCAAAAACTCTATTTAAAAATAATTTGCAGAAATAATATAAATCATAGAAAATTTAAAATTACATTTTTCAGAGGATCAACCTATCTCAAAAGTTTTGTAGGTGAAGGGGACAGACACCTTATCTACTAAATAACAAATTAATAATATAAAATAATTAACATTAAATTACGATCACTGGTAACAATTAAAAGAACTCCATTCAGATATTATTGATTTTAAGGGTGTATTCCGATCCAAACTGCTTATTTTCTGATTCATTTTAAAATTCATTTTTGCTCTCAAACGCATCAAACTTGGAAATTCTCTTATTTAGAAACTATATAATGTGCGGTGCTCCTTAATGTTTTGATAAATGCAGAAAATACTGTGAAAAACGCTGTCAAAGTTGGCGTTTTGAACCGAATTTTCCGAAGCGGGCGATCTGGGAATGAAAAAAATGGTCATACTGAGAAAATAATTGTTTAAAAATCAAATTCTAATTAATTGAGCTGAAAATGAAATCACACGGCATGTTAAACATATCTTCAGAAATCACCCCAGCAAGTTTCATGTTTTTACTTTTAAAAATGAGTCTGAAAATGTCTCAGAAAATTTCGAGCTGTTGAGGGTGGAAAAATATTTTTTCGAATACACCTTTAAAGGAAGCATCCTTTAAAGTGTATTTTTAATTTAAAAAATAGCTAGTAAGAGGAAAGATTCGAATGGGCACCAGGAAAACTTTCGAAGGGCGCCCCCATAGGTCCGCGGGGAGCGCGTTGGACATGGACAGCCTTGAGTTAGAGAACGGAACTTCCAGGCTCGGGCTCTGCCCGTTTATATTTTTGCAGTTTGCGACCCGACCTGTACAAAAATTAGTGAAAACAGGTCCAACTCAATTTCTACAAAAAATTCCTAATTTCTTAACATACAATTAAAATCCTTTTAAAGAATACTGCATACATATTTATGAAGAAATGTTAGATTATTATGTGTTCCCAAGACAGAAAGTACACAATAGCAACATTAATGATTACATACTTAGACTTTTCAACATTCAAATAAAGATTCATTAAAAAAAAAAAATGTAGTTTAGAATTAAAAAAAAAGAAAGAGGGTTAAAAAAAATTATAATTTTTGAAACTATGTAATAAAAAGTAGATTTTTGAAAATATATCTCTGTAATTTATTAAGGTATATTTACAATGATTCCATTATCAGATGCTCATTATCGATATTACTATTTTTACAAAACATTTTGCTTGCCCGACACGTTTTGGGAACAATTTTGTCCAATTCCGGCTTTACCCTGAATAGAGAAACAATGTAAAACCAGAATAGGTATGACTGTGCTGTTCAATGTATTAGATATTTTAGATTGGAGAGACTGACGTCAGCTATGGAACAAATTTTAATTGGTAAAATGAAGCATCACCCGTTTGTGAAAGTTTCGTGTCGTAGGTTTAACACTGTGAGTTTTGTGCTCATAGAGTAAAGTCTACTTTAGGCGGCCGAAGCAATATATTTTTTCAGCGCTCCTACAAATTATCGCTTCTGTAAAAACTTTTATATATTGTAAAATTGTGTGTCTGTTCGGACCATAGACTTCCGAGCAGAACAAATACTTTTTATCTATACTATATTGTACTCTGGGTCTGTCATCATGGCGGAAACAGAATTTTCGTTAAGGGGGAGGGGATGGTGAAAATAAGCTAAATTTGGTCATAAATATCCAAAATTGCTTACTTTGTCAAAGATTGAGAGTTTGAGGAACTTTCCCTGCACTCCTTCGTACGTTTGTGTCTGATCACATACTGAATATATAAACGCGATGATTTAAGATTTGTTCATTTTAATTCCGAACATAAAATTGAAAGTACTGAAATATGAGCACTTATTAGCATTACATATAACCTTAAACGGTCCAGAGACTAGAATGTCAAAAAAAAAGTTCAATTTAGATTTAATAAAGTTAGGACTGTTAGGAGCTACAAGGATCGCTGTAATATGAACGGGAAAAAAATATGAAAAAATATTTTCAAATTTCTATGCTATGCCTACTAACCAACCCGCCCGACATTGAAAAATTAATAATATTAATAATAACCTTAATACACCTTAATAATAATATAACCTTAATAATAATATAACCTTAATAATAATAATAACCTTAATAATAATAATAACCTTAAATACACCTAAAATCAAATGTTGAATAATTTTTTATTAGGTAGCTTTCATTACAAAAAGCTAAAAATTGCAGCCGTTCGGAGAAAAGCGATTTCAAAAAATTTTGGTATATTTTCATCGATCATGACCCCCAGACACCGAAACCACCCTCCGTTCAAAAGTTGATATATATATATATATCTGACCTTTGTCATACTGTAACTCTCGAATTTATGAACCGATTTGGATTTAATTCGGTATGTACATAGTACATACCAATGTCTCGATCGAGTTCGTTGGCCAGCTTCATCCGCCATTTTGTTTCAAAATGGCGGTCATTTAAAAAATTTTTTAAAATTTTAAATTTGAAATGTGGTACCAAAGAATTGAAAATGGAAAGATATTTTTTTCTTATGTATTTTACCTTTATACAAAGATTCCAGAGCAGTTTTTGTTTCGTCTATATCTTAAAAAATGGCTGAGTTATAGCATTTTGAATTTCTAGCGTGGCTGACATTTTGAAACGTTCTGAATTTTGTCACGCGATAAAAGGCATATTTATGAACCGATTTGGATATAATTTCGTTTGTACATGGTACATACCAATGTCTCGACCGAGTTCGTTGGCCAGTTTCATCCGCCATCTTGTTTAAAAATGTCAGCCATTTAAATTTTTAAGAAAAATTTAAATTTGAAATGTGGTGCCAAAAAATTGAAAATTGAAAAAATATTTTTTTCTTATGTATTTGACCTTGATACAGAGATTCGGGAGCAGTTTCTGTTTCGTCTATATTTTAAAAAATGGCTGAGTTATAGGATTTTGAATTTCTAGCGTGGCTGACATTTTGAAACGTCCTGATATTTGTCACGTGATAACAGCCGTATTTATGAACCGATTTGGATGTACCTTGGTGTGTACATAGTATATACAAATATCTCGACCGAGTTCGTTGGCCAGCTTCATCCGCCATCTTGTTTCAAAATGGCGGCCATTTAAAAAAAATTTTTAAATTTAAAATTTAAAATGAGATACCAAAAAATCGGAAAATGAAAAAGATTTTTTTTTTTTTGTATGTGTTTGACCTTAATACAAAGATTCCGGAACAGTTTTTGTTTCGTCTATATCTAAAAAAATGGCTGAGTTATAGCATTTTGAATTTCTATTGTGGCTGACATTTTAAAACGACCTGGTTTTTGTCACGCGATAACAAGCGTATTTATGAACCGATTTGGATGTTACTTGGTCTGTACATAGTACATACCAATGTCTCGACCGAGTTCGTTGGCCAGCTTCATTCGCCATCTTGTTTCAAAAGGGTTGTCATTTAAAAAAAAAAAATAATTTAAAATTTAAAATGAGGTATTAAAAAATTGGAAAATGAAAAAGATTTTTTTTATGTGTTTGGTCTTGATACAAAGATTCCGGAGCAGATTTTGTTTCTGAAAATTTGTTCTTTTGTTTATATCTTAAAAAAATGGTTGAATTATAGCACTTTGAATTTCTAGTATGACTAACATTTTGAAACGATCTTGTATTTGTCACGCGATAACACACGTATTCGTCTATTTCCATGTAAGAAGGCATGTGGATAGTATACATCAACATCTCAGCCAAATAAAAGTTACTTTAAATAAAAGCAGCTTGGATAAAACTGACTAATTTCGCGAAATTCTCATTCATAATGATTTAGTATTGATAAAAATTAGTATTGAATCTCCTATATTCGGTTTCCACTAAATTGAGCTTCGTGTGTTTGAATAATATAAGTTGGCTCTTTTAAAATAAGGAATTTGAAAGCTACCTCTTCCTCCCGGCACTGGCCGGAAGGACTTTTTTTAAACGAAATTTTTTTCCAACCTACCCTAGATATGGGGAGGGGGGGGGGCAATGTCTTCAGCAACATTATACACCGGACGTGCCTCGCACTGTCCGGTTTGTTTTGATTTTATATTTTTAAACAAAAATCTTTCCAAACGAGCCTAATATTGTCACCAGCACTGTCTTCGGCAGTATACAACCTCGAATTTATATGACTTTTTTTTTTTTAACCATTTGGAAAAATGGTTATTGTTCTCGTCAGGGTAGGAAATCAAAAGCATATCTGAACGTTTTTATTGGTTTAATCCGCATTTTATTCGAGTTCTGCTTGGTCTATACAGTAATCTATATCTAACAAAAACATAACTGTGAAAAAAGGGAGCCAAGTTCTGTAAAGACAATGGCAAGAAAAGAAGTGATATCTAAGTGTGTGCCAAGTTCAAATAAAATGCACTCAAATTTACCTACAGAAGTATTATAGCAAATTTTAAATTGTTTAGAAATAAAAATTATTGATAGCATATTAATAATGAATCTAGAACTTGGCAAGTTTTTACCTACGAGTCATTTATTTTTATTAATGACATTATTATATCAAAACTTGTTATTTCATGTGTGGAAGCCTTCATTTGAGTGAGCTCCTTTCCCTTGAAGGGTGGTGGGATAAAATATATTCCACCTAATTTTAACTGCAAAATGCCACATTGACACTAGAATTTAGGACTAAAAAGTTTAATTTTATTAAATACGTGAAAAGAACCTTTTACCCCTTTTGAAATAAATTTGTTTTTAAATTCTGGTGTGATTCAATCATTTCAGCATGTCACGAATAAAAGCTCATTGCCCCTGAAGGGTTAAAGGGGTGCAGTCTCTAGAGGGATGACCAAGAACAAGCGTAAGGGTATCTGTCTCTTTCTCAGGCCTTTTAGTCTGTTTGCATTGAGGTTTCTGTAGGGTGGGTGCTACAGTGATAACCAAAGACGAGCGGGAGTGTATCTGTGTATTTATTGGTTTATCAAATCTTTATCATGAGTCATTTGCTTATAATAATAACTATATTAATTTTTTTATAATGACATTGTTGTTAATATTAACATCATCATTTTATTAAGACATGAAATTGATAGGCATAACATTTATCAAAAACTTGCCAAGTTCTAGATTTATTATTAATATGCTATCAATATTTTTTATTTCTAAACAATTTAAAAAATGCTATAATACTTCTGTAGGTAAGTTTGAGTGAATTTTATTTGAACTTGGCACCCACTTAGATATCACTTCTTTTCTTGCCATTGTCTTTACAGAACTTGGCTCCCTTTTTTCACAGTTATGTTTTTGTTAGATATCATTACTTTTTGTAAAGTTACAATATATTTAGACACTTTACTTAATGCTTTTAAATGTGTTTACATGTGACTATTTTATTCACCAAGCAACATTCAATTTTAATTTTAAATTCCTACAACAAACTATATGGCTGCCAATTTGCGGCTGAAATCTATATTTTAATACTGCTACATTGAATGCATGGTTTGAAACGAAATGCATTGATTCGAAATTTATATTGTTTCTGAAACAACAATTCCTATTAAATTCCTATATTAAAATTTCCAATTAAATATCCTATAGCTGGGCCTGCTTTTTTGTACTGAAAGTGAAAAATAAAGTTATGTGCTTATGACACACTACGTATCATTCGTCCATGGGTGCCGGCATAGAGGCAGTGCAGAGGAAGGACATTGCTTCTCCCTGGATTTTCAAATTTAACTAATTAAATATCCTTTTCTCTGATGATTTTGAAAATAACAAGTGGGTAAGTGTGATCACAGATCGCACAGAGGGTTTCGTTTAATATTCCTTTCAAAACACTTTATCCTTTTGAAAAATCTGTTAGTTCCACATTTCGCAACCAGGGGCGCACTCTATTCTAAATAAACCTCTATCCGAACGAAACTCCGTTGTACATACTATCCGTAGATATATTAGTCGGGGGTATTGAGCCCATAGCACTAGAGATAAGTAGGCTCCCCTGGCGGTAAAAAGTGGAACTAAAATATGTAAGGCTATGGTGCATAATATGAAAGAATGGTCAAAGGGGTGTCGGCAAAAGTTGGAAAAGTGCTCCCCGGGTGAAAAGGGCGGAGGTTAGAAAAATTGTTTAAAATACACAAGTTCGAGCCCGGAGGAGTAAATAATATAAGACTTTTTGAAAATTTTATGATTTGTCGTGTGGTCTGGGGTATTCAGCTATACCTATGCAAAAAGTCATGTCTCCAACTTAATTAGGGGCTCCCTTAGAAAGAATTGCTTAAAATACATATGTGATAGCTTAAAGGGTTAAGCGTAAGACTTTTTCAAGATTTTATGATTTGTCACCTAGCCTCAGGTGTTCTGCTATAAGTATGCAAAATTTCAAATCTGCAATATAATAAGGGGATCAGTTAGAAATAATTGCTTAAAATACGCATGTGGAAGCCCAAAGGGTTAAATGTACGACTTTTTCTAAATTTTATGATTTGTCATTTGATGTGTGTTCAGCTATAAGTATGCAAATTTTCACGCCTCCAACCTAATTAGGGGCTCACTTAGAAAATATTGTTTAAAATACACATGTGAGAGCCCAAAGGGTTAAATGTACGACTTTTTCAAAATTTTATGATTTCTCGTTTAATGTGAGTGCTCAGCTATAAGTATGCAAAATTTCACGCCTCCAACATAATTAGAGGCTCACTTTGAAAGAATTGTTTAAAATACACATGGGGGAGCCCAAAGGGTTAAATGTACGACTTTTTCAAAACTTTATGATTTCTCGTTTGATGTGAGGTGTTCAGCTATAAGTATGCGAAATTTCCCGCCTCCAACCTAATTAGGGGCTCACTTAGAAAGAATTGTTTAAAATACACATGTGGGACTTAAAAGGGTTAAATTTACAACTTTTTCAAAATTTTATGATTTGTCATTTGATGTGAGGTGTTCCGCTATAAGTATGCAAAATTCCACGCCTCCAACCTTGTTAGAGGCTCACATAGAAAGAATTGTTTAAAATACACATGTGGGAGCCCAAAGGGTTAAATGTACGACTTTTTTAAAATTTTATAGATTTTCGTTTGATGCGAGGTATTCAGCTATAAGTGTGTACAATTTTACGCCTCCAACCTAATTAGGGGCTCACTTAGAAAGGATTATTTAAAATACACATGTGAGACTTAAAAGGGTTAAATTTACAACTTTTTTCAAAATTTTATGATTTGTCATTTGATGTGAGGTGTTCAGCTATAAGTATGCAAAATTCCACGCCTCCAACCTTGTTAGAGGCTCACATAGAAAGAATTGTTTAAAATACACATGTGGGAGCCCAAAGGGTTAAATGTACGACTTTTTCAAACTGTTATGGTTTGCCATTTGATGTGAGATGTTCAGCTATAAGTATGCAAAATGTCTTTTCTCCAACCTAATTAGGGCTCACTTAGAAATTACCTTTTTAAAATACACATGTGGGAGCCCAAAGGGTTAAATGTACGACTCTTTCAAAATTTTATGATTTGTCGTTTGATGTGAGGTGTTCAGCTATAAGTCTGTAAAATTTCACGCCTCCAACCTAATTAGGGGCTCACTTAGAAAGAATTGTTTAAAATACACATGTAGGAGCCAAAGGGTTAAATGTACGACTTTATAAAAATTTTATGATTTGTCGTATGATGTGTGGTGTTCAGCTATAAGTATGCAAAATTTCAAGTATCCAACATGTATAGTTTCTGAGAACGGGCTCTTTGACGGACAGGATATCTCAATTTGTTGATTTTCTGAAAGCAAGTAAACCCAGATAAACCCCCAGTAAGTAGATAGGTTTACAATAGAAGTCTATGGGAATTTGGCGAAATATTAGAGATATCGCCAAGGTGGCGTCACTTTCGGCGACTAATTATGGTCGCCAAATTTGGCAATATATCGCCATGTTGGCGAGAAACTTGGCGGTATTTGGCGACGGAACAGAGTACCCTCCTACGGCAAATTAAAATTTCGCCTAATAGACGTAATATTAAAATAAAAATGGGCACCCCCAGGGGGTTAATTCATCGATTTTTCACAATTTTTTTATTTTTTTCCTTAGTTTTATAGTGTAAATAAACTTCGCACCAAATTTGAAGTCTGTAGCTGCAGTAGATATACGAGATCTTTTTGATGAGTGAGTCAGTCAGTCAGTCAGTCAGTCAGTGGTAAAATTATCGATTATCAGACATTTTCAAATGTCATTATCTCGGAAACTAATTATGCGTTATTTATAAAATTTTGGATTTTAGGTAATTAGGGTGGCCTTACTACACATTTCGTATAACAAGTACGTAGGTCTCATAGATTTTCAGTAGTAGAGCAATGAAATTTGACGAAAACAGCTCGAAATGGTTCGTGTAAATAACACACGGCTATGTCAGGCGAACTTGGCTGACACACTGCCGTGTGTCTAGATTTCCCTTTAATTTCAACTGAGATGGATACCTTATGTTGCCACTATGACAAAAAAGTAATAGAAACTACAAAAAAAAAATAAATAAATTAATAACTCTGAAACAAATTGGGATACAGCTTTCAAACAAATTGCATTTAAAAGTACATTTTTTTTCTCTATCCGACGGTGTAAAAAGTAATATTGTCGGATGTTTAGAAGTTTAAGAATGAAATTTCATTTAAAATTGGTAGTCAGATTTCTTTGAAATCTGACGATGGAAAAGCCTTTTCTCGAACAGCCAATGAAATGCTTGGATAACACGTAAGTTTCAGGTGGATAATAACTAATGAAAATGAAAGAAAATGACTAACAACTTCTGCCAAAGAGTTAATTTTAATTTGTAAGATTTTCACGTGCAAAAGAAAAATGGAATAAGCCAATTAAAAATAAAAAAAAGATAAATAGGACAGGAATGAATACATATAAATGTTTCACATCAAATACGAGCATACGTAATGTATGATAAACTCCGTGCGATTTTTTATGTCTTAAATTTTAGTCTTTGAAAACATCATTTTCCAAATGGTCTTTGTAATTTGTTAAATTGCTTTTTTTTTTTTTTTTTTTTTTTGTTAATGAAAATCTATCCAAACGAAGTTCGAGTTGAGGCTCTGATGCCTTCTGAGGCGTACACCGCAGTTGATATCGAAGCTCCTATCTGATTTTTCGAGCGAACCTCGAATTTGTATTTAATTTCTGGCAATTAGATAGATGAAAGTTTCAATTCTGACCAAAAATTCTTGATAAAACATAAAAAATATAAAATGCGCATCATCCCCTCACTATTTGAAACCGCGAAATGATAGTCAAAGCACATATCTTTGATACGGGAAACGATATCTTGAGAAAACGTGAACTGGGAGAAAAAGGATCTCTGGGGAAGATTTGAAATGACTTAAAGATTTTTTAGATAGTAAATATTAATATTTTTTCACACCAGAGATATCGTTAGATTCGGAAAAAATGACAAGAATGATATATACTATCATTACCCAGAAAAAATACCAGGTACCAAGTCTTAATAAGTGTTTTTTTTTCTTTTTTTTTTTTTTTTTTTTTTGAAAATTTAAACTTTAGAAAAACGGGAAAACTTAAAAACTGATGTAAATCGCAGCCAAATAAAAAGGGGTTTTGTAAGAGTAAAGAAAGATACCGTTGGAATCAGAAAGATAAGACGATTTTCTTTATTTCTCGCCCCCCCCCCTCCCCCCTCTTCCCTTTTTTTTTCTCTTTTTTTTTTTTTTTTTTTTTTTTTTTTTTTTTTTTTTTTTTTGTAACTCGACGGGGACCCGGCCATCCCAGTATCAAAATGCAGTGAAAATCGAACGCTACACTTCCGTCAGTGTGAAGAACCGCTTAAGGGTGTATTCGAAAAAATATTTTTCCACCCTCAACAGCTCGAAATTTTCTGAGACATTTTCAGACTCATTTTTAAAAGTAAAAACATGAAACTTGCTGGGGTGATTTCTGAAGATATGTTTAACATGCCGTGTGATTTCATTTTCAGCTCAATTAATTAGAATTTGATTTTTAAACAATTATTTTCTCAGTATGGCCATTTTCTTCATTCCCAGATCGCCCGCTTCGGAAAATTCGGTTCAAAACGTCAACTTTGACAGCGTTTTTTACAGTATTTTCTGCATTTATCAAAAAATTAAGGAGCACCGCACATTATATAGGTTCTAAATAAGAGAATTTCCAAGTTTGATGCGTTTGAGAGCAAAAATGAATTTTAAAATGAATCAGAAAATAAGCAGTTTGGATCGGAATACACCCTTAACGTCTGGAGAAATGCAGAGGCATGATTGCTTTGAAAAAAGAAAGCTCGCCATTTTGCGATTATCATTATGGCTTTTAATTATACGTCGGCTAATTATAAAAAAAAAAAAAAAAAAAAAAAAAAAAAAAAAAAAAAATGAAAAAACTGAGCTCAGGTGCATTTGGACCTGCCATCTTTTATCCGTATTAAGATTTTCTGCTATCTGCGGTAGATTTTCTTAGCCGTCGACAACACATGCAGAGTCTTATTAATATAGATATGCAAATTAGAGATGACAAATAACTTTCTTTTATTAGTTTCTTTTATTTATTTACTATTGTATTATTTTCTCTCGGATAAGGAAATTTGACCGTTTAATGCAGAATTGATACAGACAGGTTTTATTTTCACAACCTTTACTGTGTTTCGAATGTAATTTACATTGTTGCCAATCTTCTTTATTTTTCAAGTAATTTAAAAATGTTTGGAATCAGAAATCATATTTAATAAAAGAAATAAAATACGAACCCTGTAGAAACAAGACGCATTTTATTAAATAATTTTCCGGTTCAAAAAAACTTTATTTGAACTGTATAAACTCCAGCAGGATGGCATCTAAAACGTTTATAGATACTCATATTTTTTTTTATAAAGTTTTAATTTTTTTTAAAGGGTGGAGTTAGGGCGCCAATTGAAATTCTGCACACAGGCGCTGGATACTGGTGGCGCGCCCCTGGCTTCCCTGATTAGTTTTGCGGATTCATTGGTTAAGGATAAAGGGGGAAAAGGGGGGGTAATCCCCCTTCACTTATTTTTTGAGGGGCATTATTCTTTAAAATAAGAGTATAATATACAATTAGTGCGAATAGCCTGTGAGCTCAATGCCATCAGTTTAGCTGGGCACTTTTCTTTTTTTAGCTCACAGGCTATCAAAGCCTGAGAGATTATGTGCCGGTTCTGTATGTACGTACGTATGTATGTACGTACGTAACGCGATAACTCTTGATAGAAACATCCTATTTGCTTCAATTTTTTTTTCTAGTTTCGTTCTGATAAGGCGCTTCCCTGATTAGTTTTGGGGGTTCATTGGTTAAGGATAAAGGGGGGATAGTCCAACCCCCTCCCTTAATTCAGATAAATGGGTTTTTCATGCAGAATTATTCGATTTGCTCCGAATTTGGTATACCGGCTTATTATGTTAAGGAACTTCCCTGATTAGTTTTGGGGGTTCATTGGTTAAGGATAAAGGGGGAAAAGGGGGGTTAGTCCATCCCCCTTAATTCAGATAAATGGGTATTTCATGCAGAATTATTCGATTTGCTCCGAAGTTGGTATACCGGCTTATTATGTTTAGGAACTTCCCTGATTAGTTTGGGGGGTTCATTGGTTAAGGATAAAGGGGGAAAAGGGGGTTAGTCCCCCCCCCCCCTTAATTCAGATAAATGGGTTTTTCATGCAGAATTATTCGATTTGCCCCGAAGTTGGTATACCGGTTTATTATTTTAAGGAACTTCCCTGATTAGTTTTGGGGGTTCATTGGTTAAGGATAAAGGGGGAAAAGGGGGGTTAGTCCACCCCCTTAATTTAGATAAATGGGTTTTTCATGCAGAATTATTCGATTTGCTCCAAAGGATGTATACCGGTTTATTATGTTAAGAAACTTCCCTGGTTAGTTTTGGGGGTTCATTGGTTAAGGATAAAAGGGGGAAAGGGGGCTAGTCCCCCCCCTTAATTTAGATAAATGGGTTTTTCATGCAGGATTATTCGATTTGCTCCAAATTTGGTATACCGGTTTATTATGTTACGGAGCTTCTCTGATTAGTTTTGCTGATTCATTGGTTAAGGATAAAGGGGGAAAAGGGGAGTAATCACCCTTCACTTATTTTTTGAGGGGCATTATTCTTTAAAACAAGAGTATCATATACAATTAGTGCGAATAGCCTGTGAGCTCAATGCCATCAGTTTAGCTGGGCACTTTTCTTTTTTTTATTTTATTTGTTTGTCACTGTCATGTGACTGTCGTGGGAAAGTTTCCCTCCATAGAACTAAAGATATTGAAAAAAAGTTCAAAGTGCGCCTTAATTAAAGATTTTTTTTTCTCCCAGTCCAGACGACGTAAATGGGGGGTGCCGTAAGTCAAGGTACTACTGTATTTTAAAAGGTGTCATTTGCCACCGGTAAAAATAGTGTTAAGATGAAAGAATATTATAATTTAAGAGAAAAGGGAAAAAAAAGTAAAATAATACATAATTATAATATATTACAGTTGTAATACAAAATTAGCGCTAGGAGCTTAAATACATTACCCAGGAATAAAGAGAGGACGCAAATTAACGACAGCATTCTTCTTTCCGAATGAAAATCTGAAATAATAATATTTTAATAGCAACACAACTATAATGCATACAAGATAAAGAGAGATTCTAAGTAAACACAAGGATTATCAATTTACGCCCGGTAATTCCAGTTTAATTTTTTTTTCTCACTGACTTGGCGATTTTATAAAATAAATATTTGTATTCCCATAAAAAAATGTCGACATCCGTTATTGAAATTTCAAGATCCAGCTGTCCATTTTATAAATATTTAAAATGAGTCCTTTTTTCACCTTTATCTCAATGTTGTATTTTTTGCCCCATTGCTCCTTTTTAAGAGGCTACTTCAGTCAAATGAAAAGACGCGTTCGCTAATGCTAATCCTATGGAAGAAATTTATAAAGATATCTCGTTTGAATTTAAATATTTTTAAATGACTTTTTTTTCATTGGATAACTGAGATCGATCTATATGCAGGCCGTTTTTTACTTTTCCGATTTTGATTACAGATTTTTTTTTTTTTTTTTTTTTTTTTTTTTTTTTTTTGTGAGGATGCTTTTATTTTCAAAACCGGTTCCAAAAATGAAAGTATCTCCATTAAAAATACCTGTAAACAAAATAAAAAAAGTGAGCAACGACCTTTGTACACATCGATCTCAACTATTCAATGCAAAAAAAAAAAAAAAAAAAAAAAAAAATCATTTAAAAATATTTAAATTCAAACGAGATATCTTTATAAATTTCTTCCATAGGATTAGCATTAGTGAACGGGTCTTTTCGTTTGACTGAAGTAGCCTCTTAACGCTTTCCAATATAGTTTAAAAGTGTTTATGATTTCGGTTTGTCTATCTGCCATCTGTCCATAACTCGCGTAAATATACTCCGATTGCCATGAAATTTATAGATGTTATTGGGTATACCTATGGCATGTTCGATATTGAAAATGAAGTGTGTGTAGACTTTACATTTCATTTACAGGGACACTCAAAAGAATTTCGTTACATTACGGTCTATGGAGAAAAATCTTTTGTGATATACAGTCGGACCTCGTTATCCCGACACCCGGTTTTCACGTCACTCCGCTTATCACGTCAGTTTTTCAAAGTTCCGAATTTTTGTATATGAAATTTAATGTACATAAACTCCGGATTTTACGTCGTTCAGTAATTTTCAACTCCGGATATCCCGACGGATTAGGAAAATTGTCCATTTTTCATAATCCATCTTATAAGCACGGAAATTAAGCGGTATGAAATAAATGTCTTTGCCAAGCGTTTCACAAAAGTGTCTGAAATTACCCATTGAAATAAATGAGAAATTTTACTTCAATCCTTTATCTGAATAAATAAACCCACACACTATGAATGACTCATTTAAGTTCCATATAGACGTATCAGTTTACTGTCGGTCTTTTTGTTCTGGTCAGATGGCGCTTTCTTGGGGTTGCACGGCGTTTTTCATGCGATTAAAACGGAAGCATTGCATTGCATTGAAACGATCAGAAAGTATCTAACATCCACTTCTGAAACAACGAATATTGATTACAATTCATTGTATAATATTGAAAAAAGAATTATAGGAAGCATATCTAGGGATAAGCAAGCCTTAATTCATCTGAAGAAACGAGTAATCATAAATCTGATTTTTATTCTTTTCACTTTTGTTTTTGTGATTATTTCCTTTAATAATAAGGTTTTATTGCTTAAAACTGCAAGAAGAGGTATGAATTTAAATTTGTCTTAAATTAATTAAAAATACAGCTTTTTATAAACATATTTTCTCCAACTCCGGTTACCGCGACACTCCGCTTATGACGACACATTTTTTATGGTCATTGGAGTGTTGGGATAACGAGGTTCGACTGTATTTTAATAATATTATACGATTTTAAACATGCTGAAATTTACATGCATCGCTGGGGTGTACTACACGGTGCTTATTGTAGAATAGGTGTGGATAGAATTTATCGTTCATTTATATTAGAGATGTGTCATTTGTTGAGGAACGACTCCAAAGGAACGATTCCGGCAGTGAAACTGAAGGAACGATTCCATTCTGTAAAAAGGAATCGGTCCTTTTCGGATTCGGTCCTTTTTGGAACGACTCCTCGGATTCGGTCCTTTTTGGAACGGTTCCTCGGATTCGGTCCTTTTTGTAACGGTTCCTCGGATTCGGTCCTTTTTGGAACGGTTCCTCGGATTCGGTCCTTTTTGGAACGGTTCCTCGGAATCGGTCCTTTTTGGAATGATTCCGAAAAGGAATGACTCCACGGAATCGGTCCTTTTCGGAACGATTCCTCGGAATCGGTCCAAAATGTACCGACTCCGAAAAGGACCGATTCCTCGGAGTCGGTCCATTTCGGAATCGTTCCAAAAAGGACCGAATCCGAGGAACCGTTCCAAAAAGGACCGAATCCGAGGAACCGTTCCGAAAAGGACCGATTCCTCGGGAATCGGTTCTTTTCTTGTAGACTGGCCAGTTTTAATAAATTAAAATACGCTATTTTATTTCAAAATAACAGATTTTGATTCTATTAAAGCTGACTTTATTGCCAAAATATCCTTCTAATGTGTGTGCCACTCCCCCCCCCCCCCCTCCTCAAAAAAAAAAGAAAAGTAAAGAAAGAAAAAAGAAATTGAAGTGCGGGGCGGAGTAGGGCGCTTAATAAACATTACTATTTCATCTTCTTGTGCTAAATTAATCTGAAAGAAATAATTAAAAAAAATATTTTATACGAATTGGATTTTTTACACCTGAGAGAAAAAGTGCCCGAGATGGGATTCGAACCCAGAAACTTTACGTGCTTTACCGATTGAGTACCTGGACCCCGAGGGTAATGGAACACCATGTGTACTTTAATACACTAATACATTTTCTAATTGGTAAATGTATCATACGAAATGAATTTTTTCTAAATGAATTCTTAAGGCTGTTCTCAAATCCAAAAGGATAAATTTGTGACAAAAGTTTTAATTTATTTTTATTCGGAAATGCATGAAACGAACAGGTGTTGTTGTTCAGAAACTATGTAATCGAGCTGTTTTTTCCGTTTTTTTGCAAACGCAATAGGCCTTTCAGAAAATAGTGTCAAAGTGGGCGTTTTGAACCGAATTTCCGCGCGAAAGAGGCATAATTTCTCAAAAATGGGTGAAAAACATGTTTGTCACGTGATCAAAGTCGATTATAACTCAATAGGTAATTTACTGATCAAAAGATGGAAAACACAGTTCGATTCCAAATCGCTTCCATGGTCAAACATTCCAATTTTATATCTTTCCGTTAAAAAATGAATTTGTAAATGTGTCAAAACGTTTTATGCTTGTTGAGCAGATCACTTAAGAACAGCCTTAAGAAAAACAAAGAAAATGCTTGTTTAATTACTAGTGAAAAATATTTTTTTTAATCTGACTAGAAACAGTTTTGAATAATATAAGAAATATATCACTAGGCCATAAAAATTGCATTTTAATAGGATAATAATAACTGATTTTCAATTATTTTAATAATTGTAGAGTTACGCACTTTCATGCATATTTCACTATTTCATGTTTTTTCCTCAAACATAATTTCAATTTGAGAATCCTCTTTGTCAAAATAAATATATGACCAGCTACGAGCGCTCGAGTACCACTTTATTTCCACAGTTTGGCGTCTTGTTTTTCTCTCCTGAAGAAGATGATTAAAAAAATCTCGAAACTCCCTAAGATTGTTGTTTTAATCAACTTACATTGAGGTTTATTACATAGAGTAAAATCTGTTAGAAGGAATTTTTGTAAAACGTTTCTTTCTTTCTTAAGATAATGAATATTTCAAAAAGCATAATGTCTAATAATAATAATAAGATAACAGTAATAGTGGTGGGTGGGATTGAAATAATTTAAACGCGGTTCGCTCTCTTAATGGCCGTTTTGAGTATAAAAACGGGAAAGAAAAATCACGTGCTACATATAGATTATCGGACTGTCTCCAACACTGCGACATATATAAAGCTGTATATTTTATGCTTGTTTCGGTTTAATAGATTTATGTTAACCCTCCGCCTACCAGAGGGGTTCAATGGCCCCGACAGGTACATTTACAATGATATTTCTAATTTATTTTAAAAACTGAAATTTCTGTAAATATGGGTTTTTTCTGGGATGTTCTATTCTTTTGAGTAGAACATTCCAGAAAAAGTCACATATTTACAAAATTTTCATTTTTTAAAATGTGAAAAATCAATTTGAATGTATCTATCGGGTCTGTTGCACCGGTCTGGTATGCGGAAGGTTAATATTGCATTTAAAAAGTTTTACAATATACGAATTTAATTATTGGTTTCCAAAGAATGCACGTTGTGATTTTGTACAGTTTTTTCAATTGTTATTTTACTTCTATTTCTTGCTAAATAATTAGAATTTAAATAACTGTGACTTTGTTTTAATTCAACGTAAAATAAAAGCAAAAAAAAAAAAATCGTTTATCGTGATAATTTCTTATAATAATTCAGATTTCTTGATCGTTATTGATACTCGTAAATCCCGAAATCAATGCCACGATTAATGCCTGTTACTGTGGGGATGGATAATACATATCTGAGTTTAATTTCGAGCAAATCAAGGCTCCTTTCATGCTAAACTAAATTTAATGTTTCAAGCCTAATACCAAATTTCCGTTTTTATTGAGGTAAAACTTACTGCAAATACGATACTAAATTTTATGTATTTTCCTTTCTTATTGTTATTCTTTTCACTTAGAAGATTTATTTATTTTTTCTTTTTTTTTCTTAAATTACATAAAGTTTTCTGAAAAGTTCGAATTTAACAAAATGTTTTATCTATTTTAAATAGTTTTGACAATAAAAAGTTTAACTCCGAATAAAAAATAGTTAAATTCTCAAAAAATTAAGGTTGGTATTATCTATAATACGTTTACAACAGATATCTTTCATTCAACGGCCGAAACATCGTCAAAAGGATAGTTCTTTATATAGTACTACACTCTGTAATAATAATGGACATACTTTTAATTTGTTTAATTTAATTAAACCAATAAACCGTTTTTCAGTTAAAATGTTAGCAAATTTCAAATTTAAAGAAATAGAACTTTGAAGTTTAGTGAATCACTATATCTTTTGGCGGAGATAATATGTACTATATATGAATAAAATCATATATATTACTATATATATATATATATATATATATTATAATATTAATGCATATAATATTATCTTATAAATATCACTAGCCATAGCCCTGCTAATGAATCTGTTTACAAATCATCTGAAGGAACTTCTACCCTTTCGTGTAACACAAGTGTTCCATGACTTCATGAGTTATGAAGCTCCAAAGATCCCAATCCAAACAAACATATTAGCATTGCAATTCACTCACACCGAACTGAGGTTCTGTATCATATTAGTGGAGAGAGGGTGACGGCGGATGAGGGTGTGAAATTAGAGAAATTCCGGTAGGTTCTCGTGAAATTGGAGATTCAAAAAGAGTTGTAAGTTTATTGAAATTCTACGTAGTTAACAGCAGTTCACAAATAGCGATGTTAGGGTAAAAGACAAGACATACATCAGTCACTCAGGAAAGACAGTGTGCAAAAACGTGCTTTACTTTTTAACTCTTTCCAATAAAGTTAGTGTTTATGAATGCGGTTTGTCTGTCCGTCAGACCGTCTGTTCACACTCTAAGGCAAGTCACACACTAAGGCGACACATAAGACATGTCGCTTGAATTCGCTAGAAAAGCTGGTTTAAAACAAGTTTGCAACAACTTCGTTCTTTGTTTCGACCGGTTTTTGCACTTCATGTTGCGCTTTGTGTCGTTGTGTGGTCTCAGTGTGTAATATACCTAACTCCCGTAAATATACTCGGATTCCCATGCAATTGATATATGTTAACCTATAAAGTCCTAGCGTTTCCATATGGTCACAGCATATCTGTTAATATGTTTGTTGTTTTCACACCAGTAATTCTTAAGCGAAATATTCCCTTTCTTTTATAATAGAAGCTGTTCGATAAAAGAAGAGAAAAAATATTATTCTGAAAAAGTGGTGTGGAAAACGAAATTTTTATTTTAAAGAGAAAAATAATTCCGTCGTTAATGGGTTAATGATGTTTACCATGGGATGTTTGATATTCAATATGAAGAGTGTAGCATTAATAGTTTATTTACAGGGGCACTCAAAAGTATTTCGTTACATTATGGTCAACGGGAAAAAATCGTTTGCAGCGCATTTTAATGACATTAAGCTATTTCAAATGCATTAAAATTGATATATATCACTGAATTGCACTACAAGATGATTGCTATAGAATAGGGTGTTTCACTTCTGAACCAGATCCTGAAGGCGGTGATAATAATGTTGATGAATTATGCGAAATATCCTGTGTGCGTAAAGTTAGGGAGCTAAGGAGAAAGACGATAAAGGGCATAAAGTTATTGAAAGTACGGACACTGGAACAAAAATGTAATCTGCTTTAACTAGTTACATATCCAAACCAGTAGGGCCATCCAAATGAAAAATGAGATTCAGAATGAAAAATGAAATTAAGATTACCTAGAGGTAGATTTTGAAGAGGAATCTATGAGACTAAAAATTCCTAGACCCTGGTGACAAATATCAGAGCAATAATAAAATTTCCTATACAGGATGTCCACTCTCAACGATGTCCAATAGCTAATTCCTAAACCGTTAGTCATAGCCATATAGTTCCAATTACAAAAATGTTTTAAATGGGGGTAAAGAAGTATTTAAAAAGTGATTTGGGTCAATAGAATCATTTCTTGAAAAATTATGAAATTTAATTTTTTAAACGATCCCCCGGTCCTTCAAGTTCTAGTTAGTAAAACTTTCCTATTACATACTTACAAGTAAAACAAATAAAAGTCCTATTATTCTACGACTAAAACTGACCGAAGTAATGGCTGTTTCAACTTGGAGCATATTTTTTGCTGCGAAATAGGTGTCATTTACAAATTTACTAGAAATATAAATAATCTTCAGATATATAAAAAATATAGTTGATAGTAAAATTAACATTGCATTATAAATTTGAAATCTATAATCATTCTGAAATATTAATGCAAAATATACAGCTTGTACTAAACATATAACAGGAAAAAAAATAATAGAATTTTCGTTAAATAAAATGTTGAAAAGCAACAGCCTCGATTCTTTACACACTGAATCCAAAAATGGCCTTCATGTTTTATCACAAAGTACAGATTTTTTGCAAATCGTAAATTTGAAAGCTAAAAAGTGAAAAATTTTCGGAAATCTGATTCTGATAGTATAAAATAGATGTGATTGTTATTTCTTTAACTTTTGATAATTGATTTTTATGTATTTTTTACTATTGAATCCGAAAATGACCTTCATTAGTTTTTGGTGTAAATCGCCCTGCAGGTGGCGCTGCTATCTAGCATTTTGCAGGATTTCCGCAAAAGCTCTATCTCAAGAACTAATGCATGGATTTTTATAAAACTTCAGATTCAGTTAATCCTTGATATGAATTAGTGCTGGTAAAGTTTTGGTGCAAATCGCCCAACAGATGGCGCTGCTATGCTGCATTTTGCAGCATTTACACGATTTTCGTAATAGCTCAATTTCAAGAAATAATGCACGGATTTTCATCAAACTTCAGATTTAGTTAGTGCTTGACATGAATTGACGTTTTGCCCCTTGTGGTGTAAATCGCTCAACAGGTGGCGCTGCTATGCTGCGTTTTTTGATATTTCCGCAATAGCTCTATCTGAAGAACTAATGCTTGGGTTTTCAACAAGCTTCAGATTTAGGTATACTGGATATGAATTAGTGCTGTTTATGTTTTGGTGTAAATCGCTCAATAGGTGGCGCTGGTATGCAGCATTTTTCACGATTTCCACAATAGCTCAATTTCCAGAACTAATGCACGGATTTTCATCAAACTTCAGATTCTGTTAGTCCTGGACATGAATTGATGTTTTGTACCTTTTCGTGTAAATCGCTCAACATGTGGCGCTGCTGTGCTGCATTTTTGTGATTTCCACAATAGCTCTAGCTCCAGAACTAATGCACCGATTTTCATCAAACTTCAGATTCCGGTATACCTTAATATGAATTAGTGCTGTTTGTGTTTTGGTGCAAATTGCTCAACAGGTGGCGCTGCTATGCTGCATTTTTCAGAATTTCCCCTACAGCTCTATCTCAATAAGTAATGCACGAATTTTCATCAAACTTTTCAAATTCAGGTATACTTTGATACGAATTGGTTCTAAATTGATGTAATTGCTTTTACTATTTAAATGATTTAATTGACGTGATTTATTTAGAAGAAAGTTTTGTGATGGCCACAACATACTGGTTTAACTTTGAAATTTGCCATTTACAAAAAAAGTCCAACATGATGGTTAAATATGAAGGCAATTTTTACATTCAGTGCTAAAAAGCACATACAAATCAGTCATAAAAGTTAAAAAATACAACCATCGACTCTATTTTATAGTATTAGCTATTTTTTCAATTTTGAAATTTACTATTTTGAAATTTACTAGTTGCGAAAAATTCTGACATGATGGTTAAAAATGAAGATAATTTTCGGATTCAGTTCTAAAAAATACATAAAAATCATAATTTTAAAAATACATAATTTTAAAAATAAAAAAACACAACCATCGCAGTCTTGTGTTATCTAATCTAAAACTTTTTAGAAAACTTGTTGGCAGTAATCTATCCGAAATTTTTTGTTACCCTGTAAAATAAGTACATAATGGTAAGCACTGAAAATCATAATAATATTACATTGTCATCTGATTTACGTCAATATGTAAAATTTAACCTCGATCGCATATTTTAAAGTGAGTTGAATTTCGAGTACAAATTTTGAACTGGAAAGACATACATACGATCGTTTCAAGTTAACCCGTTACCCGCTGGTGTTGCGTTCACGCAACGGTCAAAATAATTGCTCATGCTTACATTAATTACTTTGTCACCACTATTTTACAATTAAAAAAATTGCCTTATTTATTGGCAGAAATTTTGATATTTTAATAAAGCGGAAATTACCTTTCTGAATTTGTGGCGACAAGCGACTTTCAACAAGAAATTTGAAAATTCCTACTTATAGTTTTGGCGGTTAATAGGTTAAATAAAAGCTTATAAAAATAGCATAGTTTTTGTTAAAAAAAATCATGAAAAGAAACAGCTTCAAATCCTTACAAAAATCTGTCGTAATACGATTTTTTTCAAATCGCAGCTACACATGAAATAAATCCTTCAAATACTTTAAGCACTTTGTTTACGACCCCTAGAAGCATGGCTAAACTCATGTGTATTCGGATGCAGAAAAGTGGCATAAGTCTTGCATTTCAAAGTTTCGTATAACTTCATGAATTTTAGTGTTAGATGAATGGGACTTTTTTTGTCTTTCTTTTAAGAGAACAGGAAATTTTTACTAAATATCTCTTATAGGGCGGAGGACCGTATAAAAAATTAAATTTCGTAACTTTTTTAGAAATATTTTTATTGATCCAAACGACTTTCAGAATAATTTTTTACCTTATTTAAAACATTTTTGTAATTGGAACTATAGGTCTATGACTAACGGTTTAGGACTTAGCCACTGAACATCGTTGAGAGTACAGACACACTATATAAAATAATAATATAAATGGACGGTCATTTGACGACATATTTTCAAGAGAAACCAATGATTACACTGAAAATCGAATAGACCTTGCACCGCCCTTAAATTTCCAAGAGGAATTATGCTTTATACCATAAATCATAAAGTTAGAAATAACTGCAAATTAATTGCACACGCTGATCAATGAAATGAACTCAACAAATGAAAACAAAATCATCTGTCCAAAACATTACAAAATTAAAGCGACTGGATGCCTAAGAAAATGGATGGGTACATAAGAAAATAAATTAGTAAAAAATATTATGGATTGCATGTGGTTCTCTTTATCTCGAAAGTGTTTTTTTCCCCTTGGAATCCTTTATTTTTCAAAATCGTTCTTTTTTTCTCGGAATCGTTCCTTTTTTCTCGGAATCGTTCCTTTTTCTCGGATTCGTTCCTTTTTTCGGAACGATTCCGAAAGGAACGACTCCAATGAACTCGTTCCTTTCGGTGAACGATTCCTTAAAAGGAACGATGTTGCCCATCTCTAATTTATATGGACACACAAAAGAATTTGGCTACAGAAGAAATTGAACAATAAAAGATCTATCGAAGTCTATGAACAATAATTGAGGGAAGTGCGTTTTCAGTTGTGGTACGCGTTTTTTAATTGAAATGCATTTTAAATATTACTTGGTGCGTGTAAATTATATATATCATTTACAGGACTGCACAAAAGTTCTTAAGTATATTTCCATTTATTCACGGTTGTTGTTGAATGAAATTGTCAAATTGTTGAATGAAAATTTTCAACTGTGCTATTCGATTAACTGATCTAAATTTTTGCACGCTATGAAGTATACATTCAAATCTATAGATCATACACAGGATTGCACCCTCCCCCACCCCAAAAAGTCTGATATTTTTCTGAACTATTGATTGTAATAACAGTACTTGGGTATTCAAATGCGTTACTCGTTTTCCAAATTGTTTATTTAGACATCATATTTCATCTTAATAAACTGTGCAGTTTTGTTACAGTATTCTAAACGTGTTCACTGTAGAGGTCTGCACGGGCCGGAATTTCCAGGCCCGGGCCCGGCCCGGCCCGCACGAAAACTATCTTGCCCCGGCCCGGTGTAAAAACTGGAAGTTCGGCCCCAGCCCGGCCCGGCCCGTTTGCATTTTTACAGTTCTCGGCCCGGCCCGTCCCGTACAAAAATCAGTGAAAACAGGCCCGGCCCGGCCCGACACAATTTCTACAAAAAAAAATCCGTTTTTTCTCGACATAAAATTAAGATTCTTTTAATGAATACTACATACATATTTATGGGAACATTTTACAGTATATTTTAGATTACTATGATGTTCGCAAAACAGAAAACAAACAATAGTAAGCATTAACGATTACTTACAGTGTTTTAGTAATCATGTCTACAGACATTTCAAAATTCAACTAAGGATTCATTAAAAGATTAATGTAGTTCAGAATAAAGGATTAAAAACATGATAACTTTTGAAGCTGTATAATAAAAAGTAGATTTGTGAAAATTTTCTCTCATTTTTAAGGCTTTTCTCAAATCCAAAGGAGTTACATTTCGACACATTTATTAAATTCATTTATTTTCGGAAAACGCATAAGATTGGCAGGTATTCTTATTCAGAAGCTATGTAAATGTCACTTTTTTTTTCATAGATAAAAGCAATATATCTTTCTGAAAATACTGCCAAAGTTAGCGTTTTGAATCGAATTTCCGGAAGCGATAGTACAGGAAAGGAGAAAAACGTACAGTCACATGACAAGAATCTCTGTTATCTCTGTAATTTATCAAATATGGAGAAAGCTATTCGTTTCCAAATGTCTTCAATAGTCAGGCCTGTCAATTTTATGCCTTTATAGTTAAAAATGGATCAGAAAATGTGCCTGAAAGTTTCGCATTGTTGAGCAGTGAATATGAGAACCACCTTAAGGTATATTTCCAAAGATACTGTAAACAGAAGTTCATTATCACTATTAATACTACAAAACACAAAGACTGTCCTACACATCCTGAGATCGATTAAGACCAGTTCCGTCCCGGCACGAGTCTGCTGAAAAAAATTAAACTCTGAATCAGACATCTTGTAACTGTACGATGCCGATCTCTACGATGGAGAGGTTACATTTCTGTATTGATGTTGTTAAACTCGCATCGGCTCGTGACGCACATTTATACTTCTCGAGAAAATCATATCCATTGAAAATGGCTCGTATTTTATCTACTTCGCTTAAATTCTTATATCAGGCCGATAGGCCCGATTAATTTTTTATCGGCCCGGCCCGGCCCGTTGAAAAAATTGTCCGGCCCGGACCGCGGGCCAGGTACGGGCCTCGGGCCAAGCCCGGGCCCGTGCAGACCTCTAGTTCACTGTAACAAAAAAAAATCTGTAATTTTCACAGAAAAAAATTGTATTTTTTAAAGAAAAAATCTTTTAAGGAAAGAGTTTTTTTCTGTAAAAAAAGTAAATTGTAATTTTTACACAAAAAAAAAAAAAAAATATTTTTTACAGAAAGAAACTGTTTTAATGAAAATTTACAGATATTTTCTGTAAATTAAACAGTTTTCCACTGTCGCCAAAATTGGCAGTTTTTTCTGACAATTTGAGAGAGTTTTCTTTTTTTACAGTATTGGAAAATGTTGTTTTTTTAAGGGGGGGGGGGGGGGTATTTATTTTGTCTTTATCTATTTTAAACGATATAAAGAAAACACTCATCGAAGTAACTGCGAAAAAACTATCTTTAAAATTTTCTAACATAGTTACTGTGGAACTGATGACCGATTATTATAAATGTGAACAGACTTATGAGAAACATTATATCGACCATACTCAGTGTTTTTTCACGGACCGTACTGGGTAATTAAAATAGTAAAGTAAACAAAGCAATATAACAAAATTAATATAATCAATATTACCTATTTATTAACGTAAGAATAAAAAGTGGTAATATAATAATGCAAAATTTCTAAATTTTAAAAATGAAAAATCAAATGTTTTATATATATATATATATATATATATATATAGTAGGGGGCTCTGCCCCCTGCAAGCTACGCTCGCCAACCCCCGTTCAGACACCGCAGAATCTAAAAACACGCTAACCTGATGGGTTTTAAAAATATAAGAGAACATTGAATTATACTGAAAAAAGCTGTGCAGATCTCACTGTAAATGGGTTTCCATTCAATTCCCTTTGATTGCAAAAATGTAAGGGCGAATCAGTTGCTGTTAAGACATCCAATGGTTATTTTCGTCTTTGATTAAAGGGGATCAGTTAAACATTTGAAAAGTAACTAAAATAGAATGAATTAAGTATACAGAGTCTTTGTGTCCCGGTATTTTAAAACAATCTCTATAACAATAGCATAAGTCATGTGACTATCATCAACAGTTTCGGGCGGGCCACTTCACTTTTTATACTCTAGGTGCCATTTTGGTACTTTAATGTTAGCCATGCACAGGTGATAAGTCGCCAAATATTATTTTATCGCCATCATTTCATCTATATTATAATAGTTCAAGTCATCAGCTGTCATAAACAAATATGGTCTGATCCCTTCGCCTTTCATATGAAACTTTGGCACAGATGTCATATACGATATTGGCGCGATTTTTTTCCGACGCCAATTTGGGGAACGCATCAACAGCATAAACAACAACATCCGGCTTACCATATCAAGCTAAACAACAATACTTTGGCGCCAGTTAAGTACCCGTTGCGTATATGACACTGGCGTCAGAAAAAAAATCGCGCCAATATGGGTCCGTATATAACATCTGTGGCAAAAGTTTTCCATTTTGATTAAAAAATCAAATTTTTTTTCGAATAAAACTATATAAAAGTTGTCATGGTCACAAAGAATTCTTGGTACAGTTACGCTAGCCGTGTGCAAATCTCGCCAATAACTTTTTTTCAACTCGCCAGTTAGCATTTTTTTCAAATTTTTCGAGTGGTAAATTAAAACATTGATTTGAAATTGAAATTAAATGTCATGGTTTGTTGCATTATTGGGAAGAGTTCCATATTGTGTGCTGGTTGGCGCGATTGGCGAATGAATCCAAAATGGTGCCAAAAAGCCATTTTAGTGTCTTATAAAATTTTTCATGATGTCGGAAAAACATGGTCTTTAAATATTTGTAAACATATATATATATATATATATATATATTATATATATATATATTATTTATTATATTTATTATATTATTTATTATATATATATATATATATATATATATATATATAATAAATGTTATATATGTCACATGTTAAAAAAAAGTATGATGTTTATACAGACAGTTTTATATATATTACGTATAGAGATATACCTTATACGTACATAGTATATATACACCTATAAATAAATATTATGTACTTATATTTTATGTATTTATTATATTTATTATACATGTCAAATTAAAACAAAAGTTATATATTTTCCCGAAAAATATAGACTAAATGCAAAAAAAAAAAAAAAATAATACGAAAAAACATATGAATAAAGTCCGTTCCAGAAAAAAACAACCCCAAAGGCTGAAGATCGCAACCACATCGATTCATTTAATGCCAACAAAAAGCTCGCCAAAAAAACCAGCACACAAAATGGAACTCTTCCCGCATTATTTAACATTTGGCCAGATGTCATATACCGCAGGTTTGGCGTGATTTTTTTTTTTTTTTTTTTCTCTTTTACGAAAATTTGGCGCAAACCTCGTTTTCGAATGCCAGTTACATATGCATTTTGTGTATTACTTAGTTATCCCGTCGACCAAAAATCTATCGCCAAACTATAAGATTAAATGTCAATAATGGTTGATGATAAATCTCACATTCACTTGACTTTAAGTAAGTTACACATGTTTACGTCATCAAGTGACTTTTATTTCGACGTTTTATTTGTATATTTATTAATGTTATACTAATTTATTTGTTCTTTCGTTATTTAAAATAAAAATTATGTCAATTTGTATAATTTGGCGAAATTGGTCGACGGAATAACTAAGTAGTACCGTATCATAATATTAAAATATTTATTTGCTTAAAAGACGTTATAAAAACACATTAAAAGTAAATTAAAAATCTATATTACAAATATATTTTATCTATATTTACAAAATATAGATTTTTAATTTAATTTTAATGTGTTTTTATAACGTCTTTTAAGCAAATAAATATTTTAATATTATGATATGATTAGTAATGGACGTAATTTTGATTTACTACTCGCACTTATTTACGTAAGTAGTACCGTATTTTTTAATTATTTTCTATTATTTTCAAAAGGAAATAACAAAAAAAAATAATTAATAACTATAGAACAAAATAATTTATATAATTTAAAAAAATAAATAAAAGTAAATAAACATTTATTATTAAATAAACAACAATACCATATCAATCAAAATAATGCCATTCTGGCGCCAATCAGAATCTTTCGATTTGGCGAAAGATTGTTCAAGTAAATTGAATTATAAATAAAAGTAGCACGATACATTTCTTAGCATATATTTAAGGGAGGCCAAACTGGTCGCCAAATTAATTTAAAATAATCTTATTTATTTAACTGAATAACAAACATACGACTTGTGTGCTTGACATAAAGCCCGCTTATAAGTCGGAGACAAGATAGCACAAGGAAATATTACAATACAAGAGAAATACACCCTGGGTGTTCCACACAAATTGTGTGTGCAATGGAACCAGCGGGAATCGAACCCACAAACTCTTACGCACAAGCGATTAGCTGACTGGCGCTTTGACCACTCAGCCGCAGAACCCCTAAAATAACCTTTTCTGAAATCTGAAGAAAAAAAATATCTGTTCTGATTAAAATTTGAGTTGCCATCATTAGAAAAATGTACTTAAAATTAGAAAAAATTAATATTTCGGAAACTAATTCGAATTTAAAAATTCTAATACCAGTTTTGAGATCTGCAGATCAATACGGATTTTTGGTGTTAATTTCATCGCAAAGTATTCCATATTTTAGGAGAAATAGCCGTGAAACTGAGTCAGTCGTTTCAAAGAATCGTTCCATAAATTCGTTTCATTAGGATTTTATATATATAGAGTAGATATAAATCCAATTTTTGCTCAATTTAATGCAAAAACTTTTTATCTTTTTAAAATGTAACTAGTCGGATATGCCAATCTCAAAACTTTCTTCTATCTCATACATGTTAATACTTCAAAATTCTTTAGTACAGTGCCAAAATTAAATGGCAATCTATGCCCATCATTAGGATTCTAAAGATATGAAATTCCGTGCATTAGTTCTTGAGATAGGACTATCGCTAAAATCGTGTAAATCATGCAAAATGCAGCATGTCAGCGCCACCGGATAGGTGATTTACACCAAAATCTAATAATCAACAACTTATGTTAACGTCCAACTGAATCTGAAGTTTGATGAAAATCCGTTCATTAGTTTTTAAGATAGAGCTATTGCGGAATCGTAAAAAATTCCCCATAGCAGCGGCACCAGTTGAGCGATTTACACCAAAAACTAATTAGCACCAGTTTACATTAGGTACTAATTGAATCTGAAGTTTGATGAAAATTCATGCATTTGTTCTTGAGATACAGCTATTGTGGAAGTCGTGAAAAATGCAGCGAAGCAGCGCCATCTATTGGACGATTTACACCAAAAACTAAACAATATTAATTTTCATCGGGGACTATTTAAATTTGAAGTTTGATGAAAATTCGTGCATTTTTTCTTGAGTTAGAGCTATTGCGATAATGATGAATAATGCAGCATAGCAGCGCCACCTGTTGGTAATTTTCACGAAAAAGTAATCAGCAGCTAACTATATCCTGGACTAACTGAATCTGAAGTTTTATGAAAATCTGTGCAGTTAGTTCTTGAGATATAACTATTGCTGAAATCGGGAAAAATGCCGCATAGCAGCGCCACATGTTGGGCGATTTTTACAAAAAACTAATCAGGACCAGTTTATATCAAGGTCTAACAGAATCTAAAGTTTTGTGAAATTCCGTTAGTTCTTGAGATAGAGCGCCCACAAAATTTTTGTCACATGCAGAGTGACGGACAGAGTGACAGACGGACATTTTCTAAAAACCATCAAATCGTTTTCAGGACATTCTAAAACGTATGAAGCCGAAAATTTTCACGAATTCGATACTTTCTTCTTGTAAAGATAGAAGAAAGTAAAAATGTATAGTGTGTCTAAAAAAGGCTTTAAATTACAATTCGTTTACTTTAGAGACGTAAATGCTTGCCCAGAACAATTTTTTAAAAATACAAAATTTAAAAGGGTACAGGAGCAAAAAAATAGTTTTAAAATTGTGATTTATGTGATACATTTGATGTAGGAGCTTGAAATTTGGCATGGTGGTTACTTTTAAGATGTAAATGCTGGCTAAGAACGGTTTTTAAAAAATTCGGAATTCAAAAGGGTAAAATGTTCTAAAAACGTTCTAAAATACGTTTTAGTAGGAATTATTAGGGCTAGAAATTTGAAATTTAGTATGGTGGTTAACTTAAAGATGCAGATGCTCGGTATAAACAGTTTATTAAAAATCCAAAATTAAAAAATGTGAAATGAGAAGAAAACGTCCTAAACTGCTGTTTATTTAGAATTGTTAGGGATAGAAACATAAAATATGAAAAGTCTGCTGTTTTTAAGACGTAAATGTTCTCGCAGAACAGTTTATACAAAATTCTAAATTTAAAAGGGTGTAGAAGCAGAACGGTTTAAAATTGCGATTTTTGTGATTCTGCTAGGGCTAGAAATTTGGAATATGGCATGGTGCTTTATTTTTAAAGTGTAAGTGCTCGGTAAAAACGGTTTCTAAAAAAATTCGAAAGATAAAAGGGGGAAATGTGTGGAGAACGTTCTAAAAACATTGTAAACTATAGGATTTTTCAGAAATTGTTAATGAAACTTGAAAGTTGACGTGGCTTTTACTTTACAGACGAAAATGCACCCATAGAACATTTGTTTTAAAAATTCAAAATTTAAAAGTGTGCAGGAGCAAAAAAAAACGGTCTGAAATCTTGATTTCTGTGATACAGTTGACATAAAAGCTTAGATAACTAGAAGCTTTTTAAGATGTAAATGCTCGCCAAAAACGCTTTCTAAAAAATGCGAAATTTTCAAATAAAAAATTAAATGAGCGTAAAACTTTAAAAATAAATTCTAAATTACGATTTATATGGATTTAATTTTAGATTTTCTCATCAATTTAAGTTTCATAGTCTCCTGATGCAGTCAGTATAAGAATGTTTACTCAAAATGTGGTTTAATTAATATTTTTTTGAAATATTCATGTCAGTATAATTTCTTCTAATAGAAATACGCATACTTGGCATATTTCAACAACTACGCGTGAAAGTTGCGAGTTTTACTAGTTAATTATAAACGATAAGGCAAATTTTTGTTTCGCATAATAATTCAAAATTCCCAAGTTTGTAATAATGCAACATTCCTAAGTTATAAAGATGAAAAATCAGGTGATTTTCTTTAATAAATCTGCCTTTTAATCAATTCATTGCAAAAACTTTTTATCTTTTTTAAATATGAAAATGTATACTGCAAATGTAGTTAATTTAAAATAAGGTTTTATTAATGTTGAAGATTAAAATCTTACACAACTTTGTAACGCAAAGAGAATTACGTGTAAAAATAACTTTTGATTAAGAAAACGTCATATAGGATATTTTAACGCCATTTTAAATTATTCCAATTCCTACTATTAGTTCACACTCTCCCTATATTTATTTATTTATTTATATATTTATATTGTTCAAATTTTCAATCGTTAATAAAATACTTATTATTCATCCTATCAAGTAAATAAATTTTTTTTAACTTGTACTGGGATGACAATTGATGTTAATACAGTTTTTTCAAATATTAATTCATTAATTAAATTTTAATTAATTAATTTTAGTTTTACATGGGAGACAAAATGGCGGCCATTGATTATTGAAGCATTTAATGCATCTTCATATCTATAAGGGGGGTTACCATAGGGGGACCCTGTTCTGTCGCCAAATACAGCCAAATTTGTCGCCAACATGGCGATATATCGCCAAATTTGGTGACCAAAATGAGTCGCCAAAAGTGACGCCAACCTGGCGATATCTCTACTATTTCGCCAAATTCCCATAGACTTCCATTGTAAACCTACTTGCTAATAGAAAATCAACAAATTGGCATATTTTAATGCAACAAAAACTAATATTAGCTTAAGGGATTATATTAAATTTGTCTTTGATGACCTAAGTAGGAACTGACTTTAAAAACAAAATTTTTATATTACTTGTTTTAAATTATGAGTAGTAGGTCAAATTTTGCTTTCGCATAAAAATATGTAAAACAACAGTGAAGGTTTAAATGTCTTTTATTGTTCGTATCAATTTTTTTATAAATATGGAGTAATGATTGCGTCTTAAGTTGCACATAAAGGGTCGGTGTGTCCCAGGTTATGTATTGCTGCCCTATCTTCAGTTGGCACAGGACCTTTGAGTTTGTCGAAACGATTAAAAACATCGCCTTCGTCAAAGTAACAAAACACAAATAATACGCAATCTGGATATTATTTTCCGTTTCTGCCTAAAGTATATATTCCGAACAGTATTATCTAGAAAAATAAATGTTGTATATATAAAATTAATATTTAAATTTTAAATTTCAAAATTTATCTCACTAACGTGTGAATTAAAATCATGAAGTGCTACGCGCATGATAAAACTCTAAATTATGCATATAGAAAATAATTTTTGAACAAAATAGAATCGTAACACACCTACTTCTAAATTAAAACCAAAATATATTCAAAAAGCTTTGTTTAAAATTTAATTTTAGCATAAAATAAGAAAACAAAACTTTTCAAGTTTTTCAAGTGCAAAAAAATAAAAAACCAAAATATGCGACTTATTTTGTTTTTAGCATGAAGACTATAAAGAAACGCATATTTGGTTAATTTTTTAAAGCTGTATCTTATATAGTCTGAAAATAACAGCGTGCGCAAGCACCAAATTTACTAATCTGAGAAAACGGATTTTAAAGTTTCAGTATCTACGGACATTCTATTGTACTCATCGTCTATAAATGATCATAACTCAAGAAATAATGCAGATTTTTGAACGGGGTTTTTTGCATATTGTTGAGAAGTTAAAAAAATTTCGGAACAAAACTAAATCCAAAAACTGATTTTTTGAAAGTTTAAAGGTCCTGTTCCTCTGAAGTATGTTGTATTTATCATAAAGGTAATTTAAAAATTAACAAGAAAGAAAAAATCATGCGTCAAGCATAGATTATGAAACACTTTCCAACACATTCAGAATAATTTAACAAAACTGCACCGTTTAATAAGTTAAAATATTACGTCTAATTCAGCCATATGGAAACGCGTAATACATTTCAAAACTCAATTTCAACTGTTCCCATTCACAATCGGAAAATTATCCGAATTTTTTCAGCAGCCCTGTATATGATATATGGATTTGAATCTAATAATTACAAGCATGCCAAAATTTAGTTCATTTAAGAGATACATATACTTCAGTTGAAAATTTACCTTCAGCAATTTCCTCTAATAAGGAGAACGGTACGTGAATACTTTTGTGCAGTCCTGCATTTGAGGTATAGAATTTATATATAACGAGTAAGATGCAAAAAATTAATTAAATTTAAAAGCGCATACCGAATTTTAAACCGTACACTCCAGCAATTGTTACTCAAAGACAGTACTGTACTGTAACCGATTTCTTTTGGGCGTCCCTGTAAATGAATAAAAATGCTATGAATGTCCCGTTCTAACGTGATCGTAGTGAAATTCAGTGATTTATATCAGTTTCAGTATATTTGAAACAGCGTAATGGCATTAAAATACTCTGCAAACGATTTTCCCGCATATACCATAATGTAATAGAATACTTTTGAGTGCCCCTGTAAATGAATGATTAATCGTACATATTTCATATACAATACCAAACATGCTTTGGTGACCCCAAATAACATTTATCAATTGCATGAAAATAAGAGTATATTTACGGGAGTTAGAGCGTGGACAGACGGACAGACAAACCGAATGCATAAACACTTTTCAACTTTGTTGGAAAGTGTTAAAAGTACTAATTTATCTTAATCTCTCTGGAACTTAAGTAAAATGTACCAATATGACAGTTCTTTTTTTTTAAAATCTTTTTTCTCTATTAATTAAAGGGTTGAAACTGCAAAGAAACAGACCATTCATGCAAATAATTTTCCTACATAAGATGAATTTCGTTTCTTAAAAATAGAAAAGTTTTTGAAACAGTAGAATTAATTGCTTTGACGAATTATGCATGCATCAAAACGCTTATGCTCCAATTGACACATTATTTAGAAATAAGCCAAAATATCCAAAACGTGTGGAAATGCAACTATAAATGCTAGTAATGTTACTGCTACTATACTAGTAATGTGTATACAAAATTATAAATAAATAATCGCCTATTCGTTCTTCTTATTTTCTTCTCAGATATACAGTCGATCCTGCTTATTAGAATAATTATTTTGCCAAAAGGTAAATACAGTAAAATCTGTGGAAACGGACAGGGGCGCGCCAGTAGTATCCAGCGCCTGTGTGCAGAATTTCAGTTGGCGCCCTCTACCCCCACCACCACCCCACCCCTCCGACAATAAATCTTTATAAAAAAAAATTCTTTGAGTATCTATAACAGCATAACTGCCATCCTGCTGGAGTTTTATCCCAGATCAAATAAACTTTCTTGAACCAGAAATTTTTTAATAAAATGTGTCTTGTTTCTATAGGGTTCGTATTTTATTTGATTTATTAAACAAAATTTCTGGTTCCAAACATTTAAATTACTCGAAAAATAAAGGAGATTGGCAGCTATGTAAATAAAATTCGAAATACAATAAAGCCCGTGAAAATAAAACCTATCTGTATCAGAATCCTGCATTAAATGGTAAAATTGCACTATCCCAGACAAAATAATACAATACAGTAACAATAGATTGCATCCATACTAATGAAATAAAGAGGTTTGCCATCTCTAATTTGCATATCGATATTAATAATAATTTAAAAAAAAGATGTTTGCCTTTACTCTGCATGTGTTAGCGATGGCTAAGAAAATCTACGGAACATAGAGGTCTGAAAATTTAAGATAAGGATAGGCGATGGTAGGCCCAAATGCACCTGAGGATCAGATTTTTCATTTTTTGATACTTAGCCGAAATATAATTAAAAGCCATAATGATAATCGCAAAATGACGAGGTTCCTTTCTTCAAAGTAATCATACCTTTACATTTCTTCAGACTGACGAAGGCGTAGCGTTCGATTTTTACTGCATTTTGAAACTGCGATGGCCGGGACCCCGTAGAGTTTTAAAAAAAAATTGTCTTATCTTTCCAATTCAAATGGTACCTTTCGTTACTCTTTCAAAAAATCTTTTTACTTGGCCGCGATTCACGCCAGTTTTCCTGTTTTCTGAAGTTTCAAAATTAAAAAAAAACAAAATCCTATTAATGCATTCTTGGTATTTTTCCGAATCTAACGATATCGCTGGTGTGGACAAATATTAATATTTAGTACTATTTCAAAGAAAAAAAAAAAAAAAAGTCTAAGTCATTTCAAGGATTTGCCTGAGATGTTTTTCTCCCATTGCAAATTTTCTCAAGATATCGTTTCTTGTCTCCGTGATATGTGCTTGTGCTTTGAATATCATTTCGCGTTTCAAAAATTAAGGGGATGGTACACATTTTATATTATTTATGATTTATTATGAATTTTTCGTCAGAATTGAAATTTTTATATATCTAAATGCCTGAAATTAAATACAAATTCGAGGTTCACTTGAAAAATCAGGCCGGAGCGGAGCGTGGATACCCCCCCCCCCCCCCCCCCCCAGTGTACGCTGCAGAAGACAGTGGGGCCCTCAACTCGATCTACGTTTGGATAAATTTTCATTTAAAAATGAAAAATCCGACAAATCCCAGCTTGTACCCTGCCGAAGGCAGTGCTGCTGACAAGATTAAGCTCGTTTGGAAAGATTTTCTCAGTATGACCCTTTTTTTCATTCTCAGATCGCCCGCTTCGGAAAATTCCGTTCAAAACGCCAACTTTGACAGCGTTTAATACAGTATTTTCCGCATTTATCAAAAAATCGAGAAACACGGCACATTATGTAGTTTCTAAATAAGAGGATTTCCCAGTTTGATGCGTTTGAGAGCAAAAACGAATTTTAAAATGAATCAGAAAATAAGCAGTTTGGATCGGAATACACCCTTAAAAATATAAAATCAAAACAAACCGGAGCAGCATATGCACAACCGGTGCATATGCTGTTGAAGACATTGCACCCCCCTCCTCATCTCTTGGTTCGTTTGGAAAAATTTTCGTTTAAAAATATAAAATCATTCAACGTTTGATTTTAGACTATTTAAAGTTATTATAATTTGAAATGCCGGGCAGGTCGGTTTGTAGGGCATAAACACCGGAATTTAAAACTCTTTCTATAAATCTATATTTTCCCATTCATAATATGGCTATCATTGTAGTTCCTAACTTATTTATGTCTAAATTGAACTTTTTTTTTTTTTTTTTTTTTTTTTTTTTGCCATTCTAGTCTCTGAAGCGTCTAAGGTTATATCTAAAGCTAATAAGTGCTCATATTTCAATACTTTTAATTTCATGTTCTGTATTAAAATGAACAAATCTTATAATCATCACCATTATTTATTTAGTATGTGATTAGACGAAGGGGGGGTGCAGGGAAAGGTCGCTTCTCTCAATCTTTGAAAAAGTAAGAATTTATCGCCAAATTCAGCCTATTTTCACCATACCCTCCTCATTAACAAAAGTTCTATTTCCGCCATGGTGATAGGTTACAGAGTGCAAGATAAAAAAGTACAGTCTGTTACAAAATTATAAGACCACTTAGAATTTCACTTTTTTTCAACAAAGAAAATATTAGTTTGAATTTAAAAGTAGTTGTACGAAAAGACATAACTCTATAATGTTTATTTAGCTCAGGAAAAAAAAAGTTTGAATAATTTTTTGTTTCGTGCCAAACGATTTTACGCAAACCCACTGTTTCATAAATATAAGGCCACTCTTATATTATTAATAAAGCAGACAATTTTATTTTTAATTCAGAATTTAACTGTAACCTAAACAATCTGTAAAACTTAAAAAGAAGAATAAAGTGGAGAAATTCTGAATAGTATCTGATTCTTTGAATTTATTAGTAAAATGCCTCGTCGGAGTGAGCTGTCTGAAATAGAAGTGAGAAGAGTGTGGTTCTACAAAGGAAAAGGAAAGTCTGAACGTGAAATAAGTAAGATTCTGAATCGTTCTAAAACTGCGATTCATGTTTTAAGTGAAAAAGAATTGCATGGAATGCATAAACGATCTGGTCGTAAAAAGAAGTTATCAGATCGTGATAATTTGCGGATTGTCAAACTGGCAACGAAAAATTACCAATCGACTCGTAAAATAACACAACAGATGACTAAAAAGGTATCTCATGCAACCGTGTGGCGAAGTTTGAAATCTAATACCGTCGCAAATTAAAAAGTAAACCACTACTCCTGAAATGTCAAAAAGAAGCTCGCCTTAAGTGGGCAGAAAATGTCATTTAAAGACAATTTTGACAATTTTTTTTTAATTTAAAAAAAAAAAAAAATTATTATTATTATTTTTTTTTTTTTTTTTTTTTTTGTCGTAAAGACAATTTTTTTTTTAAATTAACGGACATTTTTTAAAATTTTTTAACGGCCGGTAAAAAATTAAACGGGCCAGCCGCACCCGAGCCGATAGAAAAATTAGACCATATCCAGCTTAGAGATCGGCATCGGACAGCTATATCGTGCCTGACACCGGGCTTAATTTTTTCAGCAGACTCGGACCGGGTTGAGGGTTACATTTATCTTCTACATAGTCGAGCCGGGCCAGAATTGGACTTAATTGTTCCCAGGACGTGTCAGGCAGGCAATATATTTTGTAAAAATAGTAATAGCTATAATAAACTTCTGTTAACGAAATCACTGTAAATATACCTTAATAAATTACAGAGAAATATTTTCAAAAATCCACTTTTATAATACAGCTTCAAAAGTTGTGATGCTTTTAACCCTCTTTTTTTTTCTTTTATTCTACACTACATTAATTTTTTCAATGAATCTTTATTTGAATTTTGAAAAGTCTAAGTAATCATTAATGTTCCTATTGTGTAATTCCTGTTTTGGAAACACATAGCAATCTAACATTTCTTCGTAAATATGTATGCAGTATTCTTTAAAAGAATTTTAATTAAGAAAAATCGGAATTTTTGGCCTGACTTAATTTATTTTTGAACGGGCTGGGTCGTGTCTGTTTTCACTAAATTTTGTACAGGACGGGTCGCGAAATGCAAAAATATAAACGGGCCGGGCCCTCCTGGTCTGGAAATTCCGGTCTCTAATCTAGGTCTGTCCAACGCATCTCTCGCAGTCGCTATGGGGGCGCCCATTAAAATATTTCTATTAATAGCTGTTTTTAAAATTAAAAATCCACTTTAAAGTAATGCTTTCTTTAAATTCAATAATATTTGAATGGTATTATTTTAATTGATACCAATGACCGTTATTTAGTGTTAATTGTATTATATTATTAATTTGTTATTTAGTGATTAAGAATTAGGGCAACTTCACTTACAAAACTTTTGAGATATAAGTTGGCCTTCTGAAAAATTTAATTTTAAATTTACTATGATTTATATTATTTCTGCAAATTATTTTTAAATACAGTTTCTGAGTCGTATGGGGTCTTATGGCTATCACCATGAGATGTACATGCATCATATAAGACGCTTGTAACACATAAGTCTACCACTATTCGTGGCCTGATTATCGCAGGGGACATTTTTACCAATATTTCCCAATTGTAATTGTCATCTTATTTATGACAGAAACAGAGCTGCCAAGTCTCCGGCCTTTTGGATACCAGTATTTTAATGAAGAAAATGTTGTTTTATTTAATTGGAACATTTGGTCAATTTAAAAGAACCAGAAACCAGATTTTCTCTAAGATAAAAAGCTGGAAACTTGGCAACTGTGCAGAAATTCTGCAATAAGAAGAAGATTGCTATTTAAAAATAAAAAAGAAACCAGTGGAATTAACCCCCTGTGGTAATAAAACTGTACTATGCTTTATCACTACTACAGTGAGATAATAGTGTTGCATGTTTTCAGCCATTTGAATTATGGAGCCTTTCATTATTTGCAACTACATGAGGTGCGCCTTTTTTCATTGAAAGGTTGGTCAGGTCTACGTCTAAATCACAGGAGACTCAGAAGTAGAATAAAACGAAATAAATAAATAATAATAGAAAAAGAATTAAATATCTATAAAAAGTTTGTCACTGGTAAATCTACAAAACATAATTAAGATGTCGGGAAAATGTAATAAATTTTAGCCTAATTAAACTAAGGATTTTTTAAAAGTATTTGCTCCTCAATTGAAACCTTTGGCGCCTTTATTACTCCGGCGCCTGTGTGCGCCGCACACTTTGCACACTGGGTCGGCGCGCCCCTGGAAACGGATTATGCCTGTAACGGAATAATTTTGTCATATCATAGTAATATATCAATAGCATTGCAAGAGCAATGTTTAGACATTTGGGAATTCTCCCATGGACTTGCAACTTTAATTGTTATCCCCAATAGATAACACGAGAAGTATAAAAACATTTCAGATAATAGAACGCTAAAAGTTTAACATATATTCTTATCATATATATAATGAATAAACTGTTGCATTTTCCTTAGAATGCTTTTTTTAGCTAAATGTAAAACACATTTATTAAAAAAAGAAAGAAAACTTGCCTTATCGGCAGATTTTATTTAAACCCCTGATTGGTTAAAATTAATAAATATTTTTTAAAAAAATAATTTTTTCTATATGCTCCGTATTTGATGCATTATCTCTCTATAAATACTTATGTAGATCCTTTTTTTTTTATTCACCGTTTTCTTAATTATATAATTACGCACATGCATTTTAAAACATACATAATGTTGGTCACCAAAATATTAGTTAATACGAATATTATAATTTTCTTAGTTGAAAATTACAATTATTCTAATATATTTTATATAAGTTGCCTAAAACGTGCGGATAAAGTAAAAGATTTTATTTTTCGAAACACACACAAAAAAAGGTGATTTGTCCGAATGATTACTATGTAACACGCTATGTAACACACATACAGCTTTATGCACTATTTCTTCAGTCAATTAAATAATTTATCTTAAGGGGTCTTGTACCTTTAAAACGCGAGGAAATTTAACGAAAAATTTCAAAGTTTGAATTAGTCTATCTTCAAAACCTTTTCATGTATAAACATGAAATTGTGGATATTGATTAAACAGATTATGCTTTGTAATATGCTACCATTAGAAATTTATTAGCCTCTTACAGAATTTGTGTATTGTTGAAATCAAAATAGCTCTTTTTTTTTTTACTTCAGAAATCATTGCGCACATGATATCTTGAGAAAGTATCATGGGCGTACCCAAGGGGGGGGGGGGCTGATGGGGCTACAGCCCCCCCCCCCCCCCCGAAATTTTCGAAAGTGATATGAAAAAATGCTGAATTTCTTTCTTTCTTTTTCGAAATTTTTTTTTAATTTTTTTCAATCATACAGCGGACTAGCCATTCTTATTAGTCCCATATTAGTCCACATTGACACCAAAGAAGAGAAAGGGGACTGATGGGGTTACAGTCCCCCCCCCTCCCAAAATACTCGAAAAATTAAATGAAAAAAGTGTTTTTCCCTAGTTTTTTTCAGATAAATCTGTAATTTTTTCTTCTGTCATAAAGCAAAATAGCCATTCTCGTTAACAAAATATTAGTCCACATTGACATGATACCATACCCAAAGATGGGAAGGGGGCTGATGGAATTGCAGCCTCAATTAAATGCCTCTCGAAATAGTCGAAAATGAATTTAAAAAATAGTGCTGATTTTTTTCTTTCTGTTTGAGAAATAATTTTCGATATTTCCCCTATCATTCAACAAAGGGGGCTGATAGGGTTACAGCCCCCACCCCCTCTTCCCAAAACAGTCGAAAAATTAAATGAAAAAAGTGTTTTTTCCTTTCTTTTTTAGATAAATCTGTAATTTTCTCTTCTGTCATACAGCAAAATAGCCATTCTCGTTAACTCCATATTAGTCCACATTGACATCACAGCATACCTAAAGATGGGAAGGGGGCTGTTGGAATTATAGCCCCCTCCTCTAAAAATTGTCGAAAATGAAATGAATAAGTGCTGTTTTTTTCTATTTTTGTTTCAGACAAATTTATATTTTTTCCCTATCATTGAAGAGACTAGCCGCTCTCTTCTCTTTAGTTACATACTAGTGCACGGTGGCACCACATTATACCCAAATGGGAACTTCCTCCCAAAATAGTCGAAAATGAAATGAAAAAAATGCTGTTTTTTTTCTTCTTGTTTGAGCTAAATTTGTAATTTTGTTTTCTGCAATCCATATTTTTTTTTAGATAAATCTCTAATTTTTCTTCTGCAATACAGTAAAATAGCCATTCTAGTTAACCCCATATTAGTCCACATTGACATCACAACATACCGCAAGAACGCGAGGAGGCTGGTGGGATTGGGTGCCCTCCTCCTCACGAAATAGTCGAAAATGAAATGAAAAATATTGCTTTTTTTTCTTTTTCTTTGAAATAAATTTGTATTTCTTTCTCCTGTCATTGAACAGACTAGCCGCCCTCTTCTCTTTAATTCCATTTTAGCGCAGAGTGACACCACATTATACCCCAAAAAGTGGAAAAGGGCTAATGGGGTTACAGCCCCTCCCAAATTAGTCGAAATGAAATTTAAAAAAATGCTGAGTTTTTTCCTTTTTGTTTGAGATAAATTTACAGCTTTGTTTTCTGCAATACAACGAACTAGCCATTCTGGTTAGTCTCATATCAGCGCACAGTTACAACACCACAGTACACCCAACGAGGGGAAGGGGGCTGATGGGGTTACAGGTTCCCTTTCGAAATAATCAAAAATGAAATGAAAAAAAAAAAAGCTGATTTTTTCCAAAAATTTAAGGCATTCGGTTTCAAAAATTCAAAAACTTCATCAGTCCAAAAATTCGGACACAAAAAAGTCGCGAATTTTGACAAATGGTCGCAGTAAAAAATCAATTTCGTCACGCGTTCGCAGAAAAAATTTCCAATTTCGCCAAAGTAGCGTAGAAAAAATGCGAATTTGGTCAAAGGATTGTGGAAAAAACGCGAGTTTCGTGGAAGGGCCACGAAAAAAAAAAATGCGAATTTTGTCAAAGGGCCTCGGAAAAACGCTAATTTTTCAAAGGGTAGCTGAAAAAAACGCCAATTTCTTTAAAGGATCGCGAAAAACTCAAATTTCGTTAAAGGATCGCGGGAAAAACGCGAATTTTACTAAAAGGCCGCGAAAAAAGGCGTATTTCGTAAAAAAACCCTGCGAATTTCGTCAAATAACTGCGAACAAAACACAAATTTTGTCAAAGGATCGCGAAAAAAGCGCAAATTTCGTTAAAGGGTCGCGGGAAAAAAACGAGAATTTCAACAAAAGGTCGCGAAAAATACGAGAATTTCATCAAAGGGCTGCGAAAAAAACGCAAACTTCGACAAAGGACCGTGAATTTCATCAAGTGATCGCCGAAAAATGCGAATTTCGTCAAAGGACCGCAAAAATGTCCCACCCCCCACTTATCTTCCTATTCCATCTTAACTTTGCAGTCACCATATTTTATCTGGAACAGTTTAAAGCTTTCGGGACCATGGATGCATATATGCACCTTCAAAAAGAGAGTGCAGAATTTGTTTATGGCACCAGTAAAAAAGAAAAGCAATATTTGCTTTCTTTAATTAGGGCATTTTCGTGATTATTTAAGTAAAGGTAACATTTTTTTTAAAGCGGTGCCAACGGAATAAAATTTGTGTAAAAGCCGTCGATCCAATGCACAAATAATAAACAGTCGTTATTTTATATATGTGTATAAAAATATTTTGTGTATACAAATAATATTTTGTTTGTTACAATATTAAATGATAGTTAAACAAGAACCGTAGCCAGAATTTAGTTTCGGGGGTAGGAAGAACAATTTCATAGATTTTAAGATACAATGACTTTCTTTTAAATGAAAGTATATATAAAAAAACAGTAACACTTTTCAACTTATTTCGACGTGGGACGGCCTGGGGATCGGACACGTGCTTCCCCCCCCCCCCCCCATGGTTGATTCTGAGTAAAAAAAAAAAAAATCAAATTCACAGCAAATTTTCTGAAAGGTTACAGCAGAGGTGGGGGGGGGGGGGGGAATCCCTTCCCGGCGCTCATTATTTTTGTTGCAGGTTTGGTTAACTCTATTTACATTTCAGGTCAATATCAGGCTGAGTGTAGGTTCCTGCAAGTTGGTCTCGGGTTACCCAGATTTTTAAAAAGTTAGTTCAGCATATTATTTCAGTTTAAAAACTATACCTATAATAATAAACATAGATGTTTGCATGCGTTTTTCCGCGATCCTTTGATGAAATCCATGTTTTTATCAAGACGCTTTGACGAAATTTGCATTTTCACCGTGATATTTTGACGCAATTCGCTTTTTTACGCGGCACTTTGACGAAATTTGCGTTTTTTCCGTGGATCTTTGACGAAATTAGCGTTTTTTGACAAAATTCGTGTTTTCTCTGAGGCCCTTTCACGAAATTTGCGTTTTTTGTGATCCTTTGACGAAATTCGCGTTTTTCCGCGGTCCTTTGACGAAATTCGCGTTTTTCCGCGGTCCTTTGACGTAATACGCGTTTGTTTGCTATCCTTTGTTGTGTAACGGAGCCGATGTCGTAAGGTGGTGTGGTAGCGGGCAACTTCAACCGCCTAGTCTTATCAATATCGAAAAAATATTTTATTGTTTCACAAACAATTAAATAAGAATTTCTTGATTAAATAATTCATAATTACAACATTTTTCATATAAGGGTTCGAGTTCAGCTGACAATAATATATTTATAGAATCAAGTCCAGTCCTCGAATAATAGATCGCTTTCAGTGTAGTCAGTCTCTTACTTATTCAATGTCCACTATTTTCGAAGATAGAGTTCGCGATGCTCGACAGGAATGTCGCACTTTTGTAGGTGTTTAACCGAGGTTTAGGAACCTCCGATCTTCAACTCCGTGATGGAGATATCTTAACAGCCACACCTGGCTTTCGCTTTTCTGTGCTTCGGAGTATGCCCCGAAGCCGTCGACCCGTGAGAGATTTCCACTCTGCACGACCAGAAACACCTTGAAGTCTCAACTTCAACAGAAGGGAAAATTAAGCTCCCGAGAATGCTCTCGCATCCTCTTTTATCAGTTTCGTTTTTCCGTCTAGGACCAAAGCCACTCCCATTAGCCACTCACCATCCGTGGGCCATGATCTCATAGGCCAGCCCTTTCTCTATAGGCTGCCGTCAGGAACTTTCGCGTCCGGTTTCATCTCTGGTTTCACTTTCTACTTTCCCACGGGAACGAGGCCCTCGTGAACATCAAAAGAATATTTCTCTCGCTAGATAAAAGAGTTCCTTTCACCCTAGTGTCATCTGCGAAGATTGATAGAAATTGAGGTATTTGTTTCATCTCTAGCGACATTTTCTAGGACTCTGAAGAAATTTGGAGGCTAGGTGAAAATACATTAGCTTCCCTATGCTGGCTTTTGCCTTGTAAATTGAGAGTTTCAATGTGAGATATCGTCGAATTCTCACAGTTGAAATTTGAGTTTTGTTGCGGATTTTTGATGAAATTCGCGTTTTTTCTGCGGCTCTTTGACGAAATTATCGTTTTTTCCGCAGATCTTTGTCGAAATTTGTGTTTTTTCTGAGGCCTTTTTGACGAAATTTATGTTTTTTCTGAGGCCCTTTGACGAAATTTGCGTTTTTCCTAAGGCCCTTTTACGAAATTTGCGTTTTTTTGTGATCCTTTAACGAAATTCGCATTTTTCCGCGGCCCTTTGATGGAATATGCGTTTTTTTTTTGCTATCCTTTGTCAAAATTTGAGTTTTGTTGCGGCTTTTTGACGAAATTTGCATTTTTCCGCGGCACTTTGACGAAATTCCCAAATTTTCTGTGGCTCTTTGACGAAATTCGCGTTTTTTCTGTGGCCCTTTGACGAAATTTGGGTTTTTCCGCAGATCTTTGTCGAAATTTGTGTTTTTTCTGAGGCCCTTTGATGAAATTTGGGTTTTTCCGCAGATCTTTGTCAAAATTTGTGTTTTTTCTGAGGCCTTTTGATGAAATTCGCGTTTTTTCTAAGGCCCTTTCATGAAATTTGCGTTTTTTTTGTGATCTTTTGATGAAATTCGTGTTTTTCCGCAGCCCTTTGACGGAATACGCGTTTATTTTGCTATCCTTTGTCAAAATTTGAGTTTTGTTGCGGCTTTTTGACGAAATTTGCATTTTTTCCGCGGCACTTTGACGAAATTCGTGTTTTTTCTACGGCTCTTTGACGAAACTCGCGTTTTTCTTTGGCCCTTTGACGAAATTCGCGGTTTTTAGATCCTTTGAAGAAATTTCCTTTTTTCGCGGTTTTTTGACGAAATTCACGTTTTTTTCGCGGCTCTCTGTCGAAATTCGCTTTTTTACGCAGCCTTTTGGTGAAACTCACGTTTTTCCTGTAGCTCTTTCACGAAATTCGTGGATTTTTTTGCGATTCTTCGTCGAAATTTGCTTTTTGACGAAATTTACGTTTTTTCTGTGTCCCTTTGACGAAAATTCGCGTTTTTTGCGATCCTTTAACGAAATTCGCGTTTTTTCGTTGCCCTTTGACGGAGTGCGCGTTTTTTCGCGATTGTTTTTCGAAATTCGCATTTTTTGCGCGACTTTTGATGAAATTCGCCTTTTCTCTATGGCGCTTTGACGCAATTCGGGTTTTTTTCTGTGCTCATTTGACGAAATTCGAGTTTCCTCCGGGATCATTTGATGAAATTCGCTTTTGCTCCGCGATTATTTGACGAAACTCGCGTTTCCTATACAATCATTTGACGTGATTCACGTTTTCTCCGCGATCATTTGACGAAATTTCGCGTTCCTTTGGCGAAATTCGCATTTTATCCTCGATCCTTTGACAAAATTCGGGTTTTTTCCTCGGTCCTTTAACGAAATTGATTTTTTTCGGCGATCATTTGTCAAAAATCGCTATATTTTTTTTTAAGTCCGAATCATTCTTCGGACTGATGACCGAATTTTTTTTAATTTTCGGAACCTCATGCCTTAAATTTTCGAAAAAAACCGGAGCAAAATCACCCCTGCCCTTCTCCCCCCACTCCCCTTTGGCTACGGCCTTATTGTCAAAAATTATTTCTGTTTACAACACAATTCAACATGTTTCGTAACATTTAGAACATTATGAAAATTTAAGTCAGCCCCCCCCCCCCCCCCCCCCCCGAAATAAAATCCTGGGTACGCCACTGGAAAGTATGTATGGATTGTCATGAAATTTGGTAAAGATACTAAACAAATATGTGTGTTTAAAATGAACTATTTTTAAGTATTTACAATGGTAATATTTTTAGTGATGACTATTTTTATTTATTAAAAAGTATAAAATCTTTATTTTTCTTTACAAAAATATATTTTTTATATAATTAATGAAATATTTTTGGCCTAAGAGTAGTTCATTTTAAACACACATATATATTTAGTATCTTTACCAAATTTCATGACAATCCATACATACTTTATCAAGATATCATGCGCACAATGACTTCTGGAGTAAAAATAAAGAGCAATTTTGATTTCAACAATACATAAATTCTGTAAAAGGCTAATAAAGTTCTAATGACAGCATATTACAAAGCACAATCTGTTTAATCAATATCCAAAATTTCATGCTTGTACATAAAAAAGTTTTGAAGATAGACTAATTCAAACTTTGAAATTTTTCGTTAAATTTCCTCGCGTTTAAAAGGTACAAGACCCCTTAAAATATTTTTAAAAAAATTTAAACATTTTCTTTAAATATATATGTTAGATTATTCTAACATTGGAAGGTTTTACTAGTGAACGAAATAACTGGTTGTTATGTTACCAGTAGTGCAATGTTGAAAATAATAGAAACACAGGTAGAGTTGAATTCTCGTCGACAAATATAACGAATTTTGAATTTTAAAGAAGAGAATGTTTCGTAGTAAATCAACATGGATATTGGAAAGTAGTTGCAGTCATTGAGTGGTAGGCCAGGTAACACCTTTATCCGGTGTAGGTTTCTCCGGAATAATTGAGACAATGCATAATTTAACTCAGGATTTTATTGAAAGAGCTTTCGGCGGTGTAGATTCCACCAATTCATTTGAATCAAGCCATCGCTACGTAGTATTTAATTATGGGTAAGCAAATTATAGATAATAGAAAATATCAGACGGCGACCAGGGGAAGTTATCAAAGTAGAAATTCGACAAATTCTGCTCAAACGCAGCGAGTATCGACTTTTTGTTCCTCAAGTGTAAGAATACAAATATGACGTAGATCGCGCTCTCAATGAATAATTAAGAATATCACGTCATGAAAAAAGTGCGGACAGAGCAAGCGGATGAATTTGAAGGGAAAAGGGATAACCTCAGAAATGCGCGGGAAAGTAAAAATGGAAGCTGAAAGAATATTCTAGAAAGAAAAAAGCGCGGAAATGGAACATTTAATTTAAGAATACTAAAAGCGCAATATTTAAGCAATTTAGACAAGTGAGACATTAAATTAAAGGGAATTTAACAGAGTTAACGATAGAGATTATTTAAGGATAAGGATTTAGTGAATATAAAGTAGTAATTTAGAATAAGATAAGAAAATCGCGGAATTAGATCTAATAATGCAACATATATATGTGTGTGTGTGTGTGTATTACTTTTTAAATATTTTTTTGAGATTTTCATTTATAATACATCTCAACGCAGAAGGATTACGTTTGCGAAATAAAACCATCCGCTTTATTAAAAAGCTATGCGTTGCTGACGGCTGACTTTTTCGCTAATCATTGCCACAGATTAACCTCGGAAAAAGAAACATTTGAAGTTACTGAAAAAACTGAATAGCTCGAAAAGTAGTTGTCAGAAAATTGTTACTCAACTGACTTAGAGAGGTAAAAAACTGTATTTTTCTACCAACAACAAATTACCGATATAAACAAACGAACATTTCAGAAATTGTGATTAATTTTGCAAATGTAAACAATGTGTAGCGAGTCATTCATTTTTGGAAATCTATTATATATATAAAATCCAAACGGGAATTTCGTTCCGAACGCCTAGATTTCGAGTTCTACTGCATGGATTTTTACGGAACTTATACCGTTAGATAGGTATCGTTCCAGGGAAGGTTTTAAGCTATAACACATCATTCCACCTAGATTAGTTATAGAATTATTACGGAAAATTCTATTATTTTGGACTTTGTTACTTCATATTTCCTTAAATATCTGGGCTCCTATTGGTCGTAGAGCTTAGATCTCGCGCCAAAAGTAGCTCCAAAGCAAACAAGCAAACTTTTCCCCGCGATTATTTTGCCGTCTTCCGATTTCCTCTAACTCTATTAGGGGGCCGCGTAGAGCCCCTTTAAAATATTTTTCGTAGTAATTTCAGCAATTATCTTAAATTATTGGTTAAGACCGCCACCCTCCCGATTCATGTATCTACGGAAAGGTTGCATGAAGGAGTTTCGTTCAGATACGCTTTCGTTAAGAATTGAGTGCGCTCCCTGGTGGTGGAATGTGGAACTAACATAACGCGATATTGTTAAAATTAGGAAATCTAACAATGCGATCTGTTTTAAACTTTGAGATAGTTCATAACACATAATCTATTATCTATTCTATTATATATATATATATATAAAATATATTATCTATTCTATTATCTATTCTATTATATATATAAAATCCAAACGGAAATTTCGTTCCGAACGCCTAGATTTCGAGTTGTACTGCATGGATATTTACGGAACCTATACCGTTATAGATAGGTATTGTTTCAGGGAAGGTTTTAAGCTATAACAGATTATTCTACCTATATTAGTTTTAGAATTATGACGAAAAATTCTGTTATTTTGGGCGATAAGGTTACCATTTTATTTCTTGGCGAAATTCATCGTTGATAAAAAAAATTGAAACGGCTATTAAACCTCGAAAAATAAAAGAAAAACTGTTACTAATTTTATTTAAATGAAAAAAAAAGAAAAAAAGAAGAAGAAAATACGTTTTAATGAGTGATAATATTAAAAAACGGAAACATTTAATCAAAACCTGAAAGAAATATTTGTAATGCTTAAAAATTAATTTAATAAGAAATATTACACTTGATACGCAATATTTGGCTCTTTATCGCTTGCGTTAGATATGGAAACGAATCTGAAAATTTGATTACATGAAATTTTAACGACATTTTCTTTCTGTTCTGTTCCTTTCTTTTTTTTATATCTAATTGTCCCATCACGTGACTTATAGAAGAAACAAGCAGATGTAATTGTGAGTCACATGTGTAATTACTATTTGTTTCTTTACAATTTTTTATTTTTCTTTTGTCGCCAAACAATGTGATTTTAAGCCAAAAATGCATAAGCGTGACATTAGCTTGAGGATGTTCTCACAAATGGTGTTTTTTTAGGTGAAAGAGATCATTTTTTGAGTACATTTTCATATTCAATTGTAACTTATATAGATATCAGTTAATATTTTAAAAATGGAATCGAATACTTAAATTTCAGTGTGAATTTCTGCCACACATACATATTGTAAAATAATTTCATACTTTTTAAAATGTTTTTCGCCGTAATTCCGAAAGCATGTGATATTTATAAACTCGAACTCAGATCAACGAATATTACCCGTTTTATTTAAGCAAATATTATCTATTTTCTCAAGTCATATCGCCAATTTCATTTATAGGAAAATTCACAGATTCGAAATCTAGGAAATAAAGATAATTTTTAAGGAAATTTATGTTTTAATACGTTATTACTATGGAAAAATTCAACATTTTGAAAAAAAAAAAAATTACAAGTCTTTTGTAATTCGTCATTTCTTCTTCGTCTTTCTTCGTACTTTCTCCTCTGTTATGTAATATTTCAAATGATATTGGACTAATTTTCGATCATCGATTCACCGCAAAATCGCATATCTAATATAGTATATAAAATAAAGTCTGGATTGGGGGACTAATTAACGCACAGCGCAAACTACTGAACCTAAAATCTTGAAAATCGTGGTAAAAATACTTCTTATGACATAAACTTCTGCTAAGAAAGGATTTTCTAAAGTGTCACCCCTAATGGTTTTTGCACGGGGAGGGGAAAAAATCGAATATCAAAATTATGCGTCAAATGATAGCATATTTTAATGTAGTTTTGTATGCTGAATCGAATGCTACCAAATAAATTTTTATAAGTCCAACAGTTCATGACACATTTCATATTTTTCTAATTTGGCGGTGTCTTTGGCATCTAAACCTCAAAATATCTATCATTACATCCGTTACTCTAGCAACGGAAAAAATTCAAATCAACCCTTTTGGCTAAAAAATAAAAACGGCTCTATGAGTTTGAAATAAAAATGCAAGCATCTTAATTTTTTAAAAAAATAGTGATTTTATGTAAAATAAAAGGGAAAAAATTACTGAGAATTTAGCGTTATAAAACAAAAATGGAAAAGGTACTACTTAGATATTCCGTCGACCAAAAATCTATCGTCAAACTATAAGATTAAATGCCAATAATGGTTGGTCGTAAATATCAAATTCACTTGAATTTAAACAAACTACACGTGTTTACGTCATCAAGTTATTTTAATTTCTACGTTTTATTTGTATTTTTATTAATGTTATACTAATTTATTTGTTATTTCGTTATTTAAAATAAAGATTATGTCAATTTATATAATTTGGCGAATGGTTTGGCGATTTATATAATTTGGCGAAATTGGTCGACGGGATAACAAGTAGTACCAATGAAAATATTTAAGTATGAAAGCAATGTTTGTAACGACTTAAAAATTATTTTCATATATATATATATATAAACTCGGTTTATGGCGTCAGATGCCGTCATCCGAAGAATCTACAAGAGTCTTCTTCCATTTTTTCCGGTTATAGGTTCCTCAATGAAAGAAATTGGAATTGGAATAATATTGTGCGATTTATAAATCGCTCCTCGATAAGAAGAGAAAATGGGTACATTTATAACAACCGTTCGCACATCTCGCTGATAGCATTTTTAAAATTCCCAGTAGCAGTAGTTACATTTTGCGTATGTAAATTAAAAATATTTTTTTGCTTTTAATTATGGCATTATTTCCTGTTATTGTTTATCTTTTCAGTTTTTTTAAATGAAATTAGTATAAGGCATGCATTTTAAATTAAATGAGTGAAAGGTTTGTGTTTTAAATGAAAATAATAAAATAAGAATATGCTATGAAAACAATATTTACTGATTTATTACCTGCGCCCGTCTGACATAAAAGTTTCACAAAAGCCACATATTCACTTTTCTTTGAGTAGTTGCTCATGAGAATTCAAGTTAACCTTCCGTAATCGGATACTTCACATATTGGTGTATTAGCTTTAATGTTGAAAGCATCGTTTTTGTTTGAAGCGAAAACTTTACTATGAATTCTATTACACAAAATCGCATCATCATCATCTACTATATATTTACAACGAAAATTTGTGTTTCATTCCGATTGTATCCATACTTTCGTAGGATATACCACAATTAGTTAGGTAATAATTTTGGAAAGGTTTTAGTGTATACATATTGTTCAAGGGTACTTAGTTATAGAGCAACAGTAAAAGTTCAAAAATTAAGTGAACCTGATTATGAAAGTTTAGCCTTTTTAAAAAAATCTACAGAACATATTTTGTTACAAGTGGCCCTGTTGCATGACTTTTAGGAATGGTGTTAGTATGTACGATTTCATTATATGTTGATTAGTCACAGAGGTATTAATTCCTGTTGTCATAACGGTCTCATTACCCGACCATAAGTGCGCTGTTTATAATCAACTAAAACTATTACTTCTTAATTGCTAAATTTTGTACAACGCTTAAGATAACATTATATCGCAATGGCGTTCGCGTCGTTTTCAGTAATGTGCAAGGTCAAGCTGAAGATCCATATTGTTTAAAATACAAGTTCAAATTCACCATTTAGTTTAATCCAAGGTTCATTTGGAAATATTGACCAGCGCAGCGGGCATAGCCTGCTAGTTCATTGATAAAAATTTAAAAACTTTCGCGCATTGAATATTTTAACTCCTGTAGTATTAATATGCCTTTGATGTCATTCGCCTCTGAACCAAGGAAAATATTTTTTAATTTAAAAGCGAAGTCTTAGAAAACTCAAGTCTATTTTCGGTACTTTTGTGTTATCCGGGGGAAAATCTCGCCAATAACAGGGTTTTTTTCACCATTAAGTTATTGTGTCGCGTGTGTGAGTTAGAAACAATGCTTAACGCTATGGTATTTATTATTATTGTTATGTATTTTAACAATAATAATTTTAAAGGAAATGAGTGAAATGCAGGTATTTTAATTGTATGCAATATATGCTTTTTGAATGTTTGTATTTTAAATAAAAGTTATGCTTTTTAAAAGAAATGGGTTAAAAGGTTTATATTTTAAGAGAAATTAATGCAATATCAATGATGTCAATAGGAACAATAATTGGCAATTTATCACATCGCCAAGCTAACATTAAAGTACTCTTTTTTCTGAGTATTAATGTCATAAACATAGTCTTTAGTTTGTTTGTTTCAGGTTTGTATGTTTAATTTATTTTGGAAAAATTTATTTGATGAATAATTAATCCATTTTCCTTTTTTTAAATTTAATTACTTCTCAACATTACATAATTTTAAATTTTACACCGTTGAATAGGGGGGGGGGGATGTACTTTCAAATATAAATTGTTTGAAAACTGTATTTCAACTTACTGACTTTTTATGATTTTTTTTTTTAACCAAATAGCTCGATTACGGAATAATAGTATATAAATATTTTTTGTTAATTATTTAAAATTTTAAAGGAAACCCACGATTTCTACCCATCGTCCTAGGACAGGCGTTTACACTAGTTTTAAAATAAAAAGTGACATATACATTAAAAACTATAAATTATCTTGAAATAAGCTCGATATAAATAAAAATTGTTGTTTGTACGACTAACAATAATAGAAATACAATAATTTATAAGAATGTGGTACTTACTTTAGAAACTAATAGACTAGAAACAATCAAAGTATCCTCTGTATTTTATGGCAGTTTTAAGAAGCTGTTAAGTCATTCAGTTCAGAGTCCAGCACGTGCAATAATTGATCAATGTCAATCTATTATCTGTAACATATGGGAACCATCACAGATGTCCATATTTTTGAACTCCTTTTATGCCAAAAAAAAAAAAAAAAAAAATTAACAATAATCCTGGTAGTACAGATAACAGAAAGTTATTTCAATTGCTTAACGAAGTTTTTACGCTGGATTTATTTGAATTTTGTCTTTCTGTATGTTAAAAGTAACTGTTTGTAATATGTTTAGAATGTCAATATTTTGAGACTTCCTAGTCCTGGATCGGTGAACCTATTGCACGCGTGCCACTTTTGGCGCGCGAAAGAATAATTTTAGCATGGCGCGGCATTGTCCATGTCTCTAAATCAGGATACAGAAATTTTACACAAAATACACGAATTTAGACGACCTGATTTAATTCTAAATTCGATTAATTGGAAATTGGAGAATTTTAATCTTATTCAAAATGGTTCGAAAATTTATCAAACAAAGAAAATATTTGAAAACTTCCAAAAAGGAAAGATTATCATATGTATTAATAAAAATACCGATGGTAAATTATGGCAACTTGAAAATTAATTTGAGAACTATTTAAATATAAACTGCCTTTTTTTCATTTTAATAATTTTTCTTACTATTTATACCTGTGAGTCATTATTTTCTCAGATTAATAATATAAAAAATCAAATAGAGAGAAGTTGCCAGATAAATCCATTTTAGTTTGCTTTTCTGTTAAAATTAACTGAGCATTAAAACGATATTATTTTTCATCCAAGATACAACACAATCACTTTTTTTTATTAATTTCTAAAATATAAGTGTTTCTATAATTATTTCAGTGTAATATTTACATGTATGTTACCCATATTAGAAAAAATTTAATTTTAAAGCAGTTTTGATTCATTATTTTTCAATACACTAAATTTGTTTTATAGTTGGCACGTCAAGGTCATGTAAAATATTTTTTGAAAAAAATTGACTCGCGACTATAAATAGGTTCGCCAACCCTGTCCTAGTGGGTTCTATTTGCCAAGAAGATTTATATTAATATTTTTTAGTATAACAGTTAATGTATAATATTATTACATGCCATTTTCATTTAGAAATTTGTTTAACATTGCTATTTGAACTTGACAGATAAATTTTGATTCAAAGCTATTATATACAGTCGAGCCCTGATTTAACGAATCGTTCGGTACTAGCAATTTTGTTCGCTAAATCGAGATTAGTCGTCAAATTGGGGGTAATCAAGGGAATTTTTTTATACAATAAAAGAAGTAATAGAACAGTTAATGTATAATATTATTACATGCCATCTTCATTTAGAAATTTGGTTAATATTGCTATTTGAACTTGACAGTTAAATTTTGATTCAAAGCTATTATATACAGTCGAAGCCCGATTTAACGAATCGTTCGGTACTAGCAACTTTGTTCGCTAAATCGAGATTAGTCGTCAAATTGGGGTAATCAAGGGAATTTTTTTATACAATAGAAGAAGTAATAGAACAGTTAATGTATAATATTATTACATGCCATCTTCATTTAGAAATTTTGTTAATATTGCTATTTGAACTTGATAGATAAATTTTGATTCAAAGCTATTATATACAGTCGAACCCCGATTTAACGAATCGTTCGGTACCAGCAACTTTGTTCGCTAAATCGAGATTAGTCGTCAAATTGGGATAATCAAGGAAATTTGTTTACACTGTAGAAGAAGTTGAAAAAAGGCTATAAATAAAAAGAGCAATGCTCACGTACCTTAAAAATGATATTAAACATTAATTTCTTTAAGAAAATACACTGTATAAATCAATGGCGGATCCAAGGGGGAGGTCACTGGTGTCATGACCTCCCTCCTGAAGGAAGAAAATTTCTAAAAGACATTTAAAAAAGGAAATATATATTAAATTCTTTTAAATTTACCCCTTGCTCAAAAATAAATCTTTCTGTCTTTTTAAAGTTTCTGACACATCCATGAAGTCATTTTTAATCTCAAATGCAAGACATTTGCAAGTGTACTTATTCAGAACAAATGTGATTGATTAGCGTTTTCCATTTTTCGATAAAGGAAAAGAATCTTTCGAGAAATCTCCGTAAAATGTGGGGTTTTAAACTAAATTACAGACCGCAACAGCCAATTGCTCCCTCATGATGGCATTTTTGTAACTGTCATGTCCTAGAAAGTGGCTTAAAATGCTCAATGTCTGAATGATTCTTTGCCTTTATAAGAATAGGGGAAATTCTTCAATTTCTTGGTATCTGAATAAAATGTGTAAATTTTATATTTTTAATAATATTAATGCAATTTTTTAGTATTCCCGAATGAAAATGACTTCACATTCCCAGAAGTATAAGAAAAGTAGCCATTCTGGATATGGGAATAGCCTTCAATATACAAATTGCTTATTAAGAGATGTGATCCCCCCCCCCCTCCCAAAAAAAGGACCCATGACCACCCTCTAAATGGAGAGTTGGTTCCGCCCTTGATATAAATAACATATTTTTTTAATGTGCTACTATAAATCATAAGCATTGTAATTAAGAAAAATTCTCATTTATTCAAATTTTATAAAATTATTTTTTAGAAAAGAAATCTTTTATGAATATTTGCTTGCTTTGTTTGGATTTTGTATTCCAAACATCTTTATCCATTTTTTCTAAAGCTGTGAAAACAGTGTCACCAACATCATGAGCCATCTAATACTATTCCAAAGTATCCAAACTGCTTCTTCTTTAAATGTTGAATGCTTCATCGCTATTTCATCTTCTTCTACCGATCTATTAATAACCTCGCTGCAGTGTATAATTCGCTTGTAGATAGTTCTGCATCACAAGCTACATATCCAGAAAATTGACAATCAGGAACATTGAAAATTTTTGATAAATATTAGAAAATTTATTCAATTTTTCGTTTTTTTGACATCGAAAGTTATTAATTAAATCGGGATTATAAATTCTTTAAATCGGAGTAATTTTGTTCCTTTTCGTCGGGACAATAAAAAAAATTTGCTAAATCGAGAAATTCGTTAAATTGGAGTTCGGCTGTATATATATATATAAAGGCTTCTCCAAAAGTCCGTGTACAAGTTTAAAGAGGTGGTACAGCTCAATGCAATAAACTGTTTATTATTATTATTAATGGAAATCAGGATTGCAATTAGTGTTGCCTGCACGGAAAAAACTGTTTTGTTGAAATTACTAAATTTTGGTTCATATAGCTCCATCCAACTATTTTGGTTGGAATGACCAAATTTTGGGTAGACTAACCAAACGATTTGTTGAATTAACAAAATAATTTGGTTAATCTAACCAAAATTTAATCATTCCTACCAAAATATTTGGATGGAGCTATATGAACCAAAATTTAGTAATTTCAACAAAACAGTTTTTTCCGTGTGGTGTCCTGATTTCCAGGAGTTCCGAAACTCATCCTGCGAAACCACCACCGCGCGGAATCAGAGCATGACTAATGCCGGAGCATGTGGAACAGCTGCTCCGGGACCCCCACTTCAGGAGGCCCACCATGGGAGTAATCAGAATTTTCGTTAAGAGGGTTTCAAAAGGTTAAATTCGCTAAAAGTTATCTAAATTCTTTTTGACAAAATAAACATTTTCAATGATTTAGGAAGAGAGTGAAAGACCGAAGAAAGACCTCCGGCCACAAAAAATTCAAAACCGGCGGCGGTGACAGCGGTAGTTACTTTCTTTTTAGAATAGAGAGATGATATTAATTTAAACTGTTGCCAAATGTATAAACAGCGCAAACAATAATGTTTGCTTCAAATTAAAAATTTATTTACACGTGACTATTCTAAAAAGAAAAAATCATTTGGAACTAGAATTAAATAATTATGTACAAAAAGCAGGAATTTATTAAAAATTGCGTCATAAAAACTATACGCGTGAATTTTGAAAGAGAAAGGATATTGTAAAATAATAAATTCATTAACATGCGTTAGAAGTCTTAAATAGGAGAAATTACGTCATATTTATATCACATTACAGTTGTAGCGATCTCATCTCACATGATCAGTATAAAGCGAGTTACTAGCTTAGAGTAACAGGCTTGGCCTTTTGCTCGACGCTAATAATGAGCTCGAAGTAGCTAGGAGTCGTTCGGTAGCTTCATCGCCCCTAGCCCTCCTTTCTCGCTTTTCGGTGTCTTTAATTTGTGTAATTTCCCTTTTAAATTTGTCCGGTTTCAATTTTTGAATATTTTTTCATTCTGGCTTCCGCTAGAATGTCTTATACTCGGGACGTGGCTGGGGAACTACGAGTCTTGCTTCCGCAAAAGAGTCGGAATAAGTGGAAGAATAAAGGGCTGCGGACGAAGAGAGGCCGCTCGCCGCGGCGGTTGTAGCCGTCTGCTCTGTAGCCGTCTGCTATTTTTCTCTCTTTCGAGGAGCAATTTAATTTTCAGCCAATAGCAATGAGGCGCATTTCTTTCCCCCCTTGTTTCTTCGGAGCGCTTTTGAAGTCACGTGACACAGTATCATTCGAACTCTCCAGAGAGCGGCAGTGTATTCCGTCTGTGACGTTGGCGAATATTTGACTATATGTTGTTCTGTTTAATAAAGTTTATTTTTCTACAAAAAGCCTTCTGATCATTCGAGTCACCGAGATATTTTATCATCTCCCTTCAATCAATTCTCTAAAATGGTGACCGCAGATCTTTGACCTTTCAACTATTTCATAGAACGTCGAACTATTCAATTGTTTCATGGAACGTTTTGTTTCACTAGCAAAATGGCAACTTCTGAAACATCTGCCGTAGTCATTCCGCCCTATATTCCTGTGAACCCTACTTTATGGTTTCATATGCTGGAAAGCACATTTGAATTAGCTACTCCTAAAGCTATTACTGAATCGAAAACTAAGTATAATTATGTTGTAGCGCATCTACCGCCTGCTACTGCTACTATGGTTCGAGATGTAATAGTGAATCCTGATCCCACTGATCCTTATCAGATTTTGAAATCAAAAGTTATCGAACGTTGTGGAGAAAGTCGTACTCTAGAAATTCGGAAACTGCTAGCTGGAGAAAGCCTGGGTGATAGAAAACAACTGAATTACTTCGCTTAATGAAAAGACGGGCAGAAAGCCATAATATCAGTAACGATCTTCTTTTAGAACTGTTTATTCAACTAATGCCAACCACTGTTCAAACAATTCTAGCTTCCATAGAACAAATTACTCCTGATAAAGTTTTGCTGATAGAATAATCGAATTAACGCCTTCCAACATTAGTTCTGTTTCGGTTCGAACACCTGCAACTGAATCTCAGACACCGCCAGCCATAGATATGCTCGTAAAAGAAATCCAAGCATTACGCCAAGAAGTCGTTTAGCTTCGACGTTGAAGAAGTGTATCTAGAAGTGATAACCATCAGCGTAATCGTTCTCAGTCCCGCCATAGGGATGCAAAATTGTGTTGGTATCATAAAAAATTTCAGGAAAAAGCAAAAAAGTGCCTAGTGCCTTGTTCATATTCGGAAAACAAGAAGCGGGAAGAGTAGCGGCGACGGACTTCTTCCCAGTACCTTCTCGTCACATTTTCGTTAGAAATTCAGGTATGTGTTTTCTAGTTGATTCTGGATCGGATGCCTCACTCGTAGCGGCGAATAAAAATGATAAAACTAAGCCTGTTCTGCAAACCTTTCGTGCTGCTAATGGCACCAAAATTAATGTGTATGGTCGTAAATGTATTAATATCAACTTAGGCCTACGCCGAAATTTTACTTATTCTTTTTATATTTGTGATGTTTCATGTGCTATTTTAGGAGCTGATTTTTTGCATAATTTTAGTTTAAAACTTGATTTACGGAATCGTCGTCTTATTGATTCCACCACTAATTTAAAAGCTCCTGCTATATTAAGTGTTTGTAACATATTTTCTGTGAAACCCAATTTTGTAAATGATATATATGGTAAATTATTAGTTAAATTTCCTGAAATCACAAAATTACCGGATCCTAATCAACCGGTTAAGCATAATACTGTGCATTATATGGCGTTTTGCAGGATGTACGTGTTAGCAATATTTAATCTTTGCTATCAAAAAATTCGCGTGATGTTCGATCTTTATCCTCAAAATTAATTATCTATTTCTCAATATAAAAAGCATAGGTAAGATAAATTGGGCTTACCTTATATTTATGTATATCCTTTTTGACATCTGGTATTTATCCTCCGGATAGAGTAAATAAATCTATATCTTGCTCCTGTATTTCTTATTTATTCCGTATATGTGACTGATGGTCTGATTTTCATGTTGTTTAAAAAGACGCATATTTTGAGTGTCTTGTGAAGTTAAATTAGTGCCGAAACTTATGAATAGAAAAGTAAAATTACATTTAATAAGAGCTTTAAGGCATACATCTCTCAGTTTTGAGAGTTTGAGTAACAACTGGAAGTAGAGAAAAAAATACATGAATAAAATATTATTAACAATAAAGAAACAGGAAATTAATCCCATAAATCAGCATAACAAATAATTTGTATCAATATTTATATTTACGGTAATTTAAAATTAGAGTTAATAAATGTCTTATAGTTCTTGAGTATTGCAAAAATGTTTATAATAAAATATCTGTTTACGATTGTGCAATCACTTTTCAACCCCACTTCCTTCTTTCAGATCATAAACACTTTCGATAATTACTTTTGTAAATCACATTTGACACATGAAAAAAATTTCCTTCGCTTGATTATTTTAATGTCCTTGTTTGGAGATTATATTTCACAATATATCTGTCAACAATTCCCCCTTAATCTCCTAACGAGGATTGTTCTGTAATTTGAGTTTGTTTCTATTATTTAGAAATTCAGGCTTGGGCTCTGGTTTTGTAAGTATGTCAGCCGTCATTGACTTGCTTGGGCAATAACGCAATTCAATAATTTTATCTTCTTTCACCTGTTTAATCACATTATATATGATGTCAATATGCTTCGATTTATTAGAAAACTTTTCGGATTCTATCATTTTTATGCAAGATTTATTATCTTCATAAATTACTATAGGCAATCTTTGCGGTATATCGAGATCTTCTAATAGTTTTAGCAGCCATATTAATTCTTGTGTTGCGCTCGCCGCTGCTACGAACTCTGCCTCTGCAGATGATTGTGCCACACACGTTTGTCGTTTTGTTATCCACTGTATTGGATTCTTTCCTAAAAGGAACAAATTGCCTGTTGTCGATCTTCTTGTTTTAAGATCTCCACCCCAATCCGCATCAGTATATACTTCTAGGATGGGTGGTTCTTCCGTGCTAATTACTAAATTTAAGTCTTTTGTTGAATATAGATATCTTATTAATCTTTTAACACCTTTCCAATCTCTTTCAGACGGCGTTTCGTTTTTTCTGCTCAAGATGTTTACTCCTACTAAAATATCGGGCCTACTTATTGTAGAAACATATAACAGCGCACCTATTGCTTGTCGGTACTTAGTGTTGTTTGCATTTGTGTTTCTTCATTGTCTAATCGTTGAAAGCCTGTTTCCATTGGAGTGCCATATGACTTAGAATCTTCTAAATTAAATTTTTTTGCAATTTCTATTATTTTTGTTATTTTTGCTGTTTGGTTTAGTTTAAAGCCGTTGTGAGTCTTTTGTATTTTTATCCCGAGGTAATTGGAAATTTGACCTAAATCTTCAAGTGCGTACTTAGATTTTAGTTTATCTATTATCTCATTTATATTTTCATCTTTTCCTGCGATGAGAATATCATCCACGTAGACTGCTATATAAACCGTGTTTTTCCCTTCTTTTCTTATAAATAAACAATTGTCAGCATTGCTCTCTTTAAATTTTAATTCCTTTAGTGTTTCACTAATGTTTGAATACCATGCTCTTGCAGCTTGTTTTAGTCCATATAGCGCCTTTTTTAACTTACAAACCTTATTGGGTTCTGTAGTGTTTATATACCCTTTAGGTTGTGATACATAGACATTTTCTTCCAATTCACCATGTAAGAATGCAGTTTTGATGTCAATCTGCCTAATATTGAGATTGTGGTATGCTGCGGCAGTTATGAAGACTCTTAAACTTGTGTGGGAAACTACTGGCGCATAAGTTTCATCGAAATCTACTCCGTATTTTTGTCTAAATCCTTGTGCGACCAATCTCGCTTTCTAACGCTTGATTTTTCCGAATTCGTCATATTTCGCTTTAAAAGTCCATTTCGACCCAATTACTCTTGCCCCTTGTGGGGGATCAACTAAACACCAGGTTTCATTTTCATTAAGGGAATTCATTTCCTCTTCTGTCGCTTTTATCCAGTTCTGTTTTTCTATAGGATTTTCTATACTCATCATATCTTCCCAACTGTTAGGTACATATACTGGATCGTGCCGGACTGCATAAGCAAACCTGTCCGGCGGCACACCTCTATTGGTTCTCTCTGATCTTCTCACTTGCGGAATTTGTTGTTGTGACGCGGGTGGTGGACTTAGTTCATTTTGTGTTGGTGTCAGATCTATTTCCATTTCATTCGTGTCTTTCTGTTGTGTTTGTTTGTTTGTTTCCGCGATTAATTTTCTTCTATCTAGATTTTCGTTAGTATCTGGATTATTTTTATTTTCTATAAATTTTACACTTCTGGCCAATATTACTCTTCCGTCACTTGTATAGATTCTGTACACCTTAGAGCGACTGTCGTATCCGACAAAAGTGCCTTTTTCCGCTCTATTATCTAATTTTCCTCTCTTTGATTTGTGTATGTAGGCGTATGCAGTACAGCCAAAAACTTTGACATATTTCAAATTTGGTCTCCTGTTCATCCATAATTCATAGGGTGTGGTGCTTACCGATTTTGAAGGTAGCCGGTTCTGTAAGTGATTCGCGGTATATATGGCTTCCCCCCATAATTTGTGCGGGAGATTTGCTTCATTTAGCATACTTCTAACCATATCAAGTAGGGACCTATTCTTACGCTCTGCGACACCGTTTTGGCTTGGGTTAAATGGTACGGTAAGTTGATGTTGGAAAACGTCACAGTGTAAGTAATTTTATGTCCAACATCACTTCGCTTGTGAAATGACAATTTCCTCGTGATATATGCAACGCGTTTCTTTTAGTTGTGAAATATGTTCCAAGATGGCGACACTTCCCTGAGTTATCGTGGCGTAAGGTCACAAACTAAAGAAGGATTGTGTAAAAGACTTGTGTTTCGAAAAGGCGTCAACAGATCGCAGCACCACAGAACTTTTCTGATAGACTGATTTTAAATAGAACCTTTTTGCTTATTAAGCAGACTGTATTGTTTCAAGTTTTTTTTTACTCTGTTTCAACTCTTGTGGGCCCCTTTTACTTCTTCTCTTCAAGGCCCGATTTCGTGAGGCCAAGACGCACGGTTTTTTCGTGCGTTAACTCTTTGTTCAATGGAAGACTTGCATCTCCTACTGGATTTCAATGTTATTACTTTTATAGTACCCATATTTAACCCTTTTATTTTATTCTTTTTTAGTGTGTGTGTGTGTTCATCCATGTAACCCAGAATTCGTCGTGCATTAAATAGTTTTTTCTCTACAAGTGCATCTGCATCATTCTAAGAAGATATTTTTCACGATTTATAACATCTACTCAATAAATAAAAAATATAGGTTGTTTTCACATGAAGGAAACCAGCGTATGTCTGCTTTACCAGAAAGGTAAGAAAATAAATTTCTATCTTTCATTATTAATGAAAAAACTTTTGGTATAACAATTTTATATTTATACTGGGTCCTTAGCTTCACGCTAATCGCGAACTCACCCCTTCTAGATATTTTAATAGATTATGAGGGCTGAGTTGAAGGGGAAAGTAAATAAATAAATAAATAAAAAAAAAAAAAACCCAGTAATAAAAATTTGTTTATCTGATTGTGATAAAATGATGAACAAGATGCACATATGAGATATGAAATATTGAAATATATACATGAAAATAAAAATAAATGTGCATGAATAAATAACGATATATATAATATCGCAAAAAGAGTATTATTGTGAACAAATATTGATTGATTGTTGTGAATAACTGATCATTTTATTTATACTTATAACATATTCTAAGAAATTATTTTAAGAAAGTCACAAACTTCTTATAGTAAATATATTTGTTATCAAAGAATTTATAAAACTTGAATAACACGCTATGTCTGCCACAAAAGAAATTACGGCAGTAGAGAAACTAAATGATAATAATTACAATCATTGGTGTTTCAAATTAGAAAATCTGTTAATTAAAGACGATTTATTTAAATATATAACAGAATCTCCACCTGCCACACCCGATGATACATATACTAAAAACGCGGCTAAGGCGAAAGCCATAATTTGTTTGTGCATTGAAAATACACAAATCGTGCACATCAGACATTTGACATCTCCCAAAGAAATTTGGGAAAGATTAAAAAGTGTTCACCAAAGGGCGAATTTATCATCCAAATTATTCCTTTTGAGGAAACTATATTCGCAAAGGCTCAATGAGGGCGGAGACTTAAATCTACATATCAACAATATTTTAACTATCCGCGACAAACTCGCTGCCATTGGAGAGCTCATAAATGATTCGCACATCGTGGCTCTTATGCTTTGCAGCTTGCCTCAGTCATATGCTCCTCTTATAACGAGCATGGAGGCTAGAGACGAAAAGGATCTAGACCTCGAATTTGTGAAAAACAAACTCATCGACGAGTACTCTCATCGAATCGAATACAAAAACACCAGCACACGACCAAGGGACACAGCATATAAAATCATAAATAAAGGAAACAAAAAATATTGCAGCTTCTGTCAACGAAATGGGCACGCTCGTTCAGAATGTTACAAATTGAAAAACAAACAGAAAAACAATTACCAAAGAAGTGAAAATTATAACAGTAATAAATTTAACAACCATGCCAACTTAAAAGCCAATTCGGTAAACCCCAAAAATCAACACAATGGTAGTAAAACAGACTCCTCGAATTTTTGCTTTAACAGCAAATCAAATATAGAGGATGAGGTCAACCAATCGATCATTCCTCTCTTCCCAGTGGAAAACAATTTTGAAATTGAGTCAGTAAAAATTAACCAAACACAAACAACAGATCCAAACACATATATCATTGACTCGGGTTGTACCAGGCACGTTGCATCAGCAAAAACAAATTTTGCTACATTCACAGCCGGGAATTTTGGGAATATAACTATCGCTAATGGAAAAAGGCTTAATTCGGAAGGTATGGGCGACGTAAAAATAAAAACAGGCAAAAACCACTACATTACACTAAGAAACGTCTTATACTGTCCAGAACTAAAGGGCAATTTATTGTCAGTTAAGAAAGCCACTGAAAATAATATAAAGGTAATTTTCGAGAAAAATGCATGTTTATTTGTCAAAGATGATAATATAATCTTGACAGCTAAATTAAATGATAATCTCTACGTATTAAACCCTGAAGATGATTACGGCTATACTATAAGTACTCAAACTTTCTGTAACAATACAAATTGTATTTCATTGTGGCACCGAAGACTCGGACACAAAAATTTTGATGATATTAAATACCTTGTTAATCATGAATTAGCCAATGGGATAACAATTAACAAATGTAAACATGACACGCGATGCACCAAGTGCATTGAAGGGAAACTTTCCGCTCTGCCCTACCCTAAAGTAGCCACAAACAGAAGCAAAGACATCGGTACCCTCGCACATTCCGATATATGTGGCCCCATGAATACTGAAACGATAGGAGGGAAAAGGTACTTTATAACATTCACGGATGATTATAGCAGGTACACAATAACATACTTAATCGCGCATAAATCGGAAGCCGTTATCAAACTGAAAGAATACATAGCGCTAACAAAAAATAAATTTGGCAAGTTGATAAAGGCAATCAGGTCCGATAACGCAAAAGAGTATATCAGTGACGAATTTGAAAACTGCCTGATAGAAAACGGGATAGAGCGTCAATTGAGTGTTCCCTATTCTAGCCCACAGAACGGTGTTTCAGAAAGAAAGAATAGAACGATAGTTGAAATGGCTAGAACCATGTTGTCGGACGCCAAGTTACCTAAGCAATTCTGGGGGGAAGCTGTCATGTCCGCCACCTACCTCATCAACCGTCTACCAACAAAGGCTAACAAAAATAACATGACACCCTATGAACTTTGGCATAAAAGAAAACCCGATCTCTCGAACATCAAAACATTCGGATGTAAGGCATTTGCCTATGTCGACAAACCTAAAAGAAATAAATTAGATGAGAAAGCCATCGAGGGAATAATGTTGGGATATGATTTCAGAAGCAAGGGCTATAGGATATATACGGGTGAAAATAAAATTATAATATCTAGAACCGTAAAATTCTTCGAAGAAGGTATAAAAGATGAGGAAATTATACCCGCCAAAGAAAATCAAAACATCGAACAAACTCCCGCAGATAATATTGAAATTGATCTAGAAGAGCGCGACGATGATCAGAATAACACCCCGACCGACACATCCCTTGAGCCGAGAAGATCGCAGAGACAAAATCGTGGTGTACCACCTAACCGTTATGGAATAAGCGAAAACCTGTGTCACATTCAGGAGCCAAAGTCATGGACAGACCTACAAAATATCAATGACGCAGAAACTAAAGATAAATGGCTAAAAGCCACTAGTGAGGAAATAGATTCTCTGAAGCAAAATAATACTTGGAGATTAATAAAACCTATCCCGGGAAAACGCGTCATAGGTTGTAGGTGGACGTTTAAGGCAAAAAGGGGAGCGAACGGGTCTATAGAGCGATATAAAGCCAGATTGGTCGCTAAGGGATATGCTCAAAAATATGGAAGCGATTTCGACGAGACCTACGCACCCGTTGTAGCGCATACCACCCTACGAGCATTCTTAAACGCAGCGGTGTACAAAGATCTTAAAATAACTCACCTAGATGTCAAAACTGCTTTCTTACATGGCGATTTAGAAGAGGAGGTGTATATGCATCAGCCAGAGGGATACATAACAAAAGGGGAAGAAGATAAAGTCTGTAGTTTAAACAAAGCGATTTACGGCCTTAAGCAGGCAGCTAGGGCGTGGAACCAAAAAATAAGTAAATCTCTAAAAGAACTAAATTTCGTTGAATGCGCGTCAGACAAATGTCTGTACAAAAGAGTCCAAGATGGAAAAATCGCATACATAATAGTGTATGTTGATGACATCTTAGTCGCAGGAGACAAAACAGACACACACGAAATATACACTGAATTATCAAAGCAATACGAAATCAAAAATTTGGGTCAAGTAACACAATATTTAGGCATAAACATAAAGGAAAAAGCAAACGGTAATCTAGAATTAGACCAGGAACACAAAATAATACAAATCGCAGAAAAATTCAATTTGTTAAACGGTAAGCCTACGTATACACCCATGAATACTAACTACTTTAATCTAGATCCAAACGGGAAACTAATGGGAGATAACGTAAAATTTAGACAGGCTATAGGAGGGCTTCTATACATTGCAACTTTAACTAGACCCGACATAGCATCAGTCGTTAACATCCTGGGAAGAAGGAATGAATCCCCAAGGGAAGTCGATTGGCAAGCTATCGAGAAATTAATTAGATATCTGCTTACTACCAAAGATCTTAAATTCGTCATAGATAAAACAAAACCTCCAGTCCTAACGGCATATAGCGATGCCGATTGGGGGAACGACAGAATAGACAGGAAATCAACCACTGGAAACTTGTTTAAATTAGGAAATAATATATTGGCATGGTCATCGAGGAAGCAGAGTTGCACAGCACTCTCCTCCACGGAAGCTGAATATATCGCTGCCTCTAATGCAGGTCAAGAGATTTCGTGGTTGTTAGACCTGTTAAATGACCTCGAACTGTGTCAACAACTACCCGTAACATTGTACGAAGATAACTTATCAGCCATAAGATTGACCGAAAACGAAAAGGCACAGACAAGAACTAAACACGTGGAAGTTAAGTATCACCACATCAGACATCTATGCCAGAATGGTGTAATCAAAATAACTTATTGCCCATCGAAGTTAATGCTGGCAGACGTGCTCACCAAGCCGTTGCCTAAGCCTCATTTCGAGTGTTTGAGAAACAAGTTAAACATTCTACGCTCGTCGGTTTGACATAAAAAGCGGGGTGTTGGAAAACGTCACAGTGTAAGTAATTTTATGTCCAACATCACTTCGCTTGTGAAATGACAATTTCCTCGTGATATATTCAACGCGTTTCTTTTAGTTGTGAAATATGTTCCAAGATGGCGACACTTCCCTGAGTTATCGTGGCGTAAGGTCACAAACTAAAGAAGGATTGTGTAAAAGACTTGTGTTTCGAAAAGGCGTCAACAGATCGCAGCACCACAGAACTTTTCTGATAGACTGATTTTAAATAGAACCTTTTTGCTTATTAAGCAGACTGTATTGTTTCAAGTTTTTTTTTACTCTGTTTCAACTCTTGTGGGCCCCTTTTACTTCTTCTCTTCAAGGCCCGATTTCGTGAGGCCAAGACGCACGGTTTTTTCGTGCGTTAACTCTTTGTTCAATGGAAGACTTGCATCTCCTACTGGATTTCAATGTTATTACTTTTATAGTACCCATATTTAACCCTTTTATTTTATTCTTTTTTAGTGTGTGTGTGTGTTCATCCATGTAACCCAGAATTCGTCGTGCATTAAATAGTTTTTTCTCTACAAGTGCATCTGCATCATTCTAAGAAGATATTTTTCACGATTTATAACATCTACTCAATAAATAAAAAATATAGGTTGTTTTCACATGAAGGAAACCAGCGTATGTCTGCTTTACCAGAAAGGTAAGAAAATAAATTTCTATCTTTCATTATTAATGAAAAAACTTTTGGTATAACAATTTTATATTTATACTGGGTCCTTAGCTTCACGCTAATCGCGAACTCACCCCTTCTAGATATTTTAATAGTTGATGATGAATCCCATTTTCTTTTAGATATTTTTCTATTTCGTTCCCCGTATATTCACCACCGTTGTCCGATCTGATCTCAGTAGGCATTTTTCCGAATTTGTTTTTCACCATTGAGACGTATTCTTTCACCTTTTCTGAAGCCTCACTTTTATTTCCCATTAAATAAATTACACAAAATCGTGTATAATCATCGATAAAAGTGACGAAGTATTTCCCCCCCCCCCCCCCCAATTGTGGGTGTATTTATAGGGCCGCATACATCAGTATGGACTAACTCGAGCCTTTTTGTAGCTCTATATGCACCTGATTTAGGAAATGGGGTCTCGCTGATTTTTGACTTGATGCATACCTCACATTTAGCGTTATGTTTGCAGTTGTTGATTTTAATTCCCTCAACTAAGTCCTTTGATAACATGGACATTATTGTGTCGTAGCTCCTATGCCCCATTCGCCTATGCCACAAATCTATGCAATTTGCATTTGAACAGTTGTAGGTGACATTTGCATAGTGCTTGTGATTTTTATCATTACTAACATGTATTTCGTACAGATTGTTTTTAAGTTTACCTTGAAGTATAACGTTGCCTTCGTGAATTATATCACATTTATCTTTTTCAAATTTGACTTTGCAACCGTTTTTAGTTGCCCTACTCACTGACAGCAGGTTAGTTTCTATGTCAGGAACGTATAGTACGTCCCGCAATATAACTTGTTTGTTTTTATTTTCGGTATGAATTATTACCTCTCCAGATCCATATGAAATCAGTTTATTACCATTAGCGACTGTGACGTTTGTTTCATTATTATTTGTAATTTTGGTAAAAAATTCTTTTGAATTTACTATGTGACTGGAACTGCCACTGTCCACTATAAAAGTGCCTTTATTTTCGGACTCTTCGGTTAGTAAAGCGACACTGTTGTTTTCATTTACTGTGTCTTTTCTTTCTTCATGTTCCGCATTTTTATGTAAATTATCTTCTTCATAAACTAGTGATGTTGAATTGTTTTTATTTTTATAGTGTCTGTTATTAGTGTAACTGTTGTTGTTTTTCGTTTTTAGAAACCAGCAGTCTTTATTTGAGTGGTTTTTCATTTTACAGTGTGAGCAGTACTTATTGCTGCCTCTTTTCTGTTCTGAATGATTAAATTTACGTTGAGTTTTATAGGCTTTATTGCTGTTTTCGGAGTTTTCACGATTATCTACTCTACGAGTATATTCGTCCGTAAGCTTGCTTTTTATAAATTGTACGGTTAACTCAGCTTCATCTCTGGCCTCCAGAGCAGTAACTAGGGTATCGTAGGACGGCGGCAACGAGCACAGCAGCAGTGATGAAATGTGCGAGTCAGTTATGTTTTCACCAATCGCTGACAGTTTATCCACTATCTCTAAAATTTTAGTAATGTCGGCTGTCATATTGCCAACTTCAATTAATTTTGTACTGTACAGTTTTCGTAGCAAGTACAGCTTACTAGAGAGATTAGATCTCTCATGGATTTGTTTAAGTGCGTCCCATGTTTGCCTGGCTGTATTTAAATTTTTGACATGCACTATTTGGCTGTCCTCAATGGACAAATTTATTAAAGCCCTTGCTTTTCTGTCTTTCTTGGTCCAAGCATCATTCAATGGAGTGGGGGCCTCTTGCGTGATAACTTCAATAAGTTCGTCTCGAATTAATAGCATTTCGACCTTGAACCGCCAATTTGTATAATTGTTGGCGTTCAATTTTTCAATGGTCGTGCTATCTTTTGTAGATGAAGCCATAATGTTGCTAAGATTCGTTTTATTTTTTTTTCTAATAAATTACTCTATCGGACTATTACCAGATTTGTATTTTTATTGAGAAATTGTTTTTTTTTTTTTTTTTTTTCGTTCTCATAATCAATTTGTTAGCAATATTTAATCTTTGCTATCAAAAAATTCGCGTGATGTTCGATCTTTATCCTCAAAATTAATTATCTATTTCTCAATATAAAAAGCATAGGTAAGATAAATCGGGCTTACCTTATATTAATGTATATCCTTTTTGACATCTGGTATTTATCCTCCGGATAGAGCAAATAAATCTATATCTTGCTCCTGTATTTCTTATTTATTCCGTATATGTGACTGATGGTCTGAACTTCATGTTGTTTAAAAAGACGCATATTTTGAGTGTCTTGTGAAGTTAAATTAGTGCCGAAACTTATGAATAGAAAAGTAAAATTACATTTAATAAAAGCTTTAAGGCATACATCTCTCAGTTTTGAGAGTTTGAGTAACAACTGGAAGTAGAGAAAAAAATACATGAATAAAATATTATTAACAATAAAGAAACAGGAAATTAATCCCATAAATCAGCATAACAAATAATTTGTATCAATATTTATATTTACGGTAATTTAAAATTAGAGTTAATAAATGTCTTATAGTTCTTGAGTATTGCAAAAATGTTTATAATAAAATATCTGTTTACGATTGTGCAATCACTTTTCAACCTCACTTCCTTCTTTCAGATCATAAACACTTTCGATAATTACTTTTGTAAATCACATTTGACACATGAAAAACAATTTACTTCGCTTGATTATTTTAATGTCCTTGTTTAGAGATTATATTTCACAATATATCTGTCAACAACTGAGATGAGACAGCGGGCTTTGTAGTGGAAAGTCCTTGGTGACTTGCTAGTGACGACGGGGCTCGCGGGAACGCCATGTAGGGACTTCCGGAGCAACCGAAGGGCGAGGGTTTCGGACAGCGCCCAGGCTACTTTTTGACTTGGGTGGCTCATCCCAATAATTATCTTTGAAAACATTGTTTCAGTTTACATTTCTCATGGCCTTCCTGCGCTTACTTCCGATATTTGACTCATTACTTCCGGTTTATCAAATTGTTCAAAACACCTCTTCTAGTAATTATGGGAATAAAATAAAAACAGATTTGTAATCGTAAAGGATACTCTTTCAAATAACATACTCTTTCAAATAACATACAAAAAAAAAAAAAAAAAAAAAAAAAAAAAAAAAAAAAAAAAAAAATCGACAAATTTCACCAAAACGGCCATTTTAATGTAGCTAAGAGGCCTTGATTTGCGCCGGAGCCCAGTGCAATTGCAATAGCACTTCCGAAAAACCGAAGCCTAAATTACCCTTGCCTTTCCTTTCCTTCCCATCTGCAAGCTTTTGCATTCTTTTTTTATCAAAATACTTATATGTGACGTAATGTGTCGCCCACAGGAGATGGAGATAAAACGGACTCAATTTTTATATTAGTTTTTGGACTTGGACTGACTCGAGCTCAATCTGTCTTACATTCAAAATTTTATTTATTCATGTATAGAAAAAAAAAATTCTTATTCAAAATTGCGTATTATATTTTATTTCAAATCATTTTAATTCTATTTTGCTCAAAATGAAGGGAAAACAGAAATAGTGTTTTTTATTCTAGCGATATTTGCAAATTTATGTCGGGAATGTGTTGATACGGCACCACTCAAGAAACTGAACAATGAATTTGCTTTCAGTTCGATTTTCTTTTGTGACAGTAGGATAATTTTGAATTGACTGTTTTTTTTATTATTATTTAGATATCTAACCTGAAAAGAATACTTTCTGTGATTAGCCAACGAGCATCAGATTGATGTTTTGTTTGTTTGAGGTTTTTTGTCTTCCACTGTGTACGAGTATAAAAATTGCGTTAGTGATTTTTCTATTTACTTTGTATCATGAACGCTGACCATGCTAAAGCTTTGCTCTGCACATTTACGAAGTCACCTTCATTTCTAAGTAGATATAATTGCAATGTACTATTATTCTGATAGAAAGCAATCGAGCAGTGGTTCCCTTTTATTATAAAAGCATCGAATCTTTCGCCAGGGCTCAGTCAAAGCCGCCTCAAGACTACAAGCCAAACACGAGGTTTCGTGACGTCACGACGCGGGGCTTAGATCAGCCGTGAAGAGCACATGCGTTATTTAAAACATATTAATTCTTTCCTCTATATACCAACTTATTATCACAACATATGGGAAAAAAATAAAAACGTATAGTTTAAAGACGCTAATTAAGTGCTTTTTAATCAATTTCGATCACTCGAAACAATAATATTAACGTTAACACAAAAACAAAAATTATGAAATAATATCACTGTGTCAGTCAAAATGTGCACTTAATTAAAGTTACATTAAAGAAAAATGATTGGTTAATGAAAAAAAAATCAAAGTATTAAATTTAATTTAGTGAATAGTTTTCATTATTTATTCTATTTTGAAATTTACAAAAATATCAATTATCTATTTTCTATATATTCTAAAACAAGACATTAATAAAATATATATAAGCAAAATCTACAAATATGTATATAATATATATATAAACATATATATGTAGTTTTAAACACACAGAGAGTATTACTTTGCTTTCAATTATTTCATTTCCAAAAAAAAAAATAAATAAATAAATACCAATATTCTGTCAATCAAAACCCACATTTAAAATTAAATTAAAGTGGATGAAAAATGATTGTTAAATGAAAACAAATTCAAGTTGTATGCCATTTTTATTATTCATTGTGGCTTGAAATTATACAATAAATATCCTATTAAATATTTAGTGATTTGAAACATGCAAAGGAGTATAATAAATTTAATATAAATAAATAGTAAAACTACAGAGTGCATGAAATTAGGTAACAACACAGATAATTTTTTCTTACTGTAAACTTTACTTAGCAGAAGTGGGTAATTTTCACATAAAATCGATTAAATTGAAAAAACACAAAGCTCTCATAATAAAACAAAACAAGGTCATGAAAGAGAAAATTATGATTTTCTTAATTTTTGTATTTTAAAATATTATGCAAGGTACAAGCAATACAGTTTTTAAAAAGTGTACTGAAACCTGGTGAGAACAAAAGAAAGAAAGAAAACACTTTCATCAATTGGAATTGAAATATTCCTAACATATATTTATTTTGTTCAGATATTCAAGAATTAAGATTTTGGACTTTGTACTATATATCATTAGAAAACTAATGATTTAAATTTTATTATAACAACTTAGTATTACATTGTTTTCAAAAGAAATTCTTCATACACGTTTTCCTCATAACGAGTCAAGTTGAAATCATTTATTATGGACCAATTGGGGGTATTTTTTTTAGACACCTTATAACATAAATAGAAAAACAAATAAAAGTTTGCAAACAAATACTCCTTTGAAACAAATCCATGATTTTTTCTACTATTATTCAACTAATATTTTTTCATAAAGTTGTGACCATCTTTTTGTGATACCCTGTATACAAATGTAAATAGTACCTGGTACGAAATTTATGCATGCATACAATACATATGAAGTTTAGCACTAACCACTTATGCATTATTCGCGAATAATTTCTACGGATAGATAAAAGGGGGGTCCCAGAATGGTGCTTGCTCCGAGGACCTAGATAAACAAAGTCGGGTCCTGACTACACAGAAAAGTAAATTTATAATTATGTAACAATAATTTTATTTATTGTTATTTTTAATTAAACGTTAAAAGTTATATAAAAACACACAAAATTTTTGCGAATTCAGAAGGGGGGGGGGGATAAATTGTTTACAGTCATTGCAAAAATAAAGAGATTCAGACACATCATTCCCATATCTGTAATTGTCATGTATAAGCATGCACTGTGTAACAAATATTATAAAATGAATTTTTATTAAGAGTTTAAGATTAAAAAACACCAATAAATTAGTATGTATATTGATCGGGCTTTAAAAGAAATAAACAAGATTATGCATCCATAACAATGTTATGCATCCATAGAAATTATGATGAAAGTTTCTAGTACATTTAAATTTTTAAGTATGAAAATATCTATAAAAATACATAAATTTTTGTATCAAATTAAAGCCCAATCAATTCTGCCTACAGAATAATCAGAGTTATACTATTCTCACGACCAGTGTTTTCTAATAAAAGTCGATCATTAAAAGTCACTCTAATGAGAGAAAACAGAACAAATTTAAAAGATAGGAAGGTGTGACAAGTTATAAATTACATAATAATTAAGCTTGTAATTAAGACTTTTGGCTGAAAATGTTTTAGCATGATTAGTATCAAGAAACTCAGTCTGACATAAATTTCAGCTATCTGGTGCCAGTATTTCCGAGTAAATAAAGTCAGAAGTTTTAATCGAAATTATTGAATAGCAAGAAAGGTAAAGTTTAAACTAATAATATTTATGCTGTACTTACTGTATATAAAATTTCATCAGTTTTCAGTGGTAAATTTCTGAGTAATAATAATTTTAAAGTTTTTTTTTCTATTAATTTGTTTAAATTAAAAGAACTAATTAAAATTTCCATTTGAAAATATAATAGTTGAGGTAGAAAAATATGTCGCATAGGACATTAAAATTTCAAACTGAATTGGCCGTATAGCTTCCAAATTATAAGGAGAAATGTGTTGGCCCGAACAGAGCTGTCTAGCTCTGGCACATATTAAAATGAAGCTATTTTTACATATTTATAAAGAATATAATTAAACAATGAAAACTTTATTAATTAATAACTTTTGTGATAATTCACCGATTCACACCATTCAAGCACCAATTTTTAGCAAATTACGATAGACAGGGAATGATATAAGTCTCGATACGATTTAGTGATTTTTGCCACTTTAAATTACTGCTGTTTTTGAAATGAAACAGAAGTACAATAATATCGTTTTGTTTTGAAACACGTACACGGGATTGTTGACAATCGATACTGGGATTTAATAGTTAATATATTTTAAAGAAGTTAAAAATAAAAGATATTCTGAACACAAAAAATAGAGCTAGTACTAATAAAATATAAGTAGTTAATTTGAAAATAAAACTTACCTTCAAAAGAATATGTTCTATTAGTTAAGTAAACAACACGTGCATACGTTACATTTTAATTCTAAACAACCAGATACAAGTTTCAAAATCTCGGCATTGGCGCCAGCCCCGGGTAGTTACGTCACATATGTGGGGGAATGAAATCGTGTCTGGCTTGATAGTCTTGAGAAGGCTTTGGCTCAGTTTGCGCCGGAGCCCATCTCCGGTAATTCTCTCTTTTTAGTAAATATTTAAATATTGCTCGGAATTCATCGGAGCTCATAAATACACGGCTCCGGAGCCCAGTGCAATAGCGCTTCCGAAAAACCAAAGCCTAAATTACCCTTTCCTTTCCTTCTCATCTCAAAGCTTTTGTTTTCTATAAAAGCATTGAATCTTTCCGATAATGGTGTCACATTTATAATTTAATCTGATTTTCAGGGACTCACCACAAAATATTGTTAGGCGGAAGGAATCGATTGTAGTTTAAGATATGCATCTTTTATAGGAAATTGAAAAACATTGTTCCATTCTTCAGCATATAAATATTAATTTCTGTAAATTTTATTAATTTTTTCTTAAAAATGCACAGCTGCGAACTATCCCTTTCTTGTGTTAACACTATTTCCAAATCATAATCTTTTCCATATTTAATCGCAGAATTAATTCTGCAATTAATTAACATTAAAATTAGGCAAAGGTTACTATTCAGAAGGAGTGATAGCTAAAAAGTGGAATAGTTGACAGCTAAGCATATGCTGATAGATATATTTAAAATTTTTATTTTGCTAAAGAAAAAAAAACAAGTTGGAAATTGCTCGTCAAACGTGGCAAATGAGGTGCGTTCGTACTATAGCTACTTTATAAATATTTTTTTGCACCGAATATTGTACTGAATGTATATTTTAGTGCATTTCATAAGTGCATATCAATTTCATTCTGTTCGAAAGGCTGTAAAATCATTAAAATGCGCTTGCAATAATTTTTTTCCATTGGCCGTAATGTAACGGAAAACTTTTGACTGTCCCTGTAATTAAACTGTACATCCGATTTTCATAAAATTTGAAATGACTCGACAAAATTGTGCAAAAATTATATATTTAAAATTTCAGACCATTCGGAAGTCTGTAACATCATTAAAATGCACTTGAAATATTTTTTTCCCATTGGACGTAATGTAACGGAAAACTTTTGACTGTCCCTGTAATTAAACTATCCATCCGATTTTCATAAAATTTGAAATGACTCGACAAAATTTTGCAACAACTATATATTTAAAATTTCAGAGCATTCGGTTGGGTAGTTTTTGCTCTGTTATATGCGGACAGACGGACTGTAGGCAGTGGTGGGATTCAAATAAGTTAACAACCGGTTCGCTGCCCGAATGATTTTTGATGCATAAACACGAAAGGAAAATGAAGCATCACACATAGATTATGAAACACTTTCCAATATTATAAGAATGCTGCTAAAAAAAACTTTGATCTTTTGGTAGGGTGAAAAAAAAAAATTCCTGAAATATGTTTCCTTCTAAAAAGACTTAGTTTATTTAACAAATACTCGACAATTATGAAACCCTGGTCAAAAATGTTATCGGGAAATGCATAAAACCAGTATAATACAATAAGAAAATGTAAAGACAATAGAAAAATAGCAGAAATGTAAGCTTAAGAATTGACCCATGTCCAAGGTTCTAGGGTTGCAATCAGTTAGATGTTAAAAACACTAACTTTAGGAAGAGCTCAGATATTGCTGAAATCCAGGGATGATTCAGAGTAAAAAAAAAATTCTGAAATTCAAAGCAAATTTTCTGAAAAGTTACAAGGGAAAGGGGAGATCCACTCTTGACACTATGTGTTTGTTTTTTTTTTCGCCCCTTTGACGAAATTCGCGTTTTATGGCGATCCTTTGGCGAAATTTGCGTTTTTTTGCGGTCTTTTGACGAGATTTGCGTTTTTTGCGATCTTTTGACGAGATTTTCGGGTTTTTTCGCGATCGTTTGATAGAATTTGGGATTTTTTTCACGATCTTTTGACGGAATTTACCGTTTTCCCGCGATCCTTTGACGAAATTGGCGATTTTTTGCGAACGATTGACGAAATTTATTTCGGCGGCCATTTGTCAAAATTCGCGATATTTTTTAAGTCCGAATTTTCGAACATTCGTTGGTTTTTTTTTTTTTTTTTTTTTTTTTAAGGAAATGAATGCCTTAAATTTTCGGAAAATTCAAAACAGAATCGCCCCTACTGAAATCTCCAATCTCGTGTGAGTATTAACTCATTTAATACCTAGAATTCCAATTTGTATCCTTGCTTGGGTGATATATACATGTAATTTCTTCAAAGATAATCTCGATAAACCAGCTCTTTTCAGTAGTAGATGCTTGATGTCCGAATTTTTTTAATGCGTGTTTTATGTTAGGTTTTGACACCGAAGTCGCAAATTTCAAGGAGATACTCGTCAATGTTGCCTTTTATAATTAGTCCCAAATGACTGTTTTGTAGTAAAAATAATGCACACGCAAAGAAGATATAACCGGAAATTTTGTATCAATAATAAAATTTAGCTCAAAAGCATGTTTAGTTTTTGACACTTTAACAACACACTTTAGTTTAAAAACATGCAAAATATTTTTAAAATCTTCCATAAAACCGCTTTCATTTGTATGGACTTTTTTTTTACCGAAGCATTTCAAACATTTTAATAAATTTTATCGTAAGTTTTGATGTATTATGATGCGTATACTTCTTGTTCGCATTGCTTTTGAAAGACGAGATATTTCATTTAAAATATGCAGTCATCAAGGCAATATCAGCTATAAAATATGTAGGCCGTCCTTCCTTTCTTATCGCTGACAAACAGCTAATTCCTAAATGGTTAAATTTAGAATACTTCTAATTTCAAAAATATTTTAAATTTAGTTCTTCATCACCTTAGAAACCGTTTTCATTTTAGAAAAAAGTTACAAAATTTACATTTTTATGTGGTCTTTTCGGTCCTATAACATATTCAGAAAAACATTATCTATAGCCAGTGAGAAATATTTTTGCTCGACTAATAATTCTAAGTTATAAATATCATAACATTCTATAGAAATTTAGTAATTTTTACCATTTCTTGTTACAAGAAAAGGGCTGACAACGCTGGAAATTCGTAAAATACAAAGTATCATGACTCGGCAAGTTTAGACAATCCAATGTTGAATAAGCATGTCATATAATTCGGGTTAACTTAGTCTGCCGATTTGGATCCAAAAATTCTTCAAATCTTCATTTTTTTTTTTTTTTTTAAGTTGGGACTGGTGAATATATATATATATATATATATTATTTTTGTAAGTGAAATATCACTTTATTGAATGAAATAAATTAGTACATGTCATAGTGTTAAGTTTATAAGACGCCGTTGTGCAGATAAGCATTTAAAGAAAGTAAATTAATGTAAATGTGATTTTCGCATTTGAAGTATAATTTTAACAACCGGTTCGCCGAACCCAACACAAATTAACAACCGGTTCTACCGAACCGGTGCGAACCGGCTGAATCCCACCACTGACTGTAGGTGCTACGTGTTTATATAATTACGAACGCACCTAAAAAACGCTTTAAATTTTGCAAATAATGTACGAAATATAAATATGGAGATTGGAGTGACAGGGGGGAAGGGGAGAACGGTACAGTTGTTAGTACCGGTACAACAGAATATTAGGGCTCCGGTACTTTTTTCTTAGAAATTAAGCACTGAATATATTATATCTTTAATACAAAATTAGTGCCAAGAGCTTCAATACGTTTACCCAGAAATAAGGAGAAGAGGCAAATTAACGACAGCATTCTTCTTTCCAAATAAAAATCTGAAATAATAATATTTGTATTATTTAAATAGCAACACAACCAGGGTTCGTTGAAATATATCAGTGGATATATATCATGATATATATTTTGATATATATCGGATATTTATTTTTAAAATATCAAGATTTATGATATTTTCGATATTTTTAAATTCTTGACATTTATTTTCAAAATATCAAGATGTTTGATATTTTGTATATTTGATATTTATTTTTTAAATATCAATGTGCAAGATAATTTTGATATTTTCTTCAGTCAAAACAAGTGTAAATGAAATTTTCAACTGTTATTGACTGTAACCATTCTGTAGATAAAGAACTTTTGTCTCTGGCAGTGACTTTTTTAGGCAAAGAAGAAGAGAAATTTGGATGTTTGAAACTTTTATTTTTAAATGTAGAACTAATAATTAAGAGACAATTAATTCAGAACAACCATTGAAAGATAAACTGTAATTTAGGTAATCATTTATATACAGCATTATTAGAAAAGAATCTTCAGATTTTGGTTTGAGTCTAAACTGTACTACAGGTTAGGGAATAAAAAATAAGACAAGCTTACTTACATTTATGTTAAAATTCTTCAATTTAAAAAAAAGCTATTTTGTTTTTAAAATTCACATAAAACTTTCTCGATACTTGATACAAATCGTATAGTTTATATACATATATAGGTGTATAAAGAAAATTGTTTCTGTTTTCAATCTGTTTCTGTTTTCAATTAGTATATCTTCAATTTTGTTCTAAGTTAAAAAAAAAAAAAAGAAGAAGAAGAAGAGATGCATTTTAGAATACTATTGTTTAATTTTTTGTTAATGTTAATATGTTTTAGTTTCTAATTTATATTATGCTTGAAAATATCTGATATATCAAAAATATCAGATATATATCAAAATATCGGATATATATCAAAATATTGGATATATATCAAAATATCGGATATTTTTGATATTTTCGAAAATATCATGATATTTACGAACCCTGAACACAACTATAATTCATTCGAGATAAAAAGAGATTCGAGTGAAACATAAGGGTTAGATTAATTTTAACACAATTATTCTGATTGGTAAATAAATCACATGAGTTGTAATTATCCAACTGAGCGAAAAATGTCCAGGCCAGAATTCGAACCAGGGATCTCTTGGCTGAATCTGCCAATGCTCTGCCAACTGAGCTATCCCGGACGAATCTGGAGAACCTAATTCAGACCATATTATAGGTGCAGATTCACGGATGGCGACTAAATTTTTTGCTTTGACGACTAATTTTCGGTGTCTAAGTCGCCTTTGGCGAATTGCGCGGTTTTTCCTGCGATTTTTTGAGGGAAAATCGCGTTTTTTTTCGCGATCCTGTGACAAAAATCGCTCTTTTTCCACGATCCTTTTACGAAATTAGCGGGTTTTTTTTTCTCGATGCTTTGAAGAAATTTGCGTTTTTTTCGCTATCATTTGACGAAATTTTCAGGTGTTTTGCGATCCTTTGATAATATTCGCCTTTTCCCGCAATCCTTTGGTAAAATTAGCGTTTTTTGCGATCCGTTGAGGAAATTCGCGTTTTTTTCGCGATTCTTTGACGAAATTTGCCGTGGGGTTTGCGCACCTTTGACGAAATTTGCTCGTTTTTTTTTTTTTTTTTTTTTTTTTTTTGTGATCCTTTGACGAAATGTGCCCTTTTCTACTGAAAATTGACAAAATTGATTTTTTTCGGCGACTATTTGTCGAAATTCTCGATATTTTCTCGTGATATTTTTTATGTCCGAATTTTCGGAACCGAATGCCTTAAAATTTTCGGAAAAGTCGGAACAGAATCACCCCTGTAATAGTCTGTGATAAGATTTTTTTTAAGACAATTTTTCTTTTGTGTTCTTGAAAAACAATTGTTTGAATTGTATTTTGACATTTATAGTGAAAAATAATCTCACAGATTCACAATTTTTTTTATATGTACTCTCTCTTGTATGACAAAAGGAAAGTAAGAAATATTGTTTTTCCTAATATTCCCCACTACCATGACTGCTTAGCTTATTCTTATTGATATATATATATATATATATATTTAACCTCTATCTTGCCGAACTTTATCTTCTGACTGTACATAGCTTAAGATTTATATTATACTTAAATTACATCCAAATTAAAAGAATTGTGTGATTAAATGAAATATATACGTTTGATGTAATTTGTCTGTTTTTTTCTTTTCTTTCTTATTTTTTGTACAATGTTTAGATTATTTTTAACTTTCAATTCCCGAATGTTTTTCCCCATATAAACGCTATTGCTTTTATGCATTTCTTTCACAATGTGGCGACTGGATTATTTAGGTTTAGGAGCCACTGGCTCCTTAGAAATTTTGGGAATCTGCACCTATAGACTATATGCTATGATCAGTAAAGTTGGCTGTGTTAGGTCCTCCAGATTCGTCCGAGATAGATCACAAGGAAGGTCTCCATACGGGCATACTCATAAAAATCTGAAAAAAAAAAATACAGAATGTTCTTCTCCCATGGGTATATATGGTTATAAAAAATTTTTTGGCGGAACCTCGGTAGAACGTCCGTAAAAAAATAATGAAAATTTCGCTTATTTGGTGACTTATCACTGTTTGGGGAAGAAATAAAATTTTTTAAAAAAAGTACGCTTCTCGAATACTCTTTAAGAAAAAAATTTTTTATGTTGAATTTGTTTAAATAAGTTTAATTTAAATAACTTTATCTTTGTCATTTTTAGTTTGTTTTAACTATAGTTTTGCCATATATGTACTTATAACGAATTTTAACTATCATATTTTACGATTAAAATTGTTCCAAACTCAAAAATATGCCCCATTGAGCACTGTCGATTTAACTTTGTTGCTATGGAAACAACTTCTTCGGTATGGAAATGTATTACAGCAGGGCAGCATTATTCATCTGGCGTTAAAAGTTATTTTTATAACCGATAAAGCCGTTTAAATTAAAAAAATTGTGGATTGGAGAATAAAACAATGGCAAAATTTCGTTCAAATCGGCAACAAGTATAATACAAAATGTAATAATAATAATAATAATAAATTCTTTCATGGTTTACGTTTAAATTCATTAAATACCGCATATTCTCGATTCATTAAAATCGTTTGCTTTTGGCGAGGGAAAGTGCTGCTCGCCAAATTGCGTGCCGTTTTCGTCTTTTCACGCCAATTATTCGAAAGTATTTTATTTTTTTACAGATTTTCTACTGTGATTCCGCCGCAAATTTTAACTGATCCTTTATTACATACATGAGTACTTTCACTAGCATCAATTTTTTCAACATATTCTGAGTATTCCCTGTATGGAGACCTTCCTTGTCAGTTGGCAGCTTCAGCCAAGAGATCCCTACTTCGAATCCTGGCCTGAACATTTTTCGCCGATTTGGATAATTACAACTCAAACATGAGGGTTATCAATTTATGCCCCCGGGAGTTCCAGTTTAGTTCTTTTTTCTCACTGACTTGGCGATTTTATAAGAATAAAAAATTGTTTTCCTATGCAAAAGCGTCGACATCCGGTATCGAAATTTTATGATCCAGCTGTAATTCCATTTTGGGTCATTCCATGTCAGTTCAGGCAGGCATGTAACCCACCATCACAGATTTTGATGAAACTGCGTGTGTTTGTTCCTTTTATTAAGATATGATTCCCAGTATTTTTTTTTTACTCCTTGGTCAAATAGTTTCTGAGAAAAAAATTGTCAAAATTTTGAAAAACTGCCGTCAGTTGGCATTCTTGACTGCTCGATTTTCAAATGTAGCATGACATAAATATGATCATATTTCAATATCTATTCTACAAATCATCTTCAAATAATTTATGCATAATATATAGGGTACGCAGTTTATGAAAAAAAAAAATACTGTTACGCTTATAACATTTTAAGTGTGTCTAAAAAAATGTTTAATCTTTGAAGTCGTGATTTTTTTATGAAAAATAATGCATTAACTAAAATAGCATTATCAGCAAAAGGCGGTATTTTTATTAAATTTATTTTTTGTGTGGGATATACTTAAAGGTGTCCTTTACCTGATTCTGAAATACAAATAGTGGGATTTTGGGTGTTTTTAGTAGCATTTCCTATTTTAAAATATTTTGAGGCCAATTTCAAATCAAATCAAGCAGAGTCATTCCATGTCAGTTCGCCTAAGACATTTAATTCACTGTCACAAATTTCAATGAAACTGGGTATGTTTATAGCTCATTTTAAGACAGGATCAAGGAAATTAAAGGTGATTACAAGTAAAATAATTTTTAAGATAAAAAAAAATATCTAAATTTTGAAATTTTTTTAAAATGTTTTTAATGACAGATCTATATTCAAAGACTGCATAAAAAAAAAAAATTCATTTCAATATAAAATCACTAAATAAGTTTCAAATAATGTATATGTGACAAATAATGTAGGCAGATTATTATTTATTGTTGTTTGTCATGTTTAAATGCTAAGAGTGTGTTTAATCTTGTGAATTCTTAAAATCAAGAATTTTGTGAAAAATAACGTGTTAATCAAAAATTTATTATTAACCGAAGGCAGGCTGTTATTACTTTTTTTAATTATACGTAAAAATATCTTTTCAATAGTTATAAAATAAAAATAGTGAAAATATGATCAATTTTAACAAAATTTTCATAAAATGTTTAATGATAAATATTGAAGCTTTTCATGCTAAGATGTACTATAATGACTACGATATCATGTATTGCTACTCTTGCTTAAATATAATACATACAATAATAAAATAACAAATATTATTTACAGCAATAAAAATTAAATTAAATAGTACCAGTTCCTTTACCAATACTACATTGCTCAACAGCCGACTTAAAATCAACAGCCCACCCTTATTGAAAAATACTTTCAACTGTTCAAATAATAAATAAACTGCATTTAAAAATCTTAATATCAACTTATTATCTTAAGATGATAATAATAACTAAACAACATAATGAATTTATAAATCAGCTTTTAATTGAAAATTCATGAAATGGTCCCTTTAAATGTTGTTGTTCATCGAGTCAATCAAAACAAATTATAAAAAAAAAAAATAATGAGCCTAATATGCTGACTGCAATGACACTTCCAACAAAACTAATTAATTCATTACCATCTGAAATCAAACCCGAAAGATCAAAAAGAAAAAAAAATCATCTGTAGTGTGAATGTGACATACTCAGTGGTTGTTGAGATAGGGAATGTCTTTGTGACATTTTCACCTGTACTTCAATAAAATATAAACATGTAAGCTTTTTTCATTCATCCAAATTAAGTAAAACAATTATAAAATTTTGTTGTCATTGCACCAGATGTTAAATTTTTCGTTACATACTATTAGATAAGTTCTTCACTTTTAGACATTATTGACATAATATCATAAAATTTACTATATGTATTTTCTATAAGTGTATAAGCAATATATATATGCTTTATTAAACATAAATGAATAATTTTTAAATAATTTGTTTGAGAACAGGGATATATATACACACATATATATGTTGAAAATCCATCTTTCAACAATATTGTGATGAAATAAATCAAATTACCGTAATTTCCGGTGTATAGCCCGCGGATCAAACAATCGTGTTTCGACCCAGAAATTTTTAAAAATAAAATGTATTTTTTTAGATCATAGTAAATATTGGTCTTCAAATACTGAATAAAATTTCTGGGTCCAAACTGAATTGTTTGATCTGCGGGCTATACACCCGAAATTACGGTACATATCATTAGAAACTGAATAAAGTTACAAAAGTGCAACTCATTAAGTTTTAAATAATTTTTTAGATATAGTTATTTGAAAGATATAAATATAATGGATTATGCATTTTTGCATATATTTAAAGCACAATACGACAAAATTTTCTTCAAAAGAGTGAAATTTGGTATTTTTTTCAATATTAGCTGCTCAATGCTAAATTTTCAATATTAACAGCCAAATATAAGTTTAAAGATTAGGACTGTCATTTTGAAAATTTCTATTGGGCGGTGAGGAGCTTTGTGATTTTTTTCTTTTTTGGAAAGGGATAATTGCTCTTCGCCCTAGAAGTTTTACTAAAAACCAATATTGTTTATTTTTTCCTTAAGAAACGAACATAAAAGATAATTTGAAAAATAAAATAAATGTATAAATAAAAATATTTCCAGGGATGATACATTGGATAGATTTTACATCTGAAAATATTGATAATTTTAAATATGATTTAAATACTACTAAAATCAATCAAAATCCCACTATTTTTATTTCAGATCCAGTTATAATGTAGTATTATGTACAATTTAAAATTAAAAAATTAGTCATAGAAACTCCGCCTCTGACTGATAAAGATTTTTTAATAATTTCATTATTTTTTGTAAAGTATTTTTGATTTCAAAGATTATACAATTTTTTAGACACATTTAAATATTTTTTAACATTGCAGCAATATTTTTTTCATAATCGACATACTTTATTTACCTTGCTTAAATTATTCGAAGAAGATATATTTATTAGTTATTGAAATATGATTTTATATATAAAATGAGGCCTTTGAAAATTGAACAATCCTTAATGGCAACTCGTGGCATTTTTCCAAAACTTTGATAATTTTTTCTCATATTTTCACTATTTTTATTTTATAACCATTTAAAAGATATTTTTACGTACAATTAAAAAAAAGCAACAACACCCTGCTTTCGGTTAATAATAAATTTTTGATTAACACATTATTTTTGACAATATTCTTGATTTTAAAAATTCACAAGATAAAAGACACTCTTAGTGTTTAAACATGATAAAAAACAAGAAATAATAATCTGCCTACATTATTTGTCACATATACATTATTTGAAAACTATTTAGTGATTTTATATTGAAATGACTTTTTTTTTTTAATGCAGTCTTTGAATATCGAACTGTCATTAAAAAAATTTAAAACAATTTTTCAAAATTTTGATATTTTTTATCTTAAAAAATATTTCACTTAGGATCAAGAAAATTAAAGATGATTACGTCTTAAAATAAGCTATAAACAAACCCAATTTCATTGAAATTTGTGACAGTGATTAAAGGGCTTAGGGGAACTGACATGGAATGACTCTGCTTGATTTGATTTGAAATGCACCTCAAAATATTTTTAAATAGGAAATACTACCAAAAACACCCAAAATCCCACTATTTTTATTTCAGAATCAGGTAAAGGACACCTTTAAGTATATCTCCCACAAAAAATAAATTTAATAAAAATACCGCCTTTTGTTGATAATGCTTTTTTTGTTAATGCATTATTTTTCATAAAAAATTCACGACTTCAAAGTTTAAATATTTTTTTAGACACACTTAAAATGTTATAAGCGTAACAATATATTTTTTTCATAAGCTGCGTACCCCAAATATTATGCATAAATTATTTGAAGATGATTTGTAGAGTAGATATTGAAATATGATTATATATATGACATGCTACATTTGAAAACCGAGCTATCAAGAATGCCAACTGACGGCAGTTTTTCAAAATTTTGACAATTTTTTTCTCAGAAACTATTTCACCAAGGAGCAAAAAAAATTACTGGTGATCATATCTTAATAGTAAGAACAAACACACGCAGTTTCATTAAAATCTGTGATGGTGGGTTACATATTGATATTTTACTGCCTGATTTGATGTGGAATGCCCCTTTTATAAGTATTTTAAATGAATCCCTTTTCAGCTTTATCTAAATGTTATATTTTTTGCCACCGTTCCTCCTTTTTTGGGATGGGGGGAGGGGGGGGGGCGGTGATTTCTTTTGACTTCTTTATCTGTTGTAAACGTTATAAACAAAACCTTACAGAATAAACCTGATTAAACAACACTGTAAAAAAAAATACTGCCAGTTTTCCGGCAGGAATCGGAAAAATAGTTACCCTTATCATACCGGAATAATTTCCTCGGAATAAAATCCGTAAGAATAAGGAAATAGTAAAACGGTATTTTACGGATTTTATTCCGATTTTACGGATTTTATTCTGAGCTGGGTTGGAAATTATTCCGGTACGATAAGGGCAATTATTTTTCCAATTCCTACCGGAAAACTGGCAGTATCTTTTTTTACAGTGAAGCTATTTTTAACACTTTCCAAGCTCCGACATAAGTTGAAATGCTTACTGTGAAATATATTGTGCATAGCATTCATCGTTCATCTACATAGGCACACAAAAGAATTCCCTTACAATACTGTCTATATGAGCGATAATTTCTGCAAATACGTTTTCAGTTGTGGTGTTAAATTTAACTTTATTTTTTTACATATTACTTGGTGTGTCTTAATTCCATAGATAACATACAGGGATGCACAAAATATTTCGAGTACATTTTCTTTTATTTAGCGGAGATTGCTGAAAGGGTTTTTTTCAAGTGTGTTATCCGTTTCCTTAACTGAACTAAATTTTAGCATAGTATGGAGGGCTACCACTGGCGACTATTTTTTACTTTCTTCTATCTTTACAAGAAGAAAGTATTGGATTCGTGAAAATTTTCGACTTCCAGTTTTCGACGGATTTATACGCTTTAGAAGGTCCTAAACACGATTTGATGGTTTTTAGAAAATGCCTGTTTGTCACTCTGTGAGTCTGTATGTGACAAAAATTTTGTGGTCGCTCTATCTCAAGAACTAATGCACGGAATTTCACAAAACTTCATATTCTGTTAGACCTTGATATAAACTGGACCTGATTAGTTTTTGGTGAAAATCGCCCAACAGGTGGCGCTGCTATGCGGCATTTTTCACGATTTCTGCAAAGACTATATCTAAAGAACTACTGCACGTATTTTCATAAAACTTCAGATTCAGTTAGTACAAGATATAGGTTGGTGCTGATTACTTTTTTGTGAAAATCACCCAACAGGTGGCGCTGCTATGCTGCATTATTCATGATTATCATAATAGCTCTAATTCAAGAAAAAAGGCACGAATTTTCATCAAACTTCAGATTTAGTTAGTCCCTGATATAAATTAGTGCTGTTTAATTTTTGGTGTAAATCGCCCAACAGGTGGCGCTGCTGTGCTGCATTTTTGACGATTTCCGCAAGAGCTGTATCTCAAGAACTAGTGCTAGAATTTTCATCAAACTTCAGATTTAGTTAGTCCTTGACATGAACTGACGTTTTCTGCATTTTGGTGTAAATCGCTCAACAGGTGGCGCTGCTATGCTGCATTTTTTGCGATTTCCGCAATAGCTTTATCTCAAGAACTAATGCTTGGATTTTCAACAAACTTCAGATTCAAGTATACCTTGATATCAATTAGTGATGTTTATGTTTTGGTGTAAATTGCTGAACAGGTGGCGCTGCTATGCTACATTTTTCAGAATTTCCGCTATAGATCTATCTCAAGAACTAATGCACGAATTTTCATCAAACTTCAAATTCAGATATATTTTGATATGAATTGGTACTAAATCGATGTTATTTCTTGTACTATTTAAATGATTTAATTGACATATTTATATAGAAGAAAGTTTTGTAATGGCCACAACATACTAGTTAATTTTATCTTCCACCACTTTTCCAAATCAAAAATCTTTCACTTAAGCTTTGACGACATGTGCAAGAGAAATGTACTACAAAATTTATTTTTAAAAAATAGTGGTGCCAATATAATATAAAAATAGTCACCAGTGGCAGCATTTACTAGTTAGTATACAATGGTTGCAAACTTGTAAATCATATACAGGGTTTCACGAAGTAATTCGAATACGTTTCTTACTATTGGTGGGTAGTTCCTGAAATCCGGTTTTCAAATGTGTTATTCGTTTTCCAAATTGTTTACTTTGACATCATCTTTCACCTTATTAAATGGTGAAGTTTTGTTACACTATTTTGAATGTGTTGGTAAGAATTTCATAAGCTGTACTTGACACATGATTTTTCTTTTGCCGCAAAAATTCCGACTGAAAGTCTAATAGTGAGAGGCAATCGAACGTTTGGAGATTTCTTGATTTGATCAAGAAAATCAAGAAATTGCCTATCACTCAGGGGTAATTCTCAGTAAAAAACCAAAATTCTGAAATTCACAGCAAATTTTCTGAAATGTTACAGCAGGGGGGAGAAGGGGGTGGGGGTGGAAATCCACTCCCTGCACTAACTATGCTTTTTTTATGCGGCCTTTTGACGAAATTCGTGTTTTTTCGCAATCTTTTGACGAAGTTTGAGAGTTTTTTTAGCACTTTTTTGACGAAATTTGCGGTTTTTTCACGATTTTTTGACAGAATCTGCAGTTTTCTCGCTCTTTTTGACAAAATTTTTGGTTTATTCGCGATCTTTTGACGAAATTTGAGTTTTTTTTCGCGATTATTTGATGAAATTGGCAATTTTTCTGCGAACGATTGACGAAATTGATTTTTTTGGGGGGCGACCGTTTGTCGAAACGCGTGATATTTTTTATGTCCGAATTTTCGGATTGAGACCGATTTTTTTTTTTTTTAATTATTGTCAGAACCGAATGCCTTAAATTTTCGGAAAATTTGGTATATAATCACCCCTGCTCTCACTGTTGGATTCCCAGTCATTGTTTCAATTTCTCCATGGCCAGAACTATTTCTTCCCCTGTTTCTCCCACTCACTTGGATTTTCATGAAGCATATTTTATTTTTTAAAATTCTGATAAACTTGTCAATGATATCTCATCATCTCCTTTTCTCTCTTTAGCTTGGTATTCTTTCTATCTGCTTTTGTAATTCTTTCCCCTCTTTTCTTGTCTCTTTTCGTTGTGTTAAAAAAAAAAAAATGTTTTCTTTCTTTTGTTTTCTTGTTTTATTTTTTAATTTACTTCTTTTTTATTTCCTTCTTAATTATATTAATTTATTTTATTTTAAGTTTTTTTATTTCCTTTTTCCAATCGTTTTGGCAACACTTTCCTCTTCTGCGTGTGATCGGTGTTTATCTTTTAGAAAGCGCCACCTAGCGCATTCTTTGCAAGCTCAACTCTCTACCTTTCAGTTCATTGTGAACTTGTTTTCTTACAGACACGTGTTTACTTCGGCTGATGACGGCTTATTAAAATTTCCAACCCGAAACGCGTCCTGTGTATTTTTTAATATTTATGGTGGTTTATACAAAGTTTTATCATTTTATTTTGGTTTATCGCCAGTTTTTCGGTGCTGTTTCATCCACTGTTAATGATATCAAAAATCTGTCATACATAAATTTTTGGCTATTTTCCTAGAGGTAATAATAATTTTAAACTGATTCGGTATATACCATAATTAAGAAATCATTGGTTTTTCTGATTTCACAAAAATCTCCCCATTTCCATTTCCTTCGTCCGATTTTGCCCATCAACGAACTTAACCGAGATTTTCTGCCCCTTGATTTTATGTATCAGTTTGGAAGAGATTTGTGCAGAATTATGGACGATATTGTTTCTGTAAAATATTCGATAGATAGATAAAGTTTTGAACTAGGCGTGGTTTTGGGTTCTAGGGGTCATGATCGGCGTAGATCAGCAAAAATTTTTCAGAAATTCCAACATAGGGATGAATGTAATAGGTAGTATTTCTTACGAAATCTACCTAAAAAAATTCTTATCATTTTTTCTCCTCTCACTTTATTATAAAGTGCCATTTTTTAAAAATGTCGGAAACTGCAAAGAAACAGACCATTCATGCAAATAATTTTCCCCCATAAGATGAATTTCTTCTCTGATAAATAGAAAAGTCTTTGAAACAGTAGAATTAATTAGCTTAACGGATTATGTATCTGTTAAAACTTTTTTTAATTGATAACTCTAATAGATTTTTTACATTTAACATATATTTTTTAAAGCCCATTAAGAATGCTAACTAGTTGGATGCGCCTTACCCAAAACTTTCTTCTATCTTATGTCAATATTTCATTTTAATTAGTTTTTTTAGTATTTTTATTAGAATTATGCATAACTTCATACACTTTTCGATGGAACAATATTGAAAATTGCACGAAAATCGCTATTACAGCGCCCAGTTCCGGCGGAATTTTTCCAAATTTAGGGAGGACCTTTTTGCCATGGCCAAAAACATACACAAAAAATTTGGTTCAGTTCTATGCATAACTTCATACACTTTTCGATGGCACAATATTCAAAATGCACAAAAATCGCTATTACAGTGCCCCCTACCGGCGGATTTTTTCCAAATTCAGGGAAGACCTGCTTGCCATAGTCAAAAACTTAAAAAAAAAAAAAAAAAAAAAAAAAAAAAAAAAAAATGGTTCCATTCTATGCATAACTTCATACAATTTTTGATGGTACAATATTCAAAATGCACAAAAATCGCTATTACAGCTTCCCCTACCTGCGGAATTTTTCCAAATTCAGAGAGGACATTTTTGCTATGGCCACAAACATACACAAAAAATTTGGTTCAATTCTATGCATAACTTCATACACTTTTCGATGGTATAATATTCAAAATGCACAAAAATCGCTATTACAGCGCCCCCTACCGGCGGAATTTTACCAAATTCAGAGAGGACCTTCTTGCCATGGCCGCAAACATACACAAAAAATTTGGTTTAATTCTATGCATAACTTCATACACTTTTCGGTGGTACAATATTCAAAATGCACAAAAATCGCTATTACAGCGCCCCCTACCGGCAGTTTTTTTCCAAATTCAGGGAAAACCTGCTTGCCATAGCCAAAAACTTAAAAAAAAATTTGGTTCAATTCTATGCATAACTTCATACAATATTTGATGGTACAATGGCGACACACGGACAGACAAGCATTTTGTATAAACATGATTTTTGTGATCTCTGACCCCTAAAACGTGTAAATCAGTCGAAAATCGGAAGTCGAAAAAAATTTCGATTACAATACTTTCTTCTATTGAAGATAGAAGAAAGTAAAAATCATATTTATATGAAAAACAGCAATAATGAGGCCAAATAAAGTTTCCAAATGTATTAAAAGCGATATTTTTCTATTTGTCTCGCGTCAGGATTTAATCACCGAAGAAATCGCCGAAGAACGCAATTTACTATCAGCCTTTTTAATTCGGTTCATTTCTGAGGTTTAAGCGCGAAATTCGATTACATGTCTAAAATTTATATTTTATTTATATTTTATTGTTTTACGTATTAATTAATGGATGTTTCAATTTCGTTATAGAATATAAGCTGGAAACAAATTATCAGCTATTTATATTAACTTAAGTGTAAACGGATTTATATTTCACAATCGTCTGCACACGATAGAGATAATTTTTTAAAAAATCATCGTTAAACATTATTTTTAAAACAATGAAAATGGAGTAAATGGCGATACAGTTTTCAAACAAATTGCATTTGAAAGCACATTTTTTTCCGTATTCGACGGTGTAAAAATTAAAAATGTGCGATGCTTAGAAGTTTAAAATTTTTTTTTAATTGCAGTAAAAGCGAAATTTCATCATCTGCTGTTGCCATTCGCAAAATGATGCCAGCGTTACGCACAGACACGTTTATCTTTTATAATATAGATCGATAGATATCATTCTATTTCTGAATCTTCTTCATCGTTTTGAATTCGTGATTCTGAATATTTTTATTAATTGACAGTTAAAAGTAGAAGTTGTTTAAAGTTTCTAAAAATATTTTTAAAATATTTTTTAAGTATTCAGTTTGGCGGAATATTTTGCTATTCGGCCATCCCGAAAAGTTTGATATTCGGTCTAATCGAAAATATTCGGTAGTATAGACGAATACGCCGAGTACCGAATAGATACCGAATATTCTATGCATCCCTAGTTTTTACAACTAACAATAAAAGAAATACAATAATTTATAAGAATATGGTACTTACTTCAGAATATACTATAATATAATAATAGACTAATAGAATATAAACAATTAAACTGTTCTCTGCAGTTTATGATTGTTTTGTTTTAAGAAGTTGTTGAGTCATTCAGTTCAGAGTCTAGTCCGTGGGATGTTTGATAAATGACAATCTATTTTCTGTAACATATGGGAATCACCACAGATATCCTTATTGTTACTGAACTCCTTTTCTGCTAAAAAAAACATTTTTATCTTCACGCTGAAAAAAATCCGTGAATTGAAGCTTTTTCTCGGTTGCTCTTTTTTCGTTATTATACAAAATTTTCCACATGAATTTGCCCATCTTTACTCAAAATACTGAAACGTCACCGATCTAACGTAAAAATTAAGTGAAATTGTACAATTTATATTGCATTTTAGTCAAATCACGGGGGTGATACGGCAACTGTGCTGCCAGCACTTATTCGTTTTAGAAACGGAATTTTTATGTATGTCTTTTTCTCCTCAAATCCCCGAAACCTCGCGAATTTAAACTCAAAATATCCTGAAATACCCCAATAAAAAGAAGAAAATTTCGTCAAATAGCAGATTTTTTTTTTTTTTTTTCAAATCACGGGAGTGTTCCGGCAACTGTGCTGCCAGTACTTTTTACGTTTTTTCACGAAAAGTTTGTTGAGAGTGTTGATAGTACAGAAAACAGATAAATTATTTCAATTACGTAAGGGGAGTCTTCACTCACTCCAAAACAACCGCTCTGTAATGTTAATCCTATGGGCAGGTTGTTTTCGAATTTCTCGTTTAAATTTGAATATTTTTAAACGATTTTTTTTTTTCATAGGATATCTGAGGTCGATCTCTAATATGGCTATTTTTTACTTTTTCGATGTCAGCTGCAGATTTTTTTAATAAAGGTACTACTTTTACTTTCGGAAGCAGTTTCGAAAGTGAAAGTTAGAATTTGTAGAATTTGAAAAAGAAATTGTGGTGGTCTGTGATAAATTGCTTGTGATAAAGGTCTTGAAGCTTTAAAGAGCAAAAAAAAGTTTTATAAACAATGCCTTTTTTATGTTAAAACTGGAACATTTAAATGAAAATTATTCTCATTGTATTATATTGTTTGTAACACTTATCAAAAGGTATTTAGGAAATATAAAATAGTATTCAAGAATATGAATGTAATGTATGAAAATGAACATTTTTAATGTATCTTCACACTTGGAAGTTACCCCATTTTTACTTTCTTCTATCTTTACAAGAAGAAAGTATTGGATTCGTGAAAAATTTCGACTTACGGTTTTCGACGGATTTATACGTTTTAGAATGCCCAGAACACAATTTGATGGTTTTTAGAAAATGTCTGTCTGTGAATCTGTCTGTCACTCTGTCACTCTGTGAGTCTGTATGTGACAAAAATTTTGTGGGTGCTCTATCTCAAGAACTAATGCACGGAATTTCACAAAACTTTATATTTAGTTAGACCTTGATATAAACTGGACCTGATTAGTTTTTGTGAAAATCGCCCAACAGGTGGCGCTGCTATGTGGCATTTTTCATGATTTCTGCAATAGCTGTATCTCAAGAAATACTGCACAGATTTTCATAAAACTTCAGATTCAGTTACTCTAGGATATAGTTTGGTGCTGATTACTTTTTTGTGAAATCGCCCAATAGGTGGCGCTGCTATGCTGCATTATTCATGATTATCGCAATAGCTCTAACTCAAGAAAAATACACGAATTTTCATCAAACTTCAGATTCAGTTAGTCCCTGATATAAATAAGTGCTGTTTAATTTTTGGTGTAAATCGCTCAACAGGTGGCGCTGCTGTGCTGCATTTTTCACGATTTCCGTAAGAGCTGTATCTCAAGAACTATTGCACGGATTTTCACCAAACTTCAGATTTAGTTAGTCCTTGACATGAATTGACGTATAAATTAGTGCTGTTTAATTTTTGGTGTAAGTCGCTCAACAGGTGGCGCTGCTATGCTATATTTTTCACGATTTCCGCAAGAGCTGTATCTCAAGAACTATTGCACGGATTTTCACCAAACTTCAGATTTAGTTAGTCCTTGACATGAATTGACGTATAAATTAGTGCTGTTTAATTTTTGGTGTAAATCGCTCAACAGGTGGCGCTGCTGTGCTGCATTTTTCACGATTTCCGCAAAAGCTGTATCTCAAGAACTATTGCACGGATTTTCATCAAACTTCAGATTTAGTTAGTCCTTGACATGAATTGACGTATAAATTAGTGCTGTTTAATTTTTGGTGTAAATCGCTCAACAGGTGACGCTGCTATGCTGTATTTTTTGCGATTTTCGTAATAGCTTTATCTTAAGAACTAATGCTTGAATTTTCAACAAACTTCAGATTCAGGTATACCTTGATATCAATTAGTGCTGTTTATTTTTGGTGTAAATCGCTCAACAGGTGGTGCTGCTATGCTATATTTTTCAGAATTTCCGCTATAGCTCTCTTTCAAGAACTAATGCACGAATTTTCATCCAACTTCAAATTCAGATATACTTTGATATGAATTGGTGCTAAATGGATGTAATTTCTTGTACTATTAAAATGATTTAATTGACGTGATTTATATAGAAGAAAGTTTTGTGATGGCCACAACATACTAGTTTCCCATTGGGATGAAAAATATCAGTTTCAGACATGGAGGCGGGGATCAGGGGCGTAGCTACAGATATTTTTTCGGGGGGGGGGGGGGATAATTGAAAAATTTCCCAACTTGAAACAAACTGCTCTATTACCAACTGAAATGATTTGTGGAATGTTTGTTTAATGATAATGATACTTATACGTAAAAAAAAAATTCTTTCTAAGGAAAAATACTGAAACTTTTTAGTTTCAGTAAAATTATAATTATTGGTTTATTTAATGAAAGATTTCGTCTTCTATTGTGTACAAGTCATAATCGTACTTCATATTAAAATAGCATCATGATATTTTGAGATTTTTGAGAAAGGAACAAAGTTTTGGAGGATATAGATTAGAGAACTGTTGATGGACAACAATAGAGAAATTTAGGTCTGGTAGATGTATGATATTTTCGTAGCACAGAGAAGCACAATGACAAATTGTGTCTGGCTGCTTTTTGTATTTCTTTTGATAATTTAAATAGTTTACCGTTACAGAACTCAGAAAGGTAGTCAGCAAAACAATAAAAAATTCTCTCTTTTTTTTTTTTTTTTTTTTTTTTTACTATTATTTTAAAAAAAGAAAAAGTGTTTCAAAAATCTGGAATTTCCCAACTCGAAACTCAAATTTTCCAAGTTCACATATATTACAGGGGGAGGCTCCCCCCCATAATACCCCATCGCGACGCCTCTGCCGGGTGGGGGGGGCGAGGACCTAACACTGATTCCATTAAATGCATTTTCCTACTTTTATTCTTTTGGAGTTGCGTTATAGAAGACACATACTGTATCTTGATCTTTAGGAGAAATTATTAATCTAAACGTATTATTATTTTAAACATATTAATATAATTATTAATATAAACGTATAATTATTAATATGTGTACATAAATTAAACGAAAAAAGGAAATTATTAAAAAGGAAATTCATGTACCACTCTGCGACAGAATTTTCAAAGGAACTGACTTTTATTCAATATTGTTATTAATACGAGCTGAGAAGGTTTTCTAAACTGGGTCGTTATTCCTCTTTAACACTTTCCAACAAAGTCGAAAAGTGTTATTGACTTTGGTTTGTCTGGCCGTCTGTCCGCGTTCTAACTCTTGTAAATATACTCGGATTGCCCTGAAATTTTTGGATGTTATTGACGTTTAACCTAGCACGAACCCTATTTCAAATGAAGTTTCTAGCATGGTTAGTTTATTTACAGGGATAGTCAAAGGTATTCCGTTACATTACGGCCAATGGAAAAAAATAGTTTCAAATAAATTTTAAAGATGTTACACCCTTTCAAACATAATAAAATTGATATGCATTTACGGAGTGCACTAAAATATGCGTTCTGTAGAATATGCGGTGCAAAGAATAGTTACTATTCACTTACAGGGCCACACAAAAGAATTCCATTACATAATGGTATAGAGAGAAATTGTTTGCGACGTATTTTAATTATGCAATTTCATATATAATGAAATTGATATACGTCAGTGAGGCTTACTGTAAATTATTTCATGTCTAATACGAAATGCATAGCATTTACAGAGACACACGAAAGATTTCAGACAAGTATATTCTATCCGAAGTACTGTATATTAGCGATGATGGCAGGAAATGCATTTTTAATTATGATATGCGCTTTTGAGTTTCACTATATTTATGCATACTATATGGTATGTATAAATGCTATAGTTAACATGCAGGACTACACAAAAGAATTCGTAAAGGTTACTGAGTATGAGCGTAAATTGCTGAAAGGTGGTTTTTAAATGTGTTATGCATTTTTACGTTATTTACATTTAGTATTACATTTAGTTTGCTAAGAAATGTTTGTAGAATATAGATAAAATGATATACAGGGCCACGCAAAGAATTTGATACATGGCCGTCTATAAATGATAAATTCTGAAAATGTGATTTCAATAGTTTTAAGAGTGATTTAGTTTGAATTAAATTTTAGCTAAGTGGCATGTAATAAAGGTACTAGATAAACTACAGGGCTGAAAAAAAGTATTCAAGTATGTTTCCATATATTAGTATAAATTGCTGAAAGAGAAATTTGAACCTGTTATGCGTTTTCTAACTACACAAAATTTCCCCATTATATAGTATATATATCAACCTACAGACCAAATACAGGGCTGTTCAAAAGAAGTGGAATACATATTTGGCTATGGAAGTTAACTGCTGAAATCAGATTTTCAAATGTTTTATTTGTTTTCTAAAATGTTTACTTAATTATCTTATTTAACTTATTTCCCTAAATAACGAGGTTTGGTTAAAGATTTCAGGAAGTGTCGGAAAGTGTTTCATAATCTATGCTTAATGTATGATTTTTCTTTCTTGTTGTATTTATGTTTTTGAAGCAATATACTTTACTCAACTCTGTTACTATAATACACTATTATCTTTTCTAAAACATTTTTGTGATATTCAGTTGTTTTCTTTTATCTAAACATATAATTTGTAAAAAAAGTCAAATAAAAATCCTCCTGTTTGCTGAACTGTCAGAAGTCAACAAACCCATTTAGCACCCTTTTGTCTAATTACCCAGAAATAGGTAAGTGAACTTCCTGTATGGACCAAATTCATCCACGTATTACATGATGCTGAGTTTGACATACTACTATGTTAAATTTAAAAGTTTTATCTGTTTATTGTTAGCGTTTGGTAACATATATTATTAACGCTGAAGGAAATTTATAGAAGCTTATTTGTTCGTTATTTGTAGAACATTTATACATGTACTTGGATATCTATAAACGAAGACCTAGTTAGAAATTGTAATTATTGATAATAATAATAATAGTAATAGTAACAATTAAAAAAGGCTTGTTTACGAAAAATGCAAAATTTACTTCTCGGTGCAAATAAAGTTATAAGTTGTGGTTTGTTTGCTATATTTTCGCTCTCAGCCAGTTGTGGATTCATACTCCAGAACATGTGCAATTTTATTTTTCCAGCGTTTTGCCAGTGGACTTAATTAGAAAGAAGATAAAATATTTTTTATAGAATCTTGGATTTCTAGTTGTGCATTATTACAATTCTGAATATAACAACTTTTTAGTGAAATTTTTGTTAGAATAAATTACGAAAATGGCAACAATTAGCACTAACAAAAGTATTATATTTGAAAATGATTTGAAACTCCCGTATTTCAGGATTAAAGAAAATAGCAGACAATTTTTCTTTTAAGATAAAAATAGTTCATTTTAAATTTCCTTATTTAAAAAGTATTAATGATTAAAGAAAACAGCAGACGAACAGAACTTTTTTTCAAAGATAAAAATATTTTATTTAAAGCTTTCATATTTAAGAATTAAAGAAAACAACAGGCAATTAATACTTCTAAGATTTAAAAAAAGAACATTTCCCTTAATTTTATTGAAACAGGTTTCGAAGGAAAATATGATTCCTGATAAAGAATACAGCATTATCAAATATAAGTTCTGTCAGACATTTCAAAAAATAATATGCTGTTTAATAATTATCTTTCTTTGGAATATGACCTGCGATCAGTCTTGTGAAGAAGCTAAACAATGGTTAACTGACAACATTTCTGGATTGAAGTCTAACCAAACGCATACTTGGAACCAATTAAAGTTTTGGATTAGCGGCAACGATGAAAACTGCTTAAAGTATTTGTTAAATGGAACTGATGAAACTTCAGTTGATAAAATTTACGAGGCTCTACGTAAAGATGTTTTCAAAGATGAGGATGGAGCCTTGAACAGAAGTGAAAGAAATTGTTCACGTCGAAGAAAAGGGACTAGAAGACCTAATCGAAAGCGAGGTCCAAACAGACGACAAGGTGGCGCTAAAAATCGCCAACGCAATCCAGCTAGAAATTGTACAAAAAATGGATCTCCTCAAAATCCAGGTAGAAATTCTACAATTAGGAATGTTTCTGTTCCACCAGGAAGACCAAAGAATTAATTTTAAATCATTATAAGGAATTTTGGATATTATTTTTTGGTGCAATTTACTTTAAAAAGGTAGGATTACTGTTGTGATATATTATTTAGTCACATTATATGTTTTTATTTATTTTTTAAAAACACCGTTTAACCAAAGATGTACTGTTTATGCTATTTTTTGATTGGTCTATTTTGAGCTACTGCTACATCATGCTTTCATATCGAATAAAAAGGTGGATTTGAACAGTTTATCATTTTGTAATTTTTAGTAATCTTAAAATATGAAGTAACTTTTTAAATCCTTATGCAATAATTTAAAATTTTATAGACTTTTTAATTTCGTAAAGCTCACAAGGTGAAAATATTCAATTTTAATAATGTGAAACATTTTCATAATTGTTTTTAGACTCTTTCGACATAAATTGTTAAAATAATACGTGCATATTAAAGGGGTGAAATGTGTATTTTATATTCCATATTTTAAAATGTTATTAGTTTATTTAACTAAATGTACATTGCTGAAACCTTCTATCGCAACTTCCATACATTCTTTTCTTTTTCCTTACTTCTTGTTATTTACATAAATAAAAGTACTTTAATGGTATTTTTATTAAGGTTATTAATGTTTTATTTCCTTTTTAGGTGCGTTCGTATATAAATACGTAGCACTATAATTGTCGTTCAGTCCGTCCGTCTATTCGTGTGTCTGTCTGTCCGCATATAACAGAGCAAAAACTACCTAACTGAATGGTCTGAAATTTTAAATATATAATTGTTGCAAAATTTTGTCGAGTCATTTCAAATTTTATGAAAATCGGATGTATAGTTTAATTACAGGGACAGTCAAAAGTTTTCCGTTGCATTATGGCCAATGAGAAAAAATTATTACAAGTGCATTTTAATGATGTTACAGCCTTTCGAACAGAATGAAATGGATATGCACTTATGAAGTGCATTAAAATATACATTCAGTACAATATGCGGTGCGAAAAATATTTATAAAACTAGTTATAGTACGAACGCATCTCATTTGCCACGTTTGACGAGCATTTTCCAACTTGTTTAACCTACCTTAACGAAGAAGGCTACACAGTTCGTTCGTACACACATATATATACAGGGGGTTGCCGAATTTGACCGACAAATTCAGAAAGGTGATAGAAGGATTGAAAAAAAGGAAAAAAACAAATTATGCCGAATCAGTCATTTTCTCACGTACTGTTAATAAGCTTTTCCATAACTCTTAATTCATCTTGAAAGTCGATTCGAAGTAATATATATGGTAATGCAATGCAAAATAATTATGTTTATAGGGTTTCAATTGTACATTATGACGTATTTTTTTTTTTTTTTTTGTTATAGATTTTAGTCTACCGGGGCTTTCTACAAGGATATGCGCAGGCGGACCAAAATATTCACAAAAGACTTTATTTTACCTTTAATTTGGCACCGGTTTTATCCCATAACTCGATGACATGATAGTGATGCCAAGATGACGACTTGGCGCCCGCTGCTGCTCATATCGTTCCAAGAAATATCGAGGCAGACAAGTCATTCCTTAATCTACTCCTAATAAGATTACAATCCTAATAAGTCCTACATGAAGATTTCATGTCGTAACTCGATGACGTGTTAAAAGCGCCAAAATTAAGAATTGGCGCCCCGCTCTGCTTGTCTCGTACCAAGATATGACAAGGAAGACAGACATATTCTTATTGTACTGATATACTCCTTTAATGTGCCAAAATTTCAAGCCGTAACTCAATGGCGTGATTATGCTGAAAAAATTAAAAATTGGCGCCCCGCTCTGCTCATCTCCTACTAAGATATGATTAGGCAGACTGAAATATTCGTGTTGTACTAATCGGTATGTTTAATGGGCAAAATTTCAAGCCGTAACTCGATGACATAATAGTGCTGTCAAAATAGGGAATTGGCGCCCCGTTCTTTTCGCTTTGTAGCAAGTTATGCCGAATCAGTCATTTTATCAGGTACTATTAATAAGCTTTTCCTAAACCATTAATTCGTCTTGAAAGTCGATTCGAAGTAATATATATGGCAATGTAATGTAAAATATTATGTTTATAGGGTTTTAATTGTACATTATGGCGCATTTTTTTGTTATAGATTTTAGTCTGCCGGTGTTTCTACCAGGATATGCACAGGCAGACCAAAATATTCTTATAGGACTTTTTTACCTTTAATTTGGCACCGGTTTCATCCCGTAACTCGATGACGTGATAGTGACGCCAAAATGACGACTTGGCGCCCGCTGCTGCGCAATCGTACCAAGAAATATCGAGGCAGACCAGTCATTCCTTAATCTACTCCTAAAAATCTTGTCCTGGATCATGATTTCATCCCGTAACTCGATGACGTAGTCATTCGTGTCTCCGCCGCCCGGTTTAATGGTATTCTTTTGGTCAGGACTATAAAAATTTTCCATTTAAAGCAGGTTTCCATTGTAGGCAGATTTCATTTTCCCATGTTTTACTCTATACTAATCGACGCTAAACATCAGTGCGTTGGTTAGAGGTCTGGCTCTGCACGGGTCCGGGCTTGGCCCGAGGCCCACACCCAGTCCAGCCCGGACCGGCAAAATGAAGGGAAAATTTCCTATGGGCTGGCGGATTAAAGGCAATTTTTTAAAGGGCCGGGCCGAATCGATGAAAAAATTTGGCCCGATATAAAATTTTAAAAGATTAAACTAAGCCAGTAAAATGTGAACAATTTTCAATGGACATGACTGAGACGAGGATAAGTATGAATATGCTGTACGAACCGATGCTAGATTGACATCAGTACAGAAATATAACATGCCCAACGTGGAGCAGCAATTGTATCGTGTCGGGGTCGGAACCAGGGATTAATTATTGCAGCAGACTCGGTCTCAGGCTTACATTTTCTTTCTACATACTGGGCCTACATGTGTGTGTGTGTGTGTGGGTGGGGGGGTTACTGATGCTATTCTGCATTCTGTGGCTTGCAAACTCTAAAACATATAGTAATCTGTGATGTTAAATTTTCCCATAAATATGTAGGCAGTATTCTAGAAAAAAAATCTTAATTAGTATGTTAAGAAAAATCGGTATTTTCTGGGGAAATTGAGTTGGGCCCGTTTTCATTAATTTTTGCACGGGCCGGGCCTGTTTTCCCTGAACTTTTAGTTTTTGAAACGGCCGGGCCGGGCCAAGATAGCTTTTATTCGAACTGGGACGTGGCCGGGCCTGGAAATTACGAGTCGCGCAGACCTCTACCGTTGGTGCATCGTCTTGTTAGATTACGCTTGGTTGAAGATTTCCAATTATGGTGAAATATACAGATCCATTTATATCCAATATTTTTTATTTACTGTATATAAGGCAAAAAGTTTGTTTCTAAATTGTTAAGTTTCTACGTTTGGATTTTTTTTTTTAAATAAGAAAAATATTTTGGGAACACCCTGTAAAGAAAAAAAAACGATTGGCTAAGTAACAGAGTTAGGAGTGAATGTACATTATAATGTGTAAAAATTTTTAAAAGCTTCTTGAACTCTTGCTCCTGCTTGCAAAGTGGTAACACGTCTTGTGTGTACCTGATGAAGGAAGACATCTTCTTTCGAAACGCTTAGTGCTTTTCCTATTTTTATGGTATTTCAAAAGTGACTTGCACGTTTTTATGACATCTCATTTTTTGTGGTTTCTATTTACGGTGGTTTGATTTCGTACTTCCTTCAAGGAAATCAGTTAAAAATAATCAGCCATTTAAAAGTAAATCAAATAAATAAAAAAGCAAATCATACGCCATTGTGACATAGTTTATTGAAATGATGATACCTACGCATCGACTATTTTGTTATAATCTACAGGGAAAGTCTCTCATATTTAAAAGTTGTCTAACATATAGCATATATCTATCTATAAAAAGGGTTCTTTTTTATATTATAATAATTACATTTGTTCTTGAAAAATATATCAGCATCTAGACACACGGCAGTGTGTCAGCCAAGTTCGCCTGGCATAGCCGTGTGTTATTTACACGAACCATTTCGAGCTGTTTTCGTCAAATTTCAATGCTCTACTACTGAAATTCTATGAGACCTACGTACTTCTTATACGAAATGTGTAGTAAGGCCACCCTAATTACCTAAAATCCAAAATTTTATAAATAACGCATAATTAGTTTCCGAGATAATGACATTTGAAAATGTCTGATAATCGATAATTTTACCACTGACTGACTGACTGACTGACTCACTCATCAAAAAGATCTCGTATATCTACTGCAGCTACAGACTTCAAATTTGGTGCGAAATTTGTTTACACTATATAACTAAGGAAAAAAATAAAAAACTTGTGAAAATCGATGAATTACCCACCTGGGGGTGCCCATTTTTAATTTAACATTACGTCTATTAAGCGAAATTTTAATTTGCCGTAGGAGGGGACTCTGTTCTGTCGCCAAATACCGCCAAGTGTCTCGCCAACATGGCAATATATCGCCAAATTTGGCGACCAAAATTAGTCGCCAAAAGTGACGCCACCTTGGCGATATCTCTAATATTTCGCCAAATTCCCATAGACTTCTATTGTAAAACTATCTACTTACTGGGGGTTTATCTGGGTTTACTTACTTACAGAAAATCAACAAATTGAGATATTCTGTCCGTCACAGAGCCCGTTCTCAGAAACTATACATGTTGGATACTTGAAATTTTGCATACTTATAGCTGAACACCACACATCATACGACAAATCATAAAATTTTGAGAAAGTCGTACATTTAACCCTTTGGCTCCCACATGTGTATTTAAAAAAATACTTCTAAGTGAGCCCTAATTAGGTTGGAGGCGTGAAATTTTGCATACTTATAGCTGAACACTTCACATCAAATGACAAACCATAACAGTTTGAAAAAGTCGTACATATAACCCTTTGGGCTCCCACATGTGTATTTTAAACAATTCTTTCTATGTGAGCCTCTAACAAGGTTGGAGGCGTGAAATTTTGCATACTTATAGCTGAATACCTCACATCAAATGACAAATCATAGAATTTTGAAAAAGTTGTAAATTTAACCGTTTGTGCTCCCACATGCGTATTTTAAACAATTCTTTCTAAGTGAGCCCCTAATTAGGTTGGAGGCGTGAAATTTTGCATACTTATAGCTGAGCACCTCACATCAAACGAGAAATCATAAAATTTTGAAAAAGTTGTACATTTAACCCTTTGGGCTCTCACATGTGTATTTTAAACAATATTTTCTAAGTGAGCCCCTAATTATGTTGGAGGCGTGAAAATTTGCATACTTATAGCTGAACACACATCAAATGACAAATCATAAAATTTTGAAAAAGTCATACATTTAATCCTTTGGGCTTCCACATGCGTATTTTAAGCAATTCTTTCTAACTGAGCCCCTTATTAAATTGGAGATTTGAAATTTTGCATAATTATAGCAGAACACGTGAGGCCGAATGACAAATCATAAAATCTTGAAAAAGTCTTACGCTTAACCCTTTGAGCTACCACATATGTATTTTAAGCAATTCTTTTTAAGGGAGCCCCTAATTAAGTTGGAGACATGACTTTTTGCATACGTATAGCTGAATACCTCAGACCACACGACAAATCATAAAATTTTCAAAAAGTCTTATATTATTTACTCCTCCGGGCTCTAACTTGTGTATTTTAAGCAATTTTTCTAACCTCCGCCCTTTTCACCCGGGGAGCACTTTTCCAACTTTTGCCGACACCCCTTTGACCATTCTTTCATATTATGAACCATAGCCTTACATATTTTAGTTCCACTTTTTACCGCCAGGGGCGCCTACTTATCTCGGGTGCTATGGGCTCAATCCCCTCGACTAATATATCTACGGATAGTATGCAAAACGGAGTTTTGTTCGGATAGAGGTTTGTTTAGAATAGAGTGCGCCCCTGGTTGCGAAATGTGGAACTAACAGATTTTTCAAAAGGATAAAGTGTTTTGAAAGGAATATTAAACGAAACCCTCTGTGCGATCTGTGATCACACTTATCCACTTGTTATTTTTAAAATCATCAAAGGATATTTAATTAGTTAAATTTTAAAATTCAGGGAGAGGCAATGTCCTTCCTCTGCACTGCCTCTTTGCCAGCACCCATGGATGAATGATATATAGTGTGGCATAAGCACATGACATTATTTTTCACTTTCAGTGCAAAAAAGCAGGCCCAGCTATAGGATATTTAATTGGAAAATTTAATAGGAAAATTTTACATAGGAATTTAATAGGAATTGTTGTTTCAGAAACAATAAAAATTTCGAATCAATACATTTCGTTTCAAAACATGCATTCAATGTAGCAGTATTAAAATATAGATTTCAGCCGCAAATTGACAGCCAAATAGTTTGTTGTAGGAAATTTAAATTAAAATTGAATGTTGCTTGGTGAATAAAATAGTCACATGTAAACACATTAAAAAGCATTAAGTAAAGTGTCTAAATATATTGTAACTTTACAAAAAGTAATGATATCTAACAAAAACATAGCTGTGAAAAAAAGGAGCCAAGTTCTGTAAAGACAATGGGAAGAAAAGAAGTGATATCTAAGTGGGTGCCAAATTCAAATAAAATTCACTCAAACTTACCTACAGAAGTATTATAGCATTTTTCAAATTGTTTAGAAATAAAAATTATTGATAGCATATTAATAATAAATCTAGAACTTGGCAAGTTTTTGATAAATGTTATACCTATCAATTTCATGTCTTAATAAAATGATGATGTTAATATTAACAACAATGTCATTAAAAAATTAATATAGTTATTATTATAAACAAATGACTCATGTTAAAAATTTGATAAACCAATAAATACACAGATACACTCCCGCTCGTCTTTGGTTATCACTCTAGCACCCACCCTCCAGAAACCTCAATGCAAACAGACTAAAAAGCCTGAGAAAGAGACAGATACCCTTACGCTTGTTCTTGGTCAACCCTCTAGAGACTGCACCCCTTTAACTTTTCAGGGGCAAAGAGCTTTTATTCGTGACATGCTGAAATGATTGAATCACACCAGAATTTAAAAACAAATTTATTTCAAAATGGGTAAAAGCTTCTTTTCACGTATTTAGTAAAATTAAACTTTTTAGTCCTGAATTCTAGTGTCAATGTGGCATTTTGCAGTTAAAATTAGGTGGGATATATTTTATCTCACCACCCTTCAAGGAGCTCACTCAAATGAAGGCTTCCAAACATGAAACAACAAGTTTTGATATAATAATGTCATTAATAAAAATAAATGACTCGTAGGTAAAAACTTGCCAAGTTCTAGATTTATTATTAATATGCTATTAAATAATTTTTATTTCTAAACAATTTTAAAAATGCTATAATACATCTGTAGGTAAGATTGAGTGAATTTTATTTGAACTTGGCACCCACTTAGATATCACTTCTTTTCTTCCCATTGTCTTTACAGAACTTGGCTCCTTTTTTTCACAGCTATGTTTTTGTTAGATTATGATTACGCGTGACGTTTGATTCATACATTGTTGCTGCTCTGTTTGCAATATTTTCCGTGTATTTCTTTTCTTTTGCCGCAAGGCATTGTCATTATCTAGTCAGAATAGCGTTTATTGACGAATTTTTTCCCAGTGAAATCCCGTTATCTCGGAGTAAAATCTATATCCTCTTATGTCAGTTACTTATCATAAGTTCATATCTTGGATGATACTAAATGTTAATATGTGTTTCCATTGTTATCTAGCTATTATTGATATGTACTTATTACTAGTTACTTTTTGAATGACGTCAGTCTTTGATGGTTTTATTTTTATGTCAATACTTATCCTGTTTTACACAGCGGAATGCTGTTTTTCAAAGCAATTACCGTGAGCGCCACGTGACTGTGACTGCTTTTATGGGGGTGCTGCATATTATTCTCGCCGATATTATAATTATAAACTGATTTAGAAATAGTAATAAGAATTAGTATTAAATATATATATATAACTATTAAATAAACATTACCGACCACCAACAAAAACTGTGAAATTATGAATAAAATGACATTACGAGCCTACTTCAGTCAAACGAAAAGACGCGTTCGCTAATGCTAATCCTATGGAAGAAATTTATAAAGATATCTCGGTCGCATTTCAATATTTTTAAATGATTTTTTTTTTGTATTGGATAACTGAGATCGATCTGTATGCAGCCCGTTTTTTACTTTTTCGATTTTGATTGCAGATTTTTTTTTTATAAGGATGCTTTTACTTTCGAAACCGGTTTCCAAAATGAAAGTGTCCTCATTAAACATACCTGTAAAGAAAATCGAAAAAGTAAACAACGGTCTTTGTACAGATCGATCTCAACTATTCAATGAAAAAAAAATCATTTAAAAATATTGAAATTCAAACGAGATATCTTTATAAATGTCTTCCATAGGATTAGCATTAGCGAAAGGGTCTTTCCGTTTGACTGAAGTAGGCTCTTAACAAATACAGTTCCCTCCAACACACTTAACATAGATTCCAAATACATAGTAAAAGACAGCAGAAATTGAATAACAGAAATGCAATGATGTATATATATATATATATATATAGCATTTTTCCAACAAATTAATAAATTACAAAAATACTATGTTATTACATATGTAGACAAATCTCCTAATAATTATGCAATCATATGTAAATCGTATTATCACCAACTTCTTACTAATTCTATTTCTTCTAATAAAACTTTTCAAAAAACTAATGAAAATGTAATTATAAATAATCGTAAAATTCAAAGTTATTATAAACTATTAAATATTCTCTCTACTAACTTTAATTATCCTTATTTAGTACTTATTCTCAAATTTCATAAGACTCCTATTAAATTTAGGACTGTAACTATTGGTTGTAATACATATAATAATAAAGCCAATAAACTACTATTAATAATTCTTAATCAATTATATATAATGACTACAAACAATGATAATACACATTGTATAAAAAACAGCCATCAACTGGTCAATATTATGAAAAATCTTAATTGTGTACATAATATAATGACATATGACTTCAAAGATCTTTTTAATAATATAGATTTATTAGATTTACATAATATTATAAATGCATTGTTTAAACAGTATCATCAAAAACTGGATTTACCATCTAATATAGATATAGCTTATTTTAAATCTTTAACTAACTTCATTATCTATAATAATTATATCTTGCAAGAAAACACATTATATTTACAACACATCGGTATACCACAAGGTGGCTGTACATCCAGTTTATTATCAGACTTATATTTATATCAATATGAACGTACTTTTACTAATAATAATGTACATTTATATCGTTATATTGATGACATAATTTTAATTGTCACTGATCAAACTAAAATTTCTCAATTTACAGTAGATTATCCCACTAATTTGGAATTAACGGAAAACCTCTTATCTAATAATACAATCAACTTCTTGGATCTTAAAATTACAATAAAAGACAACAAAACAATAACAGATCTACATGATAAACATAAAGAATTTAAATTCAAAGTTAATACATTTACAAATTTTAAATCTTGTCTTCATAATTCTGTATATCGAAATATAATACTTAACCATTTATTTAGAATAAAATGTTTATGTTCTTCTCATCTAATTAATAATAATATTAAAAAACTAATTTATGATGCATTAAATCAAGGTTTTCCAAAGAAATTCATATATTCTTTAATATACAATTAGTACTTACATGATCTGGGTGGGTAGATGTTAGAGTACGGAGGAGGGTGGTGTTGTCCGGATATTACGCAATGGTTAATTTATTTAAAAAAATGGTGGGGCATTTGATTTATAACTACATTGCTAATACACTTTTTATATGGAGATTGATTCGATATTTTATATATATATGGTGACGTTAAATTTTTATTTCAATTCATATTGAAATTATTTAGCTTAATTAATATTTAACCAAGTTAACAATTAACTTGTTTTTAATTTTTAGTCTTCTTGGGACAATATCATATTAATTTCTAATAGTATAACATCTTTCTGGTGAATAATATGCATAATAAGTTTATTTGATATAACTAATGATATTACAGTTTGTATTAAAATGGGTTATTAGTTTTTTATTATTCCTCTATACTTTTTACTAATGTTTAATTTTGAACTTAGTATTAAATGATTAATTAACGGTTTTATGTGAATGTTAATCCCATATTCATATTCTTTAGTTTTTTATGGTTAATATGAAAATAAACCACACAATTTATTTGTTATCATTAGGCAATTGGGAAATGAAGATTCTGACATAATTATATCAACATCCTTTTTTTCTCCCTGTTCATTTTATTAATTTTTTTATATTTAAAAGTATTTCTTATAGTTTATAATTTTATTATATACTAGCTAACTTGCCCGGCGTTGCCCGGGTGCATAAAAAAACTGCACGAATCGCGAAAAACCTCTGAAAATAACAATAAGATATTGCGAAAAAATTTTAAATCGCTACACAAATTTCGAAAAGAGAAAGAAAAATTATATATTGTGCTCGAAGATTGAAAGTTGATTCAACTTCTATCAACGTCTTTCACTAATGTGGAAAATTGGTAGAAAATCGCTAAAATACACTAAAAATCACATACAAAATACCCGAAAAATTCGAAAATTGTTATACGAAATCCGAATAAACTTTATTGAAATGAAGGTAGAAATTACTTTAGTATTATAGGTCAAAAATGGAATGTCAAAAAATTGCAGCAGATCGCGAAGAAACGTAAATATCGAATTAAAAATCACCTGATGACGTAACAAACATGTGTAAAGTGTTTAATGTCAAGTAAATTTGACATTTACGATCGCCCATTATTGGCATTTAATCTTATAGTTTGGCGATATTTTTTTTGGTCTACGGGATAATCAGGTAGAACCACAAATTATTTCTGTTCGTATTTAAAGGTAGATAAATAGCTCTTCTTTATATAAATAAATAAAATAAATATTGAAAAAAAAATGCTTATATGTATATGAAAAATAAATAGTTTGCCAGTAAATATACGTAAAATTCACTTCTCTCGCCAAGGTCATTTTCTCTAACTCACCAAAGCCCATATATCAAAAATATACCAAATACTGTTCAATCTGTTGCCTGATACTAAGTAATCACAATAATGTAAATAACTAATAGGCATAGATACGTACCGGGTTTGGCGCGATTTTTTTTTCCACGCCAATTTGGTGAAAACATCGTTTTTGAATACCAGTTACACATATATATTTAAATTATTTTCTATTATTTTAAAAGGAAATAGCAATAAATAATAAAAAGTTTAATTAATGTCTATAGAACAAAACAGTTTATATAACTGTAAAAAAGAAAATAAAAGTAAATAAACAACAATAGCCGAGTTACCATGTCAGGCAAAATAACGCCATTTTGGAGCCCATTTTGTACCATGGAGCGTATATGACACCTGTGCCAACAAAACTTTCAATAATATAGTAAATATGTCATTTGGTGGTGGCTTGATTATCGAAGATTATAAAATATGTGTGTATATGGCACATTTTTACATTAAAATTTAAATACTTGACTACATAGTTATAATTTTAACTCCTTTTTATATAATTTACATTTGAATATAAAGATTTACTCCGAAATGTTCTCCTATACTTAAAAAAAAAATTATTGCGACCTTCGCCTGGCTTATTTCACGCTTCTGCCTTTGTGGCTTAAAATTGCATTGTTTGGCGACCAAGGTAATAATTAATTAGCATGTAACTCACAAATAAAGCCTTTCTCCTGTAAGACATACGATGGGAAAATTACATAAAAATGATAATTAAATTGAATAAAAAAATAAAGAAGGACTAAAAGACTGTTACTTAAATTTTATTTCTTCAAGTTTTTTCAGGCACATTTTTATTAACCTGGCGAAGCGAAAAATCGCCAAATAATGTATCAATTGCTTCTTTCATACTAATTTATTTTTTAAGTTTTATAAACATTCCTTTCATATTTAAATTAAATATTTTCATTTTATACACTTTATCTCGCATTAAAAAGGTTTTTGATTCTTTTTTTTAAAATTAAACAAATAACAGTTGTTTTCTTTTAATTTGCGAGTTGTTTACATTATTTTCTAACGGATATAGCCATTTCAATTCATTTATCAACTATAATTTTCACCAAAATGACCACTGGCAACCCTTTCGTCGAAAATATCAATAAAATACAATAATCTAAGCATTGTATCATGTTACTTTTATTCACAATTTAATTTACTTGGATTCCCTTAAATATAATTAATATAATCCCTTAAGTTAATATTAGATTTTGTTGCATTAAAATATTTCAATTTGTTCATTTTCTGTAAGCAAGTAATCCATATTGGTTTACAATGGAAGTCTATGGGAATTTGGCGAAATATTAGAGATATCGCCAAGTTGGCGTCACTTTTGGCGACCCATTTTGGTCACCAAATTTGGTGATATACCGCCAAGTTGGCGATAAACTTGGCGGCGTTTGGCGACAGAAGTGTGTCCCTCTACGGTAACCTCCTTATTAAATGCATTAAATGCTGTTCAATAATTGCATAAAAAATGCGCTAAAAATTCAAAAATCGCTGCACGAATTCCGAATAAACTTTTTTGAAAAGAGAACAAAATTTACTACATTGGGTTAAAAGAAAGAAACCATATTCTTCTCACTTATATGGAAAAATTGCCTCGAAACATAAAAAAAACGCTAAAAATCGCATAAAAAATTAAATTAAAAAAAATCTAATCAAAAAATCGAAAATCGGGCTTCGAGGTGCAAAACTTCATATATAGACGTACCTTTTCCCCAAATTTTGTAGCTCTACGTGCAGCGGTCTCTTCAGAACACCGTCGACACACTCACTACTCACACACAAACTTCTTTCTTTATTATTATAGATAATTTTTTATATATAAATTATTTAGTTTTATACCATATTGTTATATTAGATTGTTATTGTTTTTGAAATTATTTAAATTTTCCGTATAGATTAATTGGGTATGGTAGTAGAATATATTGTAATCATTCTATTAACATTTGCATTTATTTAATATTTGTATATGAATAATGAAATATAATATGGTATTTTTATATTAGGATTTGTTGGGATATAGCAGTTGGTATATTATGAATGAATTAACTTATAATAGCATAATCTTATGGCAATTTGTTCATATTACTTTCAAGTTAATATCATAGATGGCAGCACTAAAATTTAAATTGGATTCTGTCTGATGCTTCGAATACAATAATAATATCAATTTTCAACACACGATGGAGCTTAATGTTGGCTATTTGCGATTTTGTAAACTTATAGTTTTGGTATTTTTTACTTTAGTTAAGAAATTAAAAAAAAATTTAAAGTGTTAAGAGGTAATTTACTTAACATGTAATTATTTTCTATTTATATTATTTTAATTGCATTTATCACGGTATTTCAAAATAGATTAACTGTATACATTAGGTTTTAAATTCTGTGTTAACTTAACTGTAAAAATAACCTTAAACTTATCTAGCTTTTGGATACCATGTGCTGATGTGTATTTGGATAAGATAACTGGGATTTTATGAGGTATTTTGTGTAATATTACCATTTTTCCTTGCTATAAATTAATTATTTAAAAGGTTGTATTGCTTTTTCCATTTCATAGCATTTAATTTTATTCTGTTTTCATCTTGAAAGTATTCTCTTGGTTATATTGGTCGTTAGAGTACAGGAGGGAAAAAAATTCAGCTTTTAGCTTTTTTTCTCACAGAAAACGACTGATTTTGCTTATATAATTAAATTTTGTACTCTTGATAACGTAATTCAACATATAAGCTTTTCAATTATTTTTATTGAAATCCATATTCTTCTTTTTTTCTTCATTGTTAATTCTTGTTATATAGTACAAGGGACTTTATTTTATACATAGCAGCTTGTTTATTATGTTTTTGGTATCCATTCAGTGTGTTGGGGACACTGTATTGTTGTAAATTCATTCATACTATCACAATTATTGAAGGTGGTCAGTAATGTTTAATTAATGGTTACATATATATATATATATCTCAATATATATGAACATTAAAAAAACATTGCAAATTACCATCAAACCTAAAAAAATAAATAAATAAAATAAGAAGAAAAAGAAAAATGGATATTAGTAGAACTTGGACAGAATCTTCAGGTCCCAAATGCCTAAAGTTCCACAAACAAAATGTGTGGTTTCTTCTATATATATATATATATATATACACAGTGTTGTAATAGTAAAAAAAAAAAAAAAAACAGAGGGTATAGTATATGCTTTAAGAAGAGGGTATACGCTTAGAGTCACGAATATTCATAGTTAGAGAATACGCTCTAGATTATCTCTAATTTGAAAAATACAGGGTAAACGGAGTTTCTTAAAAATATCTAGAAGGTATACCTCCGTATACCCTACACTACACTGCTGTATATACAGAGTATCCTAAAAAAAAATTAAACGTTCTCTAATTTTTTACCCGTTCGAAGACAATGTAAATTGCAAAAGTGTTCAAAATAAGGTGGAAACTAATTATGTTGATAAAATAGTCCTTTCACTAATTTTCCAAAATGTATACTTTTTAAAATTTTTATACGGTCACCGGATCCTATAAATCATATATATATATATATATATATATATATATATAAAATCTCCACGCTCTGACCAAATGTAACAGTGAAAATTCCATTCTTCTACAGCCAAAACTGACCTAGTTATGATACTTTGAATTTTTTGACATTACGGATCTTAAATTAATAAGAACTAAAAATCATGCACCAATCATGCACCAATCATAGATCATGAAACACTAACATAATATTATTAAGAAATTTTATTTTTTTTCATAGAGTGGAATCTATCACAATCTGTACTGCAACCGAATTCTTTTGTGAGTCTCTGTAAATGAAGATAAATGCTATGTTCTCTTTATTGCTAATCTTTAATGCTATGCTCTCTCTATGTTCTCTATATAAAACATGTTGTAGTGACCCTTTTTAATTTCATTATGTTTGACGCATTATACATCATTAAAATGCACCGCAGGTAATCCCCCCCCCCCCTTCTCATAGATCATAACACAATGGAAGTCTTTTGTGTGTCACTGTAAACGAACTATAAATTCTTCTTATTTTATATTACTTAGAAAGCATGTTTTAGTGCCCCTCAGTGATTCAATTTCATTATGTTTGAAATATTAGAACATCATTATCAGAAATTATATTTCCCCATTGGCCATAACGTAACGTAACTATTTTGTGTGCCCTTGTAAACGAGCTATAATTGCTACATACTTCATTTTCAATACCAAATATTCTATAGTAAACATCAATAACATATGATAATTTAACGGCGATTCAAGTATAGTTAGGAGAGTTAGAGCACGAACAGGCAGATAAACTGAATTCATAATCACTTTTCAACTATGTTGGAAAGTTTAAAATTCATCTGTTCGTTTTTAGCGCCTGAAGTCTCCGAAATTTCATAAAATTCTAAGTATCATAGCTCGGTGGGTTTGGGTCATAGAAGAACGGGATTTTTACTGTTGTACTTGTCAGAGCATGGAGAAAAGTCTTCTAAATGTAACTTATAAGACCCAGGGTCCGTATAAAAATTTGAAAAGTGTAATTTTTGAAAAATTGAGCTGTGTACAATCAACAATCAAAATAATCATTCTGTAAATTTCTTAAGCTGGAGCCTCCGCTGTACATTAAATAGAAATTAATTAGCTTATACAGCGATTATTGCAACCGGGCCCCGTGCGCATATTATCCCATATGTCTTCAAAACGACAATCACTGTAACGCGTTCCTGTGTGCTTAACGTCCATAAATCGTTAATAGGGCAATCGATACAACCGGACCCCGTGCGTTTTGTACCCATAAATCGTTTATTCGGTGATAACTAAGGATGAGCCCTCACTATACGCTCTGAGCATTTCGGTCCCATAAACCGTTAATACGATATTAAAGGGCCTATGTTATGATGGAATTTTGTGCGCTTCGAGTTCCCTAAATTGTTAAAATGACAATCCCTATAACGGCCACTATGTACCTCGCACCCCATAAATTGTTAAAACGACAACCAATCTAACGGGATAAAATAATAATAATAATAATGAGAAAACATTAGACAAACCAAACTGCATAAAAGTTGCTTATTAAATTTAAAAAATATATATATTTACAAGTAATTAAATATTGCCCTTTTATTGATAATTGCTTTGCTTTTCGCATGAATTTAGCTTGTACTGAGTGTGACGAGTGACATGATTTTTTTTTTATAGTTAAAGAAAAGTATAAAACACATCATCGCTAATAGCAACTGTTTTTTTTTTGTTTTTTTTTTTTGTATCTTTCCAATTCGTCTCCCTGTTTCTTCTTTTCAAACAACAACAACAACATTCTTTCCACTTATTCTTCTTTTGCGGATGCTATCCCATAACCATTACATTTTTTAAAAATCGTCTAATTAATATTTTCTTTTTAACATGTATATTTTTTAAGTTGGCCAAAAGTTCTTCCTGTACAAGGATATAAAATTTAAGTCGCTTAAAAACAAAAATTTAATATTGAAATCGTTTAATAAAATAAGTCCTCATTTTCTTCAGAAAAAGTGACTTAAAAATTGAGAAAAACTGAACATAACTGTATGAATTCCGAATCAGGTTTATTGAAAAGAGGATAAAATTTGCTATCTTGGGGTATAAATAATGAAATCAGATTGCTTTTACGAATATCGAAAACTCACCAGCTATCTAGAAAAATCAGACAAAACTTGAAAACTCGTATTTATTTTTTGAAAAAGGAATCTCATCGATAATTTGATGTTTAAGTGCTTCGGGATTTGTCTTCGTCTACTCAGAACAAAGTTTACAGACCTCTACGCCGATAGATCCCCTCAAACATCACCAGCACATGCATACACACACACGGATACGTAAACGCAGTAATTGATTCTTCTCCACATTGCAGCAATGCTTGCTTTCCATGATCAAGAAGCTTTTATTATAAATGACACGACTTTTTTCAAATCAATAAGCAATTCCATAAAGGAAAAGACAAAAAATGTTATTTTATTTACCAAGTCCTCTGAAAAGATATTTTAGAGGCAAACTTGTATTTCGTTCTCATCGCAATACATTGAAAATTCATCTTCAGATTAAATATTGAATAAACGCACCTAGAAAAACAACCAATTTGTGCACAGTCCCTTATTCCGACCTATTTTTTTCTTCGTTTATCCAATTTGCTCAACAAGTTTCAAGTTCACACTTCAGTTCACTTGTTCACCTTCGTATCCTCTAATGAATTCTACTGTCTCACTACAGGAAAAGCTTTTCCTCTAAAAACAACGAGACTCTTACGTCATAATATTTAAACCTGCTACTGTCTCGAAAACTGATCAGAATTCTTCAGTCATCCGACAAATTCATTCTATTCATCTGCTGCTTTTCTCGAATACTAATCAGAATTCTCCAGACGTACGATAAATTTGTTTTCTTTGAAAAGATTTTGAGATCAAAATGAAGCGATTTTGTGTGGCTTTTTTCGTATTTGGAATACTTTCTTCTGTGTGTTTCGCAGACGACAATGATGAAAATTCCGAGAAAGTGAAAAAAATATTTGAAGATTCGATGAAAGGTGTTGGTGATTGGTTCAAAAATGCCGGTGATGAAGTGAAAGAGAGGGCTGAAAGCGGCATGGCAACGATGAAGGAATTTGCCGACCAAGCTAAAGAAAAGTCTGAATCTGGTGTTGAAGCTATAAAAGGTTTTGGAGATGGAATAACAGATCAATTCGGAAAAGCAAAAGAAAATGTGGAAAATGGTGCTGAAAAATTTGCAGATCGAGCCAAAGAAATGTCCGAATCTGGTAAGGAGGCTGCAAAAGGATTTGGAGATGGTTTAAAAGATCGCTTTAGCAAAGTAAAAGAAACCCTCGAAGAAAGTGGTGGAAAGATTAAAGAAGCTGTAACTAATGCTGCAGAAAAATCGAAGGATGAATTCGAATCAGCAGCATCTACAGTTTCGAAACACGCGAAAAGTGCTTCTGAAGCTGTGTTTGGCTTGTTCGGTTAGTGTGATTACAACTTTGCAAAATTACATCTTCTTAGCAAAAATATTGCTAGATTACTTCTTGCATCGAATCTTTGAAAAATTAAGTGTAGAGAAAATAGGTTGGCTCTAATTATGAAGCCTAAATATATACATGAGATTCTGTCATTTTATTGCACCGAATCATAAAAATTGAGTACTATGTAGAAGTAGATTTGCACAGCAATTTGCACTATTCTCGAAAATGGTACTTACATAATAGATAAGTTATATATATATATATATTTTTAATCCCAGTTTTCTAGTACCTTTTTCATAGTCTTTATTCAGAATATCCATGTTTAATTTAGAGCCCAAATTCAAACGATTTTATCAAAAATAATAAACTTCAGTCAGTAAGTCTTACGAACATCACGTTGGAAAAAAATATATATATGCTTATGCTTAAGTTGATTCAAATCAGATTTTGCTGACTTTCCTAATAATCCATTCTGAAACCACTTATAAACACAATGAAAAACTGTGAAATGGTATCTTTTAGAAAGAGAGATTACAAGGTTTCAGCAATAAAGATAGAATAACGAATTGTTTCAAAAAATGAACTACAAACGGAAACATTTTGATTACAAATTATTTTGAAACCGCTAATATACATAATGAAAAACTGTGAAGTGCTTATCTTTTAAAAAAGAAATATCAACGTTTCAACACTAAAAATAGAATAACGAACTGCTTCAGACAATGAACTACAAAACTTACACATCTTGATTACAATTCATCCTGAAATCGTTATTATACATAATGAAAAACTGTGAAGTGATAAGCTAAGAGAAATAATGACGTTCAGCAGTAAAATAACACTGAGTATCGAACAGTTTCAGAAAAGTAACTACAAAACAGATAGCATGATGATTACAATTCTTTCTGAAACCGCTTTTAATATAACGAAACACAATGAAACTTCTATCTTCTGAAAAGAGAAATAATAATGTTTCATGAAAACATTACACAGAATAACGAGCTTTTCTGGAAAATTAACAGCAAAACGGATGCATTTTGATAATTCCTTAAACCGCTGTTAAAGGTAATGAAAAACTGCAGAATGGTTATCATTAGAAAGAAAATAATGACGTTTCGGCAATAAAAAAACAACGATGAATAACGAACTGCTTCAGAAAATAATCAAGTAAAAGATACTTTTAAAAAATGCTGTTAAAAATCATAAAGTATGAAATTAATTTTTTAAAGAGAAATAATAACATTTTAACAGTAAAATAACACATAACAGAGATTTTTACATTGTTGCAGAAAATGAACTTTATACAAATTAATAGTTCAGAACTATAAATATTCATCATATAAACAATCCTGCAAACCGATGGTATACGAAACTTTTTGTGAATTAAATTTATAAAAAATATCCATACTAAAATGTGTACTGTAATAAGCTGATGAAAATCGTAATAAAGGTATTCATTAACTATTTTATAAATGGGAACAATAACGTTTTAGCAATAAAACAACATAATAAAATTAAGCTTACTACATTGCTGCAGAAAGTGAACTATGTATATAAATTAATAGTTCAGAGCTACAAATATTAGTTATATAAACTATCCTGGAAACCGGTAAAGTATAAAACTTTTTTTATGAATTAATTTTATAAAAATTATTGATAATAAAAATATGTACTGTAATAAGCTGATTCTAAGTTGTAATGAAGTTATGCACTAAATGTTTCATAAATAGTTATGTTTAACTGTTTAAAATATACTAATTCATTCCGGATTGAAGAATTTAAGTATAGATAAAGAAATTTTGATAATAAAAGTAATGTACTGTAATAAGCTTATCCTAAGTTCTAATGAAGTTAAACACTAACTATTATGTTTAATTTTTTTTTTTAAATATGCTAAGTAATTTATTCCGGATTGAAGAATTTAAGCGTAGATAAAAATTATTGATAATGAAAATTTGTGCTGTAATAAGCTAATCCTAAGTTCTAATGAAGTTATGCACGTTTCATAAATAGTTATGTTTAACTTTTAAAAATATCCTAAGTAATTCATTCCGGACTGAAGAATTTAAGTATTGATAATAAATACTATATAAGACGGTTAAAGTCATAGTGGTTTCATCACATTTTCTTAAACCTAAACTGCACATTTTTTTTTTCTTTTTGGAATTATCTTTTTAAACTCTTTTATTTAATTCAACCTGGTTTTTGTATGTAAAGATGGAATTTTTGTAACTGATTTCCCACTCATTTCCTTATATGCTAGAATTATAAAAATTGCGTTAACATGTGTGATTTAACGATGCGCCAATTCACGCTCGTCAAAATATGCCAAATGGCTGTGAAACTGCAACAATGAAACATTTTAAAGGTTAAAAAGTAGAAAATAAATTTAAAATAAAAAGTGCAATGTTAAATATATATATATATGCGTTTTTATCAATTAACAAGGAGTACCAACTCTGGCTTGCCGGGTTACAGAATACAGTTGAAAACCATATATATATATAAAACCATTATATAATATTACCATTCATCATCTTTTTTTTAAAATAAAAATTAATAAATTGATTATCAATACATTACACTGACATTATACATAATAAAGCTGGATCAACTATTATTAATTAAAGGAATCATTAATGAATTGTTTCTACTTTAATATACCAAGATCCTAATCACCAATATATGAAGTATTAAAAAATTAAAACTTTCAAAATTGGCGAACGGAAAATCAGCAGTAAGGCGAAATCATATAAATAACCAGTAAATAATTAAATATATGTAGGGAATCATAAATGTTTTGAAATACATTGTAAAACAAATTGTAACTAAAACAATTTAACCAATGAAATAAGACCTGAAATAATGAATCAATGTCAATGTCAGCATCAACAAATCCTTTGCACGAAATGTATGTTCTCAAAATTTAAAAACATTAATTCAAAAAGAATGAAAACTCTAATAGATTTTTTACAGTTAATATATATTTTTTAGATTTTTCACTAACGATACCAACAATCATTTTTATATGTTATCAATTACAGTGAAATACGTTTAACACGAAAACGCTTAACACAAAAAATCGGTTAACACGAAATGATATAGCGGTCCGGACAGTATAAGATGCAATTTAATACATTTTTGTTCTTTTAACACGAAACAAAAGTCGTTTAACACGAAAAAAATTCCCTTTCGAGCTAGTTAGTTTAAGTTGAAATTGGCTAATTTTGTGTTAAAACCACCGAATTTTTGATGAAAATCAGAGAATTTCGTGTTTTTTGTAAATTAGTTAATCTTTTATGAGCACAATGGCAGAGAAATCGGTGCGAAAATAAACTGCTATTTCGCTTCAAATGAAGATGAAGCTGCTTAATGCAGTTGATGAAAAAGAAGGACGAAAACAGAAATCTGCAAAGAGTTTTGCATTGCCGATTATACATTATCAACAATAATAAAAAACAGGGATCCCATTACATTACTGTTTGAATACAGTATGTTTAAGCCCGAAAGAAAACATATGAGAACTGCTAAGCACGAAGTTTTAGAGACAGCTTAACTTATTTGGTTCAAACAAGCAAGATATCAGAATGTTGAAAAAGACACTTCGGAAAAAGATATCTGATCTCCCCCTCACCCCTTCAAAAAAAAAAAAATACTTGTTTACTTTTTTATCCTATTGGTTGCAACTTACTAGTAGTTTAACAGGAAATCGAAATAAAATTTGAAGACGTCGAAATTATTTGTGAGTTTTGTTCTTTTTTTAAGAACCTTTTAACGCGAAATTCTTTTAACACGAAAAAATTTTTCGGTCCCCCCAGTTTCGTGTTAAACGTATTTCAATGTATTCAAATAATATTTTGAAATTTATTAAAAGCGATACTTTCATTTTGGCCTCATGCCAGGAATTAACTGTCGAAGAAATCGACAAAGATTGCTAGTCTTTTTTATTCTGATAATTTCAGCGTTATAAGCGTGGTTCGTTTATATTTTTTAAATTTCTGTTTTTTTTTATTCTTATTTATATTTTTTTATTTATATGGATTGATAAAGTTTAAATTTCATTACAGAATATAAGACGAAAACAAATGCTATTTTTTTTTTTCTTTTTATTCAAGCGCAAACATATTTAACATTTGTAATCGTCTGTCTGCAATTGGCAGAAATAGATTTAAAAAATCATGCTTGAAAATTATTTTAAAAACAATAAAAATTAAGTAAATTGCGATACAGTTTTCAAACAAAATGCAGTATAGTTTTCAAACAAATTTCATTCGAAAGTACATTTTTTTTTCTTTATTCGACGGCATAAAAATTGAAAATGTTTGATATTTAGAAATTTAAAAAATCGCAATAACAGTAAATAAAAGTTAAATTTGAACGTTTTTCTGTTGCCATTCGCTAAATGACGTCAGCGTTTCGCACCTTTATAATACAGATAGCTAAATACCAATTAATTAATTTACGATTATACGTTGAGAAATCAGTTTAGAAATCCTCAAAAAAGACAGTTTAAAAAAGGTTTGATTGCTTACTTTCCTGTTGGGCTATCTTAAAAGAGAAACAGAGCAAAAATTATGTACTTTTTACCCGACTGAAAAGAAGGGTTATGTGTTTCAGGCGTATCTGTGTATGTGGATTTCTTTATACCCTCTAAACATCCCAACGGCTGGATGGATTTTAATGAATGAGGTCTCTATCGATTCGTCTTAACGGCCCGATGGTTATAGGCTAGGTTTTGTTTTTATAAATTCAAAATGGCGGTAGAGAAGAAAAAAAATTACGCACCCTATTGAGTGGCATATCATTGGGTAAGGCTTTCAAAATGAAGACGATGTTTCATTGACTATTTTACAGGCAGAAGCTCCGCTAAAATATTATAACCTGGGAAGTTGTGTATGTAGGATCTCTAGCTTGACTGCAACTCTAACCATCACAGAATCTATAGACCTCATCAAAACAATGTTTATAGATAGGAACTAACAATTAAACACAACTTAAAAGTCATCAATACAAGTAAATAAAAAAAAAAAAAATAGGTAAGCAATATAAACAATAAATATAAAAAAAATATTTTAAGTCAATTCCTACTTAGATCAATAAGAAATTTTTTTTCTCTCATTCTTCTTTCTTTTAAAATGCCTTGATCAAGAAGAGGGCTCTCTCGGTCTTAAAATACCTTGATCAAGAAGAGGGCTCTCTCGATTATTGAAAATTAATTAATTTATTTTAATTAATGAATTAATAATTGAAAAAAAAATGGATTAACATCAAGTGTCATCCACTACAAGTTTAAAAAAATTATTTGAGGGATGAATAATAAGTATTTTATTAACGATTGGAAATTTGAACAAGATTTATATAGCGAGTGTGTGAGCTAATAGTAGGAATTGAAAAGAAAAATGGTTTCACATTGATGAGAAATAATTAATTAGTTCGGTTTTTACGCAGTCGGGTTTTTTGATTTTTTAAATTTAATTGTTTATTAATACATTCACTTGCTTGCGCTTTCTACCAGTGGTAAAAAAAAAAAAAAAAAAAGTTCATAATCGAGTTAGGTGCTTACGCCAAATTAATGTATAGTAACGGAAAATTTTCAGAAAAAACGCGAATTACAGTCGTGAAATTAGGCGTGATTTTAAATGTAAACAATATAAGAGCATTTTTTAAACTATTTTATTTTTATATTTATTTTATACTCATATTTCGGGTTAAATACCATAAATTTGAAAGAGTAATTATTTGTCTTATTTAACAGCAGACGTCTGTGATTACAAAAGGCGAATATTTTTATTTAAATATAGTGATAGCTTGAAACTGAATTTATTTATTAAATGTTAAATTTTAAATAAATTTACTTGCTTGCTCTTTCTACCATTGTTAAAAAAAAAGCAGTGCATAATCGAGTTCGATGCCAGCGCCAAATTAATGTAGTAACGGACATTTTTGGGGAAAAACATGAATTACAGTCATGAAATTAGGCGTAGTTTTAAATACAGTAAAGTCCCGATTATCCGCGGTGCGGTTTATCCGCGAAGCAATTTTTTTTCTTTTCTTTTTTTAAATTCAAGTCAACAACAAGGAAAATACAATAAGCCCTACTATTAAATATAAACAGAAAAATCAATGTATTCGAAAGTCATAGAAGAATATTTCTAGATTCGGTTGCCATGTTTGAAATATCAGATATAAAGTCTTGATGTCCTTTCTTGATTTTATTAACCAAACGTAAGCACAGTAATTAAAATATTTTACAATTAAATAACACTATTATGATAAATTCCAGGAGAGCATATAAAGAATAACTTCATTTTTGAGATAAAAATTATTGCATACTAAAAGAAAAATAATAGTTTACAATTTAGAATAAGGATATAGTCATAGGATAGTGTTTTTGTACTTAACTTTTTGTACAGGACTCTTATAATTAAAATTCATTTATTCAAAAGTCTCTGGTGATAGTATTAAAGTTCCAAACGGAACAAAATTTTGGTAGTGTTTGTTAGTTAAACTAAAAATTACAAGTTAAACAATAAAAATTGAAAAAAACAGCGGTCTATGAGAACGGTAACATCACTTAAAGATTAAATATGTCTCTTGAAGTAGTACGTGGATTTTCTTTTGCATTAAGAAAACTTTCCCTTCCCAAACAATTAAAAATTCAATTAAAAAAATTAAAACGGATATTAGGGGACACATTTCACAGTCTTTTTCGGACCCTTCTTAAATTTTAGAAGGGAAGCACGTGCTTCATGTGCCTTTTGGATAATCAGTACACAGGACCTGGCTGCATCACAAACTTTTAATCCGTTAAGGGGTTTTGCATTGATTAGTTATACATATATAAACTGTGTTCATATACTTATTGAAATTGAAATATAATATTAAAAATATTTTACTTAAAAGGGACTTTACACTGTATTTTAAATGAGTAAAGGACGAAAATAGCTCATCAATGTATAAATGGATATATTAAAATTACCAAACAAAATTATATAAAATTAAGTTAATTCTTGCTAAAAGTGATAAAAATACTTTTACAAAACAAATAAATGCCTTTACATGTTTCATCACTAGAGAGTGTACGCTAGAGAGCGTATGCTAGAAAGTTTACGTAGGAAACGGATGGTACATGCAGGTTATTAAAAAAAAACGCAGAAGGTATACGATGTATACCAGAGTATACACTATTTTTTTTATGTGAGAAACAGAGGGTAAGGAGGTTCTTTTAAAAAGCCCAGAAGATATACGGAGTATACCCCCGTATACTACCCCTCCTCTACATCTCTACTCATCAATATTTAAAATATTATTTCAAGAAATAACTTAGGCGAATTCACATACAGTTTACTAAATTTGTTCCCTGTGTATCTTTAGATAGAGTGCAGTTGCAATATATATAATTGTCGAATGTTTAGTTACCTGCATGTTTTATATCCAGAACATCAGATGCCATATATCTGGTTAACAATCTATTGATCACATTAATATTTCACTGTTGGATAACTTTCCAGAAGTAGTGAGGATGTTCTCTTGCATTAGACAAAATTTCCCCTCAAAAGAAAAAAAAAAGTAAATAAATAAATAAAATAAAAAAAATCCCTGCCGGCTCGGGCCTACAGGCGGAGGTAGATTTCGAAGTTAAGTACTAAATTCACCAACAAAACTTAAATCAGGATTAAAGATAAACCCAGTTCCTTCGCTAAGAATGAGCTCTAGGGAGCTAAACATTTTGTGAAAATTCTAATAGACACACACGCATGTATATGGAATAGGTTTAAAAATGACTAAATCAAATTCAGAGAACCTCAAAGTGTTAAAATATGTTAATATTTCAATACTCGGGTTTTTATCATGTTTTAATACGTTTCTTCAAACTCAATGACGTTACATATTCACCTGCTGTGGTCCATTATATTTTCAATATGACGCAATATTTTGTTGTTTTTTTTAATTCGTCAAACTATTTATTTCATTTTGAATTTTCATGCAGAAATCTTGCTCTAGAAAACTTATGACGTAATATTCAATTTGTTTTCAATTCCTCAAACTGTTTATCTAATTTAATTTTTCACGTGAAAACACTGCATTAGAAAAGCAATTCTTGTGGTGAGAATTTTATTGCTTTTTTTTAAATTGTTGGCAACAGCTATAACGAAAAATATTTATTTTTTCCTGCCATTGTTGTGTAAAAGCTGGTTTTATCAGAATCATGTTAAGACGGTATTCAAAATTTTAAACCTTCCCCATTCCCATTCCCTTGGACCGATTTTGCTCATTTTCAATCCCCGCCGAGAAATTAGCTATCTTAAAGTTGTTGGCGAGTTTGAAGACGTTCCATGCATAATTGCGACTTTTATTGTGCGGACAAAATTTAGTACATACATACATATATATATATATATATATATATATATATATATAAACTTTTTAGGTGGTGGTGGTTTTGGGTTCCTGGGGTCATGTAATGAAAAGTTATGAAGGAATTTTTCAAAAGTCGCACCATGGTAACGACTGCAATAGGTAGTATTTCTTACGAAATCTACCTAAAAATAAGTCGGAAATTGCACGTCAAGCGTGGCAAATGAGGTGCATTCGTACTATAAGTAGTTTCATAAACATTCAGATCTTGGTGCAATAGCTGTTGCACTCTTATGCAAAAAATGCGTGAATACAAAATTTATATAATATGACTGCATCTTAAATCGTAATCACCATGGCAACCAAGAATGATTACTTATCATGGGATAGCATTCAATTAATTACATGTGACAGGATTTAATAGAATTTAAAATTTGAAATGACTCGACAAAATTCTGAAACGATTTACATTTCAAACCATTCGGTTGGGTACTTTGTGCGCTGTTATATGCGGACACACGGACAGACAGGCGGACAAGACAACGACTATACGTACTGCGTATTCATATAATTACGAACTCACCTAAAAAAGAAGTAATGTAGGGTGAAAAAAGACGGGGAATTAGAGACTCTATTTTAGAATCATTTTGCGTCATCTCTTAAATTTTAGGAGGGACGCGTGTTTTCCGGGTAATCAAGCCCTGGTGACCTCCCCTCCCCCACACTCCAGAGGCGCAGAACCCCCCCCCCCCCCACACACACACACCGGAAAAATTGTATAAATATTGAAAAAAAATTGCTTGTGTGTATGAAATATTAAATAGGTTGCCAGAAAATATGTGTATAAATTTCTTTTTATATTGCCAAGGTCGTTTTTTCTATCTCGTCAAGGTCCCTATAGCAAAGAAGTGTCGCTTTTGAAAACAACTAAAACTAATTCCAATTATAATATTCGCTTTATTTAATGACAGATATTCTTCGATTAATAAGGCATAGCTCGGAGAAAGTGCTGTTTTGCTCAACTTTTAAAATTATTTTAGGAGGGGGGGGAGGGAGAGAGAGAAAAGAAAACTGTTAAGGGTATTCTCATTTTCAAAAGGGCAACTTTCTGACATAAGTTTTAATTTATTTTTGTTCGAAAATGCATGAAACTAGTTGGTGTTGTTGTTCAGAAACTATGTAATTGAGCTTTTTCTCCCAGTTTTTTGCAAATGCAATAGATCTTTCAGAAAATAGCGTAAAAGTGGGCGTTTTGAACTGAATTTCCGAGCGAAGGAAGAAAGAGCACTCAAGAGCGGGCGAAAAACATGTTTGTCACATGATCAAAAACGATTATAACTCAATAGGTAATTGATTGATCAAAAAATGGGAAAAACAGTTCAATTCCAAATCGCTTCCATGGCCAGGCTTTCCAATTTTATACCTTTCCGTTAAAAAATGAATTTGTAAATGTGTCAAAACGTTTTGCGCTTGTTGAGCAGAGCAGTTAAGAACAGCCTTAAGGAACTACTTCAGTCATCTGGTAAGATTCGCTTGCTAATGCTTATCCTATTGGAAAATTTTTTTAATATATCTCGTTTGCATTTTAATATTTTTAAATGATCTTTTTTTTTTTTTTTGACGTTGGATAGCTAAGAATGATCTCTACATCTGCCCTTTTTTACTTTTTCGGTTTTGTTTGAAGATTTTTTTTCAAGAGAATGCTTTCACTTTCGAAACTGGTTCCGAAAATGAAAGTGTCGTAATTAAAAATATCTGCAAACAAAATCGAAAAAATAAAAAACGCCCTTTGATCGGCCCTTTTGAGACGCAGATCGATCTCAGCTTTTCAACTGACTGAAGTAACCTCTCCATAAATTGTTTGGTGCTGCCATCTGTTATTAGTTAACACCAATATAATTTTTTAAAAGCTAGTTCATTAGATCAATTTATTATTATTATAAACGTTTAAAATTTATTTTTGTTCTAATTATATAAATGTTAAAAATAAATAATTTTATATGCTTTTTAAAAAATTAATAGATTTAGGAAAACATAAATAGCACATTTTTATTACCAATTTTAAAATTTTACTCTTATTTTCTTTTTGATTTTTTTACTTCAATTTTTGAATATTGCCAATAAGCGAATTTATGTGTATTTGGCTTTTTCTTAAACTTTTGATATATGCTGTCTTTGTCTTGTTACAGTGATGCAATTGCAGTAAAATATATCTCTTATAAAACATGAAGCATTTACTTCCAAATTATGTCAACAGATGGCAGCACTAAATAATTTTTAGTCATTAATCAATCTAAAAGTATAATTCAGTAAACCATCAACAACCTTTCAATCAATTTTGATCTTTGTCAACTAGGAGTTGATGTTATTTTGTGAGAACTTCTTGTATTTTATCCAGGGCCGAAACTAAGGGGGGGGGGGGGGGGGGGGGGAAGAGGGGGGGCATGTGCCCCGGGCGCCAAATGAAGGATTATACCTTTGGAAAGGATCATTTTCTTCTTATGGACTAATGGCTCCCGTTATTATGAAACAGGCATTATAAATGAAGTGTTGGGTGAAGATGAAAGAGCAGCCGTAAAAAGTTAGAACTCTGATTTTTTTTTTTTTTTTTTGTAAAAAAAAAATTATGGCCATTTTTTTCTTTCCATTCGGATCAGAAAATCAGAGTTCTAACTTTTTATGACTGCTCTTTCATCTTCACCTAACACTTCATTTATAATGCCTGTTTCATAATAACGGAAGCCATCAGTCCATCAGAAGAAAATAACTCCGTTAAAGCGGAAACTCGGTTAGGCGGGACTCTGATAATCGGGAATCTACTGGATATGTCATTTTAAAAATGATCTTTAGAATATTTTTGTTGACGTTCAGAGGGACCTCCCCCTTGGATCCGCCACTGTAGATTACGTAGTTCAGTATTACATATTTCATGATACATATTTTAAATTTAAAAATAAGTCATATATTATAAAATTAGTAAAATTCTCTTTGTAAATATACTTTCTGGAGGGGGGGCGCCAAAATCCATGTTTGCCCCGGGTGCAAGAAAGGCTAGTTTCGGCCCTGATTTTATCGACTTGATTATATTTAACATTATTCATTTGAAGCATATGGTTGTAACAGTAAGTTTTTCCGCCTTTTATGCTAAATTTCAATGGTTCTAGAGAAGTAGCCTGGGAGAGGAAGGGTAAACACATTAAATTATCTTGATCTTTGAAATTGTTTCACATGGTTTATAATTTTTTTTCGATATAAAATGAGCAAAATTGCCTAAAATTAAAAAAATCTGTTAGGACAAATTAATCCCTTTAGGGGCTCATCCATTAATTGCCTAATATGTCACTCGTAAAAACATTACCATAACAACACCTGCAGGGTTACGCTATAGGCAGAAGGTTACACCAGAGAATATACGCTATAGCTGCGGCAATGTAGATAGAGTTATCCAGAAATTGTATGGCATATACCCTCCACTATATGCCTGTTGTTAACACATTGTGACATCACATTTAAAATATGTACACACCTTAATACCTAAAATAAGACAGAGCGTGTGGCATGTCAGTAATAAAGAATATCAAGGGCTGGTATGAAAGTCCGAATATTCATTATGATTATTACAGATAATGAAAATGGGAGAATTTTTTTTAATGATTTATTTGACTTTGAAACACCTTCATAAAAGATTTAAAAATAAAATAATAATCTTATTTTGCTTTAAATTAACAGTTGCAAGGATATCATTTGAGTGTGACAATTGTGACATAGAGGAAAGGGGAGAGGTACAAAAATCATGAAAATTGTGTCATATAATTAATGGATGATTCTTACATCTTCTGTAAAATTACCAATGCACCAGAGTTACTAATACCCCATTTAGACCTCATATTTAAGATATCTTAGATTGTCATTTTGGTGGTGGTACACCCTGTAATTACAGCAGTTGTTCAAAACTGTGCAACACTCATCTAAGAAAACTCGCTGAACATCACTGTGTCTGAACAAATTTAAAGTGCGAACATAAGTTAAAACCCAGCCTCAACAGCCAATCAAAGTGAGTGGTAGTAGTAGTTGTAGCTAGACATAGGAAGTTGAAACTCACTGAGAGAATTTGTGAAACTTTCTCAATGAGTTCGGTGGTCAGAGATATTTTAAAAATCTGTTCTGATTGGGGTTTGATTGAAGGGCTTTTGTTAAAAGCAGCACTTATTTCAAATTAAGATTTTTCATAATGATAAAAGATTGACAAACATTATTTTTATGATACAACGAAATCTTTCTTGCTTCTTAATGAAGAGATTATTATTTAGTTAAGCAAATTTACAGCATTTTAAATACTGTTGGGAGTAATAATATTGCTCTGTTAATTCATTTTTGTGATTCTTTGTAAAAAGCTGTGTTTGCCGAAGAACCCTTCAGTTATTCATAATTACAGTCAAAAAACACTAATCACACAGGTTGATTCCTAGCATTTTGCAGGTTACAGGTAGTCAGGGTTCTCACTGCCGCTCACCATTGCGCTAAATCGCAACAAAATAATCCATTTGGCGAGTAAAAGAACATTTACACTGAACATTACTTATTTATGATATTTAATCGCACTGTGTCATTTACATTGCTCTATTTATAGACATACTAACTCAACACCAATCCAGTTTATCAACAGCCAAAGACACAGAAAGGATTATGCGATAGGTATTTCTCTACTGTAAGTTAATCACTATCTATACGCCGGCGTAGCGATAGTAAAAACACAAACTAAATTACTCGCATCAAGCGCCAAATGGAGAAAAGTTTTAGTAGAATGCAGTGTTGAGTTAGCCATTTACCATCTATTAGTAGTATGCAAAGTATCATTGGCCGATTAAATTTTTTCTATCAGCTAAGAGTCAAAATCTCATAGCAATTTTTAGTGTATATTTTCACAACGGTAAATCAAAGACAGGTGCTTTTAATTTTTATTTAGACTGATAAAAGAAACATGTAGAATGTACTTATTTTTAACAGTTTCTGTAGTGGCTAGCCAAATTTCTAATTTATAAGTACCGTAATTTCTGGCGTATAATCCGCAGATCAAACAATCGTTTTTCGACCCAGAATTAAAAAAAAATAAAATGTAACTTTTTAGATTGCGGTAAATATTTGGCTTCAGTTACTAAAAAAAATTTCTGAGTCCAAACAGAATTATTTGATCCGCAGATTATATGCCGGAAATTACAAAAAAAAAAAGGTTACCTACTTTAGAACATTTTGAAAAAAAGGGATATAATAAGTCGTTAAAGATCGATTTTTCAGTGTTTTACGCCAAATCTATTTTGCTAACATTTCTTTCATTTGGCTACTGTCTTTTATTTCTCATTCGCCAAATCGCTAATGTTGGTTAAAAGCGAGGGAGAACCCTGCAGTAAGTGTTGCCAGGTGTCCCATGTGAATCGGGGCACCAAATGCTATTAAAGATGGCGAAATAAACCTGTAAGAATTTAGTGGTGTCCAGAGCATTTGGAGACTCGATTTACACAGGACACCTAGCAACAGTAGTTACAGGTCGTGTCTATTTAATCCTTGTTTTATTATTTATATTTTGGACAAATTTAGATGGTTAATGCTTAAAAATAAATTACACACTTAACTATATAAATAATGTAAGAATATTTTAAAAATAAATTATTGATTTTTATATTTTAAAAATCCATCATCAATAGTTGTTTCTATTAAAACATTTGATTTATATTTTGGCAATTTGTAAAAAGCCTTAAATAATTACTGAATCACAAATTTTGTTTTGAGAACTATCTATACTGATGGCTAAATATTGTAAATACATATTATAAATATTGTAAGGATTAAATAATTTTTTTAATTTTTTTACATTTATTAAAATTGATTTAAGGGATTAATTGCTTGGTTTTTGAATAAATAGTTTTAATTCTATAAACTGTAATTATTTCTAAATCAGAAATCAAGTATATTGTCTAAGGAATCATCTTTCTTTAAGACAAGAATTTTTTAAAAAGAATAAATTGTTAAAAACAAAGATTTAATTTTAAATTTACCATATGAATTATTAAATAAATAAAATATTTTATATGTGCTATCATTTTAAACTATAATAAAACAGTAATAAATGATATATGATAATATATATATATAAGAAATAAAATTAAAGTTGAAGAAAAAAATGAAAAAAAAAAAATTGGCACAGGTAAATTATTTTCCAAGAATTAATTTAAACAGTGAGGATTACAGGTGTTTGGGGCTGCACATATATAACAATATCACTTTAGGGTGGAGTGATATCTTATAATATTCAGTGTCAAACCACAAAACACTTGATATCATAAAATATCGCTAGGGGGAGAGGGGGTTTGTCTTTTGATATCAATCATTTTTGATCCAACCATTTTTTTTTTGGGGGGGGGGGGATTTTTTCTTAGTATGTTATTTATTTTTATGAAAATACAAAGTTACTATTAAAGCTATTAAAAAAATTATAAAATAATTTTACTCCAAAATATGGAATATCCGAAAGTTTGGCCTCCCTATTCTTCTTCGATATGAGCATATAATGCATAGTTACAGAACCTAGGTTCGAAATGATACTTGTTATTTTTACTAGTAAAATAAATGGAGAAGAATGTTGGTTGCCTGTTTTGTTCATAAGAAATTCTGATTACTCTTTCCCCATTCAGGGGACAAGTGCAAGAAGACAATATTACTATTGAATGCATTATGTAACGGAAAGCTATTATTAACTACTTTTAAGTAGTACAGTGTAACCTCTAAATAACGGTTACTCGTGGGACCGGTGAAAAGTGACTGCTCTTCAGAGGTTTCATTTTTTAAAAAATCAAAATTAAAAAAATGAAATTTAAATACACAGTCATTTTAATTAATCCTCATTGTTTTAGCACATTAAAAAATCAGTGATTTGCAATTGTTTTGTTTTTTGCTGCAAATATCTTTCTCCAAAGAAATAACAATATGAGTTGTTTTGCTATACAACTCATCATCATGATGATTTAATACAAAATTTTGGATTTCATGAAGGTTTTTCAAATCGTCGGTACATGTGTTAATATGGAAATTTTAGGTGATTCTACAATCCATTTTCCCTTCCTCTCTCTTATCTTCCATCTTTTGCTGTATGGAATTAAATGTGGCAGTAGATGCCAAATCTTTGTCCAGACATAGAAACTCACTGGTTTTTATGTTAGTTATGCCTGCCATTCTAAGAATGTTTATGATCTAAATTTTCCCCATCATTATTAATGTCTTCATTTTCTGTTTGTTCACATATCAAGTAAATTTTGTTTTATCTGCTTCACATTTCAGTTTGGAAATAAATATGAAATTGCTGCATTTTTTTTTTTTTTTTTTCATGGCTTTTGAGTTGCCATTGTTCAGAATTCCTTATTTAGAAGTTCGTAATAATGTTAATGCTATGGAATGTGTCTGGTTCCATCAACATGTGGCCGGTATTCGGAGGCTGTCGTTGTTTAGAGGTGGTTGTTCAAGAAGGTTTCACTGTATTTCCTTAAAGTGTTATTTGGTGTAAAGTTATTTCATGTATAATAGCGATATTTCATTGACGTCTTTTCCATTTAAATCAGTGAAATATTCAAATAACTAGAAAACAGGAATTCTGCTTTTTCAGAATTTAGTGTCGCCCCCAATGAAAAAAATATATATATATGTATACAAATATAGATAGTACAAAACATATTTCAGTTTTAATACTTAAAACACACGGTTTTATTTTATATAAAAATTATGTCATTTGCATCCTCTGAAGAATTCCTCATTTACGATCCAGTCTTAAACAACATCTACAGTAAAGTACTCATAGGACGTCACTATCGCTGAATAATACACAAATCCAGAAAAACAGCTGTCACTCAAGAAACTCAAAGAAAAAAAAAAAAATCGGCTAACTAATGATTCATATGCCTTCATTTATTTGTAATATAGATAATTAAATTAAATATAGTTTATAACAGCTCCATGTTTTATCAGAAATCATTCATTTATATTTTTCCAAAATAGCACATATTTTAATTACATTTTAAAAAAAGTTGTTATAGGAGAATGGTAACAAAAAGATATAATTACTATTTTCCAACTATTTTTTCTTTACTTTCTACATAAATGGAGTACTTGAGTTGCCAAAATTAAACAAATGGTGCTAAAAACTAGAAAAAAAATAATATCTCAAGAATAAATTGAGATGCAGTTTTCAAACAAATTGCATTAAAAAGTACTTTTTTTTCCCAATGCGACAGTATAAAAATCGAAAATGTGTGATGCTTTGAAGTTAAAAAAAATTGCAGCAAAGTATTTAACAGTACAATGATACATCTACTTTGTTTTATGGCTGGCTTATACAACAAAACGTTATTTTTGGAGACAATATTTTATTTGCTAGGAGAAAGAAATAGCATGTCGGGGGCTAAAAATGTATATCATTGCAAACATATAAAAAGAAAAAATTGTAAAAATAAAAAGAATTTTTACACATGGATGGTAATGATATCATTAGGAGAGAGGGGGAAGGGTTGTGGAATGATAATGTATGATATCATAAGGGAGGGGGGGGGGTCCAAAATTGCCAAAAAGTTAATAATGTTATATATGTACAGCCGTTTGTAGATTTGCAATTCCACTGTATTTTCTGAATGTCATATCTGTGATACATACATTAAAAGTTGGGTTTTGAAGAAATTAATAAACGCATTAAACAGTCTATTTAGTAGTAAAAAATTTATTTTAATTTCAAATTTTCAAGTAGTCTCCAAATAAAATACTGACAGATTTACATTTTTTTGTTATCAACATAAAAACAAACAAGCACAACTCTTACTTTGTTTCCTTTCTGTAAAGTCACATAACACAATAAATTGCAAAGACCAATGGATTAACATAATATTAAATAGACTTCTCACATTGCAGTATAATGTAGCCATTACAATCTACATAATTTATGATTGAATGAAAATATTCATACTAAGGAAATACATCACTTCATAATATACATATTTACACACTACTATTTTTTTAAAACTAGTAATTGCTATGATTCTCTCTGGGAAAAATAGTACAAAGCTGGTAGCGTCATTGTCACACATACACACATAAAAGACGATACACAAACAAAACAAACTAAAAAATAATTAGTATAGACATCTTACTAAAAAAAACTCTGATAAATACAACTGAAAATAAAAATTAAAAATTGTATTTCTATACATACAATAAGATAATTACACAGCAGAACATTATACACACTGTAAGTATTTGAATATACCCGTTCACAACAGAACATCGGATTACTTGTTATTTTTGGAATAAAAACAAATTGTTTATTGGTTTATGTGAAAGATGTAATTCATTAAAAATGCATTCAGAGATGGACAAAATGAGCAAATAAATAAAATGAAAAATTTTAAAGCATTTACTGTCTCATCTTTTTTTTTTCTTTTTTAATCAGTTGTTGAATATGTTAAATCATGGCACATTTCGAAAACATTGAAAAAAGAGAAAAGTTACACTTCTCTTAATTATTTATTGAGCTTTCTAACAAACAAGTATTAAAATACAATTGTCCTACCTCTTTAAAAATGAAAAGCCCTATATTATCTGGTGATATAACTATTTCAAAAAGATAACAAGTGTAGTAAAAGTATTAATAAAATTTGCTTAAATCTGAAACCTACAATAATGGATCTTCCTTCTGAGACAAACCCTAGAATTACCTCAATTTTAAATACTGAGTATCTTGTTAATTTGAGGGTTTAGATTTGTTTTCTGCCTTCAAAAGCAAAGGCTAGGATTGAAATATTTGAAGTTTATTCCTATTTCAATACAAAAATGGCCCCTATTTTTTTTTAAATAATTTGGTCAGCATGTGATATGGGATATTCTTTTTTTTTTTTTTTTTTTTGATAATGAATAAAAATAAACTAATAAAGGTCTGTTGATTAGGACATAAATTGAGGAATTTAAAAGATATACAAAAACAAACAGGGTTAGTGTAATAAAGGTCATTAAATGCATCACTGAGCAATATAGGTCATGAAGCCATGGAAGGCTTTGTGTTTCAGAAAATGGTCAAGATCTTAATTTTATGCAAGCAAAATTTAAAACATTTGATTACAGGCAAAAAGCAAAATAACTACTTGCCTGAGCGAGCTTCATTACATCATATTCATGCAGATCTTATAAACTACATGAAAGAATACTATTATCTTAAATTCAATCATGAGGATTGATAAAGTTATCATACAAAGAAATATTTAAATTTTCAGTTTAACACATACAATAGTACTGTTTATTGTCTCTTTAAAACCCTCCGACTGTCTTGGAAAAGGGCAAAATTGTAATGTTGTTTTCTCTGCATTTTGTTTTAAATGCTAAAAAAAATGATTCTTTGAACATTTTATAAAAAAACTTAATAACGAATATGAATGCAATCCTTGGAAGTATTAATCATTGTTCAATGTATTAAAAATACATTAAATCAATAATATTATATTACTTTAAAGATTGCTTGTATTGCAGTGAAATCTGGAGCTTAGTGAACGTATTAACACGGGCTTGTCAGTGAGGGGGTTAAAGGTATCTCTCATTACAGTTATTAAGACTTATCAATGAAAGTTTTCTTAAAGTGCTTTTTTGTGTTTGCATGATATTCTTTCATAATATTTAATGTCAATAACTGCACGTTTTCACATAACGTTTCCAAAATAACAACAACTATAAGAAGATGAAGGACTTGCGAGTAAGGGACAACATTTTTAAATTTTAAAATCAATTACTACTTTACACAATTGCTTATAAATTTACCTCATCAAAAGTAATCCATTTTTCAAGATTTTTAATAAAATATGAAATTACGATTAATGTTCAGACATGTATACCAATTTAAACCTTCATAATTAAAAAAAAAAAAAAAAAAAAAAAAAAAAAATCTAGTCTGAGTGCAATTAAAACTTGTTCATTGCAAACTAAGCTGCAGTATTTATAAAAATAGAAATTTAAAATAAATCATAAAAATTTAAAGCACAATATTTGTAGAAATTCAGTAAATAAGATTTAATTTATATACATAAATAAAAATATGCCCATCTCTTTCAGCAATACAAATTTATTTTATTTTGCATGTGAATTCCTGAAAAATCTTTATTTGGAATATGCCTTTCACAGAATACGAAAAAATGTGTTCAAACCATGACTAGGTGCAAAATATATAGAAACATATAACTTCATTTTTTTCTTCCCTTTGTAAAATATCTACAATCATTTACAAAGTACACATTGTAAGATCAAAACTAATACATATAAAACTCCCTAAGATTATAAAAGATTAAAAAACATTTCATAAAAGTATTTAAAAGCAATATACAAAAAATTGTAAATTGTAAAAATAAGTAAATCATTATACTGAATTAATACTTGAATATTGGGACTAATTCTTTAATAACAGTTCCATGAGTAGTACGTATTCTGCATATTTTTTCAGTACATTTATATGACATCAAATAAAAATTGGTCTTTAAAAACGAACAACACACAAAAAGAACATTAAAAAACAGACACTGAAAAAAATAAAGAATATCTATTGATGCAATGATATATGTACTTTTTCAAATACTTAGTTAGCTAGATGATTTTATTATGTAAATACTATTCATTATGAAACGTTTTGCATAATTCAAGGCAGTCAAACAAAAAGAGAGAGAATGCATTTTCAATTTCTATCCACTTTGTTTCTGATGATTTTTAAAAATGTATTTAAATAAAAAATAAAAGGTACAATAACAAACAATCTTGTGCAAATAGATTTTACTAAATCCGCTAAATTGATTAAAAATTTGTCTTAGTTTCGAATTAAACTTTAACCCTCTCATGAACTTATATTGAAATATAATTCCCAGTGAACTGAGCATATACTATTTTTATTCCTGTATCACATATAAATCTAATTTTAAGTTCAATAAAGCTTGTGAAGCGCAGCAACAGATAACAGAACCCTTTTTCGTTTTTAATAATTGGTTGAGTAATTAGACCCTGGCAATTTTTTTTCTATTTTGCATGAGAGAATATCTTCTCAAAGAATTTCTGATCTTGGATGAAAACAAAAATATGACGAACAATTTTTTTAGTTTGAGTACAAAATTTAATTGATCACAAAAAACTATTTATTAACTCTTAATAATAAATTTTAAGTGCTTAGTTTGTAAACATTATATTGGATTCATTTGTAGAGAAAAAAAAATGCATTAAGCATACGATATGAAATATTTTCCAACACTTCCACAATACTGCGAAGGAACTTCATCTTTTAATACGGTGAAAGGAGCTATTTTAAGAAAAACAAAGATTTCAAAGACAAAAAAAAAATTTAGAAAATGGATAACAACTGAAAACGTACTTTCAGAAATAGTCATCCATAGACAGCAATGTATCCAATCCTTTGCATAGCCCTGTATATGATTTTATTTATATTCTACAACCATCTCTTAGCATAGTAAATACAGTTACTCAATTAAAAAACACCCTTAAGCAATTCACTCTCATATACAGTAATGCTTATGAAATTTTTTATGTAGCCCTGTATATGTATTCTGTATCTGTGGAATTTATACACACCACATAGTACACAAAAAATTAACTTAAAACTGTACTTCCAGCATTTATCGCTTATAGACAGTACTGTAACAGATTTATTTTATGTAAACCTGTAAATGACAAAAGCTTTGCATTCCATATTCTCAAAAAGCATGTTTTACTGCACCTCAAAAATGCATATCAATTCTATTATGCTTGAAATAGTAAAACATCCTTAAAAAACATGGTAAACCATTTCCCTCTCACATACACCATAATGTAATGGGACTCTTTTGAGTGACCCTGTAAACAAACTATGAATCTTACACACTTTGTTTTTAATAACAAACAAGCCGTAGTGAACCTCAATAACATATAACAATTACATGATAAACCAAATAAATTTATGAGAGTTAGAGCAGGACCAGAAAAAACAAGTATTACAAATTAAACAAGTATTAAAAATTAACATTAGATCTTAATGATCTGTTTTAGGTGCAAAAAACATTTGTTATATACTTAAAATGATTTTACATGAGAGGGTTAATAAAGATAAAGAGAATATTTAATTACTTTTCTTATTCTAAATTTAAAGCAAAAATGTAATGCAAAATAATACTAAATTCCTAACATGATACGGTGATATTACAAATTAAACACTATCATACTAATCAGATCATAATGTATTATATGCTAATATCACACTTTAGATCACAATATAAAGTGAGTATCAAAGTTTAAAAAGCATTGAAATTTAATTTGAGAAATGTTGAATAAACATGCCATTAAATTAAGCTAAAGGGAAAATAAGAAAAAATAAACAATATCCAAAAGTTATAAGTAAAAAAATAACACAGCATTTCATGTAAACATTAAACGGAAAAATGTAGCGTAAGTAGAAGAAATCAATAAAAGAATAGAGTTATATAAAATTTGCAGTTCCAATCATTTTTAGAAACTGATTACTTATTCTACTACACATGTTCAATGTTCATTTAGAAATTTTATTATCCCAATTAGCTGCTACATAGTGGGTTCATATTTATATTCCAGATAAGAGATCATTAGATAAAAATCCAATTTATGATAAATCTATGAGATTAGAGTAAGAATAAATATTAAGAATTGTAAGAATTAAGATAATATAGAATTACAGTGAAACCCTGACCTATCGTTCCCGCATTAATCGTTTTTTTTTCTATGGTCCCTGCACAAATTATATTTGAATAATGTCAACAAAGCCCGCATGCATCGTTCTTCAAAAAGTAGTTTTTCCTGCATTCATCATTGTAAAAATTTTCTCCTCACCAAAATGAAATTGAAGGTCAAGCGGATTCATGTGACATACAGACTGAAATTACTTGTTTTATCTTTAAATAACTCATTTGTACTGTTTTAGGGGGGGAAAACAGGGATTTGTGCGATTAGTAAAATTTAGCGATTATATTTCCATAGATCAAGATGTTGTGACATGTGGTGCCCTAAGCATACAAGAAATGTGTGATGATGCAAAAAATGAAAATAATGGCGAAGAAGCAGAGGATAATATTCATGCTGATGAAGCTGAGCTTACACCAGTGCCAAGTCTGTCTGATGCAATTACGACATTTGAAACTGCACGAACCTTTATATATGCATATGAAATTACAGAAAATTACCAGAAAAATGCTGTACATCTTGAAAATTTGTTGTTTAATTTAAAAAATGAATGAAAAACCCAACATAAAATGACTGATTTTTTAAAATAAATATCAATTTTCTACAACTTTGATTTATTTCTTTTACAGTTTGGCAAGTAACAAATTAGTATTTATCAGTATTCTGTATACAATGCATGTATTAGTAATGCATAAACATTGTTTTTTTCGTGTTTTGATGTTAATCCGCATTCATCTTTTTTTTTTTTTTCACGCACTGCTTGAAAAACGATGGATTGAGGTTCTACTGTATTTTAATTTCTCAGAAAGCAACACACTCATTAATACAAGATCAGCAAGGATGTAGAAAAGATTAGCAGCATCAACACAAGTATTTTCTGTGGCAATAAAGTGGTCTAAACCATCTTTAAACTAACAGACAATAATTTAAGAAAATTAAAATCATAATTGTATGTAATCAACCACAAATGCACAACAACTGAAATGCACAACAACTGGCTTTTAATGTTGAAGATTAAAAAATTACAAAAATCATATATTCAATGTTCTAATAATAAGCAAGCACTGACGAAATGTTTCAAATTTAGATTTAAGACTAATTTTTCATATTTTCATTAATAATTTAACGGATTTAAATGAATACAAGATAAGGAAAATTAACACTTTGAAATAAGCAGCAAAAAATATTTCAACAGTTAGTATAATAGTATAAAATTATAGCTTGCTGAAATCAATTGATGAATTATGTACAAGAAATGTAATGCATTATCTACTATAATTTGTTATAAGAAATAATCTTAAAATTATAAATATATTGTGAAAATTTCTTTTTGCTAACCGATTTTTGCCAGATTATACATCTTTGTGCATTGATACATTCCATTTCATAAACATTTGAACACTCCTCTATTACATTTGACAGAAATAAAATAAACAAAACAAAATAAACCCATTCATAAATTCTAAAAATGCTTGGAACTTTTAAAATGCATATCACAGGGATTTTTTTTCTTTTTAAATATAAAAGAATAAAATACCTTTCAAAAGGTATGAATGAAGATAAGAAAAACCCTGTTTTTACCAAAAAATAAAATAAAATTATCACATAGTATGGATAATTTAAGAAATTTTACATACGAAGAATTATATCAAAAGTTGAGTATCTTCCCCTTAAATTTTTAAACACTACAAATTACAGAACCATCTTTTTGATATATATTTTTTTCTTTTGTTCTGACGAAGCTAATAAAATAAAAATAATTACAATCACACATTTGGGCAGTGCATGACACATTGTGCTGATAACATTATTTCCATACAAAGATAGTTAGACCTTTCATATAGTGTTTCTTAACCTTTTATTCAGTATGATGCTGAACCCGTGTAGATTCAAATGAGTACAAATTAATATGCTTTGATAATATCGCAAATACAATGCACATGTGCATAAAAATAATTAAATAGGGTATTTACATAAAAATAGATTTAAACAAAATTCCATAGGGAATTAAAGCCACTTTTATTCCTAAATAAAATATGCTGGATATTAAATATATTAGTTAACTGCAATGAGATAGGGTCGGATTTAGTGTTGCCAGATGTTCCATGTAAATTGTGGCTCCAAATGCTCTGGACACCAGTATTTAAAAGTAATTTTCTTCGCCTCATCTAAAGGCAGAATTATCTGCAATTAAAGGTGGCAAAATAAACTGTAACAAGAAAGAAAAAATCATGCGTCAAGCATAGATTTTGAAACACTTTCCAACACATTCAGAATCATGATACAAAATTGCACCGTTTAATAAGTTAAAATGTTATGTCTAATTCAATCCCATGGAAACGCGTAACACCAAAATTTGAAAACCCAATTTCAGCTGTCCCCGTCTACAATCGGGAAATTATCTGAATTCTTTGATCAGCCCTGTATATATTATATTGCCCTATTGTACAGTAATCATCTTGTAATGAAATTCAATGATTTATATCAATTTCAATACATTTGAAATAGCGTAATGTCATTAAAATACACTGCAAACGATTTTTCTCCATTGACTATAATGTAACAGAATTCTTTTGAGTGTCCCTGTAAATCAACTATTAATTCCACATACTTCAAATACAATACCAAACATGCCTTGGTGACCCTAAATAAGGTTTATCATTTGCATGAAAATCCGAGTTTATTTATGGGAGTTAGAGTGTGAACAGACGAACAGACAAACCAAATGCATAAACACTTTTCAACTTTGTTGGAAAGTGTTAAAAAATCAGTGGTATCCAGTACATTTGGAGCCCTGATTTATGTGGGACACCTGGCAACACTAGTTGGGTTTAATTCTACCTAAGGCATAAATGTTTATCAATGCCTCTCATATGAGATAATGATGACCCACAATAAATTGGTTAACATCCTTAGCACACACTCATATTGCATAATAGTTAGCAGATTGACAGCTATGCTACTGGAACCCTTGCTAAAGCATGATCGTTCATGCAATATGCACTCATAGAAGAAAATGATTCTGACTCATTTCGAACTCCCATAATAAAGTTTTCATTAATATTGCTGTGATATTGATACACATGTACTATTAGAAGAGAAAAATCCTTTCAACTATAGTACATTGAATATCTCAAAAGGCATATCATTATGTTTTCTCTGGTTTCTATAATTTTCACGTGACACATAACAGCTATTAGAAGATAAAATACTTTCAATGACTTTGGGTAAATGTCCTAATAGGCATACCATTATATTCCCCCACATAATAGAATACTTTCAATGACTTTGGGTCAAATGTCCTAATAAGCATACCATTATATTCCCTCACATAATAGAATATTTTCAATGACTTTGGGTCAAATATCCTAATAGGGACACCATTATATTCCCCCACATAATAGAATACTTTCAATGACTTTGGGTCAAATGTTTTAATAGGCATACCATTATATTACCTCACATAACAGGTTCTTCCATAATAATAAAAAAAATTGGCAAAATTATACGAACATACCAGCTGTTACAAGAGATAATCCTTTTAACAACTTTGGGACAAATGTCCTAATAGACAAATTCATGTTTTCCACCTATTTTGTTCTTCCAAAATGCTAGTAATCGTGCCAAAGTTATTTGACATGAGAAGAAAAAAAAACTGATTTACTTCGGCAGAATTAAAATTATTTTAATATTTCCAAGATAAAGTCAATTAAAAATTTCATTAAAATGAAACTTATTTTTAATTAAGAGTTTACATTCTGGATTATCAATAGCTTGCCCAAAATTAGGAGTTGAGATGTGTTTATATAAAAAAAAAAAAATCTGGTTAAGTACAATCCCCTTCACACATTGTAGCAAAAAAATACAAGTTAACTTGCAACAAAATATAATTAAGAAAAAAATAAAATAAAAGCATGCATAAAACAACCTTTCAATTTTGTTATTGAAACATTGGTCCAAACACATGATATAAAGTCAGACATACTCGCATTGTATGTCACAGTGGAAGTTTATCACACTTTTCATAGGTTGTTTTATAGAATAAAATGGTTAAGAAACACTATTTGACTGCAAGGAGCAGGTATAATTATGCATCACTGCATCTGAGCAACACTGTAATGGTATACTACTTTTTGCCACAATTCAAATGACAATTCATTATGAAATAAATAGATGATTGAAAATGAAAGTTTTACGATGATATGTTCCTCTGAATTGCAGAGTCAGTTATGTAGAGATATGTGGCAATGTTGAATTTCCACCCAATAATAGTTGCAGCAGGTCAGCTTAAAATTATATATTTCAGGAACAAAGTACCACACACAAGTTTACATATACTCGTACATGGTTCAATTGAGTCTGCTCAGCCAGAAGCTGAGTTTGGAGTAGCACAATTTTTTTTTCTAATATGTGTGCACAGTTTTCAAGAAGCTGTTGCTATTTTTTCAGCACCAATTTTATCGTTGATTTTGTGCACAGAGTTTTTTTTTTTCCCCCGTAAGTTTCTTATTTTGAGATTCGAAACTGATTAGCACCATCCTGGCCCAGCATGGTAGAGAGAGAACAAAAGATGCTTTGGCGAGATGATAACTGAGACTTGGTTTGGTTACAACACTAGAGACAATTCAACTTAATTCAATTTGCATAGTGGTCAAACGATCCTAGATATTCTAATGATGCACGATAGCAGAACTGATATTGATCCTACAAATAAAATAAAAGGTACAGTGTTAACAACATGTAAATATACATGCTCCAAAATTAAAATAAGTCAAAATACCAGTAATCACTAAAACACTGAAAAAGTAATATTAAGGCTGTTCTCAAGTTCACTGTTCAACAAGCAAGAAACTTTCTGGCACAATGACGTACACATTTTTAAACATAAAGGATAAAATTGGCAGACCTGACTATGAAAGTGATTTGGCAACGAAATGATTTTTTCATTTTCTGATAAATAAATTACCTATCGAGCTATAAGCATTTTTTTATCATGTAACAAGGTGTTTTTCTCCCTTCGTTGACTGGTTTTTCTGCTTTCATCAGGAAATTTGATTCAAAACGCCAACTTTGACAGTATTTTCTGAAAGATCTATTGTATTTACAAAAAAAAAAAACCCTGAAAATGTCTTTCGATTACACAGTTTCTGAATAACACAACACCTGCCAGTTTCATGCGTTTCCGAACAAAAATGAATTAAAACTTATGTCATAAAGTTTCCCCTTTGGATTTGAGAACAGCCTTAATAGCTGAATTCCCCAGTTCCAAAGGCTAAGGATTTTTTTTTCTTTTAACAACAAAGAGCTTCATATTTTTAAATATAAAAACATATAAAAATAATGTAATTTTTATTAATTTTAAACACTTTTTACTAATATTGAGAATTCAAGTATAGTTACATACATAAATATTACTGTTACTTAATTGAGAACAGTATACGCTTTTTAAGTAACAAAAAAAAAAAAATCATTTAATAGATAAAATAACTTTAAGACCTTTTTTAAATCTTTAGGATGTTTTACAAAGATTTAAATTCATTACGAACTGTAGGAACAGATTTTCTCACATTTAAATTAATAATGAAGATTTCATTTTTTATTAATAGAGGAAAATTATGAATAATAATAATAATAAAACAGTACATGAGGATTACAATAAAAAAAAATTTCAATAATTTAAGTTTTCAGTATGAATTTACAATTAATTCCAAACAGAAAATAACAATAACAATAGCAGATTCTGCATTAAAGAATGAAAATTTAAAACTTTGTGACTCTTTCTAGGAGCAAATTAAGAGTCATAACATATAATGGGTTTGAACTTATTTTATTTAAAACACCAGACAAAGAAAAAAAATAACAATAAGAAGAAGATACATTTATGATTTTTACAATTTAATAGCAGTATATTTGAAAATAAAAATTGCAAAAGCAAATCAGGAAATGGGAAAACAAGCGTATGGACCAAACTTTCAGGCCCAGCTCTTGTTATAAAAGCTAAAAGTTCAAAACAGACCTTACCAATACAAAAATCAATAAAATCAAGTCTAATTTGAACCAATCAAACTCAATTTCTACAAAAAATGCCAACATTTCTTAAAAACTCTATCAAGCTGTTAAATTTTGTTTTAAAGAATAGTACATAAATATCTATGTAAGATTTTAAAGTACAGTATTTTTCAGTTTATATGTTTACCTAGAAAATTACATATACAGAACTCATTTACTTAAGACTCATAAAAAAAAATAATAATAATGTGGTATAAAATGAGAGATAATCATAAAAAAATGGATTTTTAAAAATAATCTCTGTAATTTATTGAATCAAAATAAATTTCTAATGATTTTGTTAAACAAATGTGAAGCTCTAATCCCATTTGGACTAGCATAATTAGAACAAATCCACAAATCCATAAGTTTTTAAAAATCCAAATGTACAATGTCACTATTACTTTTATTAAAAAGAAAATGATAAGAAAATCAGCCCAACATGGCCTGGAAAGAAGAAAGTCTAGGCTCAGCCAAAGTCTAATGAAAGAAAATTGATCTAAGCCTATGCGAGTTTCTATTACATACTTTAAAATTAATATAATTGTTACATAATATGAAAATTTATCGGGCACCAGTAGTGTTTGAGTAAACTATTAAAATAGATTCCATCAAACTAACTAATCAAAAGCAAATCACAGCATGTAGAAATTAAAATATGTCTATAAGTAAAGTAATTAAAATAATAAAACTTTGTAAAACATCACCATAAAATTAAAACAAAACACAGGACGCGTTTCGAGCTAAAAACATAACAGCTCGTCATCAGCTAAGCATACACGTGTCCGAAAACGAACAAGTTCAAAAATGAACTGAGGATAAAGAATGTTGCGAAGAATGCGACAGATGGCGCTACCTGATAGAGGGATATGCAAAAGAGAAATGTGTTGAAAAAAGATAGAAGAGAAAATGAAATGGAAAAAATGGAAATAAAAGAAAAAATAAAAATAAAAGAAGTAAATTAAAAATATAAATAAAAATAATAAATAAAGAACTATAAAAGAACAAGAAAAAATCCAAATTATTATTATTATTTTTTTTATTTTATTTTTTTTTATTTTTTTTTATTTTACAAAATAAAAAGAAAAGAAACAAGAGAAAAGGGAAAAGAATTACAAAATTAATTTCCACGCTGGAGATAGGAAAGGAGATGATGGGAGATCATTGACAAGATTAGCAGAATTTTTAGAAATAAAATATGCTTCATGAAAATCCAAGTGAGAGGGAGAGGCAGGGGAAGAAATAATTTTGGCCATGGAGAAATTGAAACAATGACTGGAAGACCAACAGTGAGAAGCAATCGAAGATTTAGAGATTTCTTGATTTGCAATATATCTCTGATGCTCGCCTAATCTGAATTTTAAAGCTCTCTTTGTTTGACCAATATAACCTAAATTGCAAGAGCAAGGAATGAAATAAACACCCCACCGGTTCTCAGTAGGAACAGGATCTTTTAGAGAAGAGAATTTAATTTTATTCATAGGTTTGAAGATAACTTTAAAGTTAAAATGAGAAAGTATTTTAGCAATTTTGAAACACAGAAGAGAATAAAAGGGCAGAACTATTATAGAATTAAAATTAGGAGGATTATTTGAATCAGAAAAAGGACGTTTAGGCTTATTAAATTTATACAAAGCTTTATCAATTAAAGAGGGATTATAACCACGAGCAAGGGCAAGAGATTTCAGATAATTAATTTCATTATTCAGAGCAGAAGAGTCAGAACAAATGCGTAACGCCCTAAAAACAAAAGTATAAAAGGACGCCACTTTTTGTTGAGGAGGATGATTTGAAAGGGCATGAGGAGGAAGGGAGACAGCGAAAGGTTTTCTATAAACGGAGGTAGAGAACCGATCTGGGAGTTTTGAAACCAAGACGTCAAGGAAAGGAAGAGAATTGTTCTCTTCGACTTCGAGAGTAAATTGAATACAAGGATCAACAGAATTAACAAGAGAAAGGAGATTAGAAAGATCAAGGTCAGATGGAATTAAAATGAAAGTGTCATCAACATACCTAAACCAGAAAGGAAATTTATATAAACTGAAGAGTTTTTCTTCAACAAAATGCATATAAATATCACATAAAAGAGGAAACAATGGATTACCCATGGCCAGACCCTCAGTTTGAGAATAGAAAGAATTGTTAAACTGAAAAGCAGTTTGCCTGACACAAATACTAACTAAATGCAGGATTTCATCAATCTCAATGGAAGAGTAATAAAATTCGCGCAACCTTCTTTCCAAACAATCAATTGCCCCTTGAACAGGCACGTTAGTGAAAAGGGATTTAACATCCAAGGAAACGATTATATAATTGCAAGGAGAAAGGCGTTTAATTTTATCAACAAAGTCAAAAGAGTTTTTCACGGTATGAAAGTTAGTGGAAGATAAAGGAGCGAGTAACTTAGAAAGGAACTTGGCAAGTTTATAAGAAGCAGTACCAATATTGGAAACGATAGGGCGAAAGGAAAGAGTAGGTTTATGGACCTTAGGAAGAGCATAGAAACGAGCACAATTAGCGATAGTAGGGGTGACCAAACGTTTAGTGTTATCATTAAGAAAGACAGAATTTTTAATGACATGCTTGATGTCAGATAAATGCTTAGTAGAAGGATCCTTTTTTAATTTGGAATATGGACCAGAGTTTAACATAGATTCAACGTGGGAAATATAATCAGATTTATTGAGAAGAACTGTTTGACCGCCTTTATCAGCCTTAGTAATAAGAAGGTTAGGAACGGAATTAAGTTCACTGAGAGCAGATTTTTGAGAAGAAGAAAGATTAGACTTATTAAAAGATTTATTAGAAGAAATGACATTAGCCAAAAGGTAGCGAAGAGAATCAAGTTGACCAGAAGAAATTTTACTGTTTTTGAAAGAATGTTCAATGGGAGCAATTAAGTTCGGAAAAGAAGGCTTAGAAATGCACGAAAAATTCAAGCCAAGTGAGAGAACATCACGCTGAGAAACAGTAAGAGAGTGAGAAGACAAATTGACAACATAATTTTGCTCAAGAGGAGAAATACTAGGAGCAGAAGAATTAGAAGTCAGAAGAGAAGAAAACTTTTTATCCAAAATAGCATTGTGACACCTAGATTTGAAATCGACGTAAGCAAAAATCCGTTTCTCAAGGAAAGGGAAATAAATTACAGTTTTACTTAACTGTAAATGCAAAGAATATAATTTATATTCGATGCAAGAAAGAGAGTAACGAACATCTTGAATGATGGCTCTAAGAATAGCAAACTTACTCCTAGTTAAGGCATTTTGAACACGAATGGAAGAAGGAAGCTTGAAAATAATATTAATGAACTTAGGAATAACCCTTGAACGTTTACACCTTAAAAGAAAATTAAGCCTATTCAAACACCTGGCGCGCTTCAAACGAAGGTGCTTGAAACGATTAATAAGTGAAGAACCCATAACAAGAAAGAAGGAAAACAGGACCAGAAAATGAATAAAAAGATAATAAATAAATAAGTAAATAAATAGAAGAAAACAAAATAATAAAACTAAAATGAAATAAAATAAAAATAAAACTAAAAACTGGGAAGAAAGAAAAGCAAATACCTTGAACACGTGCAAAGCAATAACACGGTGCAGCACCCAAATAGTTATTGTGTCAGTTAGTATTTGTGTCAGGCAAACTGCTTTTCAGTTTAACAATTCTTTCTATTCTCAAACTGAGGGTCTGGCCATGGGTAATCCATTGTCTCCTCTTTTATGTGATATTTATATGCATTTTGTTGAAGAAAAACTCTTCAGTTTATATAAATTTCCTTTCTGGTTTAGGTATGTTGATGACACTTTCATTTTAATTCCATCTGACCTTGATCTTTCTAATCTCCTTTCTCTTGTTAATTCTGTTGATCCTTGTATTCAATTTACTCTCGAAGTCGAAGAGAACAATTCTCTTCCTTTCCTTGACGTCTTGGTTTCAAAACTCCCAGATCGGTTCTCTACCTCCGTTTATAGAAAACCTTTCGCTGTCTCCCTTCCTCCTCATGCCCTTTCAAATCATCCTCCTCAACAAAAAGTGGCGTCCTTTTATACTTTTGTTTTTAGGGCGTTACGCATTTGTTCTGACTCTTCTGCTCTGAATAATGAAATTAATTATCTGAAATCTCTTGCCCTTGCTCGTGGTTATAATCCCTCTTTAATTGATAAAGCTTTGTATAAATTTAATAAGCCTAAACGTCCTTTTTCTGATTCAAATAATCCTCCTAATTTTAATTCTATAATAGTTCTGCCCTTTTATTCTCTTCTGTGTTTCAAAATTGCTAAAATACTTTCTCATTTTAACTTTAAAGTTATCTTCAAACCTATGAATAAAATTAAATTCTCTTCTCTAAAAGATCCTGTTCCTACTGAGAACCGGTGGGGTGTTTATTTCATTCCTTGCTCTTGCAATTTAGGTTATATTGGTCAAACAAAGAGAGCTTTAAAATTCAGATTAGGCGAGCATCAGAGATATATTGCAAATCAAGAAATCTCTAAATCTTCGATTGCTTCTCACTGTTGGTCTTCCAGTCATTGTTTCAATTTCTCCATGGCCAAAATTATTTCTTCCCCTGCCTCTCCCTCTCACTTGGATTTTCATGAAGCATATTTTATTTCTAAAAATTCTGCTAATCTTGTCAATGATCTCCCATCATCTCCTTTCCTATCTCCAGCGTGGAAATTAATTTTGTAATTCTTTTCCCTTTTCTCTTGTTTCTTTTCTTTTTATTTTGTTAAAAAAAAAAAAAAAAAAAAAAAAAAAAAATAATAATAATAATAATAATTTGGATTTTTTCTTGTTCTTTTATAGTTCTTTATTTATTATTTTTATTTATATTTTTAATTTACTTCTTTTATTTTTATTTTTTCTTTTATTTCCATTTTTTCCATTTCATTTTCTCTTCTATCTTTTTTCAACACATTTCTCTTTTGCATATCCCTCTATCAGGTAGCGCCATCTGTCGCATTCTTCACAACATTCTTTATCCTCAGTTCATTTTTGAACTTGTTCGTTTTCGGACACGTGTATGCTTAGCTGATGACGAGCTGTTATGTTTTTAGCTCGAAATGCGTCCTGTGTTTTGTTTTAATTTTATGGTGATGTTTTACAAAGTTTTATTATTTTAATTGCTTCTTATCGCCAGTTTTCGGTGCTGTTTCGCTATAAGTAAAGTACCTCCAAAGTGACACATGTGCAGTATATTATAAAGATTGCTTTTGATATTCTATTTCTTGTGATGCAACAAAGGCCTGAGTTATTTCTAGGTTGAAATAATCACACATAAGAAAATTCATTGTTATTTTTTCTAGTTGCTTAACAGAATTCTAATTAGTTAATATTCTCCTCAAATTAATATATGTTAATACAACACAAAAACATAATGAAAAATAAAATATCAGAGGAATAAATGAAACAGACATTTTATAAGCATGTATAAAAAGTTACGAATAAAAACATACCTCAGTTTGAACCATGCCAGGTCGTTGGGTTCTCAGAGTTCGAACAGTTTGGAAAACATCTACAACACCTTCATACTGCATACGCTCCAATACTATACTTAATGTGATGAAGACACCACTACGGCCAACACCAGCACTGTAATAAAAAACAAAGTTAATATGTTTATAGTTATCTTATCTGATAAAGAGTATATGCAACACACTTTTAAAACAACTGAAAAAAGTTTTATTTTTATTTTTTCTTATACTACTCCTTAAATCCAGGATATATGTAACACTTTTAAGTTAAGCTATATTATTTACTTTCCCTTTTACTAGATCAAAAATCATGGAAATGAATTTCACAAAGAACAATTTTATGTATAATTTACAAAACATGTAATAGTGTTAAATTCAACTTCTTATAGTTCAGGGTTTGACATGTTGATCATATGATTAAGTTTACAGGAATGCTACTGAAGAAAGGTTTCACTACAGTTACTTTAAAATATGCATTTTAAATTGCTTTTTTCTTTTAATGAGAAATAAATAAAGAATATGTTATTTCAGATATAATTATTTCAAATAATAAAATGGCAGTAAATTATATGTTTAAACAAGCTTCATCTGAGAGATTCAACATACAAAATAACTTTCCCTGGTACTTTTAAAGGGATTTGATTTGAAGCTTAAAGTTCTAATCAAATGCTGCTTACTTGTGAGATACTATTAGAAAGCTATAAAAAGCACAAACTTTAAAAAAATATATATTATGTTAAATACACCTGGGCAAATTAAAATTGAAATCACTAAATTAAAATATTAATTATATATATTCTTCATTGAATAAATAATATTTAAAATAATTATTATTGATTTATAAAAGTAAAATCTTTGTATGTAATGGGTTAATAAGCTGGAAAAATATCCTTAAAGTTACTTACTTAGTAAAAAATAGAAATTAAGACAAATTTTTTATAAGTATGACATAATCGAGGATTTTTACAACGCTTTCTTAACCTAAAATTCCAATACTTTAAAAAAGAAAATATAAAAACTTCAAACTCAAATTATTACATTAAATGCAAATAAGCAAGTTAAAATTCCTTGAAATTACTTCACTAACTCAAAACGTCAAGTATATTTTCTTCTGCGAGTATGAAACGTAAAAACTTTAATGATTTTGACAATAATCAATAACGTTTAAAAATATGTAATACAATCATTTAATGCAAATGATTCAAGCAGTAACATCAACAAAAATTGCATTAAATTAATAAGACCATTTAATTAATTTAAACAAAAAATTAGAAATTAAGAGAAAATTTCAAGGTCTCAAACCTTACAAACACTCTTTATGATATATACCAAATATACAGAAGGAAAATTGGAATTCCTTGAAAATGCAATTAATATTTGCTTTAATAAATAAGATGCATTTGAAATTATTATTAATTATTTTGATAACATCAATATGTTTTTTAAATGCAACAAAATCCAAGAATGCAAATGATTCAAACTTTAACACCAGCAAAATCTGCTTTAAGTTAATAGGTTGCAAATGAAAATAAACTAAAAGTTACTGCATTAATTAAAGGAAAAAAAAAATCAAATTTTCTATAAATATGGCACATTTAAGAATCTTGATAATAACTAATATAATATATAAAATTACGAAACGTTGATGGATTTTCTACACACCTGCAGTGCACAGTGATAGGACCTTCTTGTCCAAACTGTTCTTTAGTTTTATGGACTTGTCCAATAAATTCAATAAAACCATCCCCCGACTTTGGCACACCTTGTTCAGGCCAATCAGTGAAATGGAATTGTCGAATCGTTCTTGACTGACCATCCTATAAAGAATGATACAAATTTTAAAAATACAATCTTTATTACATAATATGAAACAGTTTAAAATTATAATCTTCATAAAAAAAAGTGTTTTAATCTTAAATAATATACTTTATTTTTTAAATTACAAACAATTTGCTTTGAAAAGAAGAAACAAGTTGGAAATTGTATGTCAAACGCGGCAAATGCGGTGCGTTCGTACTATAACTAGTTTTATAAATATTTTTTGCACCACATATTGTACTGAATGTATATTTTAGTGCACTTCATAAGTGCATATCCATTTCATTCTGTTCGAAAGGCTGTAACATCATTAAAATGCACTTGAAATAATTTTTTCCCATTGGCCATAATGTAACAGAAAACTTCTGACTGTCCCTGACATTAAACTATACATCCGATTTTCCTAAAATTTGACATGACTTGACAAAATTTTGCAACAATTATATATTTAAAATTTCAGAGTATTCGGTTGGGTAGTTTTTGCTCTGCTATATGTGGACACACAGACCAAACAACGACTATAGGTGCTATGTATTTATATAATTACGAACGCACCTAAAAAGACAAGTACTTTTTAACAAATAAGTTATTCAAACAGACAAAATTTACTTTTTTATTTTTATGAAAGTCTGTTCTTGTTACTATTGCAACTTTTAACATTACTTATCTGTTAAATAAGTGGGGGAAAATAAACATTGCTGTTATTAGCAGCTTACCGGGGCATATGCTGTACAGCAGGGTCCATGGTAAAAAATAGGCACTATTGTGTAGTGCCCCAGAATTTACTTATTTATTACATTAGGTAAATATAAAAAGGTGTGCACTTTTTTTTAAAAGAACATATACATATTTTTTCTACAGATCAAACTACTGCTATAACAGCAGAAGAAGTCATAATTTTGCAGATTAAAATGAAGGAATACTAACAGCAATTAAAACATATTTTTAAAAAGTTTCTGCTTAAACAACTAAGGTTTCTACTAGTTTTTATAATTATTTTTTTACCAACAGCAAAATCTAAAAATTTTGATCAGCAAATAAACTAATGATAAATCTCCACTAGTAACAAGTAATATAAAAATTTTCTTTTTAAAGTCATTTCCTATTTAGGTCATCAAAGAAAAATTTAATATAATCCCTTAAGCTAATATTAGTTTTTGTTGCATTAAAATATCTCAATTTGTGGATTTTCTATAAGCAAGTAGGTTTACAATGGAAGTCTATGGGAATTTGGTGAAATATTAAGAGATATCGCCAAGTTGGTGACAAACTTGGTGGTATTTGGTGAGGGTCCCCCCTATGGTAACCCTTTTTATAGATATGAAGATGCATTAAATGCTTCAATAACCAATGGCCGCCATTTTCTCTCCCATGTAAAACTAAAATTAATTAATTAAAATTTAATTAATGAATTAATAGTTGAAAAAACTGTATTAACATCAATTGTCATCCAGTACAAGTTTAAAAAAAAATTATTTCAACTTGATAGGATGAATAATAAGTATTTTATTAACGATTGAAAATTTGAACAAGATGTATATATATATAAATAAATAAATAAATAAATAAATATAGGGAGAGTGTGAACTAATAGTAGGAATTGAAAAATACCTTTTGCAACACATATCTTACTTTACATCAGGTATTCTGAAACTGGTAATATACAACTGGAGTTTTGAGTATTTTTTCTTCGAAAAGGTTATACATGTGGCGAAATAGCAAGGTTTTTGTTAATTAACAGTGAAGAAATGAGATGTTAGTCTATCTTGAATTTTTTAAGGGAATAGAATTCTTTCAGGAGTACTGAAATTTAACAATGACTGATTTGCACAGTCTGTTTTAAGTCTTTTAAATAATTCTTCAACACTTTTGAATTTTGGGAAGAAAAAAAATTCCTGAGGTTTAATTTTTTGCAAGTATAAAAACAACAAAACTAATTAAATACTTTCCTTTCTGCATATGCTTACGCTTTAAAAATTTTGCAAATAATTCTACAAAATACCTTAACTAAAGAACAAAGGCCCAATTCAAATACAAATAAAAATATACATTTAGATATTTTTAAACAGTATTTACACACATGTTTTTTTTTTCATTTAAAAATTACTAATGTGTTTAGAGACGTTGTATAATGCATTTCTAATTATAAATACACCAAGCAGTTTTTTAAATAAGATATTTAAGTTTGATCTTAACTGAAGAATTGATAAAAAATAAGTAAATATAGAATAAATAAAGTAAATGAACAAATAAACAAATATTGATGCTACACAATAATCCTACACAATATTTAAGACTTGTCAAAATTATAACTATCAGTATTATCAACATCAGAATATATATGCATGCAAACCAGCTGTTTTAGAATTAAATTAAAATCTTGATTTTTTAAAAGTATAATCTGAACATATATAAAAAGCAAAAATACTATTTTACTTACTCTAGCATCTGTTACTTTGAATTCTCTCAGTATGTATTGTGGCATGTTATACTCAGTAATAGGATCAACCACAAAATAAAGATACCTCTGAGATCTTTCATTCGGCCAATACTGATGACATTTTTCCTGAAAATAAATTATAATTTAGAAAACATAAAACATTCAGCACTAATAAGTCATAGATGTAATTTTATGTTTATAAAATAAATAAATAAATAAAATACAGTACAGAACCATTTACCCAAAATCATTGGAGTCAGGTGTATTCTGGATAACTGGTTGGGCATTAAACCAGCCTCAGTTTGGTCAGATTTGTAGAATATATGTGGCTATGACAGTGTTTTGATCTCAAATTAATTATTAGACCATTCAGAAAGAATCAGGTCCAAACAAGATCAGATATTAATCAAAGTTTAAAAGAAGGCAATTTATAGAAATACCTTGGGAACAAAAACTCCCATTTTTTCTATGCATAAAAATCAAAATGTCCAATGTATAGCTAAATATGATTCCATTTCAAATCTTAGTTGTTGGAATCAAGTTATATCATGCATGTTGTAATGTTTAAAGCAATATGCATATCAAACTGGGACTATATGGCTCACTTTTGTGAAATAAGTCAATTGGAAATATCATTCTGGCTAACTGATTTTCTGATTAAATGGTTTCCGGATAAATGGTTCCATACTGTAATAAGTAAAATTAGATTAAACTAAAATTTGAAGTAGAAAAAATACAGCTTAGAAATTTTAGATTTGGTAGAATAGCTTTAAAAAAAAAAAAAAAAAAAAAAAAAGACACCAATACATCCAGCTCATTTTCAACCTAGTTTACTTGCAATCATTTTCAATGTTGATTAAAAATAAAGATTCAAAACTACTGATTCCTTTTAAATTTTTGTCTTTGAAATGAATGCTTTGTAAAAATAATCAAAGCTAATAAAAAATTAAATATTTCTTTTAATGAGGAAAGGAAAATGCCATATGTCATGTAGAAATGAGACATTCTCTCTATCACATGCTTTAATTAACCCAAAATTCCATATTCATAATATTTTCAATTTCTTTTATTATTTAATCCACTATTCCCATTTATTTCAGCAAATTTGATTCTCTCCATTTTGATACCCCACTCATTGTTTTTGGACGATTTCTTGTTATATCAACTATGCAGCATACTGTCAGGGAAAAGGAATACAGCGAAACATCTCTGTAAGGGCCGCTTGCCATTCCATTGCAAATTGGCCCTTATGAGGGGTGGCCCTTGAATAGGAGTGACCAAATTTTTCACTTCTCTTTCTTTTTATCTCTCGATTTTTAAAATATACATATTGTTTCAGTAAGTTCACTTTGTTTTTAGCAATATTGTTTATTTGATTCTTGCTGCAATTAAACTGTGAAGCCAATTTTCTTGCAGATGTGCCATGACAATGAAAATTAAGGACTTTCATTTTGTCAATCAAATCTAAATGTACTCTTTGGCTTGATTTAAGTGTCATAATTTTAAATTTTACTTAAGCCTGAGCATAAAATTTCTAGTGTAAAAATTATGCTTCAATATGCATTCACAGTTTTAGTAAATGTGGAATCAATTTTTCTAGCTTACCTGTATCTTTCGTGTGCCCACAACAAAGGGTCAAGTTTTCCCTCTAACCCAACCTTTACAGGTCGAAAGGTCAAACAAAGTGTGAGGAACACCTGTTTGTATCACTTGTGAAAAGTTTGAGGTCCTTTATTGTGTTACTAAATCCTCCCCATCTCTCCCTGCCTTCTTTGATGCAAGTGCAGTTGTTTGCTGAACTCTTATCTTTTGGTTCAGGAATTCAATACACCTGTTTAGGATTTAATGCACATGTGAAAAAATGGCCTTTATGAGGGGTAGGTGCGGCCCCTAATAGGAGTAAATTTAACATTATGTCTATGGGAAAAATTTTCATTCCTAAAAATATTGGCCCTTAATAGAGGTGGCCCTTGAATAGGGGTGGCCTTTAAAAGAAGTTTCACTGTACAGAGCAGGTAATATAACTGTCATTTATGAGAAGCTAATAATAACTAAGAACTTTTGACTTACTCTTCCCATCTCCTTTAACTTTGTGAGCATAACCACTATATTCGAATTATGTTCCCAGAGCATCCTCCAGAAGTCTTCGGTGGTTTCAGGAACAGGCCCTTGAGTAGCAATGTATGCATTGCGGTACTTATAGCCCTACAAAACAACAAAGTATTGCATTTAATAAGCATTCCGTAAAATTAACTACAACAATACAACACAGATATACATTTAAAATTCATTAAATAAAGGGCAAAAAAATTTAATGATTTCAAATAAAATAATGAAAAAACATAAAATACTTTTCAAACAGGCTATTTTCCCTCCTCTAATCAACATTGTTTTTTAAAATAGGATTAAACAACACTTGTTAATTTTTTATGGCATTTATAATTGTTATTAAACCACTTCTCCCCAAGTATATTTAAAATATTTCTGCAAGTATTATAAAATTAATTTTAGCAGCATCCTTTTCTCCTTATCTGTTTCAGAATCTAAACAAATTTCTCAAAAGTATTTGACCTACTATTGTTTATTCTAAAATTATTCTGGACATATAGATATAAATACAGTAAGCTTCTGACTTCTGATTATCCGCCACTCTATCAACTGCCCCCCCCCCCCCTTTCCTTCTTTTTTCAAGTCCTACTATTAGTTTACACTCTCTCTATATTTATTTATTTATATATTTATATATCTTGTTCAAATTTTCAATCGTTAATAAAATACTCATTATTCATCCTATCAAGTTGAAATAATTTTTTTTAAACTTGTACTGGATGACAATTGATGTTAATACAATTTTTTCAAATATTAATTCATTAATTAAATTTTAATTAATTAATTTTAGTTTTGCATGAGAAACAAAATGGCGGCCATTGGTTATTGAAGATCAATGAAAGTATTTTCAATAAGGGGTTACCATAGGGGGGGGGGGGGGGGGGGACCCTGTTCTGTCGCCAAATACTGCCAAGTCTGTCGCCAACTTGGCGATATATCACCAAATTTGGCAGCCAAAAATGAGTCGCCAAAAGTGACACCAACTTGGCGATCTCTCAAATATTTCGCCAAATTCCCATAGACTTCCATTGTAAACCTACTTGCTTATAGAAAATCAACAAATTGAGATATTTTAATGCAACAAAAACTAATATTAGCTTAAGGTATCCGAATACCTTCAGAGGGCTTTTTTTTAAATTACTTTAAAATATGACTTTTTTTTTGCATTGTATATCATGATGCGATTAAAAAAGTAAAATAAAACAGAAAAAGTTATACATTTCAAATTATTTTTTTATATTTTGGGGAAAAAATAAGCAAAAAACAGCGAAAATAATCACTTCCGCAAAACATAATAACTCAACTTTAAATCAAGATATTTTTATTTTGTAAGCAATATTATAATTATTAAACCTTTTTCTAGGGAATGAACTACGCTCATATTTGTGAGTCAAATATTTAAAACTATATAGAAAGTTAATCCGTGATTAAGCAAAAATTACTAAAAATTTATTTCAAATTGGAAACTTTATCAATAATATAAAAAAAACTAATACACTTACTGTTACGAGTGTAGTTAATTCCCTTTATTGCACTTTGCAAAGCATACAAAAAAAATTTGCAAGAGATTCATTAATAATTTTTTCCGTTATGATGTTTTGCGTAAACATAAAATGTTAAAAATTTGATTTTCAGAAAACGCAAAAACAAAATTTAATATACTGATCAAAATACTGAAACTTAGTAATTTTAAAAAGGCAATAACTTGACTTCTAAACAAGATATAAACAAAATTCAAACAGATTTGGAAAGATGAAGAATCCGGCTATTATATTATACTAAAATTTAAAAATCGATATTTTGACCGAAAATCGGCTTTTAAAGGTATTCGGATACCTTAAGGAATTATATTAAATTTTTCTTTGATGACCTAAGTAGGAATTGACTTTAAAAACAAAATTTTTACATTACTTGTTTAAAAATCCAATGAACAGCGAAAATTCAAATGCACATGAACCCGACTGAGTAAGTATTTTGAGTAAAATTCTTGTTTTATGCCAGGAACAACAGCTGGAAAATATTTCTGCTGATGAAATCACAGACTGGCTTAATTGTGACAGGAATGATATTGGTTATAAAGAATTAACGGATAACGAAATTATTCAAAATGCTTTTAATCCAGAGAAACCTGAAGCGGATGAATATGATGAATCGGGGAATGATCATCTAAGAGTCAGTCATGCAGATAGGGCCTGATTACCACATAGGCCAACTAGGCTGTTGCCTAGGGCCCACTGCTAAGGGGGGCACAAATTTAATAAAATGATTTAGAAAAAAATTTCTTAAATTGCAGTTTCTTGCTATTATTTTCTCAAAAACAAAAACGGTTTTGGTTAACTTGTCAACCGTATGATAATCTAATGATAAGCCCTCGAATACTCCCTGGGAAAAAAATCTAGCGACTATTTTAGTGTGAGGGCACCCCGAAAAGATGCTGGGCCTAGGGCCTTTTAGAACCTTAATCGGGCTCTGCATGTAGACAATGTTTTCTAAATGCATTAATTGGTTTGAGATGCAAGAAGAAGTAGATGCAACCAGAGTATTTCCTTTACATAGAATTCGTAATCTTGATGTATTAAAAGCACTAGCAAAATGCAAAAAATTAGTATAAATGATTGTTTTGTATGAAAAAATGTACTACATATTTATTCAGTAAAATTATTCTAAATTTGTCTGATAAATATATTTCGTATTATCAGTTAATTAAAAAAATATTTTCTTAAAAAAAATCTTATTAAAATGCTATAAGCAAAATCTTATACACATTCTGATTTATAAATTAACATATAGAAATGTAATTTTAGAAACGGTTTTGTACTGCCTTTCGATTATCTGCCACACGGTCGGTCCCATGAGTGATGGATAATTGGAAGTTTACTGTACTCCAAAGCAAAACAAAGTTTCTAAAGGCAATGTATGTATAAACCCTTTGTTCTAGATCAGAAATAGAGAATTTCCTAACATCAAATTCTGATGTTTCACTTTTTTCTGGCTATAAATTGTAGAATTATAATAATAATAATAATTAAAAATAAAAAAACGCATAATATCTCAAAACATTTTTTTACTCAAATAATAATTTTTTGAACTTCTATTACTTCCAGAACTTATCTCCGTAGCTATATCCATCTAAATGCAAGGAAAATTTGATAATTTTTTGACTGACATGGGTATGTACAAAATCATTAAGATACCTAAATACATATATTTTTTTACAAGTTACAAGACAATAATATTAGTTAACTTTTCATTAAAATAGCAGAAACTATTCTTCAATAAATTTTTGTGAATAAATATATGAAAAAATGCCTTACAATCAATTTATTAATTTATAATTAATTTCTAAGAGCATTAAAATGCAGTTATGTTATTTGTGTACATAATTTTTATAATTCTAGCATATCAGAGAATGAGTGAAAAGTCAAACAAAATTCCATCTTTACCAATGTTGAATTAGACACTGTTCTCAGAGAGCGATTTCTGTGGCTCTGGGAGGCATACATGTATCAAACAAACAAATGTAAAAATGATGCAAAATAAATACTGGACATTCAGTTTAGGCAGAAAAATTAGGGTAAAAAAGAGGGGAGGAGAAATTCTGAAAAATAATTTATACCTTATACCATTCTAACTGATGTACAATTATCTGATTTAATAAATACATCTACTTAAAAAAAAAAAAAAAAAAAAAAAAAAAATCAGAAAAGAAAATAAACAGCTAAAAATCATTAAAAAAAGGAAGGTAAAAGGATAATTACAGAATTTTCGTGATGCACAAAATAATTTGATAAAAATCATAAATTTAAGTTAAAAAATAAAACCAAAAAATTTTTATGCATATCATTTCTTCATGCAGCTTACATTAAAATTAATCATTTTTTTTTTTTTTTTTTTATATATAGACTTAATGTTATGTTCATTAAATTCCAATAATGTTATACTTACATCAATGAAACTGGCATTAATATAATCAGAACCATCTACTCCTCTAATTGGTTGTAGGCACACTCTAGTTGATTCATCTAAAAATAATAAGGATAGGAATATAAATACATAATTATCAAACTTATTTTACATTATTAAATATATAAACACACATAACAAAATATACATAATACAAGACTTACTATAAAATATTTACTTTCAAATAAGTAACAACACTTAAATGAATTAAATATGATCTTATTAATTTATATACACTATATAGCCATTAAACACAGACACTTTAAGTTTTAGACATTTTGTCGAATATTTAAAGATATATTTGCCAGATTTTTCTGGAACTTCAGGATTATGAAGAATATGTTAGACTTCATATTTATCAAAGGCAATATGATCAGAAGGACAATAAAGGGACCAACAAAAAATCAATGAAAAATAATAATATTTGGGATCACTCTGTAAAATAAAATGCACTAAATGATCTATCGCTATAGATAGATTTGCCTGTCACAATGCTTCAAATAGGTAAACTGTACTTTGTGTCTCACTTATATTACAAACTTTAAAATTTAAAAAAAATTGCCTGAAATTATGAAAAAATATTTCGAAAACATTTTTCCTTTTTATATCACTTATATAGTCTTTAAAAAAAATCTCCAATGAAAGATAGAAATAATCATGCAGTTATCATTAATTATTGTTTTTTAAAAGCTAATGCTTTAAAAATTCCAAACGACACAAAGAAGTTTTTTGAAACTGAAAATAAACTAAAACTGTACCAGATTTTTTCAATAAGCACTTTTTAGGAGGGATGGGAAGAGGGTCTGCAGTTAATAAGCTTCTGCAAAAATTTATTAATATAGCATCCGAGAGAGAAGACCAGTAGCTCTCTCTAAAGTCAGTACACCTGTGTGCCATGCTACAGATCACGAGTTTGACTCCCAGTTGGGCAAGGTTCACTCAAGGTTGATCCCTTTGGGGTCAATAAAATGAGTACCAAGCTTGCTTGGGAACTAAACACTAGTGGTCTCGCATTAGACTGGCCATCTGACTGGGACATATGCTGCAGACGAACTTGGGGCTCATCAGGGGCGAAACTAGCCTTTTTTGCACCCGGGGCAAACATGGATTTTGGCGCCCCCCTCTTCCACAAAGTATATTTACAAAGAGAATTTTACTAATTTTATAATAGACGACTTATTTTTAAATTTAAAATATGTAATCATAAAATATGTAATACTGAACTACGTAATCTACAGTGGCAGATCCAAGGGGGAGGTCCCTCTGAACATCAACAAAAATATTATTCTAAAGATCATTTTTAAAATGACATATTCAGTAGAGTTCCGGTTATCCGAGTCCCGCTTAACCGAGTTTCCGCTTTCACCGAGTTATTTTCTTCTGATGGACTGATGGCTTCCATTATTATGAAACAGCCATTATAAATGAAGTGTTAGGTGAAGACGAAAGAGCAGTCGTAAAAAGTTAGAACTCTGATTTTCTGGTCTGAATGGGAAAAAAAAAAATGGCCATAATTTTTTTTTTTTGCAAAAAAAGATTATGGTCATTTTTTTTTCCCCATTCGGACCAGAAAATCAGAGTTCTAACTTTTTACGACTGCTCTTTCATCTTCACCTAACACTTCCTTTATAATGGCTGTTTCATAATAATGGAAGCCATCAGTTCATCAGAAGAAAATGATCCTTTCCAAAGGTATAATCCTTCATTTGGCGCCCCTTCGTTCTGGCGCCCGGGGCACGTGTTCCCTCTGCCCCCCCCCCTTAGTTTCGGCCCTGGGGCTCATGGTCAAGTAAACAGGGTTGGACACTGTGGGCCCACATCCTTCATGGATGATATAGCCATGGGTTTAGTTTAGTTTTAGTATTTTAAGTAAATACTTTGTTGAAAAATAGTTAATAAAGCATGTTAGATATATCATTTAATTTATTAATACCAATAATTACATAAAATTACTAATATTTATAAGCATACAAATGAGATAAAGTATACTTACAGGGAAGAATATTCATTAACCTATTTTTGAACTTGTTTACAGGCAGATTAGCACTAACAAATTTACTTGACTGAGTTTTCATATTGGCTAGTTTCTAGAAATGAAAAGATATAGAAGTGATAAATACTTTTGTAATAAAGATAGCTGTTAACCTTCTATATTTTCAAATCAAATAAAGAAAAAAAAATATTACAGAAAAGAAGTTATTTAATAATAACATAGAAACAAGAACCATTTCATTAAATGTTTTTATAGGTCAAGTTATATTTATTTGATTAAGGGAAAAACATCCCCAGAAGGTTGGCAGTTTTGGATAAAACATATTTAACAAGTACATTTTCATTTCCACAGAATTAACTACAGTAAAGAGTTGATTTCTAAACTTCAATTAACCGAATGTCTAATTATCTAAACCTCCTTTTTTTCTTTTTTAAATTTTATAACTTAATCACAGATTATTTTATCAAAGAAAAAACACAAGAGTAAAAATTCTTTAAAAATAGCATTGCAACTGAAATTATATGAAAAAATAGAAATTCCCATGTTTATCTTGCATTTGACTATGGCTCAAAATAATGCACTTTTCATTTAAAACAGTCTTAAGTATAAATGTATTTTGAATTTCCTTCGTATTTTGAAATTTAGAGTTCATTTATTAAGGAACATGGAATGATAAAGTGGGTTTTATAAAAAAATTACTGTTGATCACTAAATTATCCAATTTAAAGCTGGAGGCATGAATATAGTGAGTGTTTTGAAAGACTCATCTGAAATATTTACCACAATCCTGTTAATATTAATCTATTGTTAAAATTACCGTATTCCCCCGCATTAGTTGGCATGCCAGAAAAAATTGAGGTACACCAGCATGCCGGAAAAACTGATATTTACCGAATTGCCGGAAAATATGAGGTGTCGCTACTGGAGGCTGATTTATTTTGGTTTTTCTAAGAACATTTTTCCTTTTAAGGTAAAAAAATCAGTACTTATTTTTCTCACTGTCTCTAATATATATTCCTTTATATTTATTTGAACATTAAATTCTATTTATCTTACTAGCTAAGCCGCCCGGCATTATCCGGACCCGTAATAATATGCTAAATTGAACCAACCTGAAATTTGTACTGTAAAATCTCATAAAAAGATCCAATCTCGAACCAAACGAACATTTAAACGGGTCCCCACTCCCTACAGTGCCGTTTAGTAAGTGTTCTGCACACACACTGCAAAATCTTGCAAAAAATACATATATATATATCTTGAATCTTTTAGTTCCACATTTCACCACCAGGGAGCGAACTATATTCTTAATAAAACTGTTTTTGAACGAACGCCGTTAAACAACCTACCTGTAGATGTATTAGTCAAGGGGGTGGTGAACTTAAGCAAGAATTTAAGATATTTGTTGAAATTACTATTCGAAAATAGTAGTATGTACACTTTTGAAAATTTATATTAAATTTTAAATAAGTAATATTTATTCCAGGACTCTGTCAAAAATCCGCATCTAAAACGGTAGAAAACGGAACGGATTTAAATATTTGATCGCGCCCCTAAAAAAATTTTACTGGCAAGGATTTAAGATATTTGTTGAAATTACTATCCTCGTTTTTTCCGGCATGCCGGGAAAGACCAGGGACTAATATTCCAAAATCTGGTCTCCCTCGAACTTTCCGGCATGCTGGCTAATGCAGGGGAATACGGTAATCTAGCATGAATATATTATTGATACATTCAAAAGTAAAAATATGTGTTAGCTCATACCTTAAATTCTAGTTCCATACCGCTACAGCCTTCCACAGGTAATACTTGCATGAGCTGCTGAATGTGGACAAAGAGATTACGAGCAGGAACTTCTGTATTGCCAGCAATGACAGCTTCTAGCACAGCATCGTGAATAAAAACATATTGATCTTCAGTCTGAACCATGTAGTTTCTTTGGGCTCTTAGACAAGTTACATGGCCATAGATGTCAACAGTACTCTCATTCTTTAATCTTTCCAGCATTGAGTCAATAACTATAAAGCAGCCTGTTCTGCCAACTCCAGCACTATGATGAAATAAACAAACTAATTAATAAAGAATCACAGTGTACAGGGTGTATCACTTAAAGATAACCCAAGAAAATGTTGGTTTTAGGAAAAAGCAAGTGCAGAAATACAAATTTCAGCTGCATTTCCAGCACCTGCTGTGACAACCTCATTTCTTACACATACAAATATGACGTCTAAAATTAAGAAAGATGAAAAATAAATAAAACCATCTGTTTATTGGCAGGTTTTATAATGCACTGGCTGCAATCAATGCCAAAAGTCAAGATTTGCTATAAATCCAAATATTAATTGTGTTCTTCTATTTTGATAAATATTTGTTTATGTTGTTTAAAATAGATAAATAAAATAAAAAAAGGTAAGTAATCATAAAGAAGGGAAAAAAAAAGAACAAACCTTAGTAAAGTTGAGAAGAAAAGTATTTTGAATACTTATAAGTAGTAAGTAACACAACTTAATTTGGAAACTATGATAATAAATGTTGAAGATATTATGATAAAAAGTTCATTAAAAAACTCAAAATAACGATTTAATATGTGAAATTAATATATTAATTAATTGTAATTGCTAATCTGATTAGTAGAATTTTAGCCCTCTGTCAGTTGCAATTCTGGGACTCTTGAGTTCAGGTGCAATGAACATGGCAGGCAATGGTTAGAAAATTAGCAATTAATTGACACAATTCTAGCATTTTTAAAGTGATCAGTGACCTTCATTAGGATGTACAAAGAGAGAATATTTCAAATTTGAATGAAAAAAATCTTGTGCATTACACGCAAATTAAGTAACCCTGCATGCTTTAGTGGCGGAGAGGAGAATGGAAATAATTGTGCTGTGCCAATCAGGCCTATTGTAACTGACAGAAGGTTAAACACTTAATATTTGTCAAGTTTTCTATTTTTTGGCAGGTGAATAACAAATTTATATATATATAGTAGACTCGTGATTTTACGACTACTGATTTAGAGACCCCTCATGATTTAATGATCATTGGATCAGGTCCCGACTGTTTTCCAATACTCCCAATGTTTTTCCCCGTTTATTTTAATGACTTGTAAATAATTCAAATCTTGATTTAGCGATTTTTCTGAGAACAGTGAAACTAAAAATTTTAATCATCTAATGCAAGAATTATGAAAATGTTGTTTTGCCGAAAAATCTAGGATTTGAGGACTTTGTTGCCATTGACAATAAGTTAGAAATTGAAGGGGAATTTTCAGAAGATGATTTAATACTGAACAGGACATTCCAAATAATTCTTCAGATGATAAAATTGATGATGTTCCAGAAACACCTCTGAAGTGAAGGATGCCATCAGGACTCTATGGAAAATTTTAGAAAGAAAATTCTAACGACTACTGGACTATCCTGGAAGTTTCCAATCGCCTTTTGAAGCAAAAATGTATAACATCATTTTTCAAAAAATTTTAATTAACTAGTGTAAGTAATCTTTTTAATTTTGTAAAATGCTTAAATTAATTCTTATAAAATTATTTGATAATGTTTATGAATTTTTTTTTATTCTAAAGATTAAGACAAATTATAACAAACATTTCATTTTATTTGTAAAAATGAATAGTTTTTATTACATTAGAAAGTTAGGTATTATTGAACTGTATTAAAAAAAGATTTACCAACTTTTGATTTAACAACCATTCGATTTAATGTATGATTTGCTGAAGTCATGTGAAGGTCATTAAATTGCGTTTTTATTGTATTTTTTAATAGTCAAATAAACAACAACAACAAAAAAAATTCAAAACTGAAACTCCATAGCATAAATTGGTAACCCTTATGTTTATTTAAATTATTTCTTAATTTTGAATGAACTGTATGTTTCTTTTTCCTTCAGTATTTTTTTTTTTTTTTTCCAAAAATTAACATCTTCTGTAGCTACCTTTTAGTGAAACAAACGGAAAATTCTTGAAAAAGAAATGTTACAATATGGAAACATAATCACAAAGTGGATTATAGGGAAAGACAGATGGCAGGTGCAATACTTATAGGTGGATCTAACAACTCTAAGAGACCTTTTTTAAAACTATGCATATAAAATTAAGGCCTGAAAAGTTCTGCAGCCGGAGGTTTCTATTTATACAGTTTCCCTATAACTTTTTTTTAGTTAAAAAAATTAGGGTTCTCTAACCTGATTATTAGTTAAATCTATAGTCTAAGCTAAGAAGCACCAATAAGGACTCTTGGTTACTTTGATTTTTCAATGAACACAATCCTAAAATATATAGAATAATTTGAAAAGTTATTTTAGTGGAATAAGACATGTCATATTTAATGAGTGCAACTGATCAAAAGATAAGAGAAAAATAAAAAAGTAGATTTTTTACCCAAACTTCTATTGATGAATAAAATCATTTTTAAAAGTAAGGCCATATTTAAAACTTTAATTTAAATACATTTAATATCAGTATGTGTTTATTGTTAGCTATATGTGCAATTAATAAATCAATATATCATTGAATTTAGAAGACTTATGAATAGAAATAAGCTTTAGTTATCATGAAAAATGGGAAAAAAGGATGTTGAAGAAGGTTGGGGAGAGGGGGGGGGGGGGGGGTGATGATACGAATAAAGGATTTTTTATAAGTATCTGCTCAATACATGAAATTATTATTATTATTCTAACAATGACAAAAACAGTTTTTACATTATTTAATTGCATATGCATGAAAGCTAATTTTATAATGTGAAAACCTTATTAGATGAAAAAATATAAGCAATTCAATGAATAAAAAAGGCTTTCTTTCAGCAAGGATGGAAAAAAATATACACAAAAATGTTTTTATTAACTATAGTACAATATTTTGAACTATTTATTTTTTTTTATTTTTAATTTACATAATTAAACTATGGCTTTTAAAAACAATTAGAAAAATAAATTAAAATAATTTTGATACTTTTTTTAATAGAAAGAATCCAGTTGTAGTGATCTCATCTCACTTGAACAGTATAAAGCGAGTTACAATCTCAGAGTAACTTGGCCTTTTGATCGACATTAATATTTATAGCTCAGTATATCATGAGGATATTTATTAAATAAGTATTTTTAATTTGCATATACCCTGCATATAAGAGGTATATAGTAATTAACAAATTTCCAGTGTCATTATTTAATATTCACTTTATTCAATAAATTTACCTGCAGTGAACAATCATGGGCCCTGATTCCGGAGGGTTCATACTTCTGACACGTCTGAGGAACATCAGGAATGGAGTGGGATGATCTGGTACACCATGATCAGGCCAAGCAGTGAATTGAAATTGCCTTACTTCTCGTTTTTCACTAGTTTGATTGAGCTAAATTCAGGATACAGAAAAATTACTTTATAGTTTGGTACATTAAACGAAAGAAAAATTCTCAGCGACATAGTATGAAAGCAATTATAGAAAATAAACAAGTAAGTAATAATCTACAATTGATTTGTTTATACAGTAGAAGTTCTTTATAATGCGATATTTTTTTAAACAAAATTTTCTATATAACAAATGAGTTCTCAATTGTAAATAATCAATTTTTCACTTAAGAAGCACCTGCATTTCACATTGCAAAAAAAAAATTGGTGATCAAATTTATAAGGTAATTTAACAATAAGTGAAATGATCTATATTATGCAAAAATTTATAATCTGTATAACTTCTGGTTCCAATGTATGCAATATAAAGATACTCTATCATATTTTGATATGTTTCAGACATATTTGGCCATGTTTACAACGTAAATTTAATGGTGTATGAGATATGACCTATGTAATGCACAATCTCATGTTTTCAGGTTTGTGTTATAAAGATCTTCTACTGCAGTTATCACTTTATACACATAATTTTGATTTTAGAATGACAGTACATTTAAAAGAACATATACATCTATGTGAACAAGCATATTAAAAAGAGCAATGACTTAAAGAGAAAGAAAAAAAGGAAATTTTCAAATTTGACTTAGAAATATATTGATAAGAGAAACAAAGAAAAAAAATTAATCAAAAAAATTTTTAAAAATGTTTTAATCTAAATCCACAAATTTTATTTTAGACCAAACACTTTCATTTAGTTGAAAAAAAAAAAAAAAAACAATTTACTCAGATACGATTGCCAACGCTGAATGAAGCCTGTTCCATTCCTGATGAATATAGTCTGTTTTTGAAAAAATAACCTGAACTTTAACTTCACTTGATTTGTCTTGTAGTTTATTTTACAATGGTTAATCTGAACTGATGAGGCCTTGCGGTTGCTTGGCGAAACATATACAATATGCATTTAAAATGTTTTTAATATTTTCAAATTTTATAAATTTTATGTTAATGAGAATTTAAGTCAGTCTTACTTTATTTATTTTATTTAGTTATTTAATCAATTATTTTACCATTTATAACTGCTATTTAAATAATAGATCCAAAGTAAAAATAACTTTGATATAATTGCATCTGATCTTTTCTTTAAAGCAACTTAAATTTACTTTCTGAATTCTACATTTATAGATATAGAACTGATAAATTTGTCAAAAATGGAACTATATATGCACATAGTAAAGACATTCTAATGAATTTTTTCTAGCAATTCTCCGAGATGATATGATTAAAGCTATTACAACATAATTCTCATTCCATTGATTAATCTTTTAATGCATTATAATGAATGAAAATGGGTTCACAATTGCGATACTTAATGCAAATGGATCTAGAAATTGCCCTTATGTTTCATAAAATTTAGGAAACAAAATTAATAACATGGAAAATACTTGTACCGTGTGAAAACTTATGAATATATTATTCTGTTGAATTTTTATCAAAAACTCATTTCTTTTTCTTCTGACCATGTAAAAACAACTATTGATATATTTTTTTTTTTGTTGAGTATAGAGTTTCATGATTGGTTGTTACATTTTCACAAACTAAATCACTTTAGCATGATGCTAAAATTCCATGTATTTTGTAAGTTTAACACATGATTTTATGAAAGGAAATTTAAAGTTGATAATTAATAATTTGCATTTTCATGCCTTCAAATAGCAACAGTTCACAGTCTGAGTTCAATATAATAACTTCTGAAAATTTTGATTATTAAAATTAATATTAAATTTTGATTTTTATTAATCCTATAAGCATCTGAGCCACCTTTCTCCATAATGAAACTCCTGAATTTAAAAAATAATAATATTTTAAAATATGTTAGTTTTATTGATTGCATAAACTAAACAAATGTGCAAAGTATCTCTCTATTCTAAAAAAAGTAACTTACGCTGTCACCGCCGTCGGTTTTGAATTTTTTGTGACCGAAGTTCTTTCTCCGTTAATATTAAGAAAAATATTGCATACAAAAATATGAAAATCGACGGTATTATAGAGAAATGTTTGATAAACATGCTGATGCAGACAGTTTTCAAATAGAAGAATAATTTTAAGAGATATTTAATGCTAAAGTTGAACAAAATCGTTCCATTAAAAAAGTTTTATAGGAGCAAAAACTATGCATGGGAATTAATTCATTTTTAGATCATTGTATGCGTTAGAATTTCCCGGTGTGTAGACTGCATTTATTTTTTTAATTTGACTCATTTATAATTCAATCTTCCAAAATCTTTTTAAAGCTGATCAAATTAGCGTGCTTTTAGAGACTGCGGTGTCTGAATGGGGGTTGGCGAGTGTAGCTCGTAGGGGGCCGAGCCCCCTAGTTTTAATAAAAATATTCATACCCACAATTTTTAGAGCTATTATTTTATAAATCATTAAACAGATATACCGAAATACTACCACATGCTTAAAGGGTTAAAATAATACATTAAAATAGTATTTTAATATTTTCTAGTAATAAAAAACTGCATGAAATCTGTTGAAATATTCAATTAGGAAAATGAATCACAAATGCATAATTATATGCCAAAATAAATCTAAAACTCTTACTTTTAAGTTATGATACAAAAAATACAAAGCATAAACATTCAAATATTAGTAACAAAATGATGACATACCCTAGAAATATTCAAAGTTCTAATGCAATATGTAGCGACTTCTTGAACGTCTGAAAGCGTTACTTGCATGACTCCATATGTTTCAGTTCCACGCATGGGCCAGTATTGATCACACTATAAAATAAAATAATAATAAAGTAAAAAGAAAAGTGCCCAGCTAAACTGATGGCATTGAGCTCACAGGCTATTCACACTGATTGTATATTATACTCTTATTTTAAAGAATAATGTCCCTCAAAACAATAAGTGAAGGGGGATTAGCCCCCGTTTCCCCCTTTATACTTAACCAATGAACCTCCAAATCTAATGAGGGAAGCTCCTCAACATAATAAACCGGTATACCAAATTGGAGCAAATCGAATAATTCTGCATGAAAAACTCATTTATCTAAATTAAGGGGGGTTGACTAGCCCCCCTTTTCCCCCTTTATCCTTAACCAATGAACCCTCAAAACTAATCAGGGTAGTTCCTTAACATAATAAACCGGTATACCAAATTCAGAGCAAATCGAATCATTCTGCATGAAAAACCCATTTATCTAAATTAAGGGGGGTGGGGGGTGGGGGGTGGACAACCCCCCCTTTTTACCCCTTTATCCTTAACCAATGAACCCCCAAAACTAATCAGGGAAGTTCCTTAACATAATAAATCGGTATACCAACTTCGGAGCAAATCAAATAATTCTGCATGAAAAACCCATTTATCTGAATTAAGGTGGGGGGTGATGTGGACTAATCCCCCTTTATCCTTAACCAATGAACCCCCAAAACTATTCAGGGAAGTTTCTTAACATAATAAACCGGTATACCAACTTCGGAGCAAATCGAATAATTCTGCATGAAAAACTCATTTATCTGAATTAAGGGGGGTGGGGGGGGTGGATTAACCCCTTTTTCCTTAACCAATGAACCCCCAAAACTAATCAGGGAAGCTCCTTATCAGAACGAAACTAGAAAAAAAAATTGAAACAAATAGGATGTTTCTATCAAGATTTATCGCGTTACGTACGTACATACATACATACATACGTATGTACGTACATACAGAACTGGCGGGCACATAAGCTCTCAGGCTTTGATAGCCTGTGAGCTAAAAAAACAATGAATAATTGAATGAAATTTCTTTTTAAAACATCTAGTATCAATAATAAGATTTCTTTAAAAATTTAAAATATGTAATTAAAATACATTTAAAAGAGCACAAATAATTGTACAAAAATTACTTTCAGGTGCATACATATAATGTATAAAGATATTTAAAATGCATTAAAAATATCTTAAAATAAAGAAAAACTCAGAAAATTTTCAGCCATAACAAGGCCATCATCAGTGAAATTTAAATGTTCTAATTATTATTTTTTTTACCTTATTCAAGAATTGTCTAGAAGAAAACATTGTAATTTAAAAGTTGTACAGTCGTGGAAAAAAAAAAGTAAACACCCCTACTAACTCTTCAACAAATTATCATAGACGGAAATTACTGGTACCGAACGATTTGAAATAAAGTCTACTTTTAAATGATGTATATAAAATTTGCTTAGGGGGTCATCTACATACTAAAACGAACCCAAACCTCATTTTTTTCAATGGCAATACCCAATTTTAACGAGATATTTCAAATCTTTGGGTTCAAACTATGCCTAGACACCAAATTTTAAGTCATTTGAATGATAAGTTTTTGAATTATAAACATTTAAAATTTAGTGCTTCTAATGTTAAATTACAATTTCATATTTTTATTTATATCTCCTGAAATTATGCTCTTAATGTGCTAATTTTTTGTATAGCAATAAAACTAATACATAAATACGCTGAATTTGCAATTTTTATAATTTTATGATGTGAATTATGAAATTAATATTCGAAAAAATTATGAATTGCAACCTACAGTTTTTTTGATGGATTTAGATTTATTAAGTCCTGCTTTATGAAAATCCAAAATTTCACATTTTCTTCCAAATAGTTTTCAAATTATGCTTAAAAAATGGCAAAATGATGATTTAAGGGGCCGCCTATGATAGAAGTGTGTAGATATTTTGAAATTTCTTCTGCTGCCTTGTTATCTAACAGGCTTCATTGACTGCTTAAGGTGCCTTGATCAAGAATGGGGCTCTCTCGGTTAGCAATCGAGTACCCAACTTCAATTTGGATACAGCCCTTAAAATATGCTCATTTTAAAATAATTAATTTCTCGGAAACTTATGGTACGAATTGCATAAACATTTGTTTTTTGGCTAATTGAAGGGTGTAGAGTTCATTTATGCTGTCAGAATTGGGTATTGCCATTGAAAAAAATAAAGTTATGGTTCATTTTAATATGTAGATGGCCCCCTAAGCAAATTTTATATACATCATTTAAAAGTAGACTTTACCTCTAATCGTTCGGTACCAGTAACTTTCTTCTACGATAACTTGTTGTGGAGTTAGTAGGGGGTGTTTACTTTTTTTTTTCCACGACTGTATATTAGATGAGATGCCAGATAAAGTTATTTAAATTTTCAACAAAAGGAGCTTTCATCTATTATGCAGCAAATCTCTCCATACTCTATGGATATTGTACAAGAGTTCAACATTACAAGCTGTATCTTCATTAGCAATTATTTCAATTGATTCTCTTATAATGGCTTCCTGGTAATTATTTGTAATGATATACTATCATACAATATCTATGGAGTATGGAGATATTTGCTGCATAATAGATGAAAGCTCATTTTGTTGAAAATTTGAATAACTTATCTGGCATCTCATCTGACATACAACCTTTAAGTTACAATGTTTTCTTCTGGACAATTCTTGAATAAGCACAAAGAAAAAAATAATAACATTTAACCCATTAACCACCAAAACTATAAGGGGTTAAAGTTTTTTTATACAAATGATATTGGTTATTCATTTGAACATACATAACTTTAATTTATAGTGAAAATAACAAAACTTGCCTTAGCTTGCGAAAAATCAAGTGTTGCGTTCATGCAATGCCAGCGGAATAAGAGTATTGATGTTCAGTGAGTTCAACTGAACATCTGCAGGGTTTTCTTAGATTTGAACAGTGGAAGGTTTTTTTTTTTTTTGGATTGTTACAATTTAAAAAGCAAACAACCACTTTAAAGATAATTAATTTATTATTCAATTTTAATTAATTTTTTCTGTACAAATTACTGTTTATATCCAGAAAACAGTTTCAAGCATCAAAACATTTGCTACATTTAAGTCAGGGGTTCAAACTGTGGCCCGCCGGATACCATCAATAAAAAAATATTTAAAAAAAATAGTCGTCTTCTTGAATCTTAGAGATTCGAGGATTAGAAAAGGCAACGATTACTATAAAATTTTAGTGCTATCTGCCGGGCCACAATTTGACAGCCCTGATTTAAGTAATAAAGCAACATCCCAAATTTACGTCAGCTATAAACATTCCAGTTATGGTTTGTTTACAATACAGTCTTCTGCTGTCATCGGACTTGACAATTAAATTTCCGCTTTCTGTCAGTAATGGCTTTTGCATACAGAACTTACTAGGCCTTCTTGTTGCTGATTTGTTTCTATGTAACGCTTTACTTAACCCTTTACGGTGTTTGCTTTGCAATGCAACTTCATGTCTGAAATCTGAGACTTTTTATTTTCGAACATAATCTTGATTCTTCCCACATTTGTCAATATTTTATTTTTTCTTCATTTTTTGGCTGAGTCCAATTCAACGTTTGCTTCTTTATCCACTTCAAGTTTCCTATATGTTTTTTTAAATGTATGACTTGTAAAAATTTTAGAGGGCACAAACTTCTTTTTTTATGCACATACCAATTTCGCCAGCAATATCGCAGGGTGAAATATCAATGTCTAATTTTGATATATTTTCATTTCCTTCTTCATCAATAATTCCTGCTATTTCTTGTGAAATAACGATAATATCAGTTTCGCACCAATAATCTTTATCTGAATCTTCATCAAAAATTATTTGAAGAGACTTCTCTAACTGTTTTTGCATCTCTATGAGCACAGAATGAGAAAAAATCCCCAAAGAGCCGAACGACACGAGTGAATAAGAGAACTACCCGTTTCCTGCTGACGTTGTGCAAACGCAACACCCTTTTTTCTCTTCCTTTCCCACTAAAACAAAAACATCTGATTTGTGGAATGTTTTTATGTAATTTGACCTTGTCTAAAAATAGATTGATTCTAAAGCTTACGTTTTTCTAACTATATTTCTTCTGTGAAAATGACAACATGAAAGTTTTTGTGTAAAAATGCTTCAAGTTTGGAACTCGTTATTAAATATAAAAAAAAACTGGCAAAAGAAAATATTTTTCTACTAAATTATTAACTATAATATTCCCTACTTAAAAATTACTGTTAATATAAAATTCATAAGATAGCTAATTTTTTATGCGCATTTATTTTGACCGTTCCGTGAACGCAACACCAGTGGTTAATGGGTTAAATCTCACTGATGACAGCCTTGTAATGGCTGAAATTGTTCTGGGTTTTTCTAATGTATTTTAAGATATTTTTAATGTATTTTAAATATCTTTATATTATATGTATGCACCTGAAAACAATTTTTGTACAATTATTTGTTTTTTATTTACATGTATTTTAATTATTTAACTCAAGGTGAATATAACACTAGAATTTTAACTTTCATTTATTAACCTTCTGAGCATCTTGAGGGCTTTCTTGGATTTTCATAAAAATACTTATGAAAATAATCTTAATTAAAATTTTCTTTCCCTGTTTGTTTCTAAAACACACTTCATGCCCCTTTATTTGATATACATCTTGAAATACAATTCTGTTTGAAATATTTTTGTCTACAACAAATTAAAGTTGTTTTTGGGAAACGGAAAAATACGGGCAAACCATTCAGAGGATTAAAACATGTAAAAGAAAAAAAAATTAAATTAAAATTTATGTAAATTTTATACTAAGTAAAATTATTTAACCCTTTGTGACTCAACAACTTCGCCTTGAAAAATATTTACTCATATGTTAGAATATATCATTTTAAGCAGTTAAAAAAAAGAACATAAAAAAATAAAAACTATAGGCTAAAAAGTACTTTTTTTTTATGGCTGCAATAAGCAGAAAATTACATACTTCACATAAATATTGCCACTTTTCTAATATAAAATTTTAAAGTACGTGAAATTACATTTGTAAATCTATTTTTATCACCAGCCTTTTCAATGTGACAAAATTTATGAAGTTCATTTTACAAAAATGATGCAAAACAGCTCAAATGATAAATAAAACTTTGACATGAATAATTAACTTTATATTACCATCTGTTGAGAATTATATAAACAATTTGTATTAATTGCTGTGTTAGGAGATAGCATGAATAAATATATCGCCTTTTAAAGCCCGCTGTACAAGTAACATTGATTTCTGGATATGTTGCAGTTATGTAATGCAGTGATAAAAATTAATAAGTGGTTAAAATAAATTATTTGTATGTCTTTAAATAGGAATTAGCCATAGATTTTTTTTTTTTTCAATAACAAAAAGAATTTTCTGAAATAAGGTGTTTAAATATTTAGGTTAGGTTTTTATGTGAAATATACTTTAAAATCAAAATGAGAAGTACAGAGACATGAAGACCAAAAGAAAATTTATTAAAAGTTGCACTCCCCCCCCCCCTCCCCCTAAAAAAAAAAAAAAAAAGGAAATGAAAAAATCATTTGACAAAGCCAACTAATAAAAATATTGAACTTGATATACTTTAATAATACAGCATATTATTTGAATAAAAATTTTAAATATATTAAAATTCATAATTCACAAAAGGAATACATGAGACTTTTAATAAGTTTTGAGAACTTACATAAACATTTATCAAGTATAAATGTCATAGTATTAATTAAAAATTTATAACGTTTATCTCACTTTCTCATGAAATATTAAAAAAAAAAAAAAATCTTTGTTTAAATTAGTATAATTGAAACTATATTGTAAATTGCGTATAAAATATAATTTATATCACACGTGAAGTCTTAAGGCTGTTCTCAAATCAAAGAGGGCAACTTTATGATGTAAGTTTTAAATTATTTTTGATCAGAAATGCATGAAACTAGCAGGTGTTGTTGTTCAGAAACTATGTAATTGAGCTATTTTTCAGTTTTTTTTTTTGCAAACGCAATAGATCTTTCAGAAAATTGTGTCAAAGTGGGTGTTTTGAACTGAATTTCCACATGAAAGTAGAACAACCACTCAAGAAAGGGTGAAAAACGTGTTTGTCATGTGATTAAAATCACTTATAACTCAATAGGCAGGTAATTTAATTGATCAAAAAAGGGAAAACACAGTTTGATTCCAAATCGCTTTCATTGTCAGGCTTTCCAATTTTATATATTTTCGTTAAAAAATGAATTTGTAAATTTTGATGAATTTGTGTCAAAATGTTTTGCGCTTGTTGAGCAGAGCAGTTGACGTTTAATATGTGCCATTCTGAATAAAATTTGGTTATAATTGATTTTAAAACAATGCTTCTTTTAAGTTAGGACTAGGAGTCTGATATGAGGTCCCAGGTGACCGAGAATGTTATTGCCTTATTGACTATTCTCTATATGATGCTAGATCATTGTTACATAATAATACCTTTATGCGAGTTCTTTCTTCTAATTTGGTCATCATGACAATAGTTGCACTCCTTTGTTCCCAAACCATTCTCCAAAAGTCACCAAATGTTTCTGGCAGTGGACCTTGGGTAGCAATGTAAGCATTGTTCTTTCGATACCCATCACAATAGTTGGCATTGATATAATCGGAGCCTGGAATGCCATCAAGGGACTGCAAAACAACTCGACTGTGATCATAAGCAATGACATTTGCATAGCGATTCTTTGGCTTATTGATTTCCAGATTCGAATTTTCCCATGTGAATTGCTGGCCTGGTTCAATGGACTGCAAAAAAAGATTAATTAACCAAATAAAAAAATACAATATAACATAATTCAATATGTTTGGCATTTAAAAAACGACAATAACAACAACAACAACAACAACAAAAAAAGATTATAGTTAAGAGGACAGTTTACCTCAAAATTGATCAAAAAATCGATTGAAAAAATTAAAGCCTATGTAATTGTGAATATTTTGATACCTTATTTTTACACATACAGCAACCATATTGAGAGATATTGCAAATTTTGTCAATACATCTGGCACAATTACCCACACAAATTAAAACTTTAAATGTCTTTTTCTCCATGTTCACATTTTTTTCACTTGCATATTTTAAAAATGCTAAGGCTTATTCTGTATTGGGGATAGATAATTAAACTTTTTTGTACATGTTTTTTATTATATATGTGATAAATCTGCACATGGAATTAAAAAACTAAACCTGTGGCTGTATGATCCATGAAGAATCAGGGCCAACAGTGCCCAACTCTGTTACCCTGCTCCCCAAGATGCTATGCAGCATGTGCTCCAGCCAGGTGGTCAGCCCAACACGAGACCTTCGGTGTTTCGTTCCTAAGCAATCTTGGTATTAATTTTATTGACCCCGAAGGGATGAAAGGTTGAGTGAACCTTGCCCAGCGGGGAGCCGAACTTGTGACTTGTAGCATGGCAGACAGGCATGCTGACCACTATGCTACTGGGCTTCTATGTATGGAATTATCCTTCAGTTTTTTGTTTTTTTAAATATATGAAGATGTATTTACACTAGTATATATAAAAAATTATATTAAATGTAAATATTAGATGTAGCTAAAAATCCATGCACAGTCTTGTCTAATACACATTTGAAAATCTAAAAAAAGGGGAAAAAATATCAATATTTAAAAAAGTAGTAGGGATTTCAAAAATTTCAAAATGTTTTAAATTTTTTTTAAATTTTCAATTAAATCTGCAGTTAAAAAAAATTTCTTTTTCAAAATCTACTTTTAGCTGAACATTGAAATGCAATGAGTTCACCATCTGAACCATATTTTTTAAAACAAAAAATTTGTTGAAAAAGTAAACTGCCCCATTAAGGAAAAAAAATTATTAAACAAAAGCTGACTTCTGCTGTAATTTTACAGTCAAACCTTGCTAACGTGAATCTTCAAGAAGAGTTAAAGTGTTGTTCATGTTATTAGTAATGGTAACTAAATATTGTATTCATTTCAATAAGGATTCGGAGAACTATTCATGTTAAATGAAATTCACATTAAGGAGGTTTAACTATATTTATTTCAAATCCTCGCAACTATTTGTAACTTACTTAATTTAAGCAAACCTGGATACTGAAAAGCTAATCTTTTAATTCCTTAAGAATTAAATTATTATAATAAAGAATTAAAAGTAAAAAGAATAAATGATTATTTTTGCTTTCTTGGTATAATTGAGCTGTTTGTACAAGACCGGTGTGAGTTACATTTTCTTAATGCTCAAAAACAAGAATTTTCTCGACATGCTACAATGATTTCATATGGAAGAAAAATATCTTCAAGTGTTATTTACAGGCACATTTCATTGAACTATTACTTGTATTGATATTTCTATGTATAGATTGATAAGTCTAGATACCCTCCATGCACATTTAACTTTATTTTTCAAAATTAGAAACTTACACCACTCTCGTATGAAGTGACTCAATTATTAAAGGTCATACTATTGTTATTTTTAGGTAAAACAGATGAAAGAAGCTGTTATAATACATGCAGAAATAATATCTTCTTTAATATAAAAAGCAGTGTATCATAAAAATAGCCAATATACTGCCTGGTGTATAGAATATAAAATATTTGGTACACAAGACATAGATGAAAATAATTTTTTATTAAAAATTCTAATAGATCTTTTACTTTTAGTATATTTTCTTATATTACCCACCAACTATACCGAAAAACATTTTTGGAATTTTTATATTAGCTGCATGCCAGCAGTCAGTCTTGATAATTTAGCACCCTTTGTGATTATCATTATTTCAGTGTTTAAGCATGTAGCAATTACCGTAATTTCCGGCCTATAATCCGCAGCGGCGTATAATCCGCAGCCGCAATTTTTAGCCCTTATAAAAATATTTCAGCAGATAATCCGCATCGGCGTATAATCCGCGGATTATACGCCGGACTATACGACAATTACTCATTGCTTTCAACATTCCAAAGTACTACTAATAAACCACCTCCCTATTTATTTAGTTGCTCAATTTAAATGATAATTGTAATAAAATAATTGAAAATAATTATAATAAAAAAATTACAAGTTATAAAATACAAATATTTTTTTTTTCATTGAATCTTATATCTAAAACGTTGAATGTTTTGTGAATACAGATAATTCTGTTATAATTGCTGTTTTTAAATCATCTTCCGCATTTTAAATAACGTCCTGTTTAAATTCTGCAGTGTTAAATAACAGGTTTTCTCTTAGACATTACTATAACTTTCAACGTGATATACCATCAAATACGTTTTGGTTTTTAATATACATTACAAGGACATAATTGTATTTTATTATTCTATCCATAGAGGGCAGCAGTAAAACCGCGAAATTACGATACGATAATGATTCATTCGATTATTGTGTGGTGGATTCCCATTGGCTGCATCGTAATATGAATCATTGTAATTAGTAAAACTGCCGTAATTTTGGGCGGAGCTATTTCATAAATGAGGTTGCACTTTTTGAAAGGGGTGAGTTGACAAATGCTTCGTTCTTCATAAAAACATGTTGCCAAAAGGCTAAAAAAAATAAAATCATAATCGGAAGCCACTCCCACTAGCACGTTCAAGTCAGATGTGAACCAATCACAAGCAATTCCACGAACGGTCTATAGCAGACAATCGTTTGATAACTGTTTACATTTTTATTTTATGACTGCCGGTAGAAACTGGATGTCTGCCCTGAGCTTCTGCTTAAAAAAGTTTTCAGCAGATAGTCCGCACAGGTAGATAATCCGCACTTAAAAATTTTGAGGTTTTTTTCACAGATAATCCGCGGATTATAGCCCGAAAATTACGGTACATATTTATTAAATTTTATTTATTTATTAGTAAAGTTTTTATTTCATTTGGCAATTTAGTTATGGAACATTAAGCAAAAGCAAACAAATGTTGAATAATTAACATAGTTTTAAGTGAAAATGGATTAATCTTCTGTAATTGGTTAGCAAGAAGATTTAAAAATATTCATGTTTGAAAATTATTTAAAAAACCATAAAACAGCTGTAAATTGAGATACAGTTTTCAAGAAAAACGACATTCAAAACTTCACCCCCCCCCCCCCCCTAATTAGATTATGCAGGAATTGAAATTGTGCAGTGTTTAGAAGTGAAAAGAATCACAATAAAAGCAAAATTTATTGGTGAAATCACTGCCACCATCGATATGACATTGTAATTAGTAGCGGACATGTTTTTGCTTTATAATATAAATTGTGGCTTTAAATAAATTTTGCAATGAAAATCTGTATTTAGTATGTATATCGTAAGAAAGTAAAAAAGTTTTATTGTTATGATTAATGAAATGTAATCAAATTAGTTTATTGAAACCTCCTTTATTTATTTATTTTTATATGGCTGTTTTTAAAATTAGATAAATTTTATGTTGGGTAAAGCCCATTTATTATACTTAAAAAAAAAACAATTGTAATCAATACCTCATACTCTTGTGAGAACTTCATATTATCATTGGCTTTGAGCATCTCAATATGGTTACCAAGCTCGGTGATAGGAATCGGTGGGTGGTTGATCATAGCAGGTGTTTGATAGTTCAATCTTCTTATTTCTACTGGATCGGTGGGATGTGTTGGTAGCTCTCTCTCAGCTGTCGTCATTAGTAACTTCATAGTTGTCTCTCCAGCAGGGGTTTTGGCTAGTTGTCGCCTTCTATAGAGTTGAGGAAATTTCCTGTAACAATGCCATCTGGATGCTACACATTACATACGAAACCAAACAAAACCAGGCGGCAAAAAGCAAAATAAAATATTCATGCAACATGCATTTTTAACTTAAGGCTGTTCTCAAATTCCCTGCTCAACAAAAGCAAAACTTTCTAGTGATTTGGGATTAAAAGATGTTTTCTATTTTAATGATAAATAAATCAGTTACTGAGTTATAAGCAATTTTTATCACATCATGACAGACTTTTTTCCCTTTCAGCCTTGTCACATCCAGAAATTTGGTTCAAAACGCAAACTTTGACAGTATTTTCTGAAAGATCTTTTTCCTTTACAAAAAAAAAAGGCTATTCAATTACATAGTTTCTGAATAAGAACATCTGCCAATTTCATGTGTTTCTGAATAAAAATGAATTCTGAAATGTATCAGAAAGTAGCTACTTTGAGAACAGTCTTAAAATATTTATAAATAAAAAATATATAAAAAAAAAATAGAAAAAAGGTAAGCAAAAAAACTGTGTCAAAAATTAGTAAAAATAAAGTGAAATACTACAAGTAACTAATAGAAAGAATAAAATAGAAAACTACAGAAATCTAAGCATAAACAGAAAATTTAAAAAGTGCTTAAGCTAAAGCCTTTTGGGAATATAATAATCTTTAAAAATCATAAAAGCTCAAAAACAAAATGTCACAAAGTTGCAGTAATGGTAAAGCTAATCAAGATAAGAATATACAATCTTTTTTTGGTACAGAAGGTCTTTATAACGCAATTCTCCATATAATGCACAACTTCTCAGATGTAAACAATGAGTTTTACAGTAAAAAAAGCACCTGCATTTCCACTATAAAAAATTGCTTTTTTTTAGAAAACTAAATTTGATACATTAACTCAGCTTTCTATCCTTAATTCAGAACTTTTTAATGAAAAAATTGCTATTATTAGAATAAACATTTCTGAAAATGAGTAATATAATGAGGGATTTGATACTGGTATATTTCAATTGGACCATGTTTCTAAAATAAACTTAACATTGTGTGGAATAATCTATATTATGGAAAAAATTATTAACTCCTGGTAACAAGGAATCCAGTATAAAGATACTCTAATGTATTTTGATATGTTTCAGATATATTTGGTCATGTTTACAAGGTAAATTTAATGATGTGTGAAATGTGATTCATATAACGCAAAATTCCATATAACGTACAACCTTGTGTTTTTAGGTTTGCGTTATAAAGATCTTCTACTGTATTATGAACAAAATGTATAAATTTTAATTTCATTTCAATAAAACATTTTCTACTACTAAAGTTGCTATTAGATTCAACAATTTTTATAGTAAAAAACTTTTGGGTCGAATTTTATGCGTACAAAGTGAAAGATAAATAATAATTGTATCTTTACAATTATTATTGCAAAAGTTGGATATTAGTATTATCAGTTGTTACTATTTATCACTCTTTCGCTGACATTCCAAAATGCTGATCTCCAATTGGGTTATCAGGGGTGGAAGGGGGGGGGGGTGTCATTAGGGGCAATTTTTATGAGCTAATTTTTATGGATATAGAAATTTGGGGATATTCTTGACTGCTTTCATATTGGGAGTTGAGACAATTTTTCACTTAAATTCAGTTCAAATCAAGAGTTAGCTCAAAAATTGTCCAAAAAATTGCTGAATCTGATCACAACTTAATATTTTTATTATTTTTTCTTTGCAAAGATGTTAAAACTAATTATTTTTCATCAAATAAAGAGATTGTGCAAATTAAAAGATTCACACTCAGTCAGTTTAATCATTTTTCAAGTAGGATTTTAAAAAAAAATGTATTTTAATAATTCTATTAAAAAATCTCTAATATCAAAACTCTTTTCTCTTTGCCTTTTAAACATGAAAATTATGTATGAAAACACTTATTAACTTCACAATGCTTTGAGAGACTTGTAAATTTTGAGATTAATTTTTTCACTTTTTTTTTTAAAGGAAGAACATTCTGTTAAAATGATACTTTAGTATACAAATGGCATGCAAAATATCGCCAAGGAAAACGATTAAAGTTAATTTCATTTAAAATTTTCTCATTTCTTTTCATTTTCAGAAAGCATTATCTCAACAAATTTCTCCAATAAATCTAATAAAAATTTAAGTAAGTTTAAAATGAAGCACAATTGAAAATAATTGAGTATTACAAATTTTATACAGGTAGGATAATAATTATTTTGAAATTGAAAGATTCAAAAGAAAAACAGTACTTGTCTAAGTTTTAAAAAGATAATCATTGTTTATAATTACAACAAAAACTTTTTCACCTCAAAATGAGGATTTTTTTTCTTTATTTAAATGGTTTTAGAATGTTGTGACCATTTTGGGGAATGATAATATTGCACTGTTAGTTCATTTCTGATTTTTTGACGTGCTATTTTTGTTAATTGCCTTTCGATTTGTTTTTTCATAAATAAATATTAACATAATATTTGCCAATCTTTTACATTCTTGTGGGTATTATTGAGAATGATAATATTTAAATATTGGTTATTTCTGTAATTTTTCGGCATGTATTATTTTTCAAGATGCCTTAATTTTTAAAAAAAATAAATAATGGATATAATTTGCCAATCTATATATTTTTCACACCAAGAAGGTAAAGATTATGTTATACTTTTCCTTATCAAATAGATTATTATGCTTCATTTAAATGAAATTAATATTTCAAAGTTCAAACATTAGATGAAATAGTTAGCAGTGAAATTTCATTAACCTTTTCCTTAACAGTACATTGTTGCAAAAATACAGAATTATCAAACATGAAAATCTTTATTTTTTGCAAGACCTCACCACCTTCTTGAAAAAAGAAAGAAAAAAAAACTTACATAAAAAAAATGAATACGTAAGATTTAAGTTTGTTTAAAGACTTTCAGATAAGACTTCAGAGTTGCTATAGTATGCCACAAAGCCAAAACCAAGGAGGGCGAGCAGAGGGGGCATGTGCCCAGGCGCCAGAACGGAAGGTGAAGAAAGTGCCAAATAAAGATTTTGTATGTCGATTTTTCTCACGTCTATTTTTAGCACAGTATTGTTAAAATCATCCTGTCTGGGCTAGGCCAAAGTATAGAAGAATCTAAGGATGATATGGTATAAGGATCTTGTATAAAGCAGCATTTTTAAATTTCCATTTACAAGATTTTATTGAATCAATATTTGACAAGGCTGATTACATTATAATCAGTATTACATATTTTATTATGTAGTTCAGTATTACTTTTTTTTAAATTTTAATATAAGTCGGCTATTAGAAACTTGGTAAATTCTTTTTGTAAATTTACTTTGCAGAGGAGGGGGGTGCCAAAATCCAAGTTTTGTCCTGGTGCAAAAAAAGGCTAGTTTTGGCCCTGGTATGCAACTTTTCTTTTTAAAACAAAGAGTTGTTTCATTTGATAGTTCTGCATTTCATCCACGATACCTTAAAAAAAATTTTTTTTTAACATAACATACAAAAAGAGTCTTGTGAAACAGTATCTCACCTCTTTACCAAGAATAGTCCAATAACTAGGAAGGTTATTAGAACTAAAGCTATTACAGGTCCAACAATCCAAATGATTTGAGCTTTTTCAGAGGTGCCATCAATATGAGACATGTCTGGATGATCATTGCGATCTCTGAAGGTTGGATCAAATGTTGGGGCAGGACCTCTAATAGGAGTCATGTCAAGGCTCAGAGGATCAGAGAAAGGACTACTTGTATAAAGACTCTGGAAAGAAACACACACCGAATAAGTATCAATTAATAAGGGATATTCAGTCTTACAATTACATTACAAAAATGTGGAAATTGTACGTCAAACATGGCAAATGAGGTGCATTCATACTATAACTGACTAGTTTTATAAATATTCAGATCTTGGTACAATAGCTGTTGCACTCGTATGTATAAATATACAAAAATAAATATACAAAATTTATTATGATTATATTTATTAAATCCAGTAATATGGAAATAATAGGACTTCATCTTAAGTAGGATGTAATCACCATGGCAACCTAAAATCATTACCTATCATGGGATACCATTGAATTATGTATGAAAGGACTTAATCAAATTTGAAATGACTCAACAAAATTTTGCAACAATTATACATAATAAATTTCAAACCATTTCATTGAGTATTTTTGCGCGGCTATATGCACACATACGGATGGAGCAGATGTAAAGACGCTACGTATTTATATGATTATGAATGCACCTGATAAAGGAAAAGAAAAGCATTAATGTTCTATTGTATTGTTTGCAGCATGAATATTTCAAGCATTTGATTTACTGTAATACATTGAATTCAATATAAAAACTATCTTAAAACTACCATTGCCTAAAAAATAAATGACAGTCTACAAAAGATTAAAAATATCTTCTATCATTTATAAATTGATAATAAATTAATCACATGTAGATATTTTCTATAACTACAGTGAAATAAAAATAAAGAAATGCTTGGCAATCAATATAAAAGGAATGTAGCATCCAGAAAATCTATAAAGACCAAAGGCTCATAAAAGTCACTAACTTAATCCTTTAAAAAATATATTTGGAAAAAAAAGGCATTACGCCTTGTTAACAATATGGATAAAAATTCATGTAATTAAATTTAGATTTACTATTTTTTGGGTGTATTTCATCGTTTCAATTGTGATATAGATATTAATCAATGCAGGATTAATTTTGATACATGTTTACTGCAGGTTGATATTCATGAAGTTACTCCTTCTTGTGTTTCAGTTGCAGCCTTATCAACATATAAGAGTGAAGGGGCCAAGCTAGGTGTGATATCCAGGTAGCTCAGTTGGCCATGTTCAAATCCTGGCCTGGATACTTTTCCACTCTGTTGGTTTTATGCCTTGTTAGCAATGTGTATAATTAACACAGTTAAATTTTGAAAAGAGTTTCAAAAGTTTTTGTAATTATGTCTGCACATAGCTCATGGCACACTATTATAGGGGCTGCCAACAGAGACTAAAATGTATTTTTTTTTTAATATTTGAAAATAATTTAAGTCCCCACAAATTTCCTCATATTCAAACATCATTTAAGAGAAGATATAGCATGCATATCGTGACAGCTCAGATTAAAAACATACATTCACGAGGCAGTCCAACTGGAAAAACATTTCTTCCTGCCTTACCGTGGAGCTGATCTATGTGGTTTTCAGTTATGGTGGAATAGAAACCATGGATGTGGTAAGAAAAAAATATGAGTCAGCTCACAAGCTGGTTTTGGGTTGTCAGCGATGCCAGATCCCCATAGTAGACCCCTCCTGAGCGATAGCGAAATAATTTCCACTATCAGAGGTAGCGAGGGTTAAATCTGGCACGCCGACCAGAACGTGTGGTTACAGGCTCACTTTTGGGCGTGAGAGTTTCTGGTTGATTTGCTGATGTCTCTAACACAGGCTGCTTCTCTGCTGCTTTTTGGTTGGGAGGCTGCTCCTCACCACTGCACCAGAAAGCAGGCTTCACTCTGTCTATATGCACCGTGACAGTTCGCTCAGCGATTTTTAGTGTAAAAATTTTCCCAGCTCTTTGCAGCACCAGGTAAGGCCCCTCATATGGAGCTTGTAGGCTTTTCTTAACACAATCTCTGCTCAGAAAGACGTGTGTACATGATTCAAGGTCCCTGCTGATGAAAATTGGATGGTCATCTGTAGATCAGGCAGCTACTGGGCACAATTGGCATATCACCTGACGTAGCCTGCCAAGAAAATTTACCAGATCTGGATTGTCAGCTGCTGGCACAAGGAAATCTCCAGGAAGGGCAATGGTAGTACCATATACCATCTCCGCTGCCATTGCCTGTAAATCTTCCTTTAATGCAGCTCGTATGCCCAGGAGCATAGATGGCAATACCTTAGCCATTCAATGGTGTTGTGCGCCATGATTGCAGCTTTGAGCTGCCGATGGAATTGCTCCATCTGACCGTTTGCAGCTGGATGATATGGAGAAGTGTGAATTTTGGTAATATTCAGGAACTGATTCAGTACCGAAAACAGAGATGACTTGAATTGGGGACCTTGTCAGTCATCAGACGTAAAGGTGGCCCAAAACGGGCGATCCAACCAGCATAAAAAGCCTCTGCTACACTCTCAGCAGTAGTGTCAACCAATGGAATTGCTTCCAGCCACTTGGTGAACCAGTCAACACATGCTAAGCAATACCGAAACCCATTAGATGGTGGCAATGGTCCAACCAAATCTATGTGTATATGCTGGAACCGAGCTGATGGTTGTTCAAATGTGCCAATAGCACTTTTTGTGTGCCGGTGGACTTTGCTTCTTTGGCAGGAGATGCAGGATTGCACCCACCTCGCAACATTCTTCTATATTCTGGTCCAAACATTGCATTCCGCAACTAGTTTCTGTGTCGCCTTGACACCAGGGTCAGACAACTCGTGCAATTTTTAGAAAACAATCTTCTGCATGCCTGCAGGCACAAAAGGTCTAATGCAACCTGTAGAGATATCACACTGTAACTTTAATTCTGTGTCACCTACTGGCATCGTTTGAAATTTTAAACTAGTGTCGCTTTTTTTTGCCTGTTGAAGGGAAATATCAGTTGCCTGTAATTTGGCCATATGTTCCAAATCAACAACACAGGACTTAATGGTCGAAATATTTACTCTCGACAAAGCATCAGCCACCACATTTTCTAACCCACTGATGTGTTGTATGTCCATGGAAAATTGGCCTATAAAATCAAGTTGACGAGTTTGTCGAGGTGAGCCTTTGTCTGTTTTTTGTCTGAATGCAAAAGTGAGTGGCTTGTGGCCTGTAAAAATTGCAAAGTTCCAACCTTCAAGCATATGTCGAAAATGTTGTACAGCAGAATACGCCACCAAAAGTTCACCGTCGTAAGCACTATACTTCTGCTGTGCCGGTGACCAAGATTTTGAAAAAAATGCTAAAGGTTGCCAATTGTTATTCACCTGCTGCTGCAAGGCTGCACCCATCGCAAAGTCTCATGCATCCACCACAATAGATAAAGGTGCCATTGGTATGAAGTATGCCAATGTAGCAGCATTTACAAGTTCTGCCTTACTACATACGAAAGCATTATTAGATTCCTCTGTCCACTGAACTAAGCTTTTGTCATTCTTTTTGCACCTTGTAAATAAATATTTGTTTAACACCCCCTGTGTGTGTGCAACATGGTATATAAACTAGCGATAAAAATTAAGCATGGCCAGATAACGATGCAATTCTTTAAGAGTTTTGGGATGAGGAAATTTTTTAATTGTGTCAACCTTATCCTGGAAGGGGCTAATGCCCTCAGCGGAGATAGTATGTCCTAAGAATTTGACATTAGATTGGCCAAAAACACACTTAGATGGGTTCAAACGTACCCCATACTGAGCTAGTTGTTCGAATACCATTTGCAAATGTTGAATATGTTGCTCATAATTCTCGGATGCTACCAGTACATCATCAAAATATGGAATGCAAAAATCAAGTCCATACAACACTCGGATAAAGCGCTGAAACGTTGCAGCAGCATTGGCCAAACCGAATGGCATATACAAAAATTTGAAAAGACTAAACGGAGTTGTGACGGCTGTTTTTTTACATCCTCAGGCTGCACCGGAATCTGGTGATAAGCTCTAGATATATCCAATGTCGAAAAAATCTTTTTATCGTGAAGCTCTTGCGTGCAATCCTGAATGACTGGATGGGGGACTGGATAGTGAGGGACTGGATAGCAATCCGGAACGGTAGCAGCATTTAAATTACAATAATCTCTACACGGACACCAATCACCCTTAGATTTGGGAACCATGTGCAGCGGGCTAGCCCAAGAGCTGCTGGAAGGTCTACAAATCCCGGCAGACATCATAAACTGAAAATCCTGCTTAGCCGCACGAAGCTTATCTGGTGGAAGCCTGCGAGGCTTAGCAAATACAGGTGGGCCTTTGGTTTCAATAATATGCTGCACATCATGCTTCGGGGGTTTAAGGGAGGCTGAAGTATCCGTAAGGCCGGGGAACTTATTAAGTAGCATATGGAATGGCATTATTTCAGAAACCGTGCATATTTTACTACTAATTGACTTATCAATTATACCCTGCGCCTGTAAGTTGGTAATGGGGTCGTGCAACTTCCCTTGGCGCACATCAATAAGTAAGCCAAAATGCCGAAGGAAATCTACGCCAATAATTGGCTGCGAAATGTCTGCCAGATTAAATGATGAACTCCCTGCGCAGGCCTAAATCTAGCTTTAAGAACTGCTGACCAAAAGTAGGAATAATCATGTCATTAGCAGCAAAAAGTTGCAGCTTATCTGTCATTCGTCTTTTATTAGCTTTTGACACAGGTAAGACTGACACATCAGCTCCCGTGTCGATTAAAAATTTCAAATGAGTAGTTCTGTCATTGAGATAGAGCCTATTTATTTGAACTATGCTGTCACTCTCAGATTTGAGTGACGGCCTTACTAGTTTCCCTTCCATGAGCAAGGCTTGTGGCATTTATTTGCTTTATCAGCAAATGTGGCATAGTACCAACATAAATTTTGAGAACTACCATTCTTTTTGGTACTTTTATCACGTTTATACTGCTTAAAACAGTTGCGGGATTTGGAACAGCCTGCCTGAAATTATTCCCCTTTACTTCCAACTTCTCCAAGTAAGTAGAGCGCGCAAGAATTAATGATTTTAGCTCGTCATTACTTGACTGAATACTTTGAACCATGTGAGGTGGACCATTCGCAGCAATGATACCATCAGCCATCTCGGCTAATTTGTCAAGCGGGTCATTATATATTGCTAAAATTTGCTGAACATTAGTGGGTAGTCGCTGAAGAAATAACGTTTTAACAAATCATCTTTGACCTGGCTACCAGCCTTATTCTGCATTTCTAGCAGCAGCTGGGAAGGTTTTTTATCCCCCAACTGTAAACCAGAAATCAACTCACGAATACACTGATCCTCACTTAACGAATACTAACTAATTAGTCGTATTTTTAGCTTGTCATACGGTTGATCAGGGGGCTGCTGGCTAATGATGTCACCTGCAATAACCAGGTCCTCAGGTTGCATTGATGCAACTGTGTAACACTATCAGTAATCCCTGCAAGCTTAAACTGAGATTCTAAATGTAAAAACCAAAGCTTCGGATTTCCCCGCCAAAACAGGGTTGCTTTTACCCCAACCCTCTGAATGCTAGCTGCGGAGTCTACTGGAGTTGTCATTTCATAAAAAATTTAATACACAATTAAACAAAATAAAAAAATAATAAATGCAGGAAGTATAATATATACAGAATAGATGGTTTAAAAAACCCTAGCAAAAAATTATGTGCTCAAATGCAGAGCAAAGCCTAATAGAAAAAATAATACAAAGATAAGTATGAAAACAAAAATTTTAAGCATGATAATATGTGATAAATAATCCTTCAATTCGCCGAGGAGATTAGTGTGAAACACTACAATACGATTTACCTAAACATACAATTCTATCTGGTAAGCTTAATTATAGTATATCATAATAACTTGCGTCATACCCCAATTTCAAAATAATGATATTATTATATAAACAAAAATATTAAGTTTGATAGCAATTAAATGAAACTACATTTAAAAAGTTAGTACCTTATTACACAATATATATACAAAAATAAGATAAAATGCGCAAAATTTAATGCTAAATTTACCACGGGGCAAGCAAAATTAATAAGCACACACAAAGGTAATAGTAATTTGAGGCACCATCAATAAAAATATGACTCACCAGAATTATCCTCACACTATATATATCTCAGCGCCGAGAACTCCGAATGCCAGTAGGGGATGAAAAAAAAGCTGTGTTTGCAGTCACTGCATGTAATCATTTCGTACACGAAATCTTGCGTAAATTAAAAAATATATACCCTCTTGGGTCACGACTAATGCAGGTACGCCATACACAATGCTATAGTAAAGTGGATGTAATCAGATAACTAGGAAAAATGTTCTGTTGCAAGTCGGGTCACCACTTTAGCACTGGGCAGCATAACACTTGATAACTAATGCTAATTTTGTCTTTTAAGTAATAAAAAAGTTATGACACTATGGAAGCATGAACTTAGGACTTAAGAAAACTTAACCATTGTATATTACTTTAAAAATTACATTCCTCGCACATGTGTGCAGCAATACAACATGTATATCGTGACAGCTCAGATTAAAAACATACATTCACGAGGCAGTCCAACAGTCCAACTGGAAAAACATTTCCTCCCACCTTACCGTGGAGCTGATCCGTGCGGTTTTCAGTTATGGCGGAATAGAAATCATGGATGTGGTAAGAAAAAAATATGAGTCAGCTCACAAGCTGGTTTTGGGTTGTCGGTGATGCCAGATCCCCACAGAACCATGTATCTGAAGCTAAAAGAAAGAGCTGTCATTTAATTTCTGGCAAAAGAAGGTTCCCCACCAAAGAAAATCCATAATCGCTTGAAGAACATTTATGGGGACACTGTAATGGACACCAGTAATGTGCGGCATTGGGTGAAGAAGTTTGGAAATGGAGAAACAGAAATTGCAGATAAACCGAGAAGGGGCCGAATGACAACATCAGTCACAGATGCAAATCGAGAATGTGCTGATGAATTGATTCGAGGAGACAGACATGTTACAATTCCGAATGTTGCTGATGCATTGAATGTCTTGTACGGCTCTGCCCAAAGAATAATTGCAAAATCCTGAAAAAAAGCAAAACACGGGATTTTCCCAAAATAGCTTTGATGCCTGGATTAACCAATGGTGCAAATCTGTGCAAATGGATGGTGACTATGTTGAACAGTAGTTTTGTGTAGAAGACAGTTCAAGTTATGATCCATCATAACTTCTGCAGTTATATGTTCATATTATTAAAGTTTTTAAAAGACATAAGGCATTACTTATTGATCCACCCTCATAGTTTTCAGTCTCTGTTTTTTAAAGCCAATAGTGGTTGTTAATTAGATTTTTGATAAAGTAATTGTAGTTTGCTACAATAAAAAAGTAGTTTTTCTAATTACTGGTCAGAATTCTTTCACTGACTAATCAAACAAGAGCAGCCATAATAATTCAAAAGATAAAAAATAACGTGAAGAGATTTTCTAAAACTATAAATTTTTGAGAACAAAATAAAGCTTAATAAATGACTGTAATAACTACTCTTTCAAATACCTTTTGTGGTGTATCTACAACTGCCCTCACAAATATGCTATATTTCTGGTCATGCTGGAGTCTTCTATTTAAATAACCATTATACATTTTTCCATCTCCTAAAGGAAATATTTCAGGCATTGATCTATGCAAAAATTTAGCAGCAATGTACGGGCCAACTTGATCTGTCGGTGTAGCAGAAAGCTATAAAACAGAAGAAAGACATCAACATTAAGAAAAAATGGAGCAGATTATTTCTATTATTTACACATATAAAGCTAATATATATATATAATTATAGAATAATCATGTGATTAACACATGTGACTTATTTAACCTCTTCCTAATGATCCTTCAATCTGAAAGGCTGTTTAAAGTTGAAAGTCACAATTTTTTTTCTTTGATTATTTTTACTGAAGAGTCAGCACTGACATACAGAACCACTTTTCCAATTTTAAATGTAAAAACCATGAAAAATAGTAATTAGAAAAATAAAACTTTGTTAAAATCACCATAAAATACAAAATAACATACATGATGTGCTTCGGACAGGAAATTTTCATAGCCCGTCACCAGCTAAAATAGACATGCGTCTGAAAGCGGACACGGTCACAAATGAACAGAAAGGGCAGAGAAGGGAACTTAAAGAATATGGCAGGTAGCGTTAGCTGAAATGAAAACACCAATCAAACATCAATGTTAAAATTTCCAGCTCAAAACACGTCCTGTGTGTTTTCTTTTTGTATTTTATGATTTTAACAAAGTTTTATTATTCCAATTGTGATTTATCAAGAGTTTTACGGTGCTGCTTTATCTATATGAAAAAATAATCAAGCACATCTGTAACAGCTGCCATAATTTTTCAACTTGTCCCAATGATTTCTGAGTTAACTGAAAAATTTATTGTAATTTGTTTATTTCTTTTTGTTTCAAATAAATAATGTTGCAAATTAATCATCAAAAATTTTTTTTTACGGTATTTGGTTATACAGTAGACTCCCTTAAATCCGCACAGCTTGGGACCAGAGGTTGTGCGGATTTTAGAATTTTGTGGATTTCTGGTCATTGATTTGTTTACATTTTTGAAAAATAATTTGATTGCTAGTTAAGCAAGGGAAATTATAATGAATACTTACAATACAGTGAAACATTAAAATAAGTAAAATATTAAAATAATTTATTAGTTTAAAAGTAAGTAATTATTAAAATAATTATGTAAAATAAACATTTAGAAAAATATTAAATTATTACTGATGAAATCGATTCAATTCGATTCCAAAAGTCCTATGCTGCCATCTAGTGGTAAAGCGATCGTAAGATCGATATGTCATTATTCGTTCTTAGCACTACGTGCACGGAGAATGGCAATTTTCATTGTTATTTAGAGTCTTGAATGCTTTTCTTATACTGCTTTGTATGTTTAGAAATAAATTTGTCTATAATTAAAAAAAAAAAAAAAAAATCCGCGAACAATAATTTTAAAATAGCGTTCCGGTTCATGGATTTTTCCATTTCGAGCCCTGGGATTTTTGATGCAGATATGCTAATTTATATCAAAATCAAATGTAATGTAAATTTATTTAGTAATAAATCAGCTGTAATAGCCAAAAGAGAATGATTAACAAAAAATTTAGTAAAAAAAAACATAGTGGTAGTCGTTGATTTCGGCGCCATCTTGAATTTTGTTCCTGCAACTTAACTGTAGATTTCACTGTTTACATCTGAAAAAATACGAGGATTTTAGGCGTTTGTGGATTTTAAAGTCGTGGATTTAAGGAAGTCTACTGTATTAATTCTAATTACATTTTAGTTTATTTCAATTTTATGTTTATTATTTTTATACAAATACTAGACATTGCATTAAACAAGAATAATGTTAAAAGTTGATACTTATATTTAAAAAAGCATTCATGTACAGAGGACACCCTTGTGGTTGTGGTACTACAAATCACACATGTTCTTAAAGTCTAATCACATAAATCAAATAAATTTTATTTTACAGCAAAATTATAAAGAAATTCTTTACAAAATTTTTAAACAGTAACTTTAATACCATACATAAAAATCTTGGCAAACTTTTTCTTTCTTTTAATTCAAGAATATTATTAGAAAAATATTTTTAGCTTGTTACACTTTGAGGTAATCATGCTCCCATCAGTTTTATATTTGATTAAGAATTAAATTGACAAATTAATTAATTTCTTAATTTTTTCCCTATTAAAAACTATACAAAAAAAAGCAGATTTAATTTAAAAATCAGGAAATTTTTAAAGGATTACTGCTAGAATGTCAATTTTTGTAATGAATACATTTTTTTAATAATGTAATTATTAAAAATTATTGTAGCTTCTTATAATGCAATTTAATATTATTTTAATTACATTATAAGTATTTGAAATTTATTATTATTATGTAACACTCAAATTAATCACCATCAGAACCTTCAAAGATCAGAAATAAAGAATTTTTCACTCAATAGCTGGGGTGGGGAAATAGATCATTTTACCCGCAACTGGCGGGTGGATTTGCTGACATGGCGAGTGAATTTGTAAGCAGTCTTTAAAAAACTCCATGCCAAAAGGTATGCCAAAAACTTTGTTTTTTTTTACTAGTTAGCTATATTTTATAACTTTCCAAATCTATGATGTAAACTCGGTACTAACAAGGGAACCACTTTAGGTGTTGCTCGCACCTAGTATTGAAACCTGGTGCATTTTAAAGCTCTATATTAGGAAGTTTGGGAATCGATAAAAATTTTTTGTTAAAATAATATCCTAGCTCAGTATTATCGCTACGTACCGTGTTGTAATGGTTTGGACATATACCTATCTATTACAGGTATAAAACTAGTGAAAATTTTGAAGTGCCATATATGGCGACTTAACTCTCTTTTGGTGTAAAATTAACAAATAAAAATCCAATAATAAAAAATTATAAATATAAAAAAATATGATTTTAACAAAGAATTTTTATCGGTTCTCTAACTTTTATGCATAGGGCTACAAAATGCACCAGGTCTCGATTCTAGGTGCGAGCAACACCTAAAGTGATTCCCTTGTAAGTTGTATTCTTTGTTAATCTTTACTCTCTTGTGTATATTTCTTAATTTTACAGGGGAAAAATATATATATGGGAAAATGTATTGTAACAATAGTAATCAACTATTTTTGCAATCGCGTAAATTTTATTATAGCAATGAAATTTCATTTTGCTGGCAGGTAAAACAAATCCTTGGCTGGTAAGATTTTCTGAAAATTCCCCACCCCTGCTCAATAGATATAAGTCTATTATTTAATGCAATGCCATACCTCATCAATAGTAAATTCACCAGGGTCTTTAGTAGCATCCTCTGTTGGAACAACAACTAGAAAGTAGTGACTGATAGGTCCATATTCTTCCGATGCTTTAGGAAGGATTACAGTTATTTCCCAGCCATTCTTTACACCAAAGGAATCAGGTTTTACCATTGGTTTAGGAGCTAATAAATGAAATTTGAACAACGAAGTTATAATAACAAAAATAAAATATCAACACATGGCTATTAGGGATGATATTAAGAATACAAACATAATAAATACATATTAATCGAAAAATTCATTATATTTCAAAAATGTTATTAAAGAAATACATTATATATATTTATATAATGTAAGAAATTTGAAAACTTTTATTTTTTTTAATTTATAATATTTTCACTGTTTTTTCTAACAAATTGTTTCTAATGTCAAATTTTTGAGATGTCAGAAAAATTAGAAGAATACATTTAATTTAATACATTTATATAAAAATCAGGTAATTATTTATGATTGATGGCCCCACCTCTAAATGTAATAAAAAAACATTTTCAATTAATAAATATTTTTATTATAACTGAATAAATATGACTGAATAAAAATATGCCAGGGAATTTTCTTCTTTTGTAAAAAAAAAAAAAAAAAAAAAAAAAAAATCAAATATGTTCTGAAGTTATTTATGTGTTAATAAACAAATAAATAACACTAATAAAATATTTTTTTTAAATAAACTTTCATTTATTAGATAACAATAAACAGAAAATGTCTATTATTTGCATCTTATTATCACAATATAATGTTCAGCTGACACTTAAAATGCATTTTTCTGTTTTTAGTATGAAAGAATACTGATGATTCATAAAATTGAAAGCACCCTAATTTGCTAAGCTTTGGACATACAAAAATGAAATTTTCATTGCTTTACTTGCTAGAGCAAGGAGAAAGTTTTTCTAAATTTAAATTAAAGGAACCAGAGGCCATATAAAAATTTAAATTTTGTAACTTTACTAAAATTAATTTCACAGACATAAATAGATATTACATGGTGAAGAACAATATTTGAAACATTTTTAGAACTGGAACTATATCTCTATAACTAATGGTTTAGAAATTAACTATTGGACATTGATAAGAGGAGGCACCCTACAGATTTTTATTATAAAACAACACAGAATTATTACAGTATGGAACCATTTATCTGGAAACCAGTTAACCGGAAAACCAGTTACCCGGAATGATGTTTCTGATAGACTGATTTCAGAATCTTTTCAGAAAAAGGTGTCATACACTGCCAGTTTAACATAGGCTTTGCTTGAAGCAATTGTATAATTTGGTGACAACATCTAGTATTTGAAATGAAAACATATTTAGTTGTATTTTAGATGTTTTAATTTTTATGCAGAGGAAACAGAAGAATTTTTGTTCCTAAGGGATTCCCATAAATTACCTTCTTTTAAACTCTGGTTGATCTTTCTTGCATTGATTTTTAATCCAAGTAATCTAATAATTTAAAATCAGAAATAATACTACAATCACACATACGCCACAAAACTTATCAAATGGATGCTACTTTAATGCACAACCAGTTAACTGGAAAAACCAGTTATCCAGAATACATCTGACCCCAAGCATTCCGGATAAATGGTTCTGTACTGTAAAACCATTTTAAGCTGACTGAAGCAACACTAAGTAAGAAAGAATTGTAAAAATAATGAATGAGAAAGAAAACTCTGTGACCACCAACAACAAAACCACTGTTTTATGTTTTTTCATCTAATTACATAATATTACTCACCGGCCATAGCTGTGGTTACTGTAATTTTGGCTGGTGGTCTGAAACTTTCATCTGCAGGAATAGCAGTGATATTGACTTGATAACTTGTAAATGGCATGAGATTATCTACATGATATTCAGTGACATCGGCATTTACAAAAACTGTATGAGTTGGTATAGGAAGTTTCTGTAAATTTCCTTGACTATCATAAAACTCTTTATGGGCTCCATAAGAAATCTGGAACAAAACATCAATGAATATATTATCATATTACATACACTGTAATCAGTTTATGAAATATTTTGTCATACATCCCAAGTAGCAGAGCAATACTGCTAGGTATGGCATGCATCGACAAAAATCTAATTTTTTTTTTTTACTGCTATCGCCCAATGTTGCCCAATATTGAACCTGTAATTTTGAAACTTCTGAAAATTTTGACATTTAGTCTTTTACTAGGTGTACAAAATATTTCTAAATGTTTTTATTAGATGACATTATTTGAAAGAGAGTTATGTGTAGGTTGCTGATTCTAGTACAAGTAAACACACCTGATTGTATTCTATTACAAACATTTTACATGTGCAAAATAGTAAGTTAGAATATAATAAAAAAAAGCTAGTGCTCTGTATATGATAAGATGAAGGACAGGAGTGTAATCTGCAGCATGCCAAAACATAAACGATCTGCAATGAGAAATTTTACCATATCTAGCGAACTCACCAGACCTTAAACCTTGAGATTACCGCCTTTTAAACTTTTTGCAAAACAGCAATTTCAGATTAAAGATGAAGGAACAGGGGGTGGGGGGAATATATTCCAAGTTTCGCAAACAAGGAGAAATTTATTGGTGAACATTGTGAAATGAACACAACATTCATTTAAATAATTTTACAGAAACAATACAAGAAAAAAGATCATATACTTGACATGAACGGTGATATTACCAGTATCAGTAATATTACAGTGCAACAACATTAAGCACACGTAAGTTTTGTGGCTTTGGCTTGCCAAACCATAAACAGTCTGTAATGTGAAGTTTTAACACATTTAGTACATTCACCTGACATTTCACCTTGCGATTACTACCTTTTTATCTCTTTGTAAAACACCTTAGAAAAGTAGCAGTTTTTGACCAAAGAAACACAAAGTATCCAGTATGAAACACAAATGATCAATTTCTAGGGTTGAAATACCAAACCTTTTTTCACCATAGAATCCACCAGTTTCCTGAGCTTAGCAAAGGATAATAATGACCATATTGAATGAGGTTTGTATTTTACTTTTATAATTTAAACAAAACTGTTAAAAATGGATAGAATTTTTTTGAATATTTAATAATTTACATTTTTTCCCTGAAAAGTAGAGAACAGAAAGCAATTTTAACAAATTTTTGAATTCTGTAAACCTATGAGCGAAACAGTCATTCAGCACCTCCCAAATTTAATTTTACAGTTATGAGAATTAGAGCATGGCCAGACAAATACGAAGTCAGAGGACAAATACGAAAACGGAGTCTTTCAACTATGTTGGAAAGTACTAAAAATGTTTTTATTAAAAATTTTTGTTTCCTTAAAATATATAAATTGCAAAAGTGCTTATTTAATACACACTATAGTCCACAGTACATTATTTCACGAGTAGAAGTGATGATAAGTTAAAAATTTAAATATTGTATGGTAAAATATTGACATACATTTATAACATTTTTTTTCATCTTTTCTTTCTTATAACAAAGCAATTTTTTTTTTCACTTTGCTAATGCACCTTTTTTTCCCCCTTAACTTAGTTAAGAGTTAAAATTAGATTATTATGGTGAATAGCAAGCAAACATAAGATAATTTTAAAAGCAAAAAAGTAATCAAAACTTTATTTTAATGTATTTCAGAAAAAAAAATTGTCACAGCAGATTCAATTTATTTCAGAGCAGTCAAAGAATTATCTAGATTTAGTTGTCATTATAGTAATTGAAGACTTACCTTGTATTTAATAGGATCTAATTTTGATGGTCTTCTCCATGATAAAGACATACTGTGAGTAGTTACATCTTGAGCCCGAAGTTGTGTAGGCACATCTGGAAAAGTTACCAAAGGTTTTTTAATTTTAAAGAATCGCTCTATCAATATATTTTTTAAAAAAGGGACTTTTGAAAAAAATTTCATCTGTATTTATATAAATTAAGAGCAGTCATCATATTAAAAACAAAAATATACAAAACAAATTTACACAGATACAAGTTTTGGCATTATTAATACTAGGGGATCGTACCCGGGCTTCCCGGGTTAAAGAATATAGGTGAAAACATTTTTTTTTATTGAAAATTAATAATTTTTTTATATGCAATAAATTTTTTAGATTGACCACTTACATTAAAAAAGCATTTTTCATATGGAAAATACGAATTACACAATCAAATACATTTTTGAAATTTGTCAAAAGCGATATTTTCTTATTAGCCACATGCTAAGAGTTGTTTGCCAAGATTTTACTACTTATGGCCTCCTTTTATATTCTGATCATTTCAGAGCTTATACATGTGTGGTAAATTTGTGTTTTATTTATATTATTTTATTATTCATAGGGAAGTTTTTTTTAATGGAAATTAGCCGTAAGAAAATGAACTCTTTATTTATTTTTTAAGGGCAAACGGATTAATCTTTCGTAATCGAGCTCCGATATACATAAATTAAAAAATATTTCATGCTTTAAAATTGTTTTTAAAACCATAGACAATCAGAAAACTGAGATGAACTTTGCAAACAAATTCCATTTGAAAAAAAAATCCTATTTGGTGATCTAAAAATTTAAATTGTACGATTACAAATATGTTAGATTTGCGTTTTTTCAATATTATTCTTTTATTTGTTTATAAAAGAAGTATTAATTTCGTTAATTTGTCTTTCACAAATACGTTAGTTTGGTGGTTTTTTAATATTATTCTTTTATTTGCTTATAAAGGAAGTATTAATTTCATTATGCAAAAATAGTCAGAAACAAATGCTGAAAAATGTTTGTTGCTTTATGTGCAAAATGTTTATTATTTTGTGTATTGAAACCGGCACGTGATAAGATAAACTTAAAAAAAAAAAATCATGCTTAAAAATTATTTTAGAAAATATAATACATCAGTCAATGAATAGAGTTTTTAAACAAATTGCATTTGTAAGTACATTTATTTCCCTATGCGACAAAAATTGAAAATGTACGATGGTCAGAAGATGGAAAAATTGCAGTAACGAAATTTCAAGACTGAAATTTGATCGTGAAGTATTGCCATTCACAAAATGACGTCAGCATTACGCACAGATACGTTTGTTCTTTATAATATAGATCCATCCTAGAAGCAAATCCATCCAGGCGAGAATCATCAATTTCTGTAATATAAATCGCTATTATTTGCATGTCACCTCTCTTTTATAAAGACACTCTAAATTTTTGTAAAACATTGCGTTTTATCAGTGTGTGATTTCGATTACATTATTCTCAAAAGTGAAGCATTTTTACCTGTGAAGAATTTCATAGCAGCTGGTCTGCGAAAATGACGCACTTCTACAAAACATAATTCAGGTTTAAGAATTAAAATACACGCTTTTTTATAAAATGACGCCATTTGCATCCGCTAAAGCAATCTACTTTTACAGCCCAGTCTTAAACTTCGTCTACAGAAAAGTGTGCATATGACGTCATTACCACGGAATAACAGACAATATTCTTGACATAGCCCATATTTTATTTTCAACTATTTTTTCAGGTTTTATGAGAAAATGGCAACAAAGATACTGTATCTCCTATTTTCGACTATTTTCCGTTTACTTTCAATGACTTTCAATAGAAATGAGGTACTTTTGTTGCCACAATAAGAAAAATGGTATTAAAAACTGCAAAAAAATTAATATCTCAAAAATTAATTGAGATACAGCTTTCAAACAAATTGCATTTAAAAGAGCATTTTTTTCCTTATAGGACGGTGTAAAAATTTAAAATGTGCTATGTTTAGAAGTTTAAAAATTTGCAGTAGAGAAAATTGCAAAACCAAAATTTCATTTCAAATTTCAAAGTGTTGCCATTCGCAAAATGACGTATGCGTTATGCACAGATATGTTTGTCCTTTATAATATAGATACAATCTATGCTACCTCTCATTCTTTTATCTAATTTAGATTAAAATAAAATGAACATAAAACTATTTCTCAAAATCATTTGCTTGAAAAAAAGAAAAAAAAAGAAACTTTCTTTAAAAAGAAATTTACTTTAGATAGTTCATGTTAGTTATAACCTTTTGTCAGTTTATTGTAGCTAACATTAGTATTACAATAAATATTAAAAAAAAAAATATATATATATATATACTAAAGTTTAGAATAATGCACTTGAAAAGTTATAATGGATAGAAAATTAAAAAAAAAAAAAAAAATTAAAAATACATTTTGAAAGTCAATAAAGTAAACCATATTTGAACTACACAGATGTCTGTATTTATTGACATTTCTCTTTCTTCTTTCCCCTCAAACACAGTGGCGCAGCCAGAATTCGGTTCAAGGGGGGGTTTTGAGTTTTTTGATAAAGGTGTTCGCCGGTTCTTTGAATCACCGGTTAATAAAATCTGTATTTTTAATTAATCAAATCATAATGCTTTTTACCTGCAGTTACATTGGTTGTGTTTCATTTAAACAGCGTTTACAGTATTAGAGTTAGAAAACATAAAATGCACCAATGAAATAACCCCAAACTAGGTTAGATTAGGCAAACTGTAAGAGTTGTAAGTTTACAGTCCATTAAATAATTTTTGCATAGAAAATAACAGAATTCCAATCCACTTGTTCAACCAAAAATACACAGGATTTCATTCCAAGGCAATCTCGAATTCTTGTTTTTAACTTTAATAATAATGAAGCCATTTTAACAAAATTTTCAATATACTTACCGTGCTTTTGTCAAATGTAACAACATCACGAAAATTGGTGGAATTTATCATCATTTACGTCCACTTAGTGCTGAAGTAGGTAATCCATATTTTGGAATGTAGTTGCTATTAAACATGGTATTTTACTGCTTTTTTTTTTTTTTTGTGCACTTCCAGTACTTTACATGACATCGAATTTGCCATTAAGTAACGTAAATCTGTTGAAAATTTCGTTAAAAGATCTTTATTGTTGTTATAGTTCTCTAACAATATCCGTGTTCAAACTGAAGTCATACCTGTACTAATATTAAAGAAGTAACCTTTTTTTGTAGGGGTTACTTTTGGCACTACCGATCGGATTTAAAAAGATAATCGGTCGTGTGCGAACTTAACTCGCATACAAAGGGTTCCATACAAAATATCAGAACTGTTTAAAGATAATATTTACTTGCGTACATATAACAATACCACATGCATAATTTAATTCTACTGGAATGAAAACCGATGAATATTTCTCCCTCTAAAACACAGACTTTGTACAAAGTTTAAACTTGGTAGAGAACCAACCACACTTCGGAAAGAGGTCGTAGAGATTCTCACGAAAAGTCACTTGTAAATCATATTTCATGTACTAGTGGACAATTTTAAAGGAATAAAAAAAAGTACGCTTAATAACGTGAAACTTTTCTATTCATTTTTAAAAATAAAAGCATATTCAGACATAATTATTGAAATGATTTCTAATCGAAAAGTTTTTTTCCTTATAAATGAATTATTTATTGAATTATAAGCAATTTTTGTCTCAAAATTACTGACTTTTAATGTCTTGGAATTATTATATGAATTATCTTTTTAATATTTGCCTTCAATAATTGAATTCAGTTGGAATAAAAAGTGCTTATCACTATGTTTCACCTTACCTAAAACAAAGATCTTATACAAAGTTTAAACTTGACACTGTGCCAAGCACGCTTCGAAAGGAGGTCACAAAGTAGCAACACTGTTTTGATCCATACCGTTGTTTTCTACATGTGTTTTTAATTAATATCTCGGCAAATTACAGACACATTTTTTCGAGAATCATTACCGACAATCCTTGGAAGATTCTACGTCGCTTAGGTACACCGAATGCTCTCAACTCCCCCGCTGACCGCCAAAAAAATAATACGCACGAATGATCTTATAATAATTCCGATTTTACTTTTTAAGCGTAGAGTGGAACCTTAATAATAATGGCAAAATGATGGTGACTATCTCCATTTCAACATAAGCTATATTTTACATCGGTAAAACAACGGCTAGAAACATGGTATTTGGCATGGTTGTTAATTTAGAGACTTAAATGCATGACCTGAACAGTTTTTTTAAAAATTCGAAATTTTAAAAGGTGCAAGAGCAAAAAAAAAAAACTTTATAAAATTGCGATTTGTGTGATACATTTTGTATAGAAGGTTAGAATCTGGCATGGTGATAACTTTTGGGATGTATAAATGCTCAAGAACGGTTCCTAAAAGAAAATTCAATTTAATAAGGATGAAATGAGCAGAAAACGGTCTGAAAAAGATCTAAGGCTAATGTCAGACGGACGTCTTTTTGCACGCTTTTTTACTTATGTATTATCCCTACACAATGCTAGCAGCATTATATAGCCTTAATTATGATTTATTAGGAATTGTTAGAGCTAGATACATTAAGTTTGGCATGGCTGTTACTCTAGAAACGTAAATGATCACCAAGAACAGTTTTCCAAAAATTCGAAATTAAAAGGATGCAAGAGCAAAAAACGTTTTAAAACTGCGGTTTGTGCGATATACACTATATGGCCAAAGGTGACCGGTCACTTGCGATTTTAGACGGTTTGTTAAATATCTAGAAAAATGCAAATTAACCTGAAACTGCAGGTGTGTAAACAGTATTGTATAGGTCATATATTTCCGCGAAGATTTTTTTTCCCGAAACCCCATAGGGGACCGTCAACAAATTGAAAAAGAATGAATATCTTTTGGATAACCCTGTAAAAACTAATGTAGCAAAAACCTTCGAACTCGAGATTATTAATAAATGGCTTATTGTAATATACTGTGTTTATTTTTATGAGGATAGCATGTATACTCGTAGAGAAACTAAGGTTTTTATAAAAATAGTCCCATATTTCGCCAAGTTTTTTGCTTATAATTTGCAGAGTTCTTAATATAAAAAAAATTCTTTTCAGAAAATATGACAAACAACATTGTACATAATACTCTGCAATCAGAATTGAAAAATAATAAAAAAATGGATGAAAAATGAGGAGATTTATTCAAAAATATTTCACTGCGCATGCGCGAATGCAATCAAAATATAATGTGCATAATGTATTAGCTAATTATATAGAGCAAGTTTTGTGACAGTCTCAAAATCATAGAATGAAAATTCTGAAAATTATCGTCGATAGAATAAGCTCGAAATCCATTGTCCCCCCCCCCCAAAAAAAAGCAAAAAGATGAGGAGTTGTATCAAATATCTGTTGATTAGTGCCAAGATAGCATACACAACTACTACGTACTACACTACTACTAGCACGTACTACTATATTTGGATACAACCCCTCATCTTTTTTCTTCCTTTTGGGAACAAAGGATTTCGAGCTTATTCTATTCACGATAATTTTCAGAATTTTCAAGCTATGATTTTGAGACTTTCACAAAACTTGCTCTATATAATTAGCCAATACATTATGCACATTATATTTTCATTGCATTCGCGTATGCCCAGTGAAACATTTTTTAGTAAACCTACTCATTTTTCATTCAATTTTTATTATTTTTTAATTCTGATTGCAGGGTATTATGTACAATGTTGTTTGTCATATTTTCTGAAAAGAACTTTTTTTATAATAAGAACTCTGCAAATTATAAGCAAAAAACTTGGTGAAATTTGGGGCTGTTTTTATAAAAACCTTAATTTCTCTACGAGTATACATGCTATCCTCATAAAAATGAACACAGAATATTACAATAAGCCACTTATTAATAATCTCGAGTTTGAACGCTTTTGCTACATTAGTTTTTACAGGGTTATACAAAAGATATTCGTTCTTTTTCAATTTGTTGACGGCCCCCTATGGGATTTCGGGAAAAAAATCTTCACGGAAATATATGACCTATACTATATTATTTACGCACCTGCAGTTTCCGGTTAATTCCTCATGTATTTTTCCAGATATTTAACAAAACGTCTAAAATTGCAAGTGACCGGTCACCTTCGGACATATAGTGTAGTTGGTATAAAAGCTTGGTTTTTGACATGGTGGTTACTTTTAAGGTATAATGAGAATGAGAATAATAAAAAATAATGAGAATATTCCATAATATATTCAAGTAACCGTTTTCTATAATAGCGAGTGACTATAAAGCTAAAACTGCAGATTTTTAACAATGTGCTTATTAATTTAAATTAATGCATGATTAGCATAAAATTGTGTATAATTATATTTTATACAGTCTAAGAAAATGTTTTACATTTAACCCCTCTCTTTTCTAAATCCATACTCACAGACATATTATCTGTAACTCAATGAAATTACAATAAAAGCTTCTTTCCTACGTGACACGGGTGGCAATGCTTCTCCGAGAGCAAGCACCATTACTCGTTGCTACATTACTAACTAATGGAATACATTCTTTAAATTTGTGTACAGATCTCCTAAGGAACAAATACGTTCGAAAGACACACTGATTGCGATAATTTATTCAATCACAATCAAAAACAGCTTTTTACAACTTTATAGTTACTACTTTTTTAATTCTTATTTTACAAAGATTTTTACTTGGGTGCGTAAAAAGCTTGGTCTTAGATATAATTGGGAGCAAAAACCGTAAAACAGGGCGTTTGAAACTGAGAGAGATCTGCAAAGTGTATGTTTCTTTTTTTTCTGAAATTCGATGGTCTATTATTGTTTCGAACATGGAACAAAGACAGAAGTGCAGTTAAGAAATGGCCCATTGTATAATACTTAAACTCAAAGCGTATGTGTGACAGGAAATGACCATTCTTTTAGAATAAGACGTCTAAAAAAAGTGACTTAGTCCAAATAACCAATTTTCACAAAACCAATGCATGTAATATGCGCTTTCACAGTTTTAAGTAGAATTTTCGCCGTTTAATTGAATCACTTTGTTGAATAGAGTTTGATTTCTCAAAGCGGCGGATTTCGAAAAACGCCAAAACGTTTAAATATTAATTTTGGTTTTGATTTATATAAGCGGCAATTATAGTAATTTTTCTTAGCTCTGGGGGGTGTTTTAACCCCCAAACCCCTCCCGTGGCTGCGCCACTGCTCAAACACTTTAACAATAATGATGACAATATGGTGCAATATTTTGTATACTCTCTGTTTCTCAAGTAAAGTTATAGTGTATACTCTCTAGCATATATCTTCTGCTCCCACCCCCCCACCCTCCTGTATTTTTTTTTTTTTAATGACTAAAACACTGGTGAAAGTGAGACTAAAAAATGCAGTTTTTTGTTTGCTTGTTTTATCTGAAGATAAATTTTATAATTTTGTGTAATAAATTATTGAAATAATAGTAAAATATTGGAGTAAATAAGTAATTAAATTAAAAGATGATTAACAATTGAAGACTTGAGTGGAAAAAGATGTTATGTAACAGAAATTAGAATTCAAGAAAATTGAAGTGAAAGTTTTTTTGTTGTAATTTAATTATTTATTTAATTCCTTCTTAGTAGCATATGTTTGAATGTTAATAGGTGATAACTAAACTCTCCAAGAAAAGAATACAGTCGAACTCGCTTATAGCAAGCGTAAAGGGACCGTGATATTTGCTTGTTATAACCGGGTGCTCGTAAAAAACGGGTTCGTAAAAAATTATAAAAATTCATGCATATTTACTTTATTATACATATTTATTTTTTATTTCTGTACAGTACAAAAGAAGTTGGTTAATTTGCTTTGAACTGTCATATTGTCTCTTTCTTGTGTTATTGTTCTACGGAGAAGACTCATGGCCCGAAAAACATTGTCATTTCACCACTGGCTTCGAAAAAAGTGTAAAGTTTTTCTGCGCACTCAAAAGCCGTTGAATATGTTGGGATCGGTTCAGCTTGAAATTTTTCACATTCGTCGTTATCATCGTCACTCTCAAGATTTATGACTTATCACTAACTTTTGGTTGACTTCGGAATGTTAAAGGAATTTTTCCAAGAAACAATTAGCTGAGCTGGAGAGGTGGAAGTCAATAGAAATTTTAAGAATCACAAAAAATTTACTCGCTATAACTGGGTTTGCTCGTTAAATGCGAGTTATGATCCCATAGGCTTAACATTATACCAACGAAGTATTTCTGATTTCCTCATTACATCCGGGTTCTCGTTAAATTAGGGCTCGTTATAAGCGAGTTCGACTGTACTAACATTTAATTATTAAATGTTAAAACATACCGTTTCATATCTTCCATACTAACAAGGGAACCACTTTTGGTGTTGCTCGCACCTAGCATCGAGACCTGGTGTGTTTTGTAGCCCTATACATAAAAGTTAGAGAACCGATAAAATTTCTCTGTTAAAATCATATTTTATATACTTTTGTATACTTTTAATTTTTTATTATTACATTTTTATTTGTTCATTTCACGCCAAAAGTGAGCTACGTCGCCAAATATGGCGCTACAATTTTTCCGACCGCTTTATCCAAAGAGTAAATATACAGTACATATTACTAGCATACAGATTGCGATATTAAAAAAAAAATAATTGATAGCATAAGAAACAAATATTAGGTTTTTATTTCTTTTTCTATGCAGACGATAAATATATAAGTAATAAATATAATTCTATAAAAGCTTCGAAGATCATTGAAAACTATTTTTTAGTGAAATAGAAAATAAGCAAGCAATTTTCTTTTGAAATCGAATGGAATAAAGTTTCGAATGTTTAAAATGAAATGTTGCTGTATTAAATGGTCCTTTGGTAAAATTAATCATAAAGTAAATTAATATTTTTACACAATTTGGAAAAATTACTGTTGCTAAATATATCGGAGATTGCAATTTCCAGCCATTACAAATTCAGCTATAACATTTGGCTAGGGTTGCTGTAAAGCTCTGCTTTTGAAAATAAATGCCAACTGTTTCCATGCCAAAAATATGAATATAATGTTGCAATTTTTCAAAATCAAATTCGTGAGTTTTTGAAGGAATTTTCGAACTTTTAAAAATATTTTATACTTATTATTAACTAATTTTTATTTTTAAAGGCTTTTCTTTAAAAAAATTCAATGTTAATAGTCCGATAAGTGGTCTCGAAAGTTGCATTTTCCGAAAGTTATGCTGCTGTAAAATCAAGAAATATTATTTTAACAGAAAAATTTTATCGATTCTCAAACTTCAGAATATAGGGCTTTAAAATGCACCAGGTCTCAATGCTAGGTACGAGCAACCCCGAAAGTGGTTCCCTTGTAAGTAGAATTTTAGTATTTTAGTTTTATCATATGATACAATACCTCATAACACTTTTATCCATAAAAAAAGACAATTTTTGAGAAAATGAATCATAACATGTTCTTCCACTACACTCTTCAATTTAGTGTTATGGATATTAGGCACTTCAGGTTTTTTTTAAATTTACTCTTTCTCCTCCCCCTTTCCATGGGAGGGTTTTACAACTACAACACCAGTGAGACTAAAAGATATAGTTTTTTTTGCTGTTGTTTATTTATTTGATCCCAAGATAAATTTAATAACTTGACATAATAAATCATTGAAATAATAATAAAACATTAGAATAAATAAGTAATTAAATGAAAAAAAGCTTAATAATTAAGTACAGGTAAAGTTCTTTAATCCGCACAAGTTGGGACCAAAGGTTGTGCAGATTATGGAGTATTATTGATTATATGTCATTTTCTTATTTCTGGACACTATTTTAATTCCATATTCAGTATAACACAAAATGAAAAATATGAAATATAATAATTAATTTAATATGTTATCTCAAAAATGCATTTTTCAAATTATTTTATTAAAAATTTGATTATATTTACTTTTATACTTAAATTTTTCAGATATTTCTTTTAAAAAATCATTTTTGGATCAAGAATTTGTAAATTTGTTTAACTGTTTACATTCATTAAGCAATGTGAATTATAGAAAATTGCGGATTATGGGTGTGCGGATTATGGATCCTTGACTATATTATTATATCAGGCACTTAAGAAAAAATTTTAAAGTTCATTCTTCCCCCCCCCCCCCCCACACACACACAATTAAAAAAAATATATATTTCAACATTTTCCTTTATTAAAGCTTGGTTCTTGTTTTAATCTTTATACCATATGAAAGCAGAAGATTTCTAATGAAAAATACTATCCCAAACCAGTATTTTAAAATACATTATAAAAATCAAATTTAATATTAAAACAGGCTATTAATATGCTTCATCAAAATAAATAAACAAATAAATAAATAAAAATAAAAAAAGCTCTTTTTTGAGGCAAAATATATCACTGAATATTTTTTAGTTTATTTGAAATCGATAATTTTTAATATCTGCTGGAAAAATGATACACAGAATTAGAGAATAATACATTTAACAATTCAAGCAATAAAATTTAAGAAATAGTAGTATGAACAAGAGAGTAAAATATGCATAATCAATTTCAAGCAGTAGTTTAATGAAATAAAATTAAAGGAAAATTATAAATTCTCCAATCCCCTATCCCTCAGAAAGTTTGAAGAAAGCAAATATTTATTTTTTACCTTTAAGCAACTTAATTAAGAAACTTTTAATACTTAAGGGAAGTATTGTAATTAATATGTGTGTGTGTATGTGTGAATGAGAAAGAGAGAGAGAACATGCAAACTCCCAAACAGTACTTCTGATTGAACTTCCATTTGGCGAATATATAGACCACCATTGAAAGAATCATATAGAGTTTCATACAAACTGGCTAATGGATTAGGTATTTAATCCATTTTGTAAATGACTCTATAAGGAAAATCATAAAGGTCAAATATAAATTATTGCAACAATGCATTAAAGCATTAGTAGTACAGAGGTAACATCCCCAGTTTCAAAACAGAAGGTGTTTGAATCCAACTGATTTCATTGTATCCGTTTTTTTTTTTTTTTCTTTCTGGACCAATGTTTGCAAAGTTGAGTGGAGTCATACCAAAGTTTTTTCCACCGTTGAAAAAAACGTATAGAGTTTAACACATGAATAAAGTAAAACTAAATGTTTCGGTTTAATCTTCAAAACCATCTTCAGGAGTAAAATTTTCAAAAAATACAATACATGGTACATCGTCAAAAATTAAATTCAAACTGGAAGAAGCAACGGAAATATAAAAAATTCTTTAAAAACAACTCAGTGGTGCCCATCTGTTATTCAAACTGTATAAAAGAAGGGAGGGTTAGAAAAACATGGAAAAATCAGTTATTTCAAATCATTTTTTTTTCTCTTTCTGGACCAGTGTTTGCAAAGTCGAGTGAAGTCACAATTTTTTTTTTCTACTGTTGAAAGAACCACATAGAGTTTCAGACAAACTGGCTGATGGATTAGGTATTTAATTCCTTTTGTAAATGATTCTATAAGGAAAATCACCAAAGTCAGAATATAAATGATAAGTATTGCAATAATGTAATCAGGCATTAGTAGATCATTTCAGGCATTAGTAACATCCCCAGTTTCAAAACAGAAGGTCCAGCAGTTGAATCCCACTACTTCTGATTCTACTGTATGAGATTTTATTTTTTTTTCTCTTCCTGAGCAAATGTTTGCAAAGTCGAATGAAATCACATCAAATTTTTTTTCACTGTTGAAAGAACAAAGCAGCGGTTCCCAACATTTATTGGTACGCAACCCACCTTTTAAGTTAAAAAAAAATTCACAACTCACCTAATATAAGGGTGTATATTAGCTGATATAAATACATAATCAAAATAAAATTCATACAAAGTGGTTGATAGATTAGGTATTTAATCCATTTTTATACCATTTTGCATATGATTTTATAGGAAAAATCTCCAAGGTCAGAATAAAAATATATATTTCAACAATGTAATCAAGCATTAGCACCACAGAGGTAACATCCCCAGTTTCAAAACAGAAGATCCAGTGTTTAAATCCAACTGATTCCGTTGGTTCAGTTTTTTTTTTTTTTCTCTTTCTGAACCAGTGTTTGCAAAGTTGAGTGGGGTCACACCAAATTTGATTCCACTGTTGAAAAAACCATACAGAGTTTTGTACAAACTGGCTGATGGATTAGGTATTTAATCCCTTTTTGTACCATTTTGCAAATGATTCTGTTTAAAAAATCACCAAGATCAAAATATAAATTAATATTGCAACAATATAATCAAGCATTAGCACTACAGAGGTAACATCACCAGTTTCAAAACAGAAGATCCAATGTTTGAATCCAACTGATTCCGTGGTTTCAGATTTTTTTTCTCTTTCTGAACCAATGTTTGCAAAGTCGAGTGGAGTCACACCAAATTTGTTTCCACCATTGAAAAAACCATACAGAGTACCATACAAACTGGCTGATGGATTAGGTATTTAATCCCTTTTTGTACCATTTGGCAAATGATTCTATAGGAAAAATCACCAAGGTCAGAATATAAATGAATGTTGCAACAATGTAATCAAGCATTAGTAGCACAAAGGCAACATCCCCAGTTTCAAAACAGAAGGTCCAGCATTTGAATCCAACTAATTTCATCGCATAAGATTTTCTTTTTCTCATTCTGGACCAGTGTTTGCAAAGTCAGTTGGAGCCTCACCAAATTTTTTTTCCCATTTTGAAAGAACCATATAGAGTTTCATACAAACTCGCTAATGGATTAGGTATCTAATCCTTTCCTGTACCATTTTGAAAATGATTCTATAGGGAAGATCACCAAGGTTAGAATATAAATGATAACTATTGCAACAATGTATCCAAACATTAGTAAGCATAGAGGTAACATTTTCGGTTTCAAAACAGAAAGTCCAGCATTTAAATCCAACTAATTCCATTGTATCAGTTTTTTTCCCCCTCTTTCAGGACCAATGTGCACAAAGTCGAGTGGAGTCGCATCAAATTTGTTTCCACCATTAAACGAACCATACAGAGTTTCATATAAACTGGCTGATGGATTAGGTATTTAATCCATTTTTATACCATTTTACAAATGATTCTAAATGAAAAAATCACAAAGGTAAGAACGCAAATAAATGTTACAACAATGTAATCAAGCATTAGTAGCACAGAGGTAATATCCACAATTTAAAAACAGAAGGTCCAGCATTTGAATCCAACTGATTCCATTGTATGTTTTTTTTTTTTCTTTTTCTCTTTCTAAACCAGTGTTTGCAAAATCAAGTGGAGTCAAACCATTTTTGTGTGTGTGTGATCTAAAGTCATAAGAATAAAACCCCAGAATTACAAGAGTTTTGCACAAACCTGTAGGAGCTACTCGGACAGTTATAAGTTCAGACAGGCGACCCAAGTCTGATCGAGTTCTAGCTGCCACTCGAATAGCATACATAGCATGACTGTCCAGACCAGTAAGTTCCGCAGACCATGTTAAAGGCACACTTTTATTGCTCCATTTATCAAGATCTTCAACAGGAGTTTGTATGTATAAAACCTGGAAAAAAATAATACACGAAATAAGCTACATATCTCGAACAAATTAAAACAGAGTCTGAATCTTATTGCATAAAAAACTGGGCTAAATGAATTTCTTTAAAATATGAATACATTTTTAAGCACTTTTTCATTACACAGACAACTCTAATATTCTCTAATAAAAGCAATTAATACAGAAATGAATATTTAAAATAGCAACAGAAAGACGCTAATGTTTAAAAAAATATATTTTAATTCTGATAAGATTTGATAATTTTTTCGTAGAAATTATGAGAACTTTATAAATATTAATTATTCTTTAGTTAAAAATGAAGTAGATATTTTAAAAAACATGTACAAATGTTTTGTTAAATGAATAATTAAAAAAAAATTAAAGTTTGTCTCTTAAATGTTAAAAAAAAATACGTTATTATTCATTCAGGAAAACAAAGGATAATGAGGAGAAATATTTACAAAATAGTTAATAATAATACAAATAATAACGAAAAACAGATTCCAGTTAACTTAATAGATACTGAAGTTATTAGGTATTGAAGATATTGAAGATGAAAATATTGAATAGATTTAAAAATCAATAAAGTAAAATATTGATTTTTAAACTACTACTTTATAGAAGATTAAATATTTAGAGCATTTTCATAAAATTAAAACAATATTTAACCCTTTTTTCTAACAACAACAACAAAAAACAACCTAGTATGATGTGGCCACCACAAAACTCTCTTCTATATATTCAGTCATTCAAAGTTAAATGACAATCTATTCATTCTCAATATATAGCTATTGCAGAAATCATGAAAAACAGAGCATAGCAGTGACACCTGTTGGCAGTATATGCTCAAACCTAATAAGAATCTGTTTATATCAAGGGCTGAAAGAATACGAAGTTTGGTGAATTTCCATGCAATTTTTCTTAAGGTATAGCTACTGTGGAAATCAAACACAGCATAAAAGCAGCACCTGTTGGGCAATCTACACCGAACCTTATTCAGTATCTATTTAGGTCAAAGGAATAAGAGGTTTCATGAAATTTCATGCATTAGTTCTTCAAATATACCTATCTTGAAATTGGTTGAGAATGCAGCATATCTGCACAACTAATGGGTTGGGTTACACCAAAACCTAATACGCACCAATTTATGTTAAAGTCTAACAGAATATGAAGTTTGATGAAATTCCACGCATTAGCTCTTGAGATATAGCTATTGCAGAAATCATGAAAAATGTAGCATAGCAGCATCGCATGTTGTGTGATTTACACCAAAACCTAATCAGCATCAATTCATGTCAAGGTCTAACTGAGCCTGAAATTTGATTAAATTCTATGCATTAGTTTTTGAGATATAGTGCCCATAAAATTTCTGTCACATACAGACAGCCACAGACTCACAGACAGACATTTTCTGAACAAAAAAAATCGAATTGTGTTAAGGATCTTCTAAAACACAAATCTGTCAAAAGATGGAAGTGAAATTTTTGCACATATGCTGTTAGGTCTTTTTTTTTTTTAAACCTTTTTTTGTTGTTGTTGGGTCCTGAAATATTTATTTCATATGCAGCCCTAGATACCTATAATTCCAATGGACCATATTCTCCCCTTCGGTTCGAGGCTACAAAAATTCGTCTGCTTGGGGATAACATTCACAACCGCGCTATTGAAAAGCATTATGTTTAGAAAATTTATGCTTATATTTTAGTTTATACGGAGTTTTAGATTTTTTCAGGTGCAGATATGGGTTATACATGAATTCTTTTCTCCATTTTAAAGCAATGGCATGCATATTTTTCATTTTTTTTATAAAATAAAAATTTTAAATTTTAGTTAATACTTATATATGGATTTTAATTAATATGTATATAAGTATTGATCGAAAATAATTCGTACAAAATAAATCTGCAGTGTTTTACACATGCATTCACCTGTATTTCTGCTGCATCAAACGACGCAATAAGGTAAACAAACGCGCTAGCCGCTATTTTTACACCACGTGATTCCCACTGTGACGTCACGAGAATACTCTCCATTGTTAATTACTCCGATTTGTCTTTTGATGTTGGAAACATAATTTAATAATACGTATATAGCCCTTTGCGTGGAATCACGAATTTGCATGCAAAAGCTCCCTCAGATAATTAAAATATATATAACACCAAAATAATGAATTAGGGCATTAAATTTATAATCCTCTATCCTAATGAAGACAATCAGGATAATTAATCGACCCAATCATTCCTATGAGAACCTGGCATAACATAATACTACCACACTAAGAATGATGAATGGTATTCATCAAATACTCTTTTAAATTTTGACTAATTTAAACTGGTACCTGACATTAGTTTAAAGGAAATTATTTTAAAGGGGTAGGTATATAATTAACAAAAATGAATGTCAAGCTCTCATCATAACTATATGACCGTATAAATTTATTTCTCTATCTTATGAATTGCATTGTGTTTGTTATAAAATATTATTATTATTATTTAATTTATCCATGTTAACAATTAAGATTATCTAGTTTCTGAAGTTTCCTTTAAATTTCAAATAGTAGCTAACACATTACATTAACATTCTCTTTATTTATTTAGAGAAAAATTATTGACTCAATATATTTATTAATCTTTTACTAATTGAAAAGGACAATCAAGTCAATGAAATTACTTCAATTAAACAAAATACTAAATTTATTCAAGGAAAGTAATCCAACAATCAACAATAATATTTCAATTTGCAATTAACCCCCACATCTAAATCCTATTAGCATAATACCACACCTTATAACTCTAGTGCTACTTCACTTTGCAATAAACTTTACTATTTAAATCATATTAGCATAATACAACATATTTTAATATGTATAATAATAAGGTAAATAAAAAATTTCCCTGACAGATATTAACCTCCGTACAAAGTCTAAGCATTAATTATCATTAACAATTGACTATTATTCATATTATTGTTAAAACAGTTAAATGTATTACTTCATATAAGAAGAATAGTCAAATTAAATTTCACTCACCGATTCTCCAAGAAAATTGCTGAATATTCCACAACAGTTGTATGAGGAAATCACAGTTTTTATAAATATTAATTGTTTAAAGTTCACAAAAGTCACTCCTAAAACCACACTAATAGTTCTCTATTCCTAGCTTTTCGTGCAACACATTTCACTCGCCGATTTCTCCAAGAAAATTGCTGAATATTCCACAACAGTTGTATGAGGAAGTCACAGTTTTTATAAATATTAATTGTTTAAAGTTCACAAAAGTCACTCCTAAAACCACACTGTTAATTCTCCATTCCTCGCTTTTCGTGCAACACTCACTTGTACTACCAGCTTACTCTTTAGCGTCCCAAGTCCTAATTTTAGAAGGGACGCATGTGCATGGCTTCCATTACTCTTGAATTCCGTTAAACTTCCCGGGCGACGAGAGCTGACCAGACGGGTCCTGAATCAGAGGCGTCATGCATAAGTTCATCACTCGTTTTCTCCACGGCTCTTCTTTCTGACATCTTACTGCTCCATAACCATCCCAGCATCCATTACATATTCCTCTCTCTATCTCCACAGCTCGCCTTTGCTACAGCATTCGGATTCTTGATTAGGCTAGGTCCGGTATATTAAGTTTTCTTTTGTTCCCTATGTGATTCACAAAAAAGAATTAAGCACGAGAAGGGCATCATCTCAGGAATTGATGGAAGAAACAAGACTGAGATCTCCAGGCCCCCTGCTTTCCGTTCCAGATAGGCATTCCGGCTCCTCTTGAGCGATGAATCTCCTCCGCATATCAACAACTTTAGGCGGTGACTAATAAAAATAGTCGTCCCATACTACCGATCTTCATGACTCCAAAACCTCGAAATGGAGGACTGACTAACTTCTGAAAACTTCTTAATCTCCCGAGCTCTAGATCTCATCTCACCACTCACTCTTATTTTCTTAAGTTTTCACATTCTTAAAAAAAGGGGCGGGAGGTACCTACCCTTAAACCCACATCAAATCATAGGCCTTCTCTTGTCCCATTCGCCGATATTTTTTTTTCTCCGCCCTTTAATGTAAAACACCTAATTTAAATATTATAGTAACGCTATGCCGGACCCAGGCTTCCTGTTTTCGGAAACCAATACCTGTAACAGATATCATTGTGGATTTTTACAGTGTCAACTCTTATCCCGCTCCCACCAAAATTACAACTGTCCAGGTTAAAGGTAATGTCAAGAACTTGAAAATTATTTCTCAAAGGGTGAGAGGTTTTTCCTTTTTCCGCTGAGATAGAACTTTCTGTTGACCGCTTCAAAACATGCCGGTTCAAATATCGCATAGGGGGCTTTTCCCGCAACAATCCCATATCCGCTCTTTCTATCTGTGAAACCTCTGAATGGAAACGAGAAAGCTCTTGTTACACTTGGCTAGTATTAGACATAATTCTGTAAGGTAAAATTAACTTTGCTCTCACGTTAACCGTTTGTCTTATTATTTGTATAATTGCCCTTAATTTTAATTAATTTTTCTTTATTTTAGCTTAAAATGTCAATTTAAATGGTGCTGCTTTACCAAATTATATGTAAATATATTCCTATCATTAATGACCTGTAACAATGCAATCCTTTCTTCTTTTAAAGATACAAAAAAGCAAAAACTTACTAGGAAAGAAAATAAATTCAATAATACAATATAATTTCATTAAAGTAGAAAAACAAGATTGCCCTTTGTGCTGTAAAAATCTGGTAGGAAATCTTATAAATATCAATTTTATATAATAGAACAAATAATTACTTCATATCCTAGAATATCCAAAAAATATGGCACTTGGTCCCACCAGACTTCTACAGACTGATCTGATGTTGCAACAGCTTGGACATTAGTCGGAGCTGGAGGAACATCTCCTGGTGTTTGAACAGTCATCCTTGGACTCCATGGACCACCCCCTTTAGACGTATATGCACATACTTGAAATGAATATTCAGTGTTTTCATCTAAATTGCTGCAATCACAGGAAAATATGATTAATATTCAATGAAATAATAAAAATTACATAACAAGCAGATTGTAACTTTTTAATTTATTTTGTAAAATAAACTGTTTTAAAAGTAATGAGATAAAACTAATAATTACTAATTTACTTGAGTGTAGAAATCATATTTATATTATTGAACAATTCAACATAACTATATGTATTTTTGTAAAATGCACATTTTTAACCTTATAATGTTTTCTAAAATTCTCTAAACTTGTGCACTATATAATCATTAGGTAAATTATATACTTCAACTAACAAACCTAAAAATAATTCCTTTGAAAAATAGCTATTTTATCTTTTCAATTGGACCATCCTCTTTCTCTCTTATCAAAATATTGTTTAATTTTTTAACCAAAATGCCTCCAAAAGCTATCTGCATATACATTGCATCTCTATAAAATATATTAATAATTTGTGACTCAAAGTATTTGATATTTTGTAATTTATTTTAATACATAAATTTGAATTAAAAGAAAAGATGTTTGAGAAAAAAAAATACACCTTCCTTCCAAACAAGTGAAAATATATATCATTAAACTTTTCAAATTATGCCCCCAGTGTAAAGCAAAGCTGTCCGACGCTGCGTCATGGTGCTTTTTGAAGGGTTTTTTGGTGCGCTTTCGTATATCACACGTTTTCGTAAAGAAAAAAATCTATTTTAATGAATGTGTTTTTTCAAAATAAATAATATTTTTCTACATGAACTTAAGAATCTCTTTTTTGTCCCCCCCCCCCCAATCATCTTAAGTTCTCTTCCCCTTAGTGCCATGTATCGAATTCCAAATTAGTGCTTCCAATATATTGTGGTCGGAGATGTGGTCATCTGACCACAGGCTCCCCGAGAAACAGTCAGAAGTCTCAAATAATATTTGTATCTATTTTTTAAATTGCTATTACAGTAATAAAGGTTTGTGGCTCCTCCCTCTACAAAACCTTTTGCATAGCCTACTTTCTCCCGAGCTCTCAAAAAATGTCATTCTAAATTTACTACATTTTATGTTATCGCTTCAAATTATTTTTGAATAGAATTCCTGAATGGTAGAGACCTCACAGCTGCCACTATGAGATGTATGTGCATCGTATAAGACGTGTGTGAGATATAAGACTACCACTAATCGGTTACTGCAGGGGCAAACTTTCACCATTATTTAAGTTTAGTAAATTTTCTCCATACTTATGACACAAATTCTGCATTTAAATAAGGAGATGATTACTATACAAAAATACTGATGGAAGTTAGCCCATGTGGTAATCAGACTCTGCCACTACAATAGTGAGATAAAATTCTTGCATGTTTTAAGTCATGTGAATAATGTGATTAATACTTTAATCAATAATTAACTACCCTTAGTTACTTATTTTGTTATTGTAATTTTTATAGACTTAAAAGAAAAATAAGATATTTTTAGGGTACTTACTCATAAAAGTTTTTGGATACTTACAATTCAGAAAAATTCTATTCGTAGTATTATTATTACTAAATAAGTAACTTAGTGCAACAAGAAAGAAAAATCATGCGTTAAGCATACATTATGAAACACTTTCCAACACTTCCTGAATGCTTTAACAAAACTTCGTTATTTAAGGAAATAAGGTAAATAAGATAACTAAGTAAGGTAATATTTTTAATGCATAACAAATTTAAAACCCAACTTTAAGTAATTTACGCTCATACTCAGTAACCCTTAGTAACAAATACTAACAAAATAAGTAAATAAAATAACTAAGTAAGGTAATGTTTTAAATGCATAACACATTTAAAACCCAACTTTAAGCAATTTATGCTCATACTCAGTAACCCTTACGAATTATTTTCTGTAGCCCTGTAATATGAACTATAGCATTTATACACACTATACAGTATGCATAAATATAGTGAAACTTAAAAGCAGAAATCATAATTAAAAATGAATTTACAGCAATCATTGCCAATATATAGTAATTCGGATAGTATTATATAGTATCTGAAATTTTTTGTGTGTGCCTGTAAATGCTATGCACTTCGTATTAGACATGAAATAATTTATAGTAAAGCTCAGCAACATATATCGATTTCACTGTATATGAAACAGTTTGTTATCTTATTTACCTTATTGTTTGCAACCCGGTGGGGGTGTCCTTGTTTAATGAAAGGTTGGACAGGCCTGGTAAGATATTATGGCATTTTTAACCACAAAAATCAGTTCCATCATCATTAGAATCTACTTATAATAAAATCTGAGTGCAGGAAACGTCAGAACCATGCCGGTGCGAACCACTCTGGTCTGCGAATCGACCGTAGCTAAACGTCATGTTAGGCTTAATGAAAAACATATCCTAGCATATGACGGCTAAATGATAATTTTTTCTATTTGAAATCATGTCTGTTCAGCATATTTTCACATAAAACATGTGTATCATATCAATTTATAATGTATTAAGTTCTAAATTAAAATTAAGCTATTATAAACATAGAAATCAGATCTAAACAGACGATACTGTTGCCATTCTGATTCAAATTCCAGCAAATCTTCAAACCAATGTATGACTCTTTGAACGCTTCCTTAAAAAAAAAAAAAAAAAAAAAAATACAGATTAAAGCCGATGCTGGTCTTAAAATATTTGTAATAGTTTATTAAAATCTTTAAATATTTTAACTTTGTTTGAAACCTTCAAAAACTATTAAGTTCTAAACAACTGAGTTCTAAATTTAAGGGCCAAATCATCATCAACAATAACAACAAGTTCTGAATTAAAAATAACGGATAACTATCGCCATCTGGTGGATAAAAGATATAACTTTCACTCTAAAAAGGTTAAAAGGTCCGTTCAAGCACATTACATTACATGTATTTTTAATTTATTCAGAATGATTAATCTTTTCCACAATTTCAGATTTCCTGTGACATTTGTTTTCTGTCTTATATGACAAAGTAAAAATTATCCGAATTTGAATATCTAAAACTTTCAAATGCATTTACAATAAAGAATTATTTCAATGGCACTTTAGCATTATTTAAAGGGAAATTAATCCTTTATGTACTAAATTATGAAAATTTCATCTTCTAAAGTATTTTTCGTGAATTTTTGAAACAAAATTAGAAGATTTACATAATCACTTAATAAATTCTAGAAGGATTTTAGAAAGATTGAAGGATTCATTAAATTTGAATTTATAGGGATATTGTGTAATATTTCTAACCACACCCCACTCAAATCTTTTATTTTAAATATTTTTCTTAGTATTTTCTAGGAATTAGGAAATCAGAATTAAGAATTAGGAAATCTACAAATATAATGTTCTTACAATAGAAATATTTCTGAATTGAAAAATACCCCCCTCCCTCTCCAACGTCAACAAAGCTGAAAAGATGCGAAGGCCAAAGAAATCATCCTTTAAAAAATATTTTTGTTTTGTGTAACCCATAATGCTTTTGGAACATCATAAAGTAATGCATCTATAACTCATTCTAAATTGTATTATTACTAATCGATGTATTAAATTAATTTTATAACAAGTTATTTTAATGGTACTTATAAGTACTGTCAGTAGATAAAGGGTTAAAGGGACAATTTTTTCTGTACCGAAGGCTGCGAGCAGCGCCTCTGTAGGCCGTGTTAATTTCCAATAAGTTAGGAGCTTATGTTTCTTGCTAATTCTTTTGCCGTCAACTTTCTGTTGTAATTGTACTTTTTTTTACAATGCATTTCATCAGATTTGAAGACATTGCAAATAAAATGAGTATTTCTTATCGGTACAACATATTTTAATTATCTTGCAGATAAAATTATGAATTTTAACATAGTTTGTAGCGAAAAAAAAAAAAAAAACCCGCTAAACAACAAATTTTTAATGTAGAGGGAACCTAATCAAGCATTTTCGTCATAGAATGTGTAGCTGGAAATGTCGCGTTTAAGCGCTGGTGACTAAATTGTAGTTTACATAATTTCTTTGCTCTAATCATAAAAAATAAAAGGATAATACTTTTTGATTAACAAAATGCATGAGGCATCTTTTTTTTTAAGTCAGAAAAATATTTTTTAAACTATTGTTTTGAAGATTTATCACTTTCCTTCATTTTTGACGGGGATTATATACTAGTTATAAATAAAAAACGATTTCATGACAGATGTTACATTAGAATTTAACCAAGTGAGAACTTGTATGTAAAATACAAATGCATTACAATTTAATTTTTACATAAGTATTGAAATTAAAAATATTACTATCTGTATAAATCAACTGAAATCCTGCTAAAAAATCAAACACCATAATTAACAGAGACAAACTAGAATGCATTTTTAATGGAAAGAAAATTATGCATACGGAAATTTTTATATGCAAAGGCTTTGCTATCTCAAAGATGTCACAGAATAACCAGTAAAAATATCTTTCATATGCAGATTTTTCAGAATTGTATGTATCCAAAAATATTTAGGAGTAAGTACCCTAAAAATATCCTATTTTTCTTTTAAAACTCTAAAATTCACAACAACAAATTAAGTAATGCTAAATATTAATACCAATTAAAGTTATAGTTTAAAATATTTACATACATAAAAAGAATGACTTGGAAAATTACAAGTTTATACTTAAGTTTTTAAAAGAGTCTGTATGAGAGTTAGAGGCTGGCTCTGGTAACTCACATAATAAATTGTGTTGACTTCATATATATCAAAATTAACTCCATAACCTTTTAATTAAAGATAATTGAAACATCAAAAGCTTAGTGCTAAAAGGATTTGTCTATTAATTTCCTTTTTATTTTTTGTGCTATGACCTGCTACAACTCACTCTCGAGGCTAGGGCTCAAAATGTACCGGAGCAAACCAGAATGACATTTCCGCTCATGAAATTATGATAAATATAGTTCCGGTTCATACAATTATTAAAATATATTGTTACAGTTTTATATGTGTAGTTCTGAAATTAAGTGGAAATTTGAGTTCCAATCAATTTTTTTGTGCTTTTATGCAAATAATTGTTCAACTAAACGGATAATCTATGAAGATACATCTAAAACTTGTAATAAAATATACTTTAGAGTGAATTTGAAATTTAAAACTATTTCAATAAAATTAAAATTATACTCAATGTCACCTCCATGGTATGTCCCTCCATGCCTGTTTTTACTTTACAACATGAATATATCCCATAAGATAAACGAAAAGAACTGTATAAAATGCATTAAGTTAAAAAAATGGATATACTTTACTTACTTTTTAAAAGAAAATTTTGAAAATTTATAATTTAAAAAAAATTACAGACCAAGACGCATCAGTCCCCAGAATTAGAGCTACTTCCATGACATATCAGTTATAGTTATATAAAAATCTACTAGATGGCAGCATAATGTAGAACTTGGAATACAAATTAACTACAGGGAGCTACTTATTGGATGGAATATTTCTGAAGCATGGTAAGTTGTTACTTCATCTAGTTTTAATTAAAAAACTTTTAATTACCATAGTGTACTTTAATTGGCCGTCAACTCCATGGCCTCATTAATTTTGTCAGTTTTAAAAATAGTAGAATTCTGTTGATAAGTAACGTTAAATTGCTTTATTTAATTTTGTATCCAAGTAGAACTATGTTCATGTTGTGCATAGTTTAGAAAATATTAGGCCTAATCTCAGATATGTCACCTCCATGGATGTCACCTCCATGCCATTGTTGTATCATGGAGGTGTTATTGATCCATGGATGTGACATTTATTGATGTAAACAATATTTTAAGGGTGCTTAAAGTATATTTTTAATTATTGAACCTATATTTTTATTTTAGGGATAATTTTATATTAATAAAAATATTTTTTCTAACTGAAATTTTTTAATTCTAAAATATTTAATTTTGTATAAGTTTGATTTTTTTAATGCCGTATTACATCTTTAAATACAAGTTAAATTTTAGGTATAATTAAACTTTATTTTAAAGCCTCTTATTGAATTTCTTGATCTCCTAAAATAAAAAAAATAAAAATAAAAACAGGACTAAATTTAAATTTTCAGTTCTTCTATGCTAGCCAATTTGATAAATAAATAATAATAAAAAAAATTGTTTAATATTTAGTATATTTAAATAATATGGCCACACTAGAGTACTGAGCAATCGTATATTTAAAGTGCTGTGTTTTCTATTTATCTATAAATCTATTTATTTTTATCTAATTGCACATTAATATTTTAAAATATTTTTTAGTTATGGCTCGGGCAAAAAGCAAAAACAATTCTGTAGAAAAGAAAAGAAAACTGAGAAAAGAAGCAGAGCAGAAAAGACGGGTTAAAATTAAAGAAAATCCAGAATTGTATGAAGAATGTAAGAAAAATGAGCGCAAAAGTTATTACAAGAAGAAAAAAGAAGGAAAAATAAAAGCTATTTCTCAATTGAGTGAACGACAGAAGCGTGCACAAAGAAAGAACTGTGTACAAAAGACTTAGAAAAGTTCCGAGAAGAAAGCAAATAAAGAAAAATTAAAACAAGTTCTTTTAAATTCTGCTACACCAGAAACAGATGATGATTCAGAAATTATAAACAATCTTATTGCAAATATTAAAGATTTGATAGGAAGAGCAGGTACCAATCCGGTAAAAAGTGGTCTAAAAATTGTTAACAGAAACAAAACAAAGGCATACTAAAGAATAAAATTGCTTGAAAAAGAGCTTAAAAATGTTATGAAAAGTTGAAATATAAAAGAAAAAAAGATTATTATAAGAAAAGATATCAACGCATCATAAGTAAACGAAAAAATTTAAACAGTCTAAAAGAGAAGGTACAGAACATATTGAAAGGTGAAAACGTTTCTCCTAAAGACAGAAAATGCCTGGAATTCAGTTCAGCATTGACCACTCAAATCGAGAAAAATTTTGAAGAAAGTGAGAAGTCTCAAAAGTCAAAGAAAGCCTCTGGACTTGTCCTTTCTAAAAAAATAATAAAGAAGTATACCGCAGTATTCAAAAGATTTCAGTTAGGTCCTGTTAATCTGTATTTAGCAAATGTGACCTCAGTTGAAGATTATGTGGAAGTTAAATTTATGCAAAGATGTTCGGGATCCAAGAACAAATCGGTTTTCAGTAAGGAGCAAGAAGCAATCATAAGATATGACAAATAAATTTGTGTGGTTTAAACAGCGGAAAGTGAACAATTGGTTACAATGTATCTTTGATTTAATCCCTGAAAACTGCACTATTATTTAATAAAAAATGAAATTTGAGCCTTGTTCCTTTTTAACATGTTACTCAAGAATAGTGTTCTTTACCTATATTGTAATCCAGTTTTTCTTTTGATGTGTTATTTGACTTTCTGTAATTCATTGAAATAACATATTATACCGCTTGAACAATAAAACAAACTAATATCGCAACCATAAATGTTTTCCAATCTTGTAAATAGACATTTATCATTACTATTAAAGGTTGTCACCTCCATGGAATAATGTGTCACCTCCATGTTTATATGCAAAATGAAATTTTATTTTAAATTAAAAAAAAAATTAACCTTGACCTCTGATCATGATGTATTTATCTCTAAAACCTTAAGAAAACGGTGGAAACAAACCTTAAACGCGAAAATTTGAACTTTTATTTTTTACAAATTACCAAAGTGAAATTTCCACTTAATTTCAGAACTAGCCATATATATAGCTTATTGTGCTCATTGCAATTTTTTTTTTTTTTTTTTTTTAAGAATTTTGAATGCATTTTTAAAATTGTTTTTGTATGGTTAGAAATAAATTTGTCTTTACATAAAAAAAAAAAATGCTTAGTGAACAATAATTTTGAAATAGTATTCCAGTTTGTGTATTTTTACTTTCTTCTATCTTTACAAGAATAAAGTATTGGATTCGTGAAAATTTTTGAATTCCGGTTTTCAATGGATTTACATGTTTTAGAGGTCAGAGATCCCGAAAAACATGTTTTTACAAAATGTCTGTCTGTGTGTCTGAATGTGACACAAATTTTGTGGGCGCTCTATCTCAAGAACTAATGAACGGATTTTAATAAAACTTTAGATTGAGTTAGTCCCTGATATATATTGATGCTGATTACTTTTTGGTGTAAATCACCCAGCAGGTAGTGCTGCTATGCTGCATTATTCATGATTTTTACAATAGCTATCTCTCAAGAACTAACACACGGATTTTCAGAAAACTTCAGATTCAGTTAGTCCTTGATATAGTTTGTGTGATGTAATAATCACATTTATTATTTATTTTTTTAATTGTAATGCAGCATTATTATCTCACGTTTTAAACTATTTATTTTTGACTCAATAAATCGTTCAAATCGCTTTTTTTCTTTCCTTTTTACCGCATGTAGCAGATAAGTTTTGATTTTAGATTTCTCCCTCTTCCTGTTCTATTTTTAGATTCAGCGTGACGTCGCTCGCGTCATATTGGGGTGTGTCTTCCCTTGGCGAATTAAAAAGCTTCATTCTCTCCCTCTAAAGTTTCGCTTTCATTTCTCTATTTTCATACGATTTAATCATAATACGTAAATTTAATTTAACAAATAGATTTAAATCATTTCTGGAGGTAGTTTTGTAAACCCCTTTTATGTAGTATATATATCAATGCAGCCAGTTTTTTAACAGATTTTAAGATTTTAGATTTACGAAAGTTTTAAGATGTATTTTTGACAACGTGAATTGTCTTTTTCAAATCGGGCCTTAGTGCCTGTTTGAAGGATTGTGAACACCGTTCAGCAATCATATTATTCTAAGGTGCTCATTTAATAAGTAAAAGTTTGTCGCAGATCGCTGATGGAATTTAATTCAATGCTTTTTCGAATTTGGACTTTGTTATCTTCAAGACATTCTCTGAGAAAGGATTTTAACCAACTTTAGCCAGAATTCTTTGTAGCCATGGAATTACTTCAAGTTTTTAATAATTCTACGTGGAACGCTCTTCGAATGTGTACAGTGACCTACTTCCCCTAATTACCTTCCACCTCTCAAGTGAATCAACGAATAAAGACGATTTTTATAACTGCTGTCTCTTCAATGTGTCTACTGTTGTCATTTAAGTAAGACTATTCCTTTTATTTTTACTGCAAGTCAATTTTATCATCTTTGCTATACGATCACTCTATTTACGGCACTCCAGATTGTTTATTTTATCCAACAGCAAATTAAACTCTTTTTATTTACTTAATTCTCCTCAACAACATTTTTAAAACGTCACAGTTTGGTGCTGATAACTTTTAGGTGTAAATCTCCCAATAGGTTGCGCTGCTACGCTACATTATTCATGATTATCGCAATAGCTCTATCTGAAAAACTAATACACGAATTTTCATCAAATTTAAAATTCAGTTAGTCCCTGATATAAATTAGTGCTGTTTAGTTTTCGGTGTAAATTGTCCAACAAGTGGCGCTACTATGCTGCATTTTTCATAATTTCTGCAACAGAAGTATCTCAAGAACTAATGCATGAATTTTCATCAAAATTCAGATTCAGTTGGTCCCTGATATAAATTGATCCTGACAAGTTTTCAGTGCAAATTGCCCAACAGGTGCTACTGCTAAGCAGAATTTTTCACGATTTCTGCAATAGCTGTATTTCAAAAACTAATGCACAAATTTTCATCAAACTTCAAATTCAATTAGACGTTGGCTTAAGTTGTTGCTGATTAGATTTTGGTGTAAATAACCTAACCAGTGGCGCTGCTATGCTGCATTTTTCAGAAAGTATTAATATGTATGAGATAGAAGAAAGTTTTGGGATTGCCACATCCAACTAGTTTCATTTTGAGCCCTGCTCGAGGTACTTTAGATTTTTTGTCAAGAAGCCTTATCTCAATCATTTTTTGTATTTAAGACAGCATAAATATTGTTAACAATGTCAAACATAATAACAACTACATTACATAAAGAATATGTCAGGTAAAACTAGGTATTTAAATGCACTTAGGAAGGATTAGAGATTGACTGGTCATCATTTCAGGGGTCGTGGGTAAAACTAAATGAATTAATAATACCAGTATAAACTCAGCTGCAAATGTTTTTTTGTTCTTACTGAAAAAAGTTTTGAGCATAGAGTCTCTTGGTACTAAGCATTAAACATGAAGTTTATAAAACTTCCATTGTATTTAAGCTATTTAAGTGTACCTCATTAAATAAGGGATAATTTTTCCAATAAACTATTTTTTAAAATATTTGCTCTATTAAACAAAAACATATGCATGATATATATTTTTTATGATGCCAACAAGACTTTTCAATGCACAACAATGATTGAAGATATCATTCAAAAGGTTTTTGAACAGGGTTTTAGCATAGTGCACTCGCATTTCATTCACACGCGCTGCTTGATTAAAAATTGCAGTGTGAAGAATAATAAAATATCAGTTGCATGAAAAACAAAATAACTAAAGAAGCACTTAATAACACATACCTAAAGACCATACGGGTTTCTGTGGTATTTCTTTCAGTGACAGAACCATCAGATGTCTTGTGGAATTTTATACTATAATGAGTGATTTTTCCATTTCTAAATTGAGCTAAGGGTGATTCCCATGTAATGACCACACCAGTAGGACTTTGAAGTCTCCTAGACAAATTCTGAGGAGGAGCAGTCGGTACTGGAAATGAAAAAAATGTAATGTAAGTGAAAAAAAAGAGAGAAAAATCATAATAAAAGACATAAATCAGAAGGCAGCTGCACAGACCATCACCTTATCGAGTTGACAGCTGAAATTCCAGGATTAGACAGAACTCAATTAGCATATTAAAATGTAACTAGTCTGTCAAGTCATATCTTGGCAGAAACTACCTACAGACCTATTTTAGTAATTGACAGGTAAGTTTATCATTGTGTTTTCCTGCACCCAAAGGTAGACATGGAGGACTGGGAGTAGGAAAACAGAATGGTAAATCTACCAGGCAATTAATAAAATTTGGATTGCAGGTGTTTTCCACAAAGATGTGATGTGATAGGCCAGTTGCATTTTAATATGCAAATCGAGTTTTAACTAATCTTGGAATTTCAGCTGTCAACTTGAGGAGGTAATGATTTGTGCAGACACCTCCCATTCTAAAATACATTATAAAGAACTTACCTCCTTCAGGTGTATCTAGATAAGTGTAAGCTTCCTGACCCCAACCTAATCCATTCTTTCCAGATAAATAAAATTCATAACGAGCGCCTCGATCTAAAAAGAAAGACAAAAAAATTAGTAAAAGATATACATTGTACAATAAACATTAATTAATTTTAAAATTCCAACAAAGTATAACAATTTTCATGTAACATTTTAGAGTGAAGAAGTAAATGTATAGATCAGATTATTCTGGCTTAAAATGTTCAAACAAGGTATCATTAATCTTTATGTCTTAAATTCTGGATGAGCAAAAATTGCTCTTCTTCCCAAGGTACTTTACCTTCATTTTCCAAAATACATTAGAAGAGTTATATAAAAATTAAACACATTTTTGAAAGGTTACACAGTTAAAATTGAAATAAATTTGTTATTACCAGTAATTTGTGAAACATTTAAAGCAATTTAAGTTAATCTTTTAAGTTAGTTTTGATTAAATATTGTTTCTCAAATCTTTAAAAAAACAAACAAAAAAACATATACAGTGGCTTTAATTATGGAATCTAAAATTATCAACCCTAAATCTTTTTTCCATATAAAGAAAGCTACATAATTATAAATGGATAGAGTTGTATCTCTTTTTTAAATCTTTTCTTTTTAACAACAAAGTTGAAAAGTGTTTATGACTTGTGTGGCTCTCAGCTCTCTAACTCGTGTAAATATAGTCTGATTGTCATGAAATTCATACATTCTATTGGGTATCACTATGGAATGTTTCGGTATAATGAAGAGTGTAGCATTTACTGTTGATTTACAGGAACACTCAAAAGAATTCCGTTGCATTACAGTCTATGAGAAAAAACATTTGTGGTGTATTTTAATGATAGTACACTAGTTTAAATATACTGAAATTTATATATATCACAGACATGTACTACATGGCACCTGACTGCAGAATATGGTGTGCACAGAATTTATCATTCATTTACAGGGGCACACAAAAATATTTGGTTACAGAAAAAATTGAACAATAATAAAGCTATTGAAGCCTACGAACAATAACTGCTGGAAGTGCGTTTTCAGATGTGTTATGCATTTTTGAACTGAACTATTTTTTAAAATATTACTTGGTGTCTATAAATAATAATTGCTGGAAGTGCATTTTCAAATGTGTTATGCATTTTTAAACTGAACCATTTTTTAAAATATTACTTGGTGTTTATAAATTCTATAGATTGTATACAGGGCTACACAAAAATTCTCACATACATTTCCGTTTACTCACGGAAATTGCTGAATAGAAATTTTCAACTGTGCTATTCATTTGACTGAACTAACTTTTAGCATACTATGTAGTGTACCAGCAAATCTATAGATCATATGCAGGGCTGCACAAAAGAGATCTTTTCTTGACTATTAATGGTAATAGCAGAAATTGTATTTTCAGATGTGTTATGTGTTTTTCAAATTGTTTATTTAGACATGAATGGGGCTAGTAGAGCTTTAGCCCTTGGGTAGTCCTCCTCACCTAGTTGAACCTTGTTCATTTAGACATAATGTTTCACCTTAATAAACTGTGAAGTTTTGTTCAATATTCTGGATGTGCTGGAAAGTATTACATAACTATGCTGGACAAATGACTTTTTGTTCTTGTTCTATTTATAGAATTGACAATGCTTTTAAAGCATGACAGAGTAAAATATTTAGCATTTATCCTAAAGCATTTCTTTAGCATTTTTAATAAAATGGCACTTTAAAGTTCTGTTAGGACATCATAAAGGATTAAAAGTCATTTTCACTTAATAAGAGGCAAACACTATTAATAAATCACATGAAATATTTACATTTCACCATTTAAAATATCTATATTTGAAGAAGTGAGTTTTAAAACTCACCTTATACAAAAAATCAAATTTTGGGATTTCACGAAAAATCTCTACAACAATAGTAGAAGTACAGGATAAAACTAGTTTTTTTTTTTTTTTTTTTTTTTTTTTTTTTTTTTCAGATGTTGTGTTTTTTCAGTACAGGTCTACCAATAGAGATTGATAGAGAAAGCACAATTCTGTTAAATTTTGGATAAGGCAACTTTTAAAACTCATGTCCTCATTTGTACTTTTATATTTCGTTAAACCAATTGTTTTTTTTAACTATAATATTTAACGACTTTCATCACAAAAAAAAGGAAAAGAAATTGCCTATGAATTTATTGTTATTTTTACTAATTCTTTAAAAATGAGCTAGTAATTCAGAGCTAGTAATTTATAGAATAAATACAAACTATAAAGGGAAACAAATATGTTAAAAAAACATTTTTATGTAGATGAAAATAAAGTTAATTAATGTTATAATTGTGAACAAAATTAGAGGTTTTTTTTTTTTTTTTTTGATGGCTCAATGGTTAAATGGTTACTAAGATACACTAGAGGATTTATAAAATAAATTTAGAAGCATGGTATCCAAATATATTTGACATGTGTTTGTGTTTGACATTTTTGGATTGCCTGGCATAGGAAGAATCAAATGGCACTTATAGAATAATACACTTTTAAAACAAAAATTTTTTTGATTACATAAATTAATATGTTTATATTAATCAATATCTAAAATTATTATAAACTACAGTTGAACCTCCATATATCAAACTTCCATATATCGAAATTTTCTATGTATCAAACTTTTAGCAAATCTCTATGTTCATTACATAGAAATACTGTTTCTGTATATCAAAATAACCTCTATATATTGAAACTTTTTTCAAGACATCGAGAGATTTTATTCCACTTTAGACCTGTGGTCTCACGAAAAATGAAGGTCAAGGGATAAAGGAAGTTTATTGAAGGTCACTACGAACCCCACATTCCAGCTGGGGATGAGAGTTGGATAAAACAGGTTGTTGTTCCCCCAACTCGTTTTTGAATTTTGGTTGCAACCTGTCCTGCAGTGAAACGCGAACCCCATTGTTCTTTCAGCCAGAACTTGAATCCAACATGTTTTTGCTCTTTCATCGTCAAAAGGATGTCTTTTTTGGCGGTGATCGCTTTATTGGCAACTTTCGGATTTCATTCTGGGTCAATTCAAGATCCGGTGAGAGATTCCGAGGAGCTTTTGCCGGGAGAAAAACCAGTTTGGCTGCCCTCCGTCATGCTTCAAGAAAAGGTTAACAAATATGGGTCTCTGTGGTGAAACCAGTTTCTAGTATTCCCTTTTGTCTGATGGTTGGCCCTCACTGCTAAGTCTGCTTAGTTTCAGTGAAAATTTAAGTAGTGTTTTATAAATTTGTTTTGAACTTTTACTTTTTCTTTCGATCACAAAGTCAGAAAGAAATTCCCTTAGCGTTGTGGATAAAGTTGAATTACTGAAGGATGTTGATAGCGGAATGCGCAAAAAAGACATTTCTTCTAAATTTGGTATTCCCGCAAGCACATTGTCGACTATTATAAAAAATCGGAATGCCATAATGAAATCCTATGAATGCATTGTACCCAACAGAAAACGTTCGAAAACATGCACTTACAATACAGTGGACGGGGCCATTTTAAAATGGATAAAGAGTGTTCGAGACCAAAACTTGCTGATCTCTGATCCTCTCATAAAAGAAAAGGCATTGGAGTATGCTAAATATTTTGGATATGATGAATTTCAAGTAAGTTCCGGGTGGCTTGACATATTTAAGAAAAGGCATGGCATCAAGGAAAAGGTTATTTCCGGAGAAAGTAAAAATGTATTTGAAGCAGTCTGCGATGACTGGAAAAGCAACAATTTGAAAAAAATTCTAAAAGATTATCAGCCTGATGATATTTTTAGTGCTGATGAAATGAGACTCTTTTATAAGTGTTTACCCAACAAAACTCTAACTTTCAAAGACGATGATTGTCATGGAGGCAAGAACAGTAAGGACAGAATAACACTACTGGTAGGCGCTAACATGAGTGGTAAAGAAAAACTTCGATTATTGGTAGTAGGTAAAAGTAAGAACCCTAGAGTATTCAAAAATGTAACATCTTTAGAGGTTGACTATTGTTCTAATAGAAACTCGTGGATAACAGGTGAAATTTTTGAAAAGTGGATTTTGAAATTGGATAGAAAAATGAGTGATCAAAATAGAAAAATTGCTTTATTTGTAGACAATTGCCCGGCTCATCCTAACGTGTCTTCAAAATTATCAAATGTCGATTTGCTTTTACTTCCCACGAACACCACTTCAAAATTGCAACCAATGGACCAGGGTCTAATAAAAAACCTGAAACTTCATTACAGAAAACGCGTTCTCTGATGACTTATCTGAACATTTGAAAATGAAAAACCTTTACATACGGTGATTGATCTGAGGATATGTGTGGCAAAATTAGCCAAAGTTTGGAAAAATGACGTTTCTGAATCTACAATAAAAACTGTTTCACAAAAGCTGGGTTCAGTGTATTACCGGCAATTGAAGAATAGGACGTGTTCCCGCAAATTCAACAGTCTTGGGAAAATTTGCGTTCCCGAGGTCACATTACAGACGGTATTCTTCTTAATGAATTTCTGACAGTCGATGATAAGTTAATTATTGCTGATTATTCTACAGATGAAGATATACTGAATTCGTTTCATGAATCTGAAAAAGAAATTTAAGAACCAGAGGAAGTAAATGAATCCGAAAACCTTTCCAAGCCATCGAAAAAAGAAACGCGAGAGGCGTTTGAAACAACACGTCGTGGACTTCAATTCGCAGAAAATGTTCCTCATGAAGTTTTTAGTGGACTGGATAAATGCGAAAATTTCTATGATGTACTTTCTGCAAAAGTGGCTGTTTAGCAATATATTCATAGTTTTTTTAACAGAATGTAACTGTGAGCATTGTAACCCCTGTCTGGATTATTGTTTTTATAAAAGATATGTAGTACTCAATAAACTTTTCATACTAATTATTTTTTTCATTATTAACTTTCATTTAATGCGATTTGCATTAGAAATGCAGTTCCGTATACGAAAATTAGCTTTAATTTTAATGTTTTAGGAGTAATTATTATAAAACTAGTATCGCTTCTATATATCGAAATTTCCATATATTGAATTTTTTTCCGGAAATTTGCTACTTCAATATATGGAGGTTCGACTGTATATCTAAAACATTTAAATTCTTTCACTTTTAATGGTAACATCTAATTGCTATTTATAAATTTTTAATTGAGGATAAATTATAGATTATATTAAAAAACAAAACAGCAGATTTTTTTTTTCTATAATTAGAGAATTAATTACTTTTCCCACTTAATTTAGAAGATAATTTGCCTCTAAATGTCATCTTCATATAACATTAAGTATGAAACAAGATATTTCGCTTCTGTCTTTTTGGTACTGCTATTTCAATACATTTTTACTTTTTCTAATACAATTGTGTACGTAAATTACTAGTAAAATATGCTTTAAATATCTTCATTTCTGGAATTCTGCAGCAAAAATTACTGTAACCATAATAAATTTTACAGCAAGAAATAATGACAATTTGGAGAATAAAATTACTTCAAGATTAAGAAATGGTAACTTAAAAAATTCGTTTTACATTTATTCTACAGCACAATAAAATTAATTTTTAAAGTGGAAAATGTTAATTTATAATTACTTCTGAAAATCTTAAAAATTTTAGGCAAACCTAATGCAAATCAATCTTGGAAACTTTCATCATTTCTCTAAACTTTTTTCTGAGATAATACTTGAAGAATTATATTGAATAAGCATTTTTTGCCCATAAGTGATCGTGTAATAATAAAAAGATGATAAACTATAATATCTTTAAAGCACATTCATTCAGTAAAAGCTAATTAGCACTTATATTACATTACAATACAATTAGTATGCCATAATATTTCAATATGGAGGACAGAAAAGCTAATATGGTAGTAGAGCTGAAATGATAGAACTAAAACACTAGGGTTAAAATGTCACAGATAGTATCGAGTAAAAAGATCGATTGTTAGAGCTTCAGATTTGAAGATACTGATATGCAAGATTAATTTTTGAGAAAAAACAAAGGTGAGAATGAGAAAAGTGAAGCCTAATTTGGCAGCCTAAATGCAAGAAGTGACAGATTAACCCTTTAATGCAGAATTTTATTTTGTTCAGAAAACATCATATTTGAGTCTATTTTTGTTAATTACCCACAAGAAAAATATTAAAAAGTTTTATGTTTCTGTTAAACATAAACAAGAATTGCTCAAAAAATGATGATTTTAAATTATATACTTACTTTAAAGTGTTTACACTGAACTATAACAATTATTCAACAATATAATAATTTTTTATAATGATTTAATAGTTTACAGAATTAATAACGACTGCCTTATAAAGATAGAAAAAAAAATGCCAGTTGAGAACATTGCAAACAGTATTAACAAAAGATGTTATAACCTCCCCATGGTAACAAATCAGAACAAAAACAGACTTCATGACTTTATGGATTTTGCCCTTAAGAGGGCTGGTCACTTAGCTTCCGATTTCCTCTCACTGCTGTAAAGTCTATGATGCATTCGTATGTTTAAAATATCTCTTCAGGAAATTAATATTTTTACCTTCTATTTTTTGTGTACACTTCCTAAAAGATGTCTCATTTTTTCTTAGTTCTCAAAATATTTCTAAAGTATAGACTTAATTTTATAGGAAGTGTTAAAATCTTACTCATGGTTTGCCCACTTTTAACTCATAAAATATTAAATTCAGCACAGATTTAAGAAATATTTTGAGAGCAAAGAAAAAAAGAGACATCCTTTAAGAAGAGTACACAGAAAAAAGATGTTAAAAATATGAATTTCCTGAGAAAGTATTTTAAATATACGAATGTATCAAATGTCCATAAACTTAACATTAAGGAGCAGAATTCCGAAGCTGAGTGACCAGCCTCCTTAAATTCATGTTCTCACATGTGAGTAACACATAATAGTTTACCAAAAGACCAATAGAAAGCGCCAAATCACAAAAAAAAAAATCATGTAAACTCCTGAGTTATGCTACTATGCATTTAAGGGTTAACTACACATAAATTTAAAAATAACTTATAAAGCCGCTATCAGATTCACCGACTTTTCGAGCAACCAACTTTACAGCCGATTTTAACCCCAACTTTTTCCAGTTGAAAGGGAGAAAAAGGTTACAATTGTCTTTGCTAAAGTTGGAAGAAAACCCGGAAAAACCAGTACTACTAGTACCAGCCGTCAATATTTATCGCATTTTCGTATCAATCGCTTATCTCTGATTCGCTGAAATGTTGAAAGGTGGGAGGAAAAGTTGCGGCTAGGACAGACTTTTTTGAGATGCGGATAAAAAGTTGGAGATATTGCTGTTTGCTATCACACTGGGTGTCCAGACATTTCGCGAAAAGTTGGAGGAAATCAAGAGTTGGCTCAAAAATTGCTCGAAAAGTTGGTGAATCTGATAGCGGCTTAACTCACTTAAAATACTTATAAGGGGGAAAAACATAAATATACCTAAATTAGGGATCTGATGTACTTGATCTAACGGATTAATTTCCCTTTCCTCCATCTGCTGGGTATCGGCCCGTCCAAAACGTAGTTTGTAACTCATTAATTGCCCATAGATATGAGTAGGGCGAGACCATTGTACTTGAGCAACAAGCGTTGGTTCTTCCTGAATTAGCTGAGCAGTAAGTTCTGGTCGAGTAGGAACTGAAATAGAAGTGATTCATTAATAAGACTAAAAAGTTACTCACAATAAAATTTTAATAACGATAACGATGATGAAAGTTTTAGAAAACTTTAAGAATTAATTAATACAAAAAGTGATAAGAATTGATGGTAATTATACCTTTAAAATGTTCATGACTTAATATAGTAACTAACTTTTATATTCAATGCATTAACGGGATATACAGGGCTATTAAAAAAATCACATTTTCGAAACTACTGCACATATTACAATATGTGATACATAAATTTAAAGAGAAATATACCAAGTTTTTTTCAGTTATAAATGTTCGATGTGTGACCCTCTTGTTACATGGCATACGTCCAATCTGTAATCCAGTTTGTCCCAAACATTTTGTAGCATCACTCTGTCAATGGTTCTGAATTCTGCACAAATGTGTTCTTTAAGTTCTGACAGTGTCAAAGACATTGTTTATGTACCACCAATGCCGTAAACAAAGTGTTCAGAACTTAAAGAACGCATTTGTAAAGCTATTAGAACCATTGACAGAGTGATGCTACAAGATGTTTGGAACAAACTCGACTACAGATTGGACGTATGCCATGTAACAAAAGCATTACACATCGAACATTCGTAACTGAAAAAATCTTAGTATATTTCTTTTTAAATTCATGTATCACTTATTGTAATGTGTACAGTAATTTCGAAAATATGATTTTTTTAAATTGGGTCCATCATTTATAATAGCCCTGTATTTAATAAATTTGACATTTTAGAAGAAAATATATCTAAAATTTGGTCAATAATAAAATAAATCTTCCCTAGAGAATCATGCACCATGTAGAATGAAGATCAGAAACGATATTGATTTTAAAAAGATGCAGTGCAACTCAGACAAAAACGTTACTTTTATCTTTATAGATTTAAAAATCTTAAAAACAAAACAAAGATAAATTCTTAAAAAATTTAATTGCTATCTTCTTTACTACAAATTACAAGAAAAATAAAATATTTTGTTTTACTTTTTCATCGTAATGTACAATTTATTGCTGTAAATATGTAAAACTAGGAAGTTAAATTTTTTTTATCTCATAATGCAAGTGTGCTATAGATATTTAACTACATGTTCAAGTGTGAAATTGGACAAAAAATGTTGAAAAACATTGCTGTAAGGAAAAATAACTACATTTGCATTAGAATGCAAACAATTCAAGAAGTTAAACTTACCACCACCAAGTGTTCTTTCAGTTTTCACTCTACTCCGAGAACCATCACCCTTTCTAGTTACAGCGGCAACTTGCACTGAATACAGGGTATCAGGTTGGAGTTTAGTGACATTATACTCTTCAGCATTTTCATCAGCAACATCATATCGCTTTGGCTCATTGACAAGATCCCCGTCCCTAGTTATTTCTTGGACATGAATTTGGTAACCACGAATCAGACCGTTCCTATCCTTATTAATTGGAGGCTTCCAACGTACAGTAATAGCAGTGCTATTAATGGCAGCAACTTTCACCTGGCGAGGTTCTCCTGGAACTGTCAGGGAAAAAATTCACTTTGACAAATTATAATGGATAAAAAAATAAAATTAAAAACCTCCAATGTTTAAAAAAAAATCATAAAATTAAAAAGACAGTAAAAAAAGTATAGCTGATAATTTATGTAAAAAAAAAATTAAATTTATTGTTAAATTTAATAAAATGCCAATAAAACAAAGAGTTTGCTTATTTTAAACTTACCAACAATCCAAATGAAAGCAAACAATTTTTATAACTACTTACAATTTTTAAAAAGTAGTTTAATTATAAATAAGCTGCAAGCTAAAGTTTATAAGATATACATATATATTCACATAAAAAAAGATCGAAAATCATACTTCAATATTCCTGTATATCTTAAATGAAATATTTGATACAAGAATAGCATCAATTAATTATTTAACAACTATACATATAAATAATGCATAAAACATAATAAAACATAGATAATAAAGAATGTTATAAGATTAGAAACAGTTTTAGCAAAGCAACATTATATTGCAAGACAGTAATACAGTTAAGTTATACAGTAGAAAACAAATAAGCAAGTAATAAGCAAATTTGATAAGTGAGTAAGTTTGTAAAATTGAATCATTTCAAATAACACAGATTGAAAAAATGACACATAGGAGATTTATATACAGTTTGTAAAGAGAAAATTAGTGAACTGGGAACAGAGGAGAGAGTTGCCAGCTCTGATGAGACGAGCATTTCAGGTTTCATGCAAAGTCATGCAACATATATACTGGCTTCACAGCAAGGAGTATGAGATGCAAGGGTAACATTGAAGAAATTCTGAAATATTTCTGCTTGTTTGAATGAATTTAGAAATTAAATATGCCTGCACTAAAATACTTTATCAATTAAAAGTCTTGGCCAGGGACTTATAATTGGTAAAGTAATAAGCAGTATAATGAAAAAAATATCATAAAAACTTACTGAATGTTAAATATAAAAAGAAATAGAGAAGAATTTAGTTGCTTTGAATAAGTTAATCAAAAGTGATAACATGAAGTATTTCAGAATTTCAAAGCATGCAGTTAAAGAGGAGAACAGAGAGTGTATCAAACAGGTACTTTAAGGGAGAGGAGGTGATAATACATACCATCTTCATCTGTGCGAATGACAATAGGCAATGAGGGCGGTCCATCGCCTACCTCAGTTCCAGCAATGACCCAAACTCTATATTCAGTCCACTTTTCCAAGCCTCCAATCACATAAGTTTGTTGATCAGCCTCGACACGAATCTCCTGGGCTTTAGCCAGGTCATCACCGCTCTCAACTTTCAAGTACTTCAGCTTATAGTAAGTGATGGCACCATTCTGCTGATCTCGGGGAGGGGGATTCCAGGTGATGCGAAGGGAACGGGAGTCAACGGCAGAGCCGCGTACGTCTTGGGGAGGGGCGCCAGGCACTGTAGGGAAGGGAGGGAGGAGGGAAGAGTGCGACATGTGCAGTGGTGGGATACAATTTTTGTGGCTGGTTCTAACCAGTACGCTCCAATAGGAGCTTCCTGTACTTGACATCTGATGTAATATTTTCACTTCTACCTATCAGTCATCAGCAAAATGCTTCACTCCCTCCAAATATAATACAACTAGCAGCAAAGTGAAGATTCTAAATGGGATATTTTTTGCTTTTTTATTTATTGAAGAATTTTTTGATGAATTTCCCCACTTATTTTTCAAGACAACACTGCTTTCGTGAGATTTTCCTTTTTGTACTTGCAAAATTGTACCATAGCATAGCTCGGCAAAAAAGAAACTTCTTGTTTTGATGGAAAAGAATCAAGAAAATTTCACAGGTGTAATAGAATAGAGGATAAAAACTCAGAAAGCATTAATATGAGATTAACTTTTCTCTATGCCAAACTTATTAAAAAACAAAAGTTACAGAATCTGCAGTGTTATCATCAGGGCTTTGAAATATATTAACAAAAATCCTTTTTGTTCAGAAAAAAATTTGTCATCATAAATTTTAATACACCTATCAGAACAAAGTATAATTATGTTATAAACTATACATTAATATTACATAATTAACATTTGCTAAAAAATTAAATTAATTATTTAAGATCTCGAAAGCATATTAAAAACCAATAATTAAATTATAAAATTCTGATAATTTATAATTAATTCTGAATGATAGTTTGATGGCAGATATCATAAAATTAAATACAATTTATTAATTTCTATTAATTCAAAATAATTTAAAACAGATAATTATATATTATTAAACTGATACTGATTTTTTAAATTTAAATTAGAACTTTTATAAAATTTATACTCTCAAATTAAATATGAATGTAATTAAATTATCTTAACTTGTTCAAGCTTAATAACAAATATTCATTCTTTCAGATGTGCGCAAGGAATCTTAAATGCTATTCTTGAAATACATTTATTATTGTTTAAATATTCAATAATGAAAATTGTAAATAAGTATAATTATATATTAGTACTGAAATACTATAAATATTCAATAATGAAAATTGCACCTATTAAATACCTATTTTGAGATTCTGCTGATCAAATATCTTATGCAATGTTAAACAATCAATTTAAGTTGTAATAGGGAAATGTAAGAAATAATTATGGTGAGTTTAACAGAATTACTTAATTTTATGAAGAGATAAATATACATATTTTAGAAACCTTAAACAAATTTTCCACCTTCTTCCACAGAAAATGGCACCATTCATTTTGAAAGTGGGACGTGAGCCCTCTATTATAAAAAATTCAGAAAATGAACAAAAAAAGCATGCATAATTGATAGAGATTTTTTTCAGATGAAGGCAGCGTATAATTTATTTGAAAATATTAATATGATTTGATAATCTGAAAAAACATCAGTAAATAAAAACAACTATTGTGTGATCATGCAAACACTTAAGTCTAATTCGCCAATAACCTGAACCAGGAGTTAAAACTGCCAGTTACAAAACTATCATTCAGAAAATTCAGCTAAGATACATAATGTTAAGTTAATGGGTAAAGAATTTAATTTTTCTGTATAGTTAATGTATAGCTGATCTGCTGGTTCATATTTAACTCTTGGTTCAGATTAAAAATGGATCAGACCATAAAATAATTTGAAATCATAAAAAATCTTACCCCACTTTCAAAATACATGGTCCAGTTGATAAAACTACTTAAATTAAAAGAGACCAGACAGTAATACATTATGCAACAACATTTAATAGTTAATTTAAATGACATACATTGCATAAAGACAAATACCAACATTATAGAAAATTAAAAGCGGTTTAATAGAACCATAATTAAATTAAATCATATATTCTCTATAGAAAAAAAAAAAAAAAAAAAAAAAAGCATACAATTTTCTTTATGTAAATGTTTACAATTAAACTTCAATTAGGATTATAAAACACAAACATTTGAATTATTGTTACTTAGAAAAAAGAAAAACATATTAATTAAGAACACAATTAAACTACTGAATTTGTTAAAAATAAATAAATAAACTTGATATTGCTTTAAAGAATGTTATATTTAAAGTAAATGTATTACTGCATGGTTTTCCCATTTCTAATTAATAACTTCTCTAATTTCTAATATTTCAATAGTTAATTATTACTAAAACAATTAAAAATTACAAAAAAGAAGTTAATATCTCTGTTACAATAAAATAATGTATTAATTGAGTTTGAAGATGTAGATAAATAAATTACAAAAATATAACTAAATTAAGCCATAAAAATTCCTACTATTTCTCATACAATTTTGAAATTCTTCTTCCCTAAAATGATTTTTCAAAAGTAAACTTTAACATAAGAATTTATAAAAGTATTCAAACTAAATGTTCTTTTTAGAAAATAACTTAAATCTACAAAAATATTCATTGCTTTACACACATTCTGGAATTATTTGTAAAAATCCCACAAAGTGTAGAAAAGGATGAATTTTCCCAAATCTGGAACAAGATTCGACTCAAGAAAACTGTAATTACAAATCCTTTATAAATACCTAGGATAATATAAATAAGATGATGACAATAAATTTGGAGTCCACAGAATAAAATTAACATGCAAATAATCAAATACAATTAGTTCACAGAAACTATATTTTACGCCTTTAAAAAATTTCATTTAAAAAATACCAAAAATTTTATATTTTTAATGTGTTAAACATTTTTTAGATTGTAGTTAATATTACACTCATAGAAGAAAAAAAAAGAAACCCAGAAAAAAATTTAAAATAAAATTCATAGTGTATAAGCAATTTAAATGATTCAAAGCCTCGTGATAATAACACAGCATCAAATGAACTAATTAAAAATAATAATAATAATAAACTGAATAAATGGGAAAATATATACATTTTATATATAAAAAAAAAGAAAAAAATTAAAAAATCATGAGATTTTCCGTTTTTAAGCAAAATGTTACAGTTACAAAAAGAAAAATCTTCAAGCAGGACTATTTATTAAAATAATATGCAAGGATCAAGCTTTTAAACAGTGAAAATATTAAAATAAATATCAAGTGCAGGAAAATAAAAAAGCAAAAAAATAAAAATAAAATATCATATAATAAAAACAAAACACTACAATAAAACAAATTAATAATAATAATAACGAACTCCTGTTTAACAAAATGTCAAAAAAGACCATCTCCCATTTTTCTTAGAAGAAAAAAAAAGTAACATTTAAAACCATTTTTGATAAGTTAACTTTAAGTGATTCAAAATACTTTAAAACCCTTTTTAAACTAATTAAATTAGTAATAATATTTAATAACTCAATATAATATTTTAAAGTAATTCTTATTCATAAATAAGACCATAAAACAGTTAAAAACAAGAAAAGAAAAACAAAAAAAACCAAAAAAAGTTAGTCAAGAAATATGTGATGAAAATGATTGAGTTTCTATTTATTATTGCAATAATTTGCATAAAAAACCTTTTTGACATTTTTATAAACAGAAGTAAGAAAAAAACATGAAAGGAAGCATACACAGAAAACAAAATTAAAAAATACTAACAAAATAAAAATTTAAGAATTAAGAACAAAATAAAACTATAAAAATCCTTACATGATCTTTTAAATATATGTATATGGAATCGTCCGACAAGCTTTATTATGCACCAGTCATATTAAAGATATATTACAGTCCACTCCCTCTAATCTGCAACTCTATAATCCGCAAACGCCTATAATTCGCACTATATTTCAGATGTAAACAAACATGTAAACAAAGAGTTAAAATCTTTTTTAAGCAAGATAATGCACATTTTGACTGTAATAAAAGTTGACTAATCTGATGAATTTATTAAGAATTTCAATTAATTTTAAATGCACTAAAAATTTTTAATGTGTTTCTGTATTAGTTAGAAAGAAATAATCTTCTATCTTAAAAATAACTATTAGATTGCTATATTCTGAACGCATTTTGGCTATGTAAAAGGTAAAATTGCTTTCAAAGAGGGGTTAGCTCTTTTGGATAAATGTCTTAATCTTTTAGAAAAACAAATTTTGTTATTTATCAAGAAATCCTGACTCTTGTAAAAGGCTTCAAGATTAAATTGCAGGGTATAAATTAAAAGCTATAAAGCAAATAATTATCACTGTGATTTTTGAGATCTAAAAATAAGTAGAAATGTTTCTATAAATTGTGCATTATTATATCATTTAAATATATTTCTAATATTGGGTGTAGTTTATATATATATATATATATAAGCAATTTCTTTTATTTCTGTGTTACATATTTACAATGTGAATACTATATTTGTTGATAAATTACAAATATTACAATGTAAACAAAGAAATGACCTATAATCCACAAAATTCTATAATCCGCAAAACCCTTGGTCCCAACCTGTGCGGATTAGAGGGAGTGTACTGTATTTCATTGAATATTGCTGGCATAAGACCTAAAAATGACAATAACAGGCTCTTTATAAAGCATCACCCCATACACCTGCCCAGAAATGATAGAAATATAATTAGATAACGAAGAATGTATATACGATAAATAAACTTTCCCAATAAAAGAAATAATATTACATTTTCGCCAAAACAAAAAATTTGACTTTCCTGAAACTATACATATAAATAAAAAATTGAGATATATAAATTCCTGTCTTATTTTTCATTTATTTTCAAATTAATAAAACATCATGTAAAGGTTTTTATTTAAAAAGAATGAAATAAAAAGCAAAATGTAATAAATAAAAATAATCATAACAATTAATCAAGCATTCAATTAATTATCTATTTTAGTATGACTTTATGAACTGGATAATCTTATTTATCATGCACTCATAAAGTTAATGTAAACTATGTTAACATGATTAACCATTAAAATGATTAATTGTTAAAACGATTCTTAATTTTTTTTTTCATCCAAAAGAAAACAATATATATACTGAATATATTAAACCAGGAAATAAATAATATCTTAATATAATACAGGCATATAATTTTAGTTTAAGAATTTTAAGTTAAAAAAGGGAAAAAAAATTCAATTCATGTTTTCTTTTTTAAAAATTTTCACAAGCAAAAAAAAAAAAAAAAATGATAATATCAAACTTTGAATGTTGAGAATATGACAAGAACAATTTGTTTCAAATTAATATTCAAAATTAAAAACATAAGCATGTAAGCAAGTTCATACAATTTTTTGGAATAAAAACTAGAAATAATAACTTTATGAGTACATAAAAAAAATCTTTAAATAAGAATATTCCATAATAGACCAGGAGGCAGCTGCACAAACCATCACCTCATCGACTGACAGCTGAAATTCCAGTATTAGTTAAAACTCGACCCGGATATTAAAATACAACTGGTCCGCAAAGTCGTATCTTGGGGAAAACACCTGCAAACCTGATTTTAGTAGTTGACTGGTAGATTTACCATTGTGTTTTCCTGTTCCCAGTCTTCCATGTTTTCGTACCTTTGGGTGCAGGAAATCACAATGATAAACCTACTGATCGACCACTAAAATTGGGTCTGCAGGTGGTTTCCACCAAGATATGACTTGGCAGACCAATTGAATTTTAATATGCTAATTGAGTTCTGTCTGTCTAATGCAGGAATTTCAGCTGTCAACTCAATGAGGCAATGGTTTATGCAGCTGCCTCCTGGTCTACAACCCAACACAGAGAAAATTCAAATTCACCCAGAAATAGGTTCAAGTACCAACGATATTCTCATGCCAAAAGGATTAAAAGATTTAAATGAAAAGACTCACAAGAATGAAAATTTGAATAAAAGATTTCAGAGTGGAATGAAAAATTTGAAAATGATCAGGTCTAATACTGAAACAAACAAATCCAGATCCTTTGATAGGAAGATCACCAAATAAAATTAATATTTCACTACACTGATTAGAGTTACGCAAGAAACAAAGCAAATAGAAAATTGAAAATACTGATGAAAATATTAAATAAGCAAGCGTTGTTGTGGTTAAGTTAAGCTGGGAAAAAATTAAATGGCCAAGGCCTTTGCTGTGTTATTAAATCCTTACAAATAAACAACTTAATTAAACAAGATAGCTTATAATGCTTAAGCTTTTTTATGCAATAAAACTTAAGATGAAAGTTTTTTGTATGCAAGACACAAATTTCCTATCAAAAACTTGAAAAAGTCTAAAATTTCAAATTGAAATATAAAAATTAAGGAAACTACATAAATTATGATCTCAACACAATATATTGCAGAAGGCTAATAGAAAAATGAAATTAAAAAATCAAGCACTATAAAATTTATTTTAATTATAGTGAGGGCAATAAAAAATAGTTGATAATATGGGTTTAAAGCAGTATGACTAAATTGATGACAAATTCAGTTCTCAGCAAAGATAGACTCCCTTCTGTAGAATTCGGAAAACAAAAGGGGGGGTAAAACTAACATACCTTACGCCAAGCTGCCCTGCCAGCATAGACTCAGAGGAGTTTATAAATATGCAGGCATCAGACAGGACTAACCAGCGTGATGCCGCCTTGACTAGTGAAATGGACTGGTTAGTGTGATGACACCAACTGTCAGTCAAGGAAAAGTCTCGCCCAGCGCACATCACTCTCCTTGTGCCCCAAACACCACTCATTGAAGTCATGGTCACGCAATAGAACCCATGTACTCAAGAATTAAATCATGTGGTTCAGGGATCACATCTTCAAGTCCTCAAGGAGCCTCGGGTGTACCAGACGCTCATAGGAGAGCTGGATCCTTGGCCTTAATCCCAGGTTTCATGTAAGTGCTATTACCCTTCCGGTGGCTTCTGGATGTGAAGGTCTACAGAGACAATCATGGCCCTTTTGCCTTGGCTGAACAAAAAGGGACAGGGGATGTGTGTGTACAAGCACTTGCAGAAGCTCAGAGCTAAAGTATGTATACATTTTATTCTTTCTGTTTTTAGAAAAATGGCTGCAAAAAGATTTCATGAATTTTATTATATATTAGATTACTTTTCTGTAGATATTTCTACAGCAGCGGCATCAAAATTGGCCATTGCATAAAAATAATTCCACCATGTAAACACAGAGAATTGAGCCAAATTATGACAAAGACTTCCATTACTAACAAAACTGCACCCCCCCCCCCCCCCACACACACACACACCTTAACGTTTAGAGACATTTTAATAAAATTTTCAATGATTAGATTGAGTGACTTTAGTGATATTACTAAAACAATTTTTTTTAATTTTTTTATTACAGCCTCAAAAATTTATGATTTCTACTAATTTCAAAGAATATATGACAACTAAAAAATATTAAAATGATTCAACAGAATGTGTCCAAAATAGCAAAAGAATATGAAACGAAGTTAATCAATACAGAAACATACAATTTATCAGACACCCAGAAAAAAAAAATGAAGTCGCATAAGATAAGTAGATACGAAAGAACTGATAAGCCAGAATAAGGAAAAAAATCCTCTATAATGAATAATGCAGATTTATCGAATAGTTGAACAACAGAAGTAGCTCATGAAGCAGATATATAATTGTGCTATAATGCTTGCACTTAGCTGCAATAAAACTTTTGAAATTCTAGCAAAGAATAAATTATTTCAAGAGAATGCACAAGATATCACACGAGCACAATATGTGCAGCACAGACTAGGCAAAAAAGAAACAGCACTTTGTATAGGCAATGCATGCGTGCTGTAAAAAAGAAAAATAAATAAATAATGCATGTAATGTCTCAAAGGTAGGTATGGGATAATATACTTGTACTCCTCATGCTATTTTGCAAGGGATAGAGAATGTACTAATTTTCAAAGGGAAAAGGAAACTGGCAACTTTCTGTCAATATTATTATACACTATATTGGCCATTTTCAATAAAAGCAAATTTAAATAACATTTCACATTACATAATACATAAATATTTAGAAAAAAATATTTGAATTATCAGCAACTGAGTATGAAATAGTTTTTTTCAGAATCACATTAGCTAAATGGCATAACTATGTGATACATGACTTAAATTGCTATAAAAAGTTTTAACAGAAAGAAAAGAAAAATTATAGATTCAAAACACAAATTGTAGGCAAATTTAAATAACGACAAAAGTTCAGTTTATATTGCACTTTCATTTACTCACACTGTTCCATCAAAAATATTTGTGTACACAAAGTGGGGGTTTTCTCAGTTTAGTAACAAAAAAGTTGAATTTGTCTTATGATTCATTTAAAAAAATTTGAGTTTTTTTTAAGTTGAATTTGTGGAAAGTGGGATAATTTGTAAGGATAGTATTTCAAATAATATAAATCAGGATAATATTTCTGTTAAAATGTATATCATTAAAGAAAACTGTCTTGTAAACCAGGAAAGGATCCCCCTTATAGAAGAAGGTCGCCTCAACAGAAGAAATGTAAAGACAGTAATGACTAAAGCCATATATTTATTAAATAACAGCAATAGATAAATATACTTTCATGTATAGAATAATTATTCAATACAGTGGCGCACCCAGAATTACTCTTTGGAGGGGGCTAGCATATTTCAGAGGCCTATGTGTGCTTAGATTTGGCTCCCCCGCTGCCGAGCTCTGTCTTTCTTTCATTTGATTTGATGGGACATCCCGGATCAGGCCCTGACTTATATTTTTTTTTGCTGACTTGAACAAAGTCGTAACCAGCCAGAGAAGTCAGAGGAAGCTCTGGAAAGTTTTGATGGGGCTAACTCTGAATACTTTTAACATGTTAAAAATGAAAAACTATACTAAACTATATCTTATAGCTTTTGCGATTTTTTGGTGTGTTTTTGTATTTAGATAATTATAAAGTGTGTTTGCAATCAAATGATTTAAAGTTTTATTATTAAATTTCAAAACAGTATGAATGTTAAACAGAGCAAGTGGTTGCACAGGATCTTCAAATTTTAATTAAGTAAATTTTAAACATGCTAATATTTCGAGTTTCGTAATAAAATTTATAAAAGAGAAAGAATTGTGTGACAAAATTAATATCTTTTCAAATATTCCAATTTTTTAAAGACCTATTAAAAAAATAACATTATTATTTCATAATTTAAAAAAAGTAAATGACTAGTCTAGTCTGGGAGGGGCTTTAGCCCCCTTAGCCCCCCCCCCCCCCGTGGATGCGCCAATGATTTAATAATAGTAGCATTGGATAAGTTGTTATACTATTTAAGTAGAATTGTAATAATAATAAATGACAATATTTTATTTTGTATGTTTCAGTTATATGCATGTTAGTGATCTAGAGAAGCTGATCAAATGATAAAGCAAAAACAACCCTATTGTAAGAAAAATAAACTTGTCCTGATCTGATAAGAGGCGAAATAAGATAAAAGTCATATATCTGTAGTTTTTATCAGCTGTCAAGTATTACAAAGACAGTTATGATAATAGAAGAGATGTTTTCAGATGTATAACATGAGAATAACATATTCTCTAAAGTCTTCATATTAATTTATTTTTGACTATGAGAGTATCATTTCAACATGAAGAGAGATTTGTTACCTATTTGACATAGCAAAATAATTGCAATGATATTTCAGTTCACTAATTTTTTTCTTAAATAAAACTAAAATTACAGAAAAGGAGCACAGAGATATTAAATACATTAGTGTGAGATCTGTAGAGATGAAACAGACTTTTCTAAATAGGGTAAAGGATATAAATACAAGTAAACCCTCATTAATATAGACTAATTGGTGTTATAGTCAGTCCATATTAATGAAATCCCAGATTAAAACCAATAAAATGACCCAATGTTTAGATAAATACTTTCGACAATAACACAAATGTGTTCCTTATACATTAAAAGTCGTAAAAAAAGCAATAATCTATAGAAAAAAATTCAGCATATAACTTCCATGATATTTAGAACCCACAATATAATTTTAAGTTACTCAGAATATAGATTTGTCAATACTGCTGCACCTGACATATTGGGAAAACACAACCAGTCTTCTCGCGGTTTACTTTTAAACTATTAGTTCATACAAGTGCCTCAAATATTTCTAATACAGTCAACTCTGTGAAATCCGCCGATGTATAATCCGCAAATATCTGTTATCCACACTACATGTTGGAATGTAAACAACTAAAATTGTTAGTAAAATTTTAACTCAAAAGCTAAATTTGGTACATATTTTTTTCAGTTATCAATTTTCCAATGAATAAATATTTAAATGTAAATTGGATATAAATATTTAAATTTCCTTTAGTTACAAAATGTTATCTTGGAGCAAGAAGTAATAAGTGATCATAGACTACAGAAAAAAATTATTGACAACAAACCAAAACATGAATAATCAGTAAAAATTCTATATAATTTAACTTTTCTTTAATTTTAATTATTAAATATGTTAAACCAATGTTGCATTATGTTTTTCTTGTTCATTGTAAATGTAATTCTTATATAGTTGTTCCTAATTTATAGTCAGACTTTAAAAAATAAAATGTAAACAAAGGGATGATCCGCTAAAATGTATAACCCACAAAACCCTCGGTCCCTAAGTGTGCAGATTTCACAGAGTTGACTGTATACAGTTGTTTAATTTTTTTCTTTTCATCCATATTTGTTGGTACTTTATTTATTTACTATAAAATATCATTTGGATTAATATGATCCGGATTAATGAAGTTTTACTGTATATGAAAAATGCCATGAATTTGAAAAGAATGGTGATGATTTAACATCAACAACCTCATTATGCTTGCCTGCATAAGTCGGATAATTGTAATAATAACAGTAGTAAAATACTCAAATGCTGATAATTCAATATATTTTTATTAAATAAATAATTCATAAAATATAAACATTGCCAATGAAAGATAATGAGGAAAAAATCAACTAATCTCAATTCTTCATACTTTCACTTAATATTGCAATTCAGAAGAAAAATAAAACTTTTGAAATAAGTTAATACTGGAATTTACCTCAAATATATCATGAGTGCTGGCATAATATAATCCAGGGAAGAGCAAGATTTTGTACAGTTTTCATGTGATCCAAAGACTAGACAACAGTTTTTAAAATAGGGAATATAAACACGAAATAAGTTAAATTAAGATTTTTTTGCTGGAACACCCCATACAAGACAATTTTTACACATATTAAGAACAAGCAATGCAGGACTGTCACAGTTTAATTGAGAAACACCAAAAATCCAAAACATAACTTTCAACTATCTTTTATCAAAATGGAGAACTGAAGCAGTTTTATTTTTTATTCATGAGGGTAACTCTGTCCACTGAATCCCAATTTAGGATATATTTTAACCCTTAAATGCCTGATTTTTCAAAAGTCACTGTAATAATGTTTTTCGACTTTCATTTTTTAAATAAATCATGGGAAAAATATTAAAAAAAATCATTTTGTTTTAAGTATGGTTTATGGCTAAAAAACAGTTTGTTACTAAATGGCAATACTGGTCTTTAATTGAAAAAATAATTTTCTTTGATAAAATTCTATAATATTAAATACATAAGAATTTTAGGAACTATAATAAGAAATAAATGTTACTTGCTCACTACAGAACAAAATAGAGTATTTCGCAAGCTTCCAAAAAAAAAAAAAGGAACAAGTAGCAACAATTGAAAAAATAAATATATCTTTATTCTTAAACAGCACAAGTGTTGCCGTCTACATGTTGAAAATCGATTTAATAATATTTTCAGAATGTATTTTATTGGCAACATTAGGTATTATAGCTTCAATATTATTCTAATAGTATTTTAGAGCCTAAATTGGGTATGTTGCCGAAAAGCAACACCCGGCATTTAAGGATTAAATGTATGAACGCAAAAACATAATTATTGCCTTTAGGAGCTCAGGGGATCAGAATCCCGCTAATGAAAATTTGTTTGTTATCTCTTCTCTCACTCCTTTACTCTCCTAAGTCCCTTCGGAAAAAATATATTCAACCTTCTTTTTTTTTTTTTTTTTTTTTTTTTTTTTAAATCAGAGAAAAAAGAATTAGTCTATTAAATTTTAAAATCCAGGGAGTGGTCAATGATATACTCCTGCTCCCACAGGCTGAATGACACTTTCTGACAGATTAAATGTCTTAAGCAGCCAATAACAACAATTATCAACTAAATATTATGATAAAAGTGAAAAATTGAGATTAATGAACAAGTATCATATAAAATAAATTTACAGTCTCTACTATACCTTTAATAAAAACTTACCATACTGATCAGTCCGAACTTGAGATGGTGGTGTAGCAGCACCTTCTCCTTGTCTAGATCGAGCAGCAACCCATACATAGTACAGTGTGTCCGGATATAAGTCTGTCAGAGCGTAAGAGTCAGTGTCGGGTAAGCTCTGGTGGTATTGTTGTTGAGTAAAAGTATCATTCCAGTATAGCTCATAACCAATAACTTTCTCTCCTGGATGCGATGGTTTAGACCAGGAAACATGAACAGTCGTTGAAGAGGTTGCAAGGACACGTAGGTTGCTAGGCTGACTGGGAACTGAAATAAAAATTAAAGCAAAGTTAAAAAAACAAATATTTTATATTAATAAAAAAAGTTACCTATAGTGAAGCAAAGTTCAAAGCAATCTAAAAAACTTTTTAAATACTCTATGAAGAGTGAAAACAAAACACAACACATTTCTAAATAATAAATTTCTTCTTCAAAGACCTGCAAACACTTTGAGAGCAAGAACAAGATAGTCTTGCTCCTGCTCTCAAAGTGGTAACACACTTTTTTGAGCCTAATGAAGAAAAATCTGTTATTTATAAATGCATTGCATTATTCAGAATTTTAAAGCTATATTTGAGGAATACTTTCAATTGTATTTTACAAAGTTAGCCTTATGGTTGACTAACACAGCAATTTAATAGAATATTCGTAACTGTTGGTACAGTTAATATTTTCCCATAAAATAAAATTTCTTGGACATAAAAATAAAGTTTAACTGCTAATGTGATGATATGAAACAATGATATTAAAACAACATATTTTTTGAATTTATCATTATTTTTGTCACAGGTCTTAACGAGATATCCATGATTAAACAAGGATGAGAACAGTCAAATTACGAAAAAGAGGGACACTTTTTTTGTTCTCAAGATCTAGAAATCCCTTCCTTTTAATGGGAGGAAAGCTTTTCACTCTTGTTAAATTTACAAAGTGTCTTCAACTTAATAATACTGTAAGGCACCATAAAAGAATAAAGAAAAATAAATAAATAATAACAATAATAATAATTTCTTGATATATTAGAAATATAGAATAATTTATTGCTTCATATATTCAAAAGCAATGTTTAAAATTTTCTTAAATGTAAAAAAGTCAACTGTGTATATACTACAAGTTTATTTTGAATACATTTTATCACAATGCATAATGTAACTTTAAAATATGATATTTGACACTTGGATTAAAATTATTTATAACTTAACAATCAAATAGTCAGAATGAATAAAGGATTATAATCAGGAGAGTAGTGGAGGGTATATGAAGGTACATGCCGTATATCTTCTGGATTTTTTAAAGAAGCTCCGTATACCCTCTGTTCCTCAAATAAAGCTATAGCGTATACCAGGGATGGCGAACCTATGGCATGCGTGCCCGATTTGGCACACAAGAAAGTTTCTTTGGCACGTAAACAGATTAATCAGTATTATGATATTAATCAGTTTATAAAGAAAATTGACTTAAGTAAATTTCCTATTTTATAAACAAAATGTTGCTTAAGATACGTGCACAAACAAATAGGAATTAACTTTTTTTGCACGAATAAATCATTATAAATTTCAGTTTAGACATTCTAAACAGTCACTCTCTTAAAAACCATTCAACCCATATGCTTAAAGTCATTTTGCTTGTTTGTAAAATTTTAAGGATTTCAGTTTTTAATTTAATTTTCTATAACAGTTCAATTAATAAAATGCCCAATGGATTCACTTCTAAAGTCTAGAAATTAAAAATGGCAGAATGAAGATCAGATTCGACTCGAACGTACAAAAAAGGGAATTTTTTTTTTTTTTTGTAAATTATAATTACGGATTTCAATGTGACTGTCTATATTGATTTCAGACATCATACTAAATAAGGGCAAATAAGAAACATTTTAATAAAAATTCTGTAAAATTTAATTCTTTATTAAATTATATTTTTAGTTAGACTGTTCTTAGCCCATTTGAATGTCGTAAAAAAAAAATTATATACAGTATGGAACCATTTATCCGGAAACCAGTTAACCGGAAAACCAGTTATCCGGAATGATATTTCTGATAGACTGATTTCAGAATCTTTGCAGAAAAAGGTGTCATACACTGCCAGTTTGACATAGGCTGTGATTGAAACAATTGTATAATTTGATGACAACATCTAGTATTTGAAAAGAAAACATAATTAGTTGTATTTTAGATATTTTAACTTTTATGCAGAAGAAACAGAAGAATTTTTGTTCCAAAGGGATTCCCATAAATTACCTTCTTTTAAACTCTGATTAATTTTTGATCTTTCTTGCATTGATTTTTAATCCAAGTAATCTAATAATTTAAAGTCAGAAATAATGCCACGACCACACATATTCCACAAAACTTATCAAATGGATGCTGCTTTAATGCACAACCAGTTAACCGGAAAAACCAGTTATCTAGAATACATCTGACCCCAAGCATTCCGGATAAATGGTTCTGTACTGTATATAGATTTTTGGCACACACAAGTAAAAAGGTTCGCCGACCCTGGTGTTATACTATAGGCATGAACGTTCATGACCCCAGCATATACCCTCTGCATATAGCATATACCCTGTGTGTTTTTTTTTTTTTTTTTACGACTACAACACTGATTATAATACACAGAACTGACACAGTTTTCCTTCTCAAGCCCTATAATTTCACTTTACAGCAAGTATGAAATATATTAAAAAACAGAAATGTACATGCTTCTTTCGAAAGGAGCAAATAACAAACTAAAACGAATAAAAGCAACCTCATACCTCCTTGTTGGGTTTTTACTTGGACAGGAGCCGAATGAGGCCCAGGTCCACGGCTGGTAAAAGCTTGTATGCGAATGGTATATATGGTTTGGGGAGTTAGGTCACTAATAGTAGTTAACTGATTATTATCTACAGGCTGAGTATTCCAGGCAGACGTGGGAAGATTCGGCCGTGTAGTGTAATACACCTTATAACCCTGGAATACAAATAGAAATCACAGATTACAAACAAATTTATATTCAATCAATAGAATCAAGATTTTAAATATACACATATATGCAGTGCATGTAATAATAGGTAACGTTGTCTTTTTAATATTTTAGCCTTTGATTAATTTTGTAGGTCATTTGTAATTATTTTTATTAGTTAATCATAATTTGGAAATAATCCTTTAATTTAAAACCAGAGGTCATTTGCTGGTGCACACATTGGCATTAGTTTCATTTTTAGCCAATCTGCTTACCCACAACTCACTTTGACGTTTATCGTCAGTAGAAAGAGTAGATCACAGGAGTGTTGGTGTGGAATGGGCAGGATCACTGATGTTGTGTTGCAAAATTATTATAGCCATGCGAACCATTAAATTAAGAAATTTTATTTTAAATTCTTGTTACTTTTTCTGTTCATTTCCTAGTTTAAGTGATATTCCATCATCGTGTATTGGTCACATAGTCTCTGTCTCTTCTATTTTTTCCAACTGTATAAGACCTATACATTATGATTAGTATTTTCTCTTTATTGTGGTGGATCATCAGATGCATCAGTGTCATTAGTAAGAGCTATATATTTTTTATTGTTACGTGAACATGGGTTGTTACAATTAATTTTTATCTGCTTAAGGTGGTTCTCAAGTCCACTGCTCAATAAGCACGAAACATTCTTACACATTTACTGACTCATTTTTAGAAGTAAAGGTACTATTTATTTAACGAGTTATATATGTCACGTGACAACAAGCTTTTCTCCCTTCGCTGATTGGTATTTCTCCTTTCGTCTGGAAATTTGGTTCAAAATGTTAACTTTGACAGTATTTTCTGAAAGATCTTTTGTGTTTACTAAAAAATGGAAAATATCTTTCAATTACATAGTTTCTGAATAACAACACCTGCCAATTTCATGCGCTTCTGAACAAAAATTAATTAAAACTTGTGTCATAAAGTTGCCTCTTTGGATTTGAGAACAGCCTTAAGTATTCTTCCAACAAGGTTCTATGATTAATAGCTTTCGTTAGAATACCAGTAATAAAATAGTATACAATCAAACTTAACTTAAAGTAAAGTCTGTTCTTCAATGCATTCCTTTTTTATTGCTTGAGGGTATATGAAACATCCAATCATTTTTCTTCATTGAAACTTTTTTATACTCTTTTCTCATGAAAAATAATTGAAAACAAAGAGCACTTTGTAGATAATTGCCTTTAGATTGTGCCTAATATACTTAGACTTAGACTAATATGCCTAAGACTGGAGCACACCCTGCATAAGTCTACAGATACAGAATCAAGTAATTAAACACAGGAAACTCTAGTTTCAATTCATTTTGATAAAAAATAGTCATGATTTTTTTTTAGTTATATTTTTGTCAAAAAAAGTGAAATTAAAATAAAATAATGAAATATTTGATTACTTTTTAAAATTTTCCTTTATTAATTTTATGGAATTTGCTACAAACAAAACCCTTGTATATATAAAACTATTTTCAGTAGATGGCAAAAAAAAAAAAAAAAAAAAAAAAAAAAAGGAAACATTATACATGCTGCTTTGATTTGTAACTATAAGACTTAATAATTATAATTGCACAGATAGAGGAAGGGATAAAACTAAACAAAAAAAAAAAAAAAATATGTTTGTTTTAATCTTGAACAGCTTTTTCTAAATAATATCTAGTTAAGGATTTTTGCTAAATAATAACAGGAGTTAGATTTTTTATTTAATTTGAAGAACAATTCAATTATTTAAAATATATAAATTCCACAGAATACATAAATATACCATCTTTATAATACTATTTTTATTTTACTGTATCTTCATATTATTACTTTTTTGCATATCTACTTGGAAGTGATGATGAAACTTTGTAGTTTACTGAATAATGATAAAATCTACATATAAGATAGCAGTATCAGGGCCGAAACTAGCCTTTTTGGCACCCCGCAATGTAAATTTACAAAGAGAATTTTACCAAGTTTCTAATCGCTGACTTATTTTAAAATTTAAAATATGTAATCATAAATTTTTTAAAAAATGAACTACATAATCAGCTTTGCTAAATACTGATTCATTAAAAAATTGAAAAGTGAATTGAAAGGAACCAAAAATATTCTGCTTTATACAGGATCCTTATCTCATATCATCCTTAGATTCTTCTATGCTTTGACATACCCCAGAAAAAATGATTTTAACAATACTGCGCTAAACATAGATGTGAGAAAAAACAACAAATACAATCTTTATAATGAAGAGAATGAATATTTTTTCCAACTGGATTAAATCATATTCAAGGCTGGAGTAACACAGTTGAAGTTTATTCCAACAGAATGAAAAATGTCCAGACCAGGAATCGAACCTGGATATTTGGCGTGCCATGCCAATGCTTTACCTGTTAAGCTATCTGGATGATACCTGGCTGACATAATTCACTCTTATTTGTTGGATATGGCTGCAAACTGCAGCGCTAGTTTCACATTTACATGATGAAAGTGTGTTTTAACACAGAAACTCTTGTCCCTAACTACATGGTTTACAGGAGTTTCCGTGTTAAAACACACTTTCATCATGTAAATGCTATAGTTATAGCTCGAATGAATGAAACTAGCGCTGCAGTTCACAGCCATATGCAACAAATACGAGTGAATTATGTCAGACAGGTATCGTCTGGATAGCTTAATAGGTAAAACATTGGCACAGCACGCCAAGTATCCAGGTTCAATTCCTGGTCTGGACATTTTTCATTTTGTTGGAATAAAGTTCAACAGTGCTACTCCAGCCTTGAATATGAAATACAATCTTCATTTGGCGACCCCTTCGCTTTCGTTCTGGTGCACAGGGCACATGTCTCCTCTGCCCCCCCCCCCCCCCTAGTTTCAGCTCTGAGCAGTATGACGTCACTGAACTAATAAGCCATAATTATGAGGAGTTTTGTAAGCAAAGAGCAATGCTGTTGAGGTGAAAAGCATAGTGTTCACACAATTGAATATACAACATTCATTATCAATAATAGTAATAATAAAAAAATTGTTGAAGCAACGTATGTGCTTAATAAATACACAGTGGCACAGCCAACATTTCTTTGCAGAGAGGTTCCAAAACCTTCCATTTAATTGAGAGTCACAATTTTCATTTCATTATGATAAGCAGACTCAAAGGAAAACAAAAAAAAAAAAAAAAATATTTTTAATAAAATTTTATTTATAATTTGTGAAAACTGCTTAAGTCCTGTTAAAAAATATATACATCTATATATATATAATTGAAAAAAAACAAGAAATAAATTACAAAATGATTTTATTTTACAATTAATCATTGTAAGACTTCAGGCATGAAACTGACACAAAGAAAAAAAAGGTGGAAATTTTTTCATGCTATACAACGATAAATTCTGATAATTTAATCACATTTTGGATATTTATAAAATAAAATGAAATATAATGTATGATTATTTTAGGTTTTTTTCTTAGTTTAGAAAATATTAAAAATGAAAATCAAATTTAATAATGAATCTAGAACATTGAATCAAAAGACAATAACAGACAGTTAAGACCAAATATATTTGATGAACTGATATTATGCAGAGTGTTTCAAATCAAATCTTACTGTAGATTGTTTGTTTTCAGATTTTCGAAGTAAAAGTTTTTGTTTACTATGTTAGGTCCTTCCATATCAATTTTGCCTTTGTCCCGGTAATACATCTTCACTATACTGAAACTATCCAAAAGTACTTGGATATGGATGGGCTAAAATACTATGTTCCAAAAAAGAACCTTATGCGTATGGGCTAAAATACTATGTTCCAAAAAAGAACCTTATGCAAACTTGATTTCTTTTAAAGTCAGATATTTTCTGACTTCTGACAAATATTCTCTAGATTATTTGTTTGTTTTCTGATTTTCTTTTCCTTAAAAAAAAAAAAATAAATAAATAAATAACAGACTTTTTGTTTACTATGTGAGGGCCTTTCATTTTCCATATCAATTTTTGTCCCAGCAATACATCTTCAGTACACTGAAACTATTCAAAAGTACTTATGTATGGATGGGCTAAAATATAATGTTAAAAAAGAGTACCTTATGCAAACTTCATTTCTTTTAAAATCAGATATTTTCTGACTTCTGTCAGATATTCTCTGGATTGTTTGTTTGTTTCCTGATTTTCTTTTCCCTTAAAAGAAAAAAAAGAAGTTTTTTTTTTTTTTTTTTTTTTTTTTTTTTAACCATGCACGCGTTTTCTATTTTCATATCAATTTTGCCTTTGTACCAGCAATGCATCTTCACTAAACTGAAACTATCCAAAAGTACTTACAAGGAAGGTCTCCATACTGGGCACACTCAGAATATGTTGAAAAAAATGCTAGTCAAAGTACTCATGTATGTAATAAAGGATCAGTTAAAATTAGTGGCGGAATTACAGTAGAAAATCTGTAAAAAAATAAAATACTTTCGAATAATTGACGTGTAAAGACGAAAGTGACACGCAATTTGGCGATCAGCACTTTTCCTCGCCAAAAGCAAATGATTTTAATGAATCTGAAAATTATTTGTTAATTGATTTTGAGAATATGCGGTATTTAATGAATTTAAATGTAAACCATGAAAGAATTTTTTATCATTATTATTATTACATTTTGTATTGTACTTGTTGCTTGTTGCCGATTTGAATGAAATTTTGCCATTGTTTTATTCTCCAATCCACATTTTTTAAAATTTAAACGGCTTTATTGGTTATAAAAATAACTTTTAACGCCAGATGAATAATGCTGCCGAAATACATTTCCATACCGAAGAAGTTGTTTTTATAGCAACAAAGTTGAATCCACAGTGCTCGATGGGGCATATTTTTGAGTTTGGAACAATTTTAATCAATTTAAATTTTGTTTTAAATCGTAAAATATGATAGTTAAAATTCGTTATAAGTACATATAAATATATATGACAAAACTATAGTTAAAACAAACTAAAAATGACAAAGCTAACGTTATTTAAATTAAACTTATTTAAACAAATTCAACATAAAAAGTTTTTTCCTTAAAGAGTATTCGTCAAGCGTATTTTTTTTTAACTTAATTTCTTCGCCAAACGGTGATAAGTCGCCAAATAAGCGAAATTTTCATTATTTTTTTATGGACGTTCTACCGAGGTTCCGCCCAAAAAAATTTTATAAGCATATATACCCATGGGAGAAGAACATTCTGTATTTTTTTCAGATTTTTCTGCATATGCCCGTATGGAGACCTTCCTTGTTAGATATGGATGGGCTAAAATATGTTCAAAACAAGTAAGAAAAATCATGCGTTAAGCATAGATTATGAAACACTTTCCAACACTTCCTGAATGCTTTAACAAAACTTCGTTATTTAGAGAAATAAGGTATATAAGGGAACTAAGTAAACATTTTAGAAAACGCATGAAACATTTGAAAAACTGATTTCTGCAGTTACCGATATAGTCAAATATGTATTCCAATTCTTTTGGACAGCCCTGTATTTGATCTGTAGGTTGATATATATATATATACTATATAATGGGGAAATTTAGTTTAGCAAGAAAACGCATAACAGATTGAAATTTCTCTTTCAGCAATTTATACTAATAGATCAAAACATATTTGTATACATTTGTACAGCCCTGTAGTTAATCTAGTACCTTTAATACATGTCACTATTTAGCTAAAGTTTAATTCAAAGTAAAACACTCTTAAAACTACTGAAATCACATTTCCAGAAATTATCATTTATAGACAGCCATGTATCCAATTCTTTTCATGACCCTGTATATCCTTTTATCTATGTTCTACAAACATTTCTTAGTAAACCAAATGCAGTTCCATATAAAAATGCATAACTCATTTAAGAACCACCTTTAAGCAATTTGCAATCATACCCAGTAACCATTAAGAATTATTTTGTGTAGCCCTGTATATGAATTACAACATTTACACACATCATATACTATGCATAAATATAGTGAAACATAAAAGCACATAACATATTTAAAAATGCATTTCCAGCAATCATCGCTACTGTACAGTACTTCGGATACCATATAGTATCTGAATTGTGTGTCCCTGTAAATGATATGCACTTTGTATTATACATGAAATAAGTTATAGTAAACCTCAGCGACGTATATCAATTTCATTATACATGAAATAATTTAACATAATTAAAGTATGCCGCAAACAATTTCCTCCACCCCTATATCGTTCTGTAACGGAATTATTTTGTGTGGCCCTGTAAATGAATAATAACTATTCTTTGCACCGTATATTCTACAGAATGCATATTTTAGTACACTTGATAAATGAATATCAATTTTATTATGTTTGAAAGCATGTAACATCATTAAAAACCATTTTAAACGATTTTTTCCTATAGCCCGCAATGTAACGGAAAACTTTTGACTGTCCCTGTAAATGAACTAATCATGCTAGAAACTTTATTTGAAATAGGGATCGTGCTATGGTAGAGGTCACTAAAATCCAAAAATTTCAGAATGATCCGAGTATATTTACGAGAGTTAGAGTGCGGACAGACGGGCAGACAAACCAAAGTCATAAACACTTTTCAACTTTGTTGGAAAGTGTTAAAAAGAACTTTATGCAAATTTTATTTCTTTTAAAGTCAGATATGTTAAACAACTTCATTCATATGATTTTGAAATGTTCACAAACGCTAGCTGATCGCTCAAGAACAGAAATAAACTCCAAGGGTTTATGTAGATAAAATATTTGTGACTTAAATTTTTCAGAACCTCCCCCCCCCCCCCCCATCACTCTGCCTAATATGTGCCCAATATTTTCTTTCCATTTTTGCATCAATATAGAGAATATCCAAAATTGTTTTCAAACAGGTAGATTTTCTCTGTTTGGAGGAACTCTTTCATGCATGGTTTTTCCTGGTGTAAAAAAAAACCCAGTTATGGTAAATTGATAATAAAATCAACCCAAACAAACCGTATTCACTGATTTTGTCTCACAATTTTTAAATTATTTTTATGCAGAAAAAAACTTACCTCAACTAAGCACATTTAAATGATAATAGAGTTTAAAATTTCAACTAAATAGTTAATATCTAAAAAGGAATTTGCATTAGATGATGACAGCATACAATTGTCTGAAAATCATAGTTTAAGCATGACTTCTGAGATGCGGTAGATGATAACAAGAAAAAAAAGTTAATAATTTTGTACATAAAAAATAAAATTAATGCGAAATTAATGCATGTCAGCATGTGTTATAAAGAAAACAAATTTATTTAATTCCTTACCGTGACTTGTCCATTCGGTTCTTTAGGTGGATCCCACTGAATGACAACAGTACTTGAGCTAAGTGGTCTAGCTTGAACATTTCTGGGAGCACTTCCAGGTTCTTTGAGTTAAATAAGAAAAAAGTATTAATTACAAAATAAAAATATCAATTTAAAACAGAAAAAAAATATTAAATTGAAAAGAACGAATCACATGTCTCTAGAACAGAGGTTATCAAAAGCAAATCTCCATATTTAATTTGTACCTACTTTAAATTTCGAAAAGTGAAAAGGCAGTATGTATTGCAATGAAAATACTTGTATTAAAATTAGATGTAGCATTAAATAAATAAAAAAAAATTACAATCTTTTAAACAATACTGAACATGCTTAAATTTGAATAATCAAAAATACTTGCATTAAAATTGGATGTAGCACTGGATTTTAAAAAAATTACAATATTTTAAATTATACTGAATATGTTTAAATTTGAATGAATTTCAGATAAAATAGAACTACCCATTTTGCTAATTAATACATGTGTATAAAACAACATTTGGAAAATCATATGACAGAATACTTTCTATTTGAAGCACACCTAAGAAATTTAAGTCTGCTTTATAAGAATAAAATAATTCTTAAGAAGTAATATGAATATATATATTAGCAATAAAAAACAGATAATTTGCATATTCAGTAATATGGGATAGTTTGCAAAAAATTAGAATATTAAATGGTACAATTGATTGAAAATATAAAATGAAAAACTATTATACTATTATCACCAATATTATTTTTCATCCTCTCCCCCTCCTCAGATAGCAATCATAATGTATTAATCATAAAATAAGTTATGTGTTTATTTTATAAGGTTATGTAAGAGAAATATTAAAATCTATTTATATATAAAAGTAGGTTTTTAAAATTAATATTAATCAGGTTCAACACAATACTATAGTTTTAAAGAAACATATCAGGTGTTTCTTTTGACTGCCAAAAAGCAACTGATAACTAAATATGTGAAATTTTAATCTTATGTAGTCATAATCAAATGCATTAATTGTTAAATAAAACTAAATGAAATGCAAGGTTTAAATATAAGTAATTTAAAAACAATTTATATAGATTATGAGCATAATAACTTTAATTACTATATTATAATTTAAATTACGACCCAATTTTAAGATATGGATAAAAAAAAAACCTATGTGATTTTAAATATACAGTAGAGCGCTGATTATCCGAACAAGTCAGGACTGACCCTAGTTCGGATAAATGGACAGACAATTTAAGGGATGTTTATGACTATACTATAACCTTCACACGTTATCTAAGCTTAGGACAATGCTGGCATGTTTAAAAATTGTTTTTGTTTTTAATTTTAATTTTTTTTTTTTTTTACATTTTTATCATTAATTTTTTTTTTCTCTTTTTATCATTTTCTGAACTCTAGATAATATAATTTAAGCAAAAAAGCTTTTGATTGTTGCTTGCTTCAACGAAGACATTCTTTTCAATGCTACCATACCCAGGGCCGAAACTAAGGGGGGGCAGAGGGGGCATGTGCCCCGGGCACCAGAACGAAGGGGTGCCAAATGAAAGATTATACCTTTAGAATGCATCATTTTTTTCTGATGGGAAAAAAAGTCGTAAAAAGTTAGAACTCTGATTTTCTGGTCAGAATGGGGGGAAAAATGGCCGTAATTTGTTTTGGCCATTTTTCCCCCATTCTGACCAGAAAATCAGAGTTCTAACTTTTTACTGTTGCTCTTTCATCTTCACCTAACACTACATTTATAATGGCTGTTTCATAATAATGGAAGCCATCAGTCCATCAGAAGAAAATAACTCGGTTAAAGCGGAAACTCTGTTAAGCGGGGCTCGGATAATCGGGACTCTACTGTATATTTCATTTTTAAAGTGATCTTTAGAATATTCTTGTTGGTGTTCAGTGATGTAGTCGTAAAAAAAGCAGAGGGTATACGTTCTAAGCAGAGGGTATACGCTCAAAGCAGAGAGTATACCCTAGTCCATATATACTATAGCTTTCTTGAGAAACAGAGGGTATACGGTGTTCCTTAAAAAAATCCAGAGGGTATACGGCGTATACGCCCGTATACCCTCCACTACATCCCTGTTGGTGTTCGGAGGGAAGTCATGAGCCTCGTGACCTCCCTCTTGGTCCGCCATTGTAGATTACGTAGTTCAGTATTACATATTTTAAATTTAAAAATAAGTCGAATATTAGAAAATTGGTAAAATTCTCTTTGTAAATATACTTTTCGGAAAAAGAAGGGGGGGGGTGGGGGGCGCCAAAATTCATGTTTGCCCCAGGCGCAAAATAGGCTAGTTTCGGCCCTGACCATACCTCTAATTCTTCTTAAATACGTTAATTGAATAGAATCAACATTCTGCTGTTCAAGCCATTTCATAGCTGTTTCCAAACATTCAAAGGCTTCATTATGTGATGGACTTGGGTTATTTTCAGAGCATTCGTTTTCATTTTCTTCAATTTCTTTTTCATCATGAATCTCATCCACGATCTCATCATCATTTAAAATCTGATATCCAGGGTCATGTACTTCACTATTTAACAACTCGATAATTTCATTTTCTTCATAACTTAGGATTCATTCTTCCCATCTCCTTTATTGTTTTACTTTCCTCATTTTCTGATCCACTATCAGTTTTTAGGTGCGTTCGTAATTATATAAATACGTAGCACCTATAGTCGTCGTTCAGTCCATCTGTCTGTCCATCCGTCCGCATATAATAGAGCAAAAACTACCCAACCGAATGGTCTGAAATTTTAAATATATGATTGTTGTAAAATTTTGTCGAGCCATTTCAAATTTTATGAAAATCGGATGTATAGTTAAATTACAGGGACAGTCAAAAGTTTTTCTTTACATTACGGCCAATGGGAAAAATTATTGCACGTGCATTTTAATGATGTTAAAGTTTTCCGAATGATCTCAAATTTTAAACATATAATTATTGTGACATTTTGTCAAGCCATTTCAAATTTTATGAAAATCGGATGTATAGTTTAATTACAGGGACAGTCAAAAGTTTTTCTTTACATTAAAGCCAATGGGAAAAATTATTGCAAGTGCATTTTAATGATGTTACAGCTTTCCGAATGGGCTGAAATTTTAAATATATAATTGCTGCAAAATTTTGTCGAGCCATTTCAAATTTCATGAAAATCGGATGTATAGCTTAATTACAGGGACAGTCAAAAGTTTTCCATTACATTAAGGGGAATGGGAAAAAATTATTGCAAGTGCATTTTAATGATGTTACAGACTATGCACTTATGAATTGCAAATAAATACACATTCAGTACAATATGGGGTGCAAAAAATAATTATAAAACTAGTTATAGTACGAACGCACCTCATTTGCCACGTTTGACGAGCAATTTCCAACTTGTTTCTTTATATAAAATTTTATTCCAAGCCAATGAATAATTGGGAGTTCGGTTAAAATTTTTTTTGGACAGAAATAAGGCTGTTCGGTTAAAAAAAATCTTTTTTGAGAGAAATAGGCTGCTCGGATAATTGGAAGTTCGGTTAATTGGAGTTTCGATAATCAGCACTCTACTGTACATATATACTAATAGCAAAATGAAACAGTAAAATAAAACTTAACTTTAAAATCAAACATTAACAACATCCATTTTTATTGAAATTAACATTTTAAAATTAGCATTTTCAAATGAAAATAAAATGCTAAAATTCAGAAGTCATACTAACTAGGGGCAAAAATTTGTCGGTGACAAATAAGAAATTTATTATGAATTTCATTTCTTTAGAGCAGGAATGTTTATATACTTATCTATATTTATGAAATTTTCCTTGTAAGATTGTATGGTTAAGTAATAGATATATGTTTAAACCTCTGTTTTAGATACAATATTATAAAAAATGATGAAACTTTTATTAATACATACTTTTCATGAAATAGCTGAATTTGGAAAAAATAATAAAAATAATTAAGAGTTATTAGATTAATTATTTAATTTAAACTTTATAACTTAAATACTTACAGTTTAGTTGCAGAGCAAAAAAGAAAACATGTTAGAGCATTATTTAGTATAATAACTAAAAATAAAAATTGAAGTTTTTTTAAGGTCTTATAAAAGAAAAAATTCTGATGAAATAATTTAATTTTAAGAAGTAATAGAGGTATTAAGAATCTTTCAATAAGTTTTACATGTATTATGTCAAAAATCACTACACTTAATACATAAGATATATGATACAAATAAACACCAAAAAACATAACATAATACACATTACTGGAAGATAGACAAAAATACATGTTAATCTAAATACTCTAGAACAACTACATAATACATAACTATCTAATTTGAACATAATGTATATGTTGAACTACAACATATTTCTGAACATTTCTGAAATATTAAGAATGAATAAATGATGCTAACAAAGGAAATTAGAGGAAAGAAAAAGGTGAAATTTTAAATTAACATGCAAATAAAGTTAAATAAAAATAAATTAGACTAGAAAAAATAATACAAAAATAAACTGTTATAAGTGTTGGAGCACATAAAATAACATAAAACAATAACATGCTCCATTTCTTTTAAGATATAAACATTAAAATTTCTCTTAAACTTCATCTTAAAGTTAAATATGTACAGTATGGAACCAGTTATCCAGAATGATATTTCCAATTCATTGATTTCAAAATCTTTTCACATAAAAAGTGCCATAAAGTTTCAATTTGACATGAACATTGCTTGAAACAATGCAATATGCATAGTATAACTTGCTGCCAACATCTAGTATTTGAAATAAAGGCATTTAGTTAGACATTTGACATTTTGATGTTTATGCAAAGGAAACATAAGGATTTTTGTTTCCAAGATATTCCCATAAATTGTCTTCTTTCAAATCCAATTAACTTTTGATCATGTTTGGATCTGAATCTTAATCTGTGTAATCTAGAAATCAAAATCAATGCCCCAGCCACATATTCTACCAATTTGATCAAATGGATGCTGCTTTAATGCCCAACCAGTTATCCAGAAAAACCAATTATCCGGAACATACATGAACCCAAGCATTCCGGATAAGTAGTTCTGTACTGTAATATCAAATGAGCTAAAAACAGCAGCAAAATGGAAAAAACAAAACAAAAAACACAATGGTGAAAATAATACTGCTAACAAAAAATTATTGTTAGGTGTGCACACGTCAAAGAATGAATTTTAAAGAACAATTCTATTTCTAACCACCAAATTCCACATTTGATTCCATTAGTATGCAAGCATTTTTTAACTATCATTAGTGAATGTATTCATACTCATAAATTTGTTGTAAACATTCAATGAAATGTCCAAGACCAGATTTGGGTAGAGGCTAGATAGTCTTGGGTCCAGGAATAATAATAATAATAATGAAGAGCAGCAAATAAAATTTTTGATATTATAATTTTTTTTTTTTTTTTTTGGTAACGTAAAAGAAAACTAGTCGGATATGCCAATCCCAAAACTTTCTTCTATCTCATGCATGTTAATACTTCAAAATTCTCTAGTACATTGCCAAAATTAAATGGCAATCTATGCCCATCATGAGGATTCTAAAGACATGAAATTCCGTGCATTAGTTCTTGAGATAGGACTATCGCTAAAATCGCGTATCAAGCAAAATGCAGCATATCACCGCCACTGGTTAGGTGATTTACACCAAAATCTAATAATCAACAACCTATGTTAACGTCTAACTGAATTTGAAGTTTGATGAAAATCCGTTCATTAGTTTTTGAGATAGAGCTATTGCAGAAATTGTGAAAAATTCCACATAGCAGTGCCACCAGTTGAGAGATTTACACAAAAACTAATTAGGACCAGTTTATACTAGAGACTAACTGAATCTGAAGCTTGATGAAAATTCATGCATTAGTTATTGAGATACAGCTATTGCGGAAATCGTGAAAAATGCATCACAGCAGCACCACCTGTAGGGTGATTTACACTAAAAACTAAACAGCACTAATTTATGTCAGGGACTAACTGAATCTGAAATTTGATGAAAATTCGTGCATCAGTTCTTGGGATAGAGCTATTGCGGAAATCATGAAAAATGCAGCACAGCAATGCCACCTACTGGACAATTTACACTGAAAACTAACCAGAACTAGTTTATATCAAGCTCAAACTGAATCAAACATTTTGTGAAATTCCATACGTTAGTTCTCGAGATAGAATGCCCACAAAATTTTTGTCACATACAAACTCACAGAGTGACAGACAGACATTTTCTAAAAACCATCAAATCATGTTCAGGACCTTCTAAAACGTATAAATCCATCGAAAATCTGAATTCGAAATTTTTCACGAATCCAATAATTTCTTCTTGTAAAGATAGAAAAAGGTAAAAAGTAAAAGGAAAAATTGGAATGCCTTTACTTCATAAGACAGTTGCGAAGCCTATTTATAAGAATATGATTTTCTACACTGTAAAAGTGAGGAGGCATTTAAACAGTGTATCTTGCTGCTGTTTAACATTTGAGACAGGCAATACTGAAACTTAAGTCTGATGTTGTGATAAATTAGTTGACTCAAGTAAAAGCTAGACATAAATATCTTCATTAATTGTAGTAAAATGCATTAAAATTTATGAAGATTTCAGTTTTCTTTAGTCAAATTATATAATGAGTTATTATAATGCGCATGTAATGTTAGAAATAACAATATTTGATAATGCCAAGCAGGTAAGGATTTTTATTTAATCCAAATATAACTATTCTTATCCTATCAAAAAAATAAATTTCACAAAAATGGGGTGGCAAATTTGATTGAGCTGAGAGACCCATAAAATGTAAATCCTGCCCTTGATATGTCCTTTATTTAAAAGAGTATAAAAGATAAGATAAGATAAAACACTGCAGACAGCATTTTATGCAATTTACAACATTTTATTTGTAAACTTAATTTGTGATGTTGTACTAATTCTATGAAACTAAATTCATGCCAGTTGAACTAATATTCATGTACTGAGGTTGTAGTCACTTGCTACACATCTAAAAGTAGAAGATTACAAAGCTGTGTTTTCTAATACACAAGACTATGGATATGAATACTGAATGCTGTATATGCTTAATAAAACTAACAATTTGCACAAGGATGCTATCTTATATAAAAACAAGACCAGAGAATGTTTTATTCTTTAGTAAATGAGAAGTTATACAACATTTTGATGATATTATGCAACTAAATATAATAATAATAAAAAGATCTGAACTGAAACAAATGGACTTTCTGAAAAAGGGAAAGAATGTTCTTGCAATGCAAAGAGATTTAATCCCAAAGGTAACTAAGTATAATTAATGAATGATAGATTACTATTAACTATAGAGCTTTCTGTATTTGAAATGCATCAATTTTGTGTATTAACTCATCTTCAAAGAGAAAATAAACTTACTGAATCAATAGAATTTTCAATACATTCCAGTGCCATTTGATTCCATGATAAAACCAATGCTCAATTTCTAGCTAACTTTTTGAATCAACATGTTGGGGGAAGGGGGATTTTTTGGTTTCTGTAGCAAAGCAAATGTAAGCAATTATATTATCATACATAACAAAGGGAACTCAAGTAGGAAATCGTGGATGATAACCATAGAGTTATTAACGAAACATTACTTATAGTCGGGTAACCTTATAAGTATTGACTTTTCTATTCACAGAAACTTTCAGTTACACAAACACCTCAAAATACAACATTATACACTTTAGCAATAGATTAGAATATTTATTTTGTAGCCAGACGAATGCATGTATTAAAAAATATATATATTTGAGTTTAGAGTATCCTATTCAAATGTCAAAAAATTCATAAGAAATGCTAAAGGCCAATGCATTAGTACAGTACAAGTTCTGATGATAAAGTTTAATACTACTAGCGAATTTTATGTACCAATGCACATGACGTGTAACAGAAAAATAAGCAAATACCAATGATGTTAATGCCACAAATCTAACTTCAGTTTAAACATCCACTTATGGCCAATAGATATTTATGATATTATCTAATTGACAAAAATCAATTTTATTATGATATTATCTAGGTCAGAAAAGCATTTAATCTGCAAGAGTTAAAATAAATTTCAACAACATTCAAACCAATTTATGAAATATAAAGCTTTCAAAATTTCAAATATTTCAGTTAATACTGAAAATTTTAGATGGCATTACAACAAGTGGAATTCAACCAAAAACATGAATATGTGCAGAGGCATTGTAAAGGGGGTTTATGGGAGGAAAGCCTCCCCCCCCCCCATATATGTGAACTTGGGAAATTTGAGCTTAGAGTTGAGAAATTATAGATTTTTGAAACACTTTTTCTTAAAAAAAAAAAAAAAAAAAAAAAAAGAAGGAATTTATTATTTTGCTCACTACCTTTCTGAGTTCTGTAATAGTAAAATAGTTAAACTTTCAAAAGAAATACAAAAAGCAGCAAGACTCAATTTCTCATTACGTTTCTCTGTGCTACAAAAATATCATACATCTACCAAACCTGAATTTCTCTACTGTTGTCCATCAACAGTGTCTCTAATACATTTCCTCCAAAACTTTGTTCATTTCTCAGAAATCTACAAATATGAGGCTATTTTCATATGAAGTACGATTATGAGTTGTATACAATTGAAGACAAAATCTTTCATTAAATTCATTAAATGAACCAATAATTATAATTTTTATGTTTTTAGTTTCAGCATTTTTCTTTCGATTTTTTTTTTTTTTTTTTTTTTTTTTTGCATATAAATATTATTATCATTAAACTCACATTGAACATATCATTTTAGTTGGAAAATAGAGCAATTTGCTTCACAATGGAAAATTTTTTAATTATAAGTTGGGAAAAATTTCAACTCTCCCCCCTGAAAAATTTTTTGTAGCTACGCCCCTGGGTATCAGTTTATGCGTTTTACAAATACAATTTTTTCAGCAAAAATATTATCATATATAACAACTTACATTAAAAAATAATAACAGCATGCACTATTAAAACAACATCCACCCAACTCTCAGACATACAATATCAAAAGTTATTACATGAATCTGATGAAAAAAAATGTCAAACTACCATGATCAATTATAACCAAAAGAATTACAAAATTCATTACAATTGTGATTAATCATTGAAAATATATCAACCTACATCTTTACAAGCTACAGAAAAATTTTAGTTCCAACACTTATGAAAAAACAGAAAGAAAGAAAAAATGAATTCATGCAAGAACATAAAAATAAACAAGGAAAGATGAGGGACACAGGAGATTGTGTGACACTTACTGCTGCCTCCAAGGGACTCCACTGGGGAAGGAGGAGTAAACAAAGAGACAAAAGAGGGTCAAATGCTAAAGTGCAGGAATCTCAGGCAAGCTATGCCAGTCGTGAGACTAGTCATGGCATACATTGTTAATTTTGATCACTTTTTATATTAATATAGCTTAAAGCACATGCAATGCAATTGAGAAAAATTAAGAAAAGTGGTAACTTTAGATATATACTTATGAGGGATTTTATGAATTAATTTAGATGGTAAGATTGTGATGTAACTTCAGATTTTACTTGACTTCTGCTATATCTGTTAGATATGCATATGATTTTGTGTTAATTATTCTTTCAGGGGCATAATCAACCAGAAGATATAAATAAAACTCCTTATTATTTTGTTATAGTAATATAACTTTCAAGGCAAAAATAAGATTTTAGAAAACAAGAGAGAAACATTAATTAAAATAATATGTTTAAAGATTGTTAACCAGTTTTAATATCAGTTAAACAGTACATGATTTTAAATTCTCGCTGTTCAATAAAAAGTTAATCAGAGGCAGTCTTTGCATTAAAGAGACTTAAGTGCAAGAAATATTTTTGCCCTCCTGCCTTATTCTTTTCAAAGGTAAAAAATGATCTTCAAATCTCAAATGGGGCCTTCTGTAAGTGCAGGCAGGCTTGGGTAAATATATTTTTCATATCCTGATCCCTCCCCCCCCCCCCCTCTCAAAAAGTAAAAAGTTAATTGCATTTGTCACACTCTTTTTATGGATAGTCCGGGTCTTATTCTGTGCAATATATGTACTTCATATCATAGTATAACATCTAACAACAGCTATTATGAAGGTTCTTTCATACTACGTTATATTTTAATTATGAATTTCATGCAAGCAAAGAAGTAGATGTTTCCTAAGAAAATTATAAAAAATATATAAAAGAAGAAATTATAATAAAAGAGGAAAAATGCATACTTTAAATGACATAAAAAATTCCTCTTTTTGCATTGCATTAACAGATTGTTCTTGCTCAAATGACATACTGAGCAAAAGGCAGGAATTGATAACAAAAAAAAAATCTTAGGTCATTAACAAGTTTCATTTAAGAACAAGAAATTAACAGAATAAAGGAAATATATAAGTAAAAATAACCGTCGTATACCCCCCCCCCCCACCCCCTCCTTCCCAATTTTCATTGTAATTTTGGGTAAGATGTGGAACAAAAATAACACCCATAAACAAAAGTCTTCAAATGTGATGGAAGATCTAGAAGATTAAAATATGACAAGTCCCTAATTTGGTATTATAGACTTTATACATTATAATAATTAAGAATAATGCTCTGCAATAAACATTATCTTAATAGAATAGTATAAAATCTTTAAATGTGATGGAAGATCCAAATGAAAAATAAAGTAGGAGTTGAAAAGGTCCACAATTTGATACTGTAGATTTTACACAATATAATTATTAAGAATATTTCTTAAATGAACATTAAGGAAAAGTCTATTTGAATGGATCTGATCAATAGTTCATTAAAACATTTAAGGCAATTAGAGAGACACCCCTAAATTCTGTCACTGACATGTCTAGTTTAAGTTATTAACTCTCGGATGACCAAGTGGGGTCGTTTTATGACACCAGCACATGTTTCTGACAAAAATTTAATTAAAAAGAAATTGTAGTGTTTTTAGCATTTTTAGTACTAAATGATGGCTGCTAGTCGTATTTTTTCATAAGGTTGACATAGCAGCAATGAACGCATTTATTGTGTTTAAACGATTATTGGAAAACTATGAGAAAGGTAAATCTTTTCCAAGGAGACTATTTCTTCAAGATTTAGGGATGGCCTTAGTAAAACCACTATTATAATACTAATAACCAACTCCTGTACAACCACCCAACAAACTGAGCGACTACCAAAGTATATCACAGGAAGCATTTTGTTGGTCTTGAAAAATGCATAAGACCATATAGAAAAACGGGATGAAACAGAACTTTCTGCTAAGCGTAGTCGGATGTTGTGTGTCATAGAAAGCTAAAAAAAACAAACAAACAAGAAATGTGGTAAATGCAATCGATTTGTTTGCAAAAATCATGTCAATATCATAACAACAACATGAGTGCAAAAAATCAGACTCATTAATTAAGTTCAATTGAACGTTTTGTATTTGAATTCCTAATCTTAATGTGAATTAATCATAATTTTTTTTTAAATCCTTAATCCAACAATATTGCTTTTTCTATTTCTTTCTATGACTGCAACGCTTATATATACAGTCAGACCTCTATTTAACGAAGTCGGTAAATCCCGAAAAAAAGTTCATTATGTGGAAAATTCGTTAAATAGAGATGAACTTTTTAAAATTCTTTAAACAACACAAAACAGATTTTTAATTCATAAACACTAAACATCATTTAAAAACTTAACTAATCACACTTTTTTTTGCAAATCATATTTATTTTTTTTATTATTATTTATTTTACCCACCAAAAAGAAATCTGTAAGGACAACAAGAATTTTTAAAAATATTGTCCGGAAATACACTGTATTTTCAGTTTTAAGAAAATATTTACTTTAAAATTAATGAATTTTATAGACATTATCGTATTTATTATAACAAGTAATTTTAAGCATTGTATTACTACATGCGTCCTTAAATTTAATTACTGAAACTTATTTGCTACAGAACAGCCCTTTTGAGTGTGAAAGGGGGGATATTGAAAGTTTGCATTTCCTGGATGAAATGCAAAGAATGACAAGGATTTTACTGCTCACGTTGAGTTAGGCTAGGCACCTGGTAAAACTAATTCAAGGTTATTGAGCATTATAAAATGTGTAAAAGAAAGAATAAGTTTGAAGTGTCCAGAAATATTTTGAGAAATAGGGAGAAAAAAAATTATATCAGAAGAAAAAGTTCGTTAAATAGAGAATACACTTCGTTATTTGGAGGTCATTTTACGAAGAAATTTGCAAAATGTTGTTGGTTCCGAGGAAAAGTTCGCAAAATAGAGGTTCGTTAAATAGAGGTCCGACTGTATTATGAAATTACTTTTAAAAGCTAAGTTTTGGGTTTTATTTGATATGGTAAATAATTACTTGTTTTTTAACAACAGGGTCATTGAATGACCCCACATGGCCTTTCATGTTTCAAATTTTCACTTAGTCATCCGAGGGTTAAAAAGATGGATAAATCTTCAAATATGAGACATTTGAAAAATATTATGATTATCTAATTTACAGTAATTTATTCTGCGACAAGTTGCAACTATTTACTGGAAACTCATTTAAAAGAAGTTTTAATTCCATTAAGGAAAAAAGTAAGCCCCTAAAAGATAATAAAATTATGCAAAGTACTAATTAAAAAACAATATTTCTTAAATGCTTCACTTGAGTGCTTCAAAAGGAATTAATAAACTTTTGAAAATTAATGCTCATGCCACAGACAGCATAAAAGAGAGAGAGAGAGAAAATGAGCTGAATGCAAGGAAAGGAGAAGTCCTGCTGCAGCTCTCATAGTTTAAGCTTGGCATGTGCTTCAGCTTTCCCCGTGCCCTTTTATGGTGTATTCAAGATGTGTTTAGTTTAACCAACTCAAACTGCTATTTATTAAACTTTTAAAAATCAGTTTTTTTTTTTTTTTTTTTTTTTTTTAATGCTGCTTTGAAGTGTTTCATATTACCTAACTTAGAATATCACTAAACACAATAAAGTATTGAATAACCCCTCCCCCCTTTTTTTCTTAATGGTGTTTTTTAGGAGTGTTTATTTTAAACTAGTTAAAAATATCATTAAACACACTTAAGTTAAAACTACTTAGGAGAAAAGCAGAGGTCAAGTAATTTGATCAGAATCAGGAAAATAACATTATTAATTGTTATTTTTGTTAATATTAAGCTTATCAAAACAGCTGAAAGGGAAAGGTTAAATGAGGGTAAACAAATGAAAGGCAACGTGAATGTTTAGCATAGCTTATTCACAAGTGCTCAACTAGAATTAATTATTAACATGTGAAATGTGCAAAAGAAATAAAAATACTATGGTAAACTCACTCATAATTAATCACTATTTGAATTAATTGAAACTACTATAGAACATGGAATATGATTATAAATTTCCACTGACAAAATTTTTATTGAGTAAATTTGACTTGGCTAACTTGAATTAATGGTTAATAAAATGTTTTTAGCTCACAGGCTATCAAAGCCTGAGTGCTTATGTGCCCGCAGGTTCTGTATGTATGTATATAAGTACGTACGTAACGCCATAACTCTTGATAGAAATATCCGATTTGCTTCATTTTTTTTTAAAAATTGTTTATTAAGGAGCTAATAAATAATCAGGAAAAGCTTTTATTATAATCTCTAAACTGAAAATTCAATTTCGTTTTCGGCCCAAAATCTGAATTTCGTTGTTGATTCTGAATGTTGCCGAAAATTTGCCCGGACCGAAACTATCTGTATTCCAAAAATCACATTTCTTTGTTCAGAAATTTTCAATGTTACTCATTGATTTGAGCTGAATATACTCAAATAAAACACTCTTTATTTATTGCTACGAGCTTCACTGTTTATAATTATCAGTCATGACTGACTTAAGACATGACTGCAAATTATAAATCAAGCAATGAGTATATCACTAAACTTTGCACACGCTTTTCATGTGCTCATTAAAAGCTGCAGAATTAACAGTAATAGGAGTATTTTAATTTGAAACCGCTGAAGTGTTTCAAATACTCTTTGAAAAAATTCTAGTATAACAGATGATCATTTACAAAAAAAATATATAAAAGGTAAACGGAGGTATGTATACCCAAAACATTTTTTAATTAGATGAAATTAGTATAATTAGAAAAACATTTTGTGTCGTTGTTGAATTAATTACATTTTATTTGATATAAAAATAAAAAGGTTTGGTCAAAGGCACAGAGAAGCAACTTGGGCCACATGTATAATTAATTAATAATTATGTGTATCTATGTATGTATTAATTACTTATTATCATTATTTTTTGTTTTCATTTTCAGTCAAAAATAAGAAGATTACCAAAATTCGTTTTAGGTTTGGCCTCGGTCTTAAAAACCTGTTTTAATCGATTTTTAACAATCTCCAAGATTGTTAATTGCACTTACAATTTCTTGTCTTTAACATTAAATTAAAAAACTTTGAAATTAAAAAAGAAGCTAAAATATGAATAGATAATTCATATTCACTCAAAAAAGTCAGAATTGAAAAACAAAAGTTGATAGGACCCACTTCTTTCTCCAGAAATGAGATTTTAATAAATAAAACAAAAAACACTATTCTGATCAAAATATTTTAAATTCAAGAGTAAATAAGAGTCAAAGCTACTTATTCAAATAAATAAAAAAATATTTAACAAAAGCTTCAAAATGTGAAAATAATTAAAAAATAAAATACAGATAGATTCTCCGTTTTAGGTGCGTCCCTAATTATATAAATACGTAGCACCTACAGTCGTTGTTCCGTCCGTCCATCTGTCTGCATATAACAGCACAAAAATCACCTAACTGAATGGTTTGAAATTTAATATATATAATTGTTGCAGAATTTTGTTGAGTCATTTCAAATTTTATGAAAATCTAACGAAAACTTAAAAAAGATATCATTAAAAGTTTTCTTCATTCTATTAAATCCTATCAAATGTAATTAATTCAATGAAATCCCATGATAGGTAATGATTCTAGGTTGCCCTGGTGATTACATCCTATTTAAGATGGAGTCATAGTATTTCCATATTACTGAATTTAATATACTATATAATCACAATAAATTTTGTATTCATGTATTTTTGGATGAGAGTGCAACAGCTGTTGCACCAAGATATGAATATTTATATGCACCTCATTTGCCATGTTCGACGTACAATTTCTGACTTGTTAAAACTGTGTTTCAATTAACATAATATGGAATGACAGTTAATATGATTCTTTTAACAACTAACCTTTTTAAACGAAAAAGCCACATGAAATCTTGTTCTATATGTGTCGAAAATTATATCTTTTATTCTTTCGTTATATTTTTTAAAATTTTGTATTAATTGCATTTCATTTTAAAGAAAATGTTAAATATGATCTTGTTGTTTGACAAACACATTATTTTCAAGTTAACCAAGTTTTGAAGCATAAAACGGGGAAACAAATATGTAATAAAGAAATTTAAAAACTATTTTTATAATATATGTCGATTAATGATAATACAGAAATGTATAAAAATAGCAAATAAAGCCTTTGTTCAGCAATATTAAAAAGCAAAAAACCAACGTTTATTTGTGCATTTTTAAACGCTGGTTTTCTGCTTTTTGACAGAAATGTACTTTAAATGCATTTTTAAAAATCAAGTTAGAAGTATATGAAAAAATTAATATTTATAGTACATACATTTTTATATTACAACATCTAAAGCAGATTAAGACATTGAAATAATGAAGTGAAACAAATAAAATAATTTGTAAATAAATAATACGAACAATGCCCTGAAGTTACAAAAAAAATATTGTTTAACTTATTAAAAGAAATTTTAAGTCATAATTTAGAGTTTTTCAGTTAAAAGTGTAATGTAATGAAAACAAGCATAATTTATCACATTAAAAAGATTTTTTTAAATGCAATTTATTTTATTGTACATATTTATACTACTTTAGACTTTCTTATCGTCAATTTAATTGAAAATTAGATAAAAATATTTTAAGGTGATGAAAAATACTTAAAAACAACAACAAAAAGCAATAAAGTAACTTGTTTGAAAATTTTCCAATTAATATCATTTGCATGTATTATTTTTAAATGCTAAAAAAAGAGTATGTATTATTAATTAACTCAAATAAAATTTTCTAAACTTGCAATGTGTGTACAATATAAGTGATAATTACAGTAAGTGAAAATTAAATTGTACACAATTTTTTTTTTCTCTCTATTTCATTTTAAACATACTGCAGTAAACATAAGTACTACAATGAGAGATGATGTAATCTAAAGATAACTTATCTTTCAAATTAATTAAAAAAGGTATATATATATATTCAGACATGTTTTTAAAACTTAGAATAATTTTATTACAATGCAAGCTCAATAAGTTACAGATTTGAATTTAATTAAATAATTTTAAAATTTAACAAAATGAGAAAATTAATAATTTGTTTTTCATTTGGAGTAATTTTTTAAACATAATAACGAAACTTGACATAAAGTTTGTGGTCTGTCGTTAAATTTAAGAGACATTTATTAGAATTGGGTTTCATTCTGAATGTCATGTAAAATTTATTTATAAAGTCATCAAAAATAGATAGTAATCAAATTCAGTTAAGGTCACTGCACTTATTGTCATTTACATTTTTAATGAAATTTAGGTAGGAAATTAACTCTCAAAAATATCAAAATGCTAAGAAATTTACTTGAAGACAAAAAGCTGAAAATTTTCAAACATAACAACAATCATTACAATCTATTTGTAAGCAATTTGAACATTTTAAATTTTACTCTGGCATAAAAAAAAAGAAAAATTAAGTAAAAAACTTGTAACAAATTTAAGTTAGTTATCGCTTACTCTGTCTGTATCAAAGTTATCAATGGTTATATGCATTTTGGAATTAAGACAATTTCTCCTGTGATGGATTTTTTGCAGTTCTGGGGATGAAAAATAGTTCAGGGGGCAATATCAATAGTCCCATTGTATTTTTAGACTATTAATAAGCTAAAACTAAACTCCGCCATGCTGCAATCCCTATGGATCATGTCCAACTCTGTTTTCTTGACCATGGGCACTGGAGTCAGGCCCTGTTTATGGAATAAGCCCATGAAGCCCGTGCTTACCCACTGAGATACAAAAGGGCCCCCAATTTTACTTTTCAAAACTAATTTTTTGAAAAAAAAAAAACTCAATCAGGGTAAAAAATGCATTTTTTTTCTTTTGAAATTTTTTTGTTCTTACTATGTGGCAATTTGTAAATCACAAAAGATATTTTGAAGTTCAAATATCCTCAACTGCAGTTCCATATTTGTCATTTACAAAATAAATTGGTTATTTACAATTAAAAATATAATAAAATACTTTTTCATAGTATGTATATATAGGTAGTTAGTTTTAGTTTAATATTAAAAGTGTTTTTTAGTTTAATATTTAGTTTAGTTTAATATTAAAAGGTTATTATTTACTCTAAACTTTGATGGTAAAATTTCAAATTATTTAAGCATACGAAAAAGGGATTTAGTAAATAAAAAAGCAATTTGTAGAGTAATAGGGGGCCCCTGTGTGACGTCGGGCTTCCCCTACTTCCAAGTGTTAAGTGGTCCCTGACTGGAGTGCTATACAGCATATATCCCAGTCAGGTAATCAACCTAATGTGGGATACCCGGTCACCAAGCAAGCTTGGTATTAATTTTATCGACCCCCTTTATTAATAAAAACAAAATGCAAAATCTTCCAGGAGTGGGAGGGAGAACATTTTAACGCTATGAGGAGGGGAGGAAAACTATTGTATTTTGCACCTTGAATTCCACTGTTTTATTGTATATTTTTAACTTTTAGACACCCTTATAAAAAAGCAAAAAAAGTGTTCTGTGTGTATGGAAAGTATGACAAAGAGAAATAAGAAAATAAAATTATATTTGCCGCGTTTGTGTTGCTTAGACACTCCCACAACATGCAATCAGCACTCAGGAATTTTTAGGAGAACTGCTCATAGACACTTGGGGTTCAGAGGTGGAAAAAGTTTTTTGAAGAGAAGCAAGCAAGAGAACAGAAGGCTAGGGCGAGCTCGAATGTTTGACCAGTTAGCTTATTGACATTGTTTTGTATTGATGCTGTCTGAATTAACAAGGATAAGTAGTGTGCCTATTACAGATATTAATGTACCTTGGATGATGTAAATGTTTTTGAATCTAAATAAATATTGTTTTGTTTTAGAGCCATGATTAATTTTTTATATCAGCAGTGCATAAAGCTAATTATGAGGAACCAACCTAACAGGAAATTTTGCCTCTGACAATATTTAAAGATAAAATTAAAATAAATTCGATTTTAATGACTCTATAAGTAAATTATATAGATTTAATAGCAACAATTTTCAACAAAACAGAAGAATTGATTTTATATATCACTTTGTACAATGGTTTCAAGAATTCAGTACAATAAAGTCAGAATAATACATTAATTTAGAGCATTCAAAGTCAAAGCATAGGAAAAAAATATCTTTTTCAGCACAATATAGTTTTTTTAAATTACAATTTTACCAACATTTATTTAAAACGATAAATAAAAATACCTGGCTCAATCCTGTAATCTGGAGAATGTAAAATAATGTTTTTTGTTATATGAGACTGTTTTATTGAAACATAATAACTATCCTAAACACAGAAACTTGCACAAATTCAATTTGTATTAAGGGGCAAAAAATATACATAAAAAAAAGAAAAAAAGTTATGTATGGTGGATGCACAATAAGTACAAAATAAGATTTTTCAAATTATTACTATTTAGATGCAATAATAAAAATCATTACCGTATATACTCGTGTATAAGTTGAAGAATTTTAGACAAAATTTGGGAGTTGAAAATTGAAGGGGGGGGGGGGGGGGGAGGTCGACTTATACACAAGAAAGTAAAAAAAAAAAAAAAAATTACTAATTAGTAACAGACTAATTGGCGAATGGGCAAATCTTTTAAATAATCATATGAGAAATAAAAGTGGGCAATGGTCATTTCCCAGTGATTGACAAACAAAGCTCAACAATAATGTCCCTGTAATTGTTTTGCATCCATTTTCTCTTAGCACAGAAAACCCTTCAATACAAGGGCATTCTTTTCACCATTTTAATCCCCTTTTTACAAAGAGTCCAACTTGAGAATGCTTCTAGATATCTTTCTTAAAAGTACTACAATACAAAGAAGTACTATATTTTAGCAGTCTAAGAAGCTGTTTACACTTGTAAATAAGGCTTAAATAGATTTTTGAAAGATTTTTTTCTTTTTAAGTATCACTGAATTGATGCGAATAGGTTTCAAAATAGTTTAAGCTTCTTCGATTATACATAATTATACAGTTTTAAAACATTCAATTTAAAAAAAATCTGATTAGAAATATAAAAAAGTTATTTAATTTAATGAAAATTTATTATTATTATTTTTTTTTATCCTCGATTACAAATCCTTTTTCAACATGCTACCAGAAATGTGGTTTGACTTATACACGAGTATGTACGGTAAATTTTAAAAGTAGCATTAATCTAGTTTTAATCTCGAACTTTGACACATACACTAAGAAGTTTACTTACAGACGTAGATAAAACGTTTAAAAGCTATAAAAATTAAAAAGCTAAAAATCTTAAAACCAAAAAGTTTCAGCTACACTGCAGCCATCTTCAGGGTTACAAAAAGGGTTACCCTGAAGATGACTGCAGTGTAGCTGAAACGTTGGTTTTAAGATTTTCAGCTTTTTATCTTTTATAGTTTTTAAGTGTTTTAAAAGTTTTATCTTATATATTTTATCTATGTCTTTAAGTAAACTTCTTAGTATATGTGTCAAAGTTCAAGATTAAAACTACATTTTAAGACATAACAGTCCCATAATAGCATTAATCTTATTATAATTCTAGAAGGGAGACAAATTAATATCTCAGAGAGATTAAATCTTACATTTAAAGACATACAGAAGAATTCATGTATTTATTGTGCATCAACAGGGCTTTCTTAAATAATTATACATTTAAATCTAGTAAAAAAGAAATAAAATAAAAAATATAAATTAAAAAATACAAATTTAAAAAAAAACCTTGAAATGATATTCTGTCTATTAAAATTCTTATACATTTATACCTAATTTTAAATTTTTTTGAAATGATATTCTGTTCTTATTGTTTTAAATATTTATTATAAATATCTTGTAAGATATATAGGATGTTTCATTACCAAAGTTACATATTTTAACAGGGTGGTAGAGCATAGCAAACAATTTTTGTAATAGAAATCAGGGTCACAACTCTCAATCCATTTATTTATCCAGTCAAAAGTACAGGTTGTTTCACTCCAATCAGAATCATATCTTTGCTCATAAAGGCTTGATCTCTAACAAAAAAGTACCAGGGTTCTTATTTTCTGCAGTAATAAAAACCTTAGTGTACCCTACCCCATTCCCTCCACCAGCATACTTATATTTTATACAGCATTTATGAAATTTAAAACAATTTCTCCTCTTCAGCAATTTTTTTTTTATATATTTTGATTATACCTATCTATCTACATATAATAAAATATAATAAATGAACAGAGCAAAAAAATTAAAATCAGGACTGAGAAATTTTCAGAAAATTCTATTTGCCAAGGATTTCTTTGTATCAACTAGCAAAACAAAAATAGAAAAACCTCCACCAGCATACTTATATTTTATACAGTATTTATGAAATTTAAAACAATTTCTCTTTTCCAGCAAATTTCTTTCTACATATTTTGATTACATCTATCTATCTATATATAATAAAATCTAATAAATGAACAGAGCAAAAAGATTAAAATCAGGAGTGAGAAAATTTCAGAAAATTCTATTTGCCAAGGATATTTTTGTATCAACTAGCAAAACCTTCACCAGCATACTTATATTTTATACAGTATTTATGAAATTTAAAACAATTTCTCTTTTTCAGCAAATTTTTTTTCTATATATTTTGATTACATCTATCTATATATAATGAAATCTAATAAATGAACAGAGCAAAAAGATTAAAATCAGGAGTGAGAAAATTTCAGAAAATTCTATTTGCCAAGGATTTCTTTGTATCAACTAGCAAAACCTAAACCAGCATACTTATACAGTATTTATGAAATTTAAAACAATTTCTCTTCTTCAACAATTTTTTTTCTATATATTTTGATTACATCAATCTATCTATAATAAAATCTAATAAATGAACAGAGCAAAAAAGATTAAAATCAGGAGTGAGAAATTTTCAGAAAATTCTATTTGCCAAGGTTTTTTTTGTACAACTAGCAAAACAAAACACACAGGGCTTTGGAGTTTTTATAAACTCTGGTGGGTTCTCACTAATATTTAAATATTCACTAAAAATAAAGAATTACTGAAGCTGCATTCCTGTGAGCTTCAGTGCCAATTAAGCACCGTGTGAAGCCAATAACTTGATCAGTAAGAATATTTCACAAACACGAACAAAAAGCAGCGAGTAAACATTACACGACCATGAGTAAAAACAGTAGACACGGTTGTAGTTAATTCTGGTATTCCTCATCACAGTTTTGAAAACCATTGTCTATATTTGCGAGGGATAGATAGAAGTTTGTTCCTATGTGTGCGACACGCTATGGCACATATGTAAGCACTTTGGTAGGAAAGAACGCAAAGGATTATAGATGGGAGGAACAATAAAAGATAATTCAGGCTTCAGTATATCACAAGCACTGTTCCGCAGGGCTCCGGAGTGCTGAATTTATGAGCTCCGGTGAATTCTGACTAATATTTAAATAATCACTAAAAGCAGAGAAGTACTGCAGCTGAGATCTGGTGAACTCCGGCACAAATTAAGCACTATTGCTCATATTTTAACAATAATGAAGATATTTAAATGAACTTTTCATCAGGTTTATTTTGGTTTGTGTAAAATGCAATAACATCCTGTAAAGCGCTGTAAGTGCACAGTTATTTAGCCAGTGACATCAAATAAGATGCGAGTTATATTACGAAATACTAGAAAATCTGTCCAGCATTGCCCAGGACCACAGAAAGGTACCATCTCTATACGGGTATTCTTATATATTACAAAACTAAATACAGTAGAACCTCTTTTATCCAAAACTCTTTTAACCGAAACTCTCGGTTAACCAAAATCCATGTGTAAGGCCTTTTTTTTTTTTTTTAATTATCTCATTCCTTGTGTGCAAAATCCATTTTGAAAGCTTTTTATTTTTTTAACTATCATATTCCTTGTGTGCAAGCGGTCCTTTCTGAACTACAGGTACATATAAATATTTTTGATCCCCTTTCTTATAGAGTTCCTTTGAATTTAACTTGAGCTGTCATAAGCTGTGGAGTGGAACGAAGAAAACAAACAAAATAGCAAGTCTGAAGCTTCTGAATGTTTTATCAAAAAGTTTGGCATGACTGGAGCAGCAGAATGACTGTGATACCGGTGAACTAATAAATATTTAATTCTGTGACAGACTAATAAATGTTTAATTCTGTGAATTCTGTGACAGAGCTTCAAAGCAAAGGCAATCAAAACTGAGACAGACAAAACATTTTTTCAAACACTTGGGATATATGTAAAAGGTACTTAATTTCAAAATTAAAATTCATGTAATTTATTCTTGTTTCTATTTTGCTATTGCTTTAATTTTATTAAGCACTTGTTACCATAATAAGAATTTTGCATGTATTTCTTAAAATTAAAGCATTCTCGATTATCCGAAAATTTCGATTTTCTGAAAGAGGGTCGGTCACATTTTTTCTTAGGATAATCGAGGTTCTACTGTATTAATAAAAAATTAATTATGTGAATTTTTTTATTTAAATTGCTAACAAGGCGTAAAACCATTAGAGTGAAAAAGTATCCAGGCCAGGGTTCAAAACTGGGTCTTTGGTTCAGTGTGCCAATGCTCTTCCATCTGAGTCAACTGGAACGACACACCTAGCCTGGTACCCTTCACTCTTAAATGTTGGTACATCTGCAACTGCAGGACAAGATGGAATAATTTCATGAACAACAAAAATATTTCTCTAACAATAACTGTTCAGTTTTATTTCAACATGATTTCCAAAGAATAGCAAAATGTTAACCTCTTTGGTCCCTGGGTCCCCATACGGGGATCTCTGTTCTTTTCCTTATAAAAACTAAAACGTTCGATTTTTTTACATTTTCACATCACTTCTTAGTAGCTTTTTGCGTTCAAAGCAAACAAATAAATGGCAGCATCTAAGCTGATTCTCACATAAAATAAACGTTATTTTCATCCGAGTTTACAAAATGCCTAAAAATGTCCAAAAGACGGTCTGACCAAGAAAGTGAGAAGTATTTAACTTAAATCTTTCTCAATAAAATATTTTGAGGATTTGTAGATTATTTACTTGTTTAAAGCTCTTAAGGCTGTTCTTAACTGCTCTGCTCAACAAGCAAAAAACGTTTTGACATATTTACAAATTCATTTTTTAACGGAAAGATATAAAATTGGAATGCCTGGCCATGGAAGCGATTTGGAATGGAACTGTTTTTTCCATTTTTTGATCAATCAATTACCTATTGAGTTATAAGCGAAATCGATCACATGACAAACCCATTTTTCGACCGCTCTTGAGTGCTCTTTCTCCCTTCGCGTGGGAATTCGGTTCAAAGCTCACTTTGACATTATTTTCTGAAAGATCTATTGTGTTTGCAAAAAAATGGAAAAAACAGCTCAATGACATAGTTTCTGAACAACAATACCAGCTAGTTTCATGCATTTTCAAACAAAAATAAATTAAAACTTATATCAGAAAGTTGCCCTTTTCGATTAATGGTTATTAAATTGATGTTTTTAAGGGGTTTGTAGCTTTAGATCCATATTTTTGAAGCTAAATTACCAAGCGCCTAAAGGATCAATTTCAGAAAAGATATTTTTTCTGTCATTTACGATGTCATTTTGTTTGGAAAAAACCAATGAATAAGCATTTGTAGTATTATTTTAGCTTCGGAACTGAAGAGGTTAAGAAACAAAATACATATTGTTTCTTAAACAGCAAATTTTTTCCCCTTTTTTCAATGTGAAATTAAATAAAATTTTCACTTTGAGCATGAAGACTCATTTAAAAATCAAACACTTCTGATCTCTAATGCATGGAAGCAAGCATTAGGCTGGCAAGCTAGAGAAAAATTGAAGTTCATTCATTAGCATTCAATGATGGTTTTTAATTAATATCTCAGCTAATTATTAAAAAGTGAAAATCTGTGTCTCAGGTGCATTCAGATCTCTTTTTGTCTATCTTTATACAACTTTGCAGATCATTACATGCAATAGATTTCCCTAGCCATTGCCAATAAACAAACAGACACACACAAAAAACATCTTTCTTTTATTAATATAGATTAAGTGTCTTGTTCAGCAATATTTGGATGTGGATGGTGACTACTTTCACCATGTCTTGTGTAGTTTGTACAAGACAATGCAAGACTGTTTAAAATTTGTTGTTAAAATATCTTCATTATTGTTAAAGTTATGAATAAAATACGGGTACAGATAAGTGAGATACGCTGTGTGTTTGATTAAATTTTAGATAGAATAAATAAATTGCAACCCTGGTTTACAATACAAAAATTGTTTGTTGTAGTATGCTGTACCACCTCTTAACGTTCGTTAGCTTTGGTACTGAAATGCCTTGAGATAACCTACTCATAACAGTTTCAGCCCCTTTGTAGCAAGCAGCACATATACATGCCATTTAAGAGGCTACTTCAGTCAAACGAAAGGATGTGTTCACAAATGCTAATCCTATGGAAGAAATTTATAAAGATATCTCGGTCGCATTTAAATATTTTTAAATGATTTTTTTTTCATTGGATAACTGAGATCGACCTGTATGCAGGTCGGTTTTTACTTTTTCGATTTTGATTGCAGATTTTTTTTATGAGGATGCTTTTACTTTCGAAACTGGTTCCAAAAATGAAAGTGTCCTCATAAAAAATACCTGTAAACAAAATCGAAAAAATAAACAACGGCCTTGTACAGGTCAATCTCAACTATTCAATGCAAAAAAAAAAAAAAAAGCATTTAAAAATATTTAAATTCAAACAAGATATCTTTATAAATGTCTTCCAGAGGATTAGCATTAGCGAATGGGTCTTTTCATTTGACTGAAGTAGCCTCTTAAGGAGAGCAAAATCATTTGAACACCAGTAAATTAGTGCAGAAATTTTGTGGTGCCAAAGAATTAAAGGACATGCAAGAGACACTTGTTGCAAAAGAGTTGAACATATAAAAATAAAAGTAGAGTACAGATGATAATAATAGTCCCTAACTTAGATTATATTAAATTTTAAATAAATTTTACTGAAATATTTGTTTTATTTAAAAGACCAAATTCAATATTTGAACTACGGAATGAATTTGAAAAATTAGCTTTTTTGAAATATTACTTAAAAAAATTAAATATTTATAAGCAAAGTGTATAATCAAATTTTATTGAGCATTAAATGCTGTGATTTTAATTTAAAAATTATGCATTTTATAGCATAGACTTCTAATAGACATATGTTTGAATAATAATAATAAAAAAAAAAAAAAAAAATCTAGCAGTGAGAATGTTTAAAACCTACAAAAATAAGGGGGAGAATCACTATAATAATAGTTAGAAATTCTGAGAGAATACACAAAAGGCATAAAATATTTGACATGTATATTAATTTACAAACATTGACTAAGACCACTATACAAACAAAACTACTTCTATTTCTAAACAAGAATATATGCATAAACCCAACATACCTGTCTCTCCAGTTGTAGCAACCACAGGTGTACTTGGCGAGCCTCGTCCAATACCATTGACTGCAATAACATAAAATTCATATTCTGTGTAAGGACTTAAATCCCGAACTGTGTAAAACATGGTAGTGATACCACTTATTTCACTATATTCTTGATTAGCTTGTTTAGGTTTATACTGGATTACATAATATATAATGTTTTCTGAACCTATATCATACGACCAAGATAAGCGAACAGAAGTAGCTGTTACATCAGATATTCGGACATTTGTTGGTGGCCTTGGAAGAGCTAAAAAATGAACAGATTTATATAAATGAAAAGAAAAAATTGTTCTCGTAAAAGCAAGAATAAATAAATAAATAAAATAATTTGCAATTAAATTATATTTATTTATAAGTTATCACTGTAAAATTTGATAATGACCATAAACATTTTTAAGAAAGCATAACAAACTATTTATTTATTTTTTTTACATTTTTCTACCTTCTTTCTTTTTATTGTACTAGAACCATTTAAAAAGTGTACAATCAGGGAAAAAGAAAGTTATACATTTCACTTACTAATTCTTCTGTAAATTACATAGATGCCAAACTTCTTTTTTTTACTTTCAAATAAAAAGAAATTTTGAATCAGAAATTTTACTTAATAAATAAAGAGAACACCACAGAAATAAGACATGTTTTATTAAATAAATTTCCTGGTTCAAAACATCTTTATTTGATTTTGAAAATAATTGGAAGTTGGCAGCTATGAAATTATTCTAGAAAAATGATAATAGGGTTGATTTATCTATAACTAAATGCTGTGCATGAAATGTAATATTAAATGCTATACATTAATTACAGCTTAGGGATAATCTACAGTACCTAGCTAAATTATTAGGCCCATCATTAAAAATTTCAAAACCTTGCTAAAATACTAAATTCCTTACTTTTTAAATAGTAATATTACATTTTTACTAATTATTCTTTTTTTTCTTTAATCCAGGCAACATTATTTAACAAATTAGCAGTACAAACATAAATTTCCTTAGTAATTTGGAAGAAGCAGGAACAAGTTGTATAACTAAATGGAAGAAAAAGTTAAATGTATAAATGCAAAACATCTATACAAGCTTGTGAAAGTTCATAATGGGATAAGGTAAGCCATATCAGAAATAGAGAAAGGGGGAATAATTAAATTTTTGAAACTGAATTACTTTTTTGAGTCGTCACAATTTACCTTGTAATTTACAATTTATATAAATATAGTGAAATTTAGTTTCATTTGTACGGATGGGGAATTTCCATAAAATCTTAATAGCCAACAAGATGACATATACAGTCAGAAACAGTTATGATAAAATTTACATGACTGCAAAAATAATTCATTACTACAATGCATGGATATACTAACATTCATAAAAATAAAGATATATGCAACAGAGGAAATTTCAGTGAATGTTAGATTACAATGCAGTGTTGTTTGTATTTCAAAAATAGGAAAAACGTGGAATATGGCCAACGAATAAAAACATATAAAAGTTTTTGGTATATATATTTTTATAGAATACAGTGTTTAAAGGCTGCCTAACAATTCAATTGTTCAGTTAAGACATTCACTCGTCAGTTCAATGGCGAATAGATTTATGTAATTACCCACTCCTGTTCATTTGGAGTGCTGGTATTATAACTAGAGACTTTTGAATAGGTGAATTTTAATTATTATAGTCCTGCACTAAAAGTTAGTACAGAAATAGTGTCCTGTGAGTGAAATGAGCCTTTTATTCATTCATCTTTCGATCAAGCAGTCTCAGAAAGAGCTCACAATAGTTATGTGACGATTTCTGTCATAGCAGTTAAAGGTTAAACCAAGGGTAATGTACAATAAACTCCCAACTATCCGGCTTGTGTCTATCCTTCCTAGTAAAAATAAATGAGAAATATTGCAAGGGGCCGAGACAGGCAGGTTCCTATCCGTAGGAAAGTGCTAACTCACGATAGGAAGGGGCAAGAAAGGACTTCAAAATGCAATAGCAAAGGCAGACAGGAAGGGTGGGGGAATTAAGGCTTGATAACCTGTTTCATCAGTTGTGCAACAAATGTTAAGAAGTGCAGACATTATTTACTGCTTATCCTGGTTACTTTCGTATAGTCTTTTTGTGCGCTTTGTTTTTATTTATTGAAGATTAATGAAATGGGTGTTAAATGGAAAAAGGTTGTAGCAATTATGGAGGAGAAACTACCAGTTAGCAGGAGGAACTGACGCCAGATGATAATATCTGCTTGTTATGGAGGGACAATTTAAATGGAGGGGCATTGCGTCACGGAAGAGGGCTAACAGGGAGAAGAAGTCATCTATCAAGGACTTTTTCAAAAACTAAAAACTAAATTTTGACTTTTTTATCTTATGCATAATTTTTGTATATTTAATAACTTTTAATATTTATGCAATCATTTATTAATAAACAATAAAATAAGATTCACTCATTTTTTTACGAATTAGGCTTACGTTTTACGTTAATGTTTTACTTATTTTGAAACCGTATGTATCGTATATAGAAAAATCTTAAAATGTGTGACATGCGTTTTTAATATAATGGGGGGCAAATGAGCAAATATTTATAGAACTCTGGCCTATCTGGCTTTTTTGTTATCCAGTCTACCCTTCCGCCACATTAGGCCAGATAGTTGGGAGTTTACTGTATCTGGAGATCATCATTATAATGAAGTTTCCATTACATATATTCTTTTTATTTCCGAACTCTTGTCATTTTGTAAAAGGTTGCATTTAATTTAATTTTTTAAAATTCTATTTATAAATTCATTGCGCCCTGTTCCTAAGTTTATTTATGGTAATGCTTTTATTAAATGCTCAATCTTACACTAGATTTCTCTGCAGATGTATTTTCAATATAAATAAATTGAAGAAATGCATTTCATTTACAATCTGCTCTTTTTCATCATTTATAGGTAACCGTTACTATAGGTAATAAAGAAGGGTTAATAGATTGATATCATTTTTGTTACGAAATTATTTAGTTAACAGAGGCATGCAAACGTACTTTAATATAACAAGATTTAAGATGTAATTACTGTCAGATAATAATTTCCCATCCTAGTCATCTGCTAAATTTAACCGGGCAGATGTATTTATTTCATGTTGTTTTATAAACAATTCGTAGATTTCTGGCTCCATATTTTGAGGTTACTGTATTATGATTTGGCGATGGTAAACCTTTCCCTGTTTATCACCAGCAATTTAAAATATCCCCATAGGCTTTCATGTAACGGTCGTTGGATTCTGTCTCTCTCTGCATAATGATTTTGCCAAATCTCAAAATATATGAAATGTATTGGCAAAACCATGCCAAGGATGCTGTAACATGTACACTGATTTTTATGAGAGTTGGATTTGAGGTGATTCTGTAAGCACCTCACCAGAATGTAATCTCCATATAAAAACTGTCTTCTAGGGGTTACTCCTTGGGAATTTATCCTGTTTGCTGTTCCTGCAATAAACATCTTAAAATATAGTCTGGAATGTTGTATAAGTCTCTTCTGCGTACCTGGTTTATTTGCATACAACGCTGGTTTAACGTTAATACGAAGAGAAGTCCTTGTTTGAAATAAATATGTTTCAACGGCCAAAAGACCAACTAAATAACCTTCATAATCATCAAAAATGCAAATAACACCAATTGTTTTTAAACTCACCTTGTACAAACACTTGGGCTGTTGTTTCAATATTGCCCAATTTTGAAGCAGCTATACAAGTATAATTATTTGATTCAGATATGTCTGTGAGCACCAAAACATTTCTTCCAATAGGAATGGTGTGGTCAGGAGTAATGTCCATCAAGCCTTTTCTCCATTTGACAAAAGGCATTGGAGAACCCACTGCTACACAAGTGATGTTTAGAGAGCTACCAGGCATAACTTCGTATAGGTTCTCTGGTCGTATCGAGAAATAGGGTGGTACACGCCTCACTGTTAAAAGAAAAATTAACAATTATTAAATGTCAATAAATCTTACAAAAAATATATTATTAAATAAGAGTGCATAAATTTACACCCATAATACAACCTTTTTAGTTATCAAAAATTTTAGATTGTTTTCTTTAATGTTATTTCCAGCATAGGAAAAAAAAATTGTTCACCCCTTCAAAAAGTTAATAGTAAATGCTTGTAAAACATGTATAATGATCACTTATAAACAGATTAAGTAAAATAATGCTATAAAGTGATAAAATATCATTAGCGACATTTTCAAAATCATTCATGATAGAAAATATTTTCACATAATTTAAAAATAATAAACATAGTAAACAATGTCACGAGACATGATGCATAAAGAAAAACATTGCAAACATAAAATAAATTAAAATTAAATTAGTTATTTGTGAGCGTGGATTAATTTTCATATAATTTAACAAAATAATAACATGGTAAATAATGTCCCGAGACAACATGCATAATGAAAAATATTGCAAAACATAAAACAAAAATTAAAATTATCTTGGCTATTTGCAAGCGTGGATTAATTTTTACTATTGTTACTAAAATTACATAGCATCTCTTTCCACATTTTAGGTAAATCTAGGGACACTGAATCAATGCAAATATTCTTGTTGCGTAAAAATATCTCTATTGATTCTCGGATTATGGATGGTAAATAAAATCTTGATGTGTAAATTAACTTGCTATTTTTAAAATCAATCCGTAAATGATCCATCAATGGGCTCACAAATAACTAATTTAATTTTAATTTATTTTATGTTTGCAATGTTTTTCATATGTCCTAATCATGTTACAACATTACTTTAAATACATAATTTTTAAATGTCTCATCTTGATTGAATATAAGTTTGGATGATATCTTGACCTATATTAAATTGGCTAATTTAAGGAAGTGAGACGGACTTTTTTTGAAATAGGGCATATTTTCAGGTTAGGTTTATATTAGGAGCATTCTACAAAATCATGCTTGGTCTTATTTTCCAGAAACACGGCAGATACAATTTGTTCTGAAACCTATCTATGGCAGCCAGTACCTTTTAACAGCTAACTATAAGTTTTTAACTTTTCTTAACATGAATTAGATGAAAGTAATGCTTCTTTATAAATTGTTTGCCTATAAGAATAAAATGACATCCATATATTGTTACAGCTCTTGCAATGGTTTCAGATGCTTTAAACGAAAGAAAATGAAACTCCATTGAATTATATATATATGACCATTAAATAAACATTATCGACCACCAACATAAACTGTGAAATTATGAATAAAATGACATTAACAAATACAGTTCCCCCTAACACACTTAACATAGTAAAAAACAGCAGACGTTGAATAACATTAATGGAATGATGGAAATTTATAGAACTTAGACAGATTCATTGGGTCCCAAATGCCTTAGGTTCCACAAATAAAATGTGTGATTTCATCTTTATATTAGCCATAAATTAGCTAAAGAATATGAATTTGGGACTACCAAACACAGAAAACCGAGAAATAAACCATTGAACACCAATTAAGTTAAAAATGAAACAAGATTAAAAAGGATAGAGAAAAAAAAAAAATACCAAATTAAAATCCATACTGTCATAGCATTAGGTATAACAAATACACTCATTATCCATTTTATTCTCATTTAAGATAGTATAGTATTAGAAATTAATATGATATTGTCCTGAGTAGGCTAAAATTTAAATACAAGTTAATCGTTAACTTTATTAAATATTAATGAATATGAATAAATTTAATATGAATTGATAAATATATAAATATAACTACACCATTATATATATAAAAGTATTGAATCAAAATCTATTATAAAATGTGTATTAGCAACATAGTTATAAATCAAATGCCATACATATACATATATATATATATAGATACATTTTTTTAAAAATTTTATTATAAAGTATTAAAAAGCAAATAAATTCTAAAACAGGGTTACAAATTTCCTAGATAATCAATATAATAACTATTTAGGTAATACTTTATTTAATTGAAACATCATATTTTTCAGTGTATAAGCCAATCCTATTTTTTAAGCCACAAAATTATGCTTTTTGAGTGTATTCAGTGTATAAGTTGGCTCCTTAATTTATTTATGAAAGAAACAATTCTTTTTTTTGTTGATAAAATAAAAGTGTTGGGGAAAAAGTTTATGTGAAAATTCATCAAAAGAAAAACAAGTACTTCTTTTCTTTGTGATTTTTCAGAAGTGAGTCGTTATTTCCATCCAGTTTTTCTCTCATCGAAGATTGGAATCTGTACAACAGTTCGAAGAAGAATTAACAAAACTTTGTGAATCTAACATTGATAAAGAACATTTGGATTTTACAGAACTAAATCTTCCTTTGTATTGATATTTTTTTGCTTAAAACACTTCAAAGCAAAATAATTTGAACTTTCCTTTGTCCCTTTATAGATATACATTTTCTTTGGTAAGCTTTTAATTTTTTTCTAAAAAATAAATTAATTTTTTTATTATAATAATTATAGAAAATATCAAAAATAATGTTTAAATCTTTTGAAAAAATTATCGGAAATGCTAAACTTTGTGGATCATATTAGTAAGAAAAAGTTCAATGCTTATTTTGTAACCATTCCTACAGTTATCCAGACGATGTAGGAGGTCAGATTTTAGATCCAATGTAAGTCGAACCCTAAATTTTCTTTGTGTTTTATCAGTATAAATAGCTGGCTTATAAATTGGAAAATAAGGTACGTATGTATAACATGTTTTTTAGTTAATACTGCAATGCATAACAAATTTAAGGTTGATAAAATGAATTGCATACAAACCTCTCACAAAGAGAGTTGCCATCACCGATAAGGCAGAACCGTGAGTGTTTTCTGCCATACATTCATAATTTCCTTGGTCTTCCTCCTCTGCATCGGTAATTTGCAAAGACGCTGCAACAAGAATAGCATTAAATCAGAAATTATTTAAATTATTACATACATAAAACAATTGCATGAGATCCTTAAAAACTAGTGAATTAATTCATGATGTATTAACCCTCTCATGCACTTCATATGAGGTTGTATTGAAATTCAACCTTCAGAGAATTGTGCATATTTTACTTTTATTCCTGTATCCTGTATCATATGTGAACTAAATGAATGAATAAAGTTGCTATACAATAATACATTTTTAATATAAACACATATTATTACTTATATATATCTCTGTATTGCTCACTCATAAAGAGAAAAAGGTAGAACAACATTTTTCATTTTCTTATATATGCGATACACCTTTGATGTAATTAATTATTATTCCCTTAGAATAATTTTTCCATGACTGGCAAGTCCCGAAAATTGGCTTAAAAGGGACAAATACCCATCTATTTTTGACATTGAATTTACAAGTCACATTTCTGTAATTAAAAGATTGATACATTTTCATTACAACTAGCATTTAGTGAAATTTAAACTCGAAATTTTTATCCAATATGTTTTATTTTGTTATAAATTGAGCAAATATTTAATAATCTTCAATTTTATGAGCTAGATACAGTAAAACCAACTCAGCTTACATTTGTGAATTACTGAAAATAGCGTTTGCTACTGCTGTTATCTGTCATTCAAAAATAAAAATAATATTGCACCAAACGCCTTTCACATACATTTGTAATTTTAAATGCTGGTAAACAGCCCCAAAAAATTTAATTGGGTCTCAAAAATTCAGTTTAGTATTAAACTTCAATATCCTTAATGAACAGAATTTATATTTAAGAGACTTAGTCAATTTATAGGTGTTTTATCATGATATCAATTACATTACATGATGCTGATGTTTTGGTGAAATTGAATGTCAACTTGGATAATATTTTCTCAAAAATGCTTAGTCTTTATAAGAAATTCTGTTTAATTTCTTGACATTTGAATGGAACATCCAATTTTTATACATATACAAACATATCTGAAAATTTTATGCATTTATGAATGAATGTCTTCGTGAATGTGTCATAAACAGCCAATTTGGAATTGTGGATAAAATTAAGGTATAAAAATTGCTCATGCAGAGATGTGACATCCCCTTTCTAAAAAGAGAATGCCCCTCCACCCTCTAAATGAAGGGCTGGATCTGCCCCAGTACAACAATAGGTGGCAGAAAATTGCTTTTGACAAATTTATTTCTGTTTTGCACTGCACAAGAAAAGATTTTCTCAGAGAATTTCTACTTTGAGATCTAAACAAAAACATGACCAAAAAAATATTTTTACTATTTACTTCGTGTTGATACACTGAAAATATAAATTATCACAAACAACCATTTAACAACTATTAATAAAGATCTTTTACTGCTTGTAAACCTCACGAGGTTCGTTTAACAATTTTGTAAAAAAATTAATAATTTTTAAAAATGAAACCTTATTGGTTCTTAATAATCTATTTTTAATACATTTTAAAGGCAAATAATTTTTTCATCAATTTATAAATAATTCATGCATGAGAGGATTAAGAATTTTCATCCAAAGGGTGGAATTTTATTTATTAGCATTATTGTTATTTCAAATTTTGTCACGCTGAAATCAAATTTCAACAAATTTAAATTAATTTTGGCCTCTAAACAATCCAGATGAGAAATAACTAATTACATAGCCCATCTACTACTATACTATCACTTTATACAAAGCCCTTACATAAAATAACAGCCAGCAAATCTCTGATATTTAAAAATAAATTAAAGATATATGCTTTTAAACTGAAAGATATACTTTTAATAATTTCAGGGGTAAGTATATTTCTCCAATGTTGATTTCACACAAGAATTTTCAAAATACATCAATTTAACAATTACAAAATGTCCCTTGAAAATCATCGTTAAATCGGGGAACATATAAATTAAAGCTGCATAAAAACGCATAACTAAATATTCAAAATCCACTATTAAATATTACCCATCAGTAGTATTTAATTATATTTTCCTTTTTGACACATGAAATACACTGTTTTAAAAATGAAAAAAGAGTTCCGCAGTTGCTATAAAAGCATTCTATAAATATTCACACACATGGAACATCGTTAAGTATTTTCTTCCCCCGCTGAATCAAATTCAACTAATTTGCTTTGACTGAAGTGACTTTAAAGATTTCACAATGTTCTGTGTCAGAATCAAATCTAAATAAGATAGATTTTTCTTGTTTTCATCATAAAATTCTTGCATAATTTTTAGTGCACAAACAGGAACATGAGTCATAGTTAACATAATCTATCAATCAGTCCTGAATTGTGAGGGTGGCTCGGGGGGGGGGGGGATCACCCCCTGGAACGTCTGAATTCAACACTGTTCATAATCACACACTGTCTAGATAAATATGTGACAATTTTTGTAAATAAAAAATAGTGTTATTTGCATTAATCAAAATTATCATTAAAAATAGGAAAATTATCTTTCAAATGAGGATCATTCAACATAGAAATAAATATAGGTGAATCCATTAAAATTTATCCTTAAATTGAGAAAATCAGAAAATCGAGTATCGTTAAATTGAGTACTTTTAAACAGATTTTGCACCGTATTTCAGTTGAAAAGAAGGAAATGCAATTAAATTTTTTTTTTCATCAGATTTACAAAAAATAAAATTTCACTTGCTGGCAATTGTTTTTCAATACAACTTTACATGAAGCTTCCATGCATGAAAAATTTAAATAAACAATATAGATTGAAGTTCGAGTAATATGGAATACCATTTTATTTTTATTTGTGAGTCAACATAAAAAAAATTGAGATGCATTAAAAAGTTAATAAAGAATAAACTTTGACTATTTCTCCACACATTTGTAATGCATTTAAAGTGCAAGAAAAAAATGCATATCAATATTTAGCTTTTAAAAAAAAGTTACACTTTTCAGGAAAATGGCAACCAGCCGGGTAATATGGAATATTGGAATTGCAAGAAAAACCACGACTTAAAAGAATAACTAAAATTATTTAATTAGAAAACCTTAGTGCATCATCTATAAATCATCAGACTCTTCGAAAATTTGTTTTAATTGTTAGACTCATCTTGAAACAGTTGTCTAATTGCTATTCCATATTACCCGACACAGCATCTTGAAAAACATAACCTCTTCACTGGTCAACAAGTCAGCATAGAGGAAAACTGCTTAGCACAGCAATAAATATAGTTGTTCAAGTTTATACTGAACTTCATTAACATCACTGATAAAGAGATTTTATTATTAATACAAATTTTATGAAACTTACCTGCAAAAAATTGAAAATAAGATTTTATTTCACCGTACCGCTCAGACATCAAAACAGACCTGAGCATAGTGCAGTGCCTAATGGGGGTACTAGGGGGTCGTATTGCAGATTTATGCTAGGCTGCAACATCGTATGAGCCAGATATTGAAGTACAGTATGGAACCATTTATCTGGAAACCAGTTAACCAAAAAAACAGTTATCCAGAAGGATATTTCTAATAGACTGATTTCAGAATCTTTACAGAAAAAAGTATTATATACTGCCAGTTTGACATATGCATTGCTTGAAACAATTGTATAACTTTATGACAACATCTAGTATTTGAAATGGAAACATATTTAGTTGTATTTTAGATGTTTTAATTTTTATGCACAGAAAACAGAAGATTTTTTGTTCCCAAGGAATTCCCATAAATTACCTTCTTTCAAACCCCGATTAACTTTTGATTTTTCTTAAGTCTGATTTTTAATCCAAGTAATCTAATAAATTAAAATCAGAAATAATGCCACAACCACATATATTCCACAAAACTTATCAAAAGGATGCTACTTTAATGCCCAACCAGTTAACCAGAAAAACTAGTTATCCAGAATATATCTGACACCAACCATTCTGGATAAATGGTTCTGTACTTCATTCCATATTATCCGACCATTCCATAATACTCAAACTTCCTCTCTATATATTTCACAATAAAAGAAAAGATTTATTATACTTACATCCCTGCACCAAGGAATACCGAGGTATCGTCATATCTAAAGGTATCATATTTTTCAACCACTTGATGGTAGGCTCTGGATCTCCTTCAGCCTGACAAGGAAGGAGAGCACTGCGACCTTTTTCAATGCCTTGCATGTTCGGCTGTCTGATAAATCGAGGGAAACCATCGGGCAGTGAATCTTCTGCAAATGATTAAAATGTTAAATGAGTAAAATATTACTAGACTAAATCTAGTTGTCAATCTATATATATTAGTGCATATAAATAAGAAAATAAAAGAGAAAAGTGCCCAGTTAAATTGATGGCATTGAGCTCGCAGGCTATTCACGCTAATTGTACATTATAGTCTTATTTCAAAGAATAATGCCCCTTGAAAAATAAAGAAATTGACAAAAAATCCATTTAGGTTTTTAGTAAAAACCCATTTATGGTTTTAGGAATGATTAGCTCCCCCATTCCCTTCCCCCTTTATACTTAATCAATGAACATCCAAATCTAATCAGCGAAGTGCCTTAATGAAAAACCCATTTATCTAAATTAAAGGGGTGGGGGATTATCCCCTCGTTCTCCTCCTTTATAACTAACTAATGAACCCCCAAAACAAATCAGGAAAGCACCTTATCAGAATGAACCTATATGAATGAACCTATCATTTGAAGCAAATTGGATTTTTTTTTCAAGAGTTATTGCTCTGTGTACATATGCATGTACACAGAGAACCTGCGGGCACATTAGCTCTCAGGCTTTGATAGTCTGAGAGGTAAAAAACCATTATTTTATTTCTCATAGAGACATTTGGAAAAATTTTTAACATACAGAATACAAAGTATGTCCTTTCTTATCATGGACAAATAGATAATTCCTAAACCATTAGTTTTAAAGATATATACCAACTGCAAAATATTTCAAATTCAGTTATTATTGGTATGAAATCCATTTAGGTCAAAATAGTGTCATTTTTTAAAAAGTTGCAAATTTCATATGGTCTTGGTCCTAAGTTACATTTATAAAAGTTATACATCCATACTCTAACAAGAGGCTAATTTACTTATGCGAAAACACCCGCTCGCTAATGTTATACCATAGGAGAAATTTGTTTAAGATATCTCGTTTGCATTTCAATATTTTTAAATATTTTTTTTGGAACTGGATTGCTTTGTAGAATCGATCTCAACTATCCAATTCTAAAAAATTATTTAAAAATATTGAAATACAAATGAGATATTTAAAAAAAATTCTCCCATGGGATTAACACTAGCGAGCAGGTATTTTTGAGTGAGTAAAGTAGACCAATACTTAGCAAGATATGGTACTTTCAATTTTATGAATTATCCGAGACACTTCTTAAATGTACCATAAAAAAGGATATAAGTGAAAACTATTTGCTGCATATGGACTTCATTAGAATGTAAGGTATCAATAATTGTAGTTTAGATGGCTTGAGGGCCTTGAGGCTGTGTGAATAACATTCGTAATATTGTCTGGGATCTTTCCATACTCAAAAAGCTGTAATTGCCCATTTTTAGAGTCTACTCCAGGGTCCAGAATTCTGTTCATAGTCAAATTATATGTTTCTTGGATTTTCGATAAAAATTTCTTTAGATTTTTAATTTTGGTTGTAGATTGAATTGAGCTGAAATCTTAAGACTCTTTCGAGATTTTACCAAGAAACTTTTTGGCATCATCTGTCATCTTTGGCATCGTGAGTGGCTCCTCTGCATAATCCATCTGCTGGGCACCGGAATATGAGATTTTACCAAGAAACTTTTTTTGCATTATCTGTCATCTTTGGTATATCATGAGCGGCTCCTCTGCATAATCCATCTGCTGGGAACCGGAATATAATAGCTCCTTCTTGAAGTTTTCAGTACTTTATTTAACCTTCAGACCTTTAGATTTGGTAATAAGGATAGATGAACTGGCTGTATCATAGAACTCAATTTCAGAATTTGAACTACGATCATGATGAGAAATTAAATTGGAACACATAAATTTCAGAGGAAATACGCTATAAAGTTATAAAGATTTATAATCAAAATATACTAGCAAACCAGGCAAAATGAGACCCACTTGACCCATCTAGTTGAAAGAAAAAGAATAGTTCATGACTGTGACAGAAAACGTTAAAAAAACAGGTCAAAACCTTCAAAAATGACTAAGGTTTGACATGTTATAAAGAATGACTGAGAATGCTCATTTGAAGATGAAGAATAAGCCAAACTTGTGAAAAAATAGGGGAGGGTGGGGGGTCTATACAAAGAGGAAAAGAGAACAAATTCGGGAAAACGCAGCAAAAATTATAAAAAAAAAACGCAGATCACACAAATTGCTAAACCATTAGAATTAACAGAAAACATTCAAAAAATGGCGATAATATCAAAAGGGTGGTGGGAAGGAATAATAAGAATCTAACAGCATTATATACAAGAACAACATCTACATATTCCAGAGCAGGGGTCAGCAATCTTTTTTGGCTGTGGGCAGGGCCGAAACTAAGGGGGGGGGGGCAGAGGGGGCATGTGCCCCGGGCGCCAGAACAAAGGGGCACTAAATGAAGAATTATACCTTTGGAATCGATCATTTTCTTCTGATGGGCTGATGGCTTTCATTATTATGAAACAGCCATTATAAATGAAGTGTTAGGTGAAGATGCAGTCGTAAAAAGTTTGAACTCTGATTTTCTGGTCTGAATGGAAAAAAAAATGGCCATAATTTTTTTTTGCAAAAAAAAAAAAAATAAAAAAAAAAAAAAAAAAAAAAAATAAAATTATGGCCATTTTTTTCCCCATTCAGACCAGAAAATCAGAGTTCTAACTTTTTACGACTGCATCTTCACCTAACACTTCATTTATAATGGCTGTTTCATAATAATGAAAGCCATCAGTCCATCAGAAGAAAATAACTCGGTTAAAGCGGAAACTCGGTTAAGCGGGACTCGGATAATCGGAACTCTACTGTATAAGCAAACACTGTAAATAGCCGGTAATACATGCGAATTCTTTTATGTGAACGAACTATAATTGTAACAAACGTCACATTCAATTTACATAGTTCAGTATTACATATTTTATGATTACATATTTAAAATTTTAAAATAAGTTGGCCATTAGAAAATTAGCAAAATTCTCTTAGTAAATATACTTTGAGGAAGAAAGGGCGGGGGCCAAAATTCATGTTTGCCCCGGGCGCAAAAAAGGCTAGTTTCGGCCCTGGCTGTGGGTTCATATTTAAGTCAACCAAAATGTGTGTATTAAAAAGATGTCTCGGAAAAAGTGGTATTTTCATTTTAAGACAATCTTTTTTGGTGAATAATAAGATAAATTTTATTGAGAAAATAATTACAATACGCACTAAATAATTAAAATCTTCGAAAATAATTATAACCTTTAAACAAAAAAATATAATTATAATTTAAAAAATAAACATAACTGAACGAACATTACTTGTCTCTTCAACATCAATGGCTCTCTGAGGCTGAATTTTTGACGTTATTTCAGCCAAGCCTAGACGAATATAAGCATCTGAATTTTAGGTAGTTAAGCAGCTCCTGTTTTTACTTACAATAAATTTCACATGTGAAAATATTTGCTCACATTTATAATTGTATTTTATAACTATAATTGAGTCACTATTCTTATGCTATTGAATGAGTGCTACAACTAAGAATGAACTGAGAGAACTGTCTCAAGCCGATTTTTGATTGGATAAAAGGCGAAGGCATGACAAATGTGTCGCAGCGATCTGACGCTGCCTTCCGCCGCGTCTTCGTTCGTCCAATCGCTGCATTCGTCATGCATGTTGGTTACTGCAACGGATGGGGCTTGTAGCGCCTAAGCCCTAGGGTAGCCCTCCCCACCTAGTTGAACGAGCAAATATGTAATAATAATAATAAAAAAAAAATATTGTTATTATTTATTTTCGGTTTAATTTTTTTAGATATTCTTCAAGTGTTAGTTTTACATTTATTTTTTATAATTTATTTTAATATATTATACTTTTTTCGTAACTCAAATGGGTCACTTGAAATTATAAAATGGGTCACTCAGTGACCCGCGGGTCACAGGCTGCCAACCCCTGTTCTAGAGCTAGAACAATAACACAATAATCCTAAAAGGCATCAACATTTTCATCATAATTAAAGCTGTCATCAACACAGTCATAAATGGTATCTTCACATTCATAAAATGTATCCTCATATTTATAAGTGGTATCAGCATATTCATTTGGGAGAAAACTCAAGAAATCATAAAGGGCATCTTCACGTTCATACACATACTCTCATTCATGCATATGATCAAGAACCCAGGTGAAGGGGAATGCTCCTACTGTACTATGATATACAAACAGAAAAAAAAAAATCTCAAAAACAAAAAAGTGTAGGACATTTTCGCGTTCATATACAACTTTTTATTCCTGCATATGAATGAGAGCCGAAGAACGGCAGAAGCGTTGCTCCAACCAAACTAAAATTTTGGGGAAAAAAAAAAAAAAAAAAGAAAAGAAATTAAAGCTTAAAAGAGCATTTTCATGTTCATGCACAACTTCTTATTCCTGCATAGAGAGCTGTGGGAGAGGGTGTTGCTGAAACTAAACTAAAATTTCTAAACACAAGAAAAGTTATACAGCCTAAAAGGGCACCTTTACATTCATCACCTTCTTATTCATGCATATGAGCAACAGCCATTAACACTGAAAAGCCGCTTTAACGGCTTTAGTTAACACGTTGAGTGCCACGATGGCTGATACTGAAGCGCTGAAAATTTACAATGTTTAAAGTAATTTTTAAGAAAGTATAATCCTGTAATAAATAAAAGGTAGGTAAATTTTAAATATTTGTTCAGTAATTATTTTAAAACAATGTATATTTTTTCAGTTTTGTAACATATTTTAGACGTCAGCCATCGGTGAATGACGCGTTTTAAACGGAAAGTTCGCTGTCAGGACGTGGCGCTTAACGTGTTAATGGCCACTAAAAGAGCACAGGTCCATGGCACTGGAGACTGGAGCCTCACTGTAGTTGAGGCTCCAGTTACAAAGACCAGTTGTTTTACATTTTATGGGCTTGAAAGTCACAAAGTCTAATGCTGATGTTACAACGAAGGCCTTCATTATAGACACAGTCCTGTTTCAGGGATTATCATTTTAACGATTTATGGTGCGCAAAGCACACAGGTCCCATTCATACTGATCACTTTATTTTTCAGGTTACATAAATTTTGTTTATTTGATACGGGAGAAACCCAATATTAACAAGGGCAAGGCTTATAGATATAATTTAACTGCATATAATTTTGACACGATTTGATTGTCCATAATAGTTTGAGACACAAAACACCTAAACAAACTTGTAACTAAAAAAATATATATCAAGATAAATTACCTGGAAGAACATTCAGGTCAGCTAGTGCTCTAACAGGCTCACCAACACCATTTTCAGCAACACATTCGTACGTTGCGTCATCACGTCCAGCTCTCACAGGTTCAATTCTAAGCACAGATCCATTAGGCATATCCCATGCGGCGTAGCGTTGTGTTGTCACTCTTTTCCCATTTTTTCGCCATTCAATTTGTGGATTGGGATTGCCGACAGCAGTACAGACGAACACTGCTATGCCACCACTTGCAACAGTCTGATCTTTAGGATATGTTTCAATTCGAGGAGGATCTGAAAAGCAAATATAATATATTAGTATTACGTAACTATAGCCGGAATAATTTGAAGATACATAACAGAATATTTATTAAACTTTTTTCTCACAACCTAACTAACTAAATAAAATAATAACAGTAAAAACAAATAAAGAAAAGTAGTGTGCTCACTTATAATCTGTGCAGGCAGAACGAAATCTGGGGGGGGGGGGGCAAGAATATTTAGGGGTGGGGAATTAAGTGATGAGCTTATACCTTATAAAATATTAATAGTAAAAAAGAAAGCTTACTTTTCTTGAAGAATTTTTCTCCTTAAAAGAATATTGAGCTGATTTCTCTACTTATTTTAAAGTTATTATCATTTTCTTAATTTTTAGCTCACAGCCTATCAAAGCCTAAGAGCTAATGTGCCTGCAGGTTCTGTATGTACGTACTTAACGCGATAACTCTTGATAGAATTATCCGATCTGCTTCAAATTTGGTATATAGGTTAATTCTAATAAGGCGCTTCCCTGATTAGTTTTGAGGGTTCATTGGTTAAGTATAAAGAGGGTAGGAACGGGGGCTGATCACCCCCGTAATTTAGAGATAAATGGGTTTTAAATGCAGAATTATCGATTTGCTTCAAATTTGGTATACATGTTTATTCTGATACTTCCCTGATTGAATTTGGAGGTTCATCGGTTAAGTATAAAGGGGGTAGGAACGAGGGCTAATCACCCCCTTAATTTAGAGATAAATGGATTTTTCATGCAGAATTATCGATTTGCTTCAAATTTGGTATACAGGTTTATTCTGATAAGGCGCTTCCCTGAATGAATTTGGAGGTTCATCGGTTAAGTATAAAACGGATCGGTTAAGTATAAACGTGGGAAACGGGGTGGCTAATTCCCCTTAATTTATTTTTCTAGGGGCATTATTCTTTGAAATAAGAGTATAATATACAATTAGTGTGAATACCCTGTGAGCTCAATGCCATCAGTTTAACTGGGCACTTTCTTTTTATATAGCTTTTTTAATTTCCACTACCTTCTATTTTATTTATTTTAATATGCATAAATATTATTTTAACTTTTATATGTAGTCTTTAAACTACAGCTACACTATTATACAATGACCCAAATAATAGAAAGACAATTAATGCATAGACTGGACATGAAACTGGATGCAACTACGAAGCCTCTTAATGCTACTTCACTGTTCACCACTATTATTATTTTAAAAAATTTTAGCTGTTTTCTCTTTTGCCATCTATACAACAATCAATTAAAAAATGAAAACATACAGAACCCGAGAACATAGTAAACACTTATATATAATTAAAAGCATAACTTAAAACAATAAGTAAATAAAAGTCCTAACAAAACCTGCATACTTGGACAGATCAACTTATTTTTATTAGGCAAGTTAATTTACGGATAAAATAAAGAGGCCATGAAAAATAAAAAGATGGAATGGGGAAGATTACAATGAGCTTATAAAAACTTTAAAAGCTTTGCAGAGGAAAATACTTCAAATTTCATAGCACTCAGAGTTAATAAACAAACATAACTCAGCTTTGGAGAAAAATAATGAGAAAAACATAAAAGGAAAAGCCTACTTTTCTTGAAGACTTTTTCTTATTAAAAGAATACTGAGCTGATCACACTACTTATTTGAAAGTTATTATTTTTATTAGTATTATTGTTATTTAAACTTTTTTAGCTGCTTACTTTTTTAACGTGTATACGACATCAATTTTGAAATGAAAATATACAAACATGAGAGCATAATCATTTATATATAATTAAATGCATAACTTCAAATCTAAGTAAATAAAAGATTTAACAAAACTAGCACATAATGTAAAAAACGAAGCTTACATAAAGTGAACTTACAATTTACTTGCATTACATGTTATTACCTGAATGTACATTGTAAAATGCTTCATTCGGTAAAAGCAGCTATGCAGCTACAATATTTTAGTATTGTGTATTATTATAAAATTAAAACAGAAGTATATACTGATAAGGAAAGATGATGCTTTATGTATATTTCTAAATAAATTTATAAATTGCAGGCCAAAAAGAAAGGCCTTTCCTTAAAATTCAGATCCTTTAAAAATGACAAATTAACTGAAACAGTGAAATAGTGGTTGCTTCAATTTTCATTAACCCCTTTCGGATCCGATTTTTTTTTTTTTTTCAATTTTGGGAAAATATATTTTTAAGTTAATAAAATTAACAGTAGTTATCCAAACCACAAAAAACAAGATTTACTAAAATTTAATGAATATGTCATTTAAAGAAGTCCAACGAATATAGGTTATTTGCGTACCATTCACATGACAATCAGGCTAGGGAAGAATTTTTGAAGTTGTTTGTTAAATTTCGTGTTACAATTGTGATAACAACTTTCTAGTAATTTTTTAAAAACGATTTATCATAAATTATTCGTTTGAAAACGTAGCCCCTATTTTAAACTTAAAGAGAGAAACATACATTTGAAATAAAAGAATCACCAATTGTGTAAAGATAATTAAGCAAACTACAGTCAAACCTCGTTAACATGAACTTCAAGGAGAATTACATTTTTGATCATGTTATCCGTAGTTCATGCTATCAGTAAAAAAAAAAAATCCACATAAAAAGATTGAGAAAAATACATATAGAGAAGACTGGGGAGCTAATAGGAGATAGAAGCTAATTTGACAACAGGGTTTTCTCTTAAAATATAACGGTAAACATTTATCAGTAAATGTCATTTCCAGTGTTACACAAGAACATGCAGCGAACCACTTTTTTTCATTAGCTATTTGCAAAGCAAGAAGTAAGATATATTTAAGCATCAAGATGAGTTTTATTTTAATATTTAATACATGTTTGTTTTGATCAACTATTAAATCAGTTTTTAATAATAATACTTTTTATTATGGACCTTTTATAGAATGTTTTAATTTTAATCATTATTTCATGATAAACAGTTAATTGACAATAAGCTTAAATGCAGTGGTAAAGGTTTCAGGTACAAATGTAAATTCCACATAGTATCTAAATGGGATAATTTAGAATTGAGACTTATTTTTATTTTAATAATTAAACTATTAGTTATATATTTTTAATCCGTTAATAGAAAACTGGGAGAAATAATTGTGTACAAAAAAAGTCCTATTCCCTAGGGAAAAGGAAGCTTTCACACTTTTCCAGGAATTTTCGTTCACATTAAGTGTCAAAATCTCTCATGGGGATATCGAGAATTGTTCATATTAAGAGAAATTTCACGTTAAACGTGTTCATCTTAAAATAAGAAAAAACACTAGAATCCGTATTCATTTTGACGGGGACAGTGTGAGCTGTTCATGTTAAAAATATTTCACGTTAAGCGTGTTCGCGTTAACTAGGTTCTACTGAATTATTATTATTATATGCTGAAACATAAATGAAGTCATAATAATAAATGTATAGGCATATACTATCGACATGTCAGTGATAACAAAAATAATTGTTAAGACAATGAAAAGAAATGTCCTAGTAAAAAGGCGCCAGACCCGAAAGGATTAAGTAAATTAAGAATTAAATTATATTCACTAAAATATAACAGCTCATAAAACATTTTGCATGCTCTAAAAATTAACATACATAATTTAATAAGAAAGGAAACTCTGAGTCTGTTTTAATTCTGATGTTCATTGATAAGAACTACATAGATCTGCAAACAAATTGATATGTAACAGATGTTCATCACCCATTCAAAATTAAAAGCATGGTACAAATTCAGAACAAACTACAGCTTGTACAGAATTAAAATAAAAAAAATAACTGACAATACAATGTGCAATAATGATAAAAAAATATTTCTTCTAATTTAATAAACATAACGTAAAAAAATATATGAAATATACAATAACAAAACTTTTCAACAATAGTAGAATGTTCCATTTATTTTAAATTCAAAGAAATCTGTATTTAATGCACATTAATTATTAAAAAATATATTCAAGAAAACTGCAATTTTTAAAGACATAAAAATTATATGACTTATGAAACATGAGGATCAAGTTAGACAACGGTAAATAATATCGTTAATAAAAAGGAAATTTCAATGAATTTTTTTAAGAATAAAAACTACATAGCAAGCTGATTTATTCTCTACGCATAACAAAATAAAAGAAAAGGTACAGTGGTGTAAAAAAACAACATAGGGATAAAATTTAAATATCTATGCTTAACCGTTTAAATCCCAAATTATGAATTCATGAAAATTTGATCTTCTAAAGCCTTTTTCGTGAATTTTTGAAACTTCATTAGAAGATTTACACAATCACTTAATAAATTTTAGAAGGAACTTGCCAATTAAAATTAGTTTATAAAATTTGAATAATTTATAGGGATTTTGTGCTGTATTTATAATTCCATTCAAATGTTTTATTAAAAATATTCTTATGTATTTTATAGAATTAGGAAATGTACAAATATAAAACTCTTACAATAGAAATATAGAAATATTTCCTAACTGAAACTTTATCCCCATAATCTTTCAACGTCAAGAAATCTGAAAAGATGCAGATGAAAAATAAATCCTCCTTTTAAAAATATTTTTGTTTTGTGCAATCAATAATACCTTTAGAACAAGTTAAAGTAAAGTATCTATAGCTCATTCTAAACTGTATTACTACTAATCGATATATTAAATTAATTTTATAACAAGTTATTTTAATGGTACTTTAAAGTATCTTCCGGGCATAAAGGGTTAAAGTACTACGATAGTTGATGTAATTTATTCTATTTTTGCAAAAGGAAATACACTAACAAAATTTTACTATAAAACATTCAACAAACAATTACGTAGTTTATAAGAGGGAACTATCATAATCACGATTATAACTTTAGTCCCAGGAAGAAATAGCAGAACAAAGATTGTCAGAATTTTCATATATTTTTAATATTTTAGTGCACGGTATAAATGATATTTTTAAAAGAAACATTGATATAGTAGCATAAGCAAATACATTTAAAAAAGATTTTATTGAAAATAGTTTTTACCGGAAATTTCTGTTTTAAAGAATTTCAATAAGTCATATTTATATCAGATCCACCCTCGTAATAATTTAAAAATATTATTTACAAAATACACATCTTTATTAATTTACAAAATGTATTTTGTATATATCATCCAGAAAAGAAAAATATTCACAGTTTATTGATATCTTTCATATTAAACACATTAAAAATAAACAAAAGGTTATCAATGATAAAAACAAATTTAATATTACTTAAAATTCCAGGAAAAAAATCTAGTATTCATAAACGTGTCATAAATGCAACATCCTACTAACAATTTAACTCGTAAACGTAATAATTGCTTTTGTGCAACATGTGCCATAAAAGTGCCCTAATTTATCTTCTCTAACTTACTTGTTAAATATTTGACGTATTCTCTTTGCATATAATCTCCTGAAATTGATATTTGCTATTAATCAATTTAACTACTATGCCATACATAGCCATTTTACAATAAAATGTTTGGATAAAATAGTGCAAGTAAATAAAAATTCTTTAAAATATTAAACGCTGACACAAGGGTGGGGAACCTTCTACGTCAAAGAGACAATATTTTGGCATATCTCATTAGACCGCACTTTGCAAAAAGATTTACCCTCAGATAGAAAAATGCTAATATAATTCAAATTAAACTATAGCATTTCTTTAATGTGACAAAGTTAATAATAATAAAGCGATCACAATCAAAGTAAGCCTTGTGTACAATGGTAATCAAAGATGCAGCTGTACCAGACACTAAGGTAAAGTAGGACTCGTGATCACAAGTGTAATCTCTATCGGGCCTCACAATGCCAGTTAGCCCTTAAATACACAGTGTAACTCAGGAGTCACATGATCTTTTTAATCCCTTTGGCGCTTTCTATTGGTCTTTTGGCGAGCTACTGTATGTCACTTACGTGTGATAACATGCATTTAGGGTCGTGAAGTCAGTTTTTGTTCTGCTTTGTTATCACGGAGAGATTATAACATGTTTTGTTGATACTGCTTGCAATGTGCTCGACTGGCGTTTTTTCTCTAACTTTATAAGGCAGTCATTATTAATTCTGTAAACTATTAATAAAACATTATAAAAAATATTATACCGTTGAATAGATGTTATTGCGGAGTGTAAACTCTATAAAGTAAGTACATAATTTAAAATTATCATTTTTTGAGCCATTTTTGTTATGTAACTTAGGAGTGACATTATGACATTACGTCCAACAGAAACATAAATAAATTTTTTCACTATTTTCTATCGGGTAATTGACAAAATTAGACTCAAATATAATGTTTTCCGATCAAAATAAAAAATCACTCATTAAAAGATTAGTGGTCTTTACTCAAGGTTTTGGCATTAGCCTTTCACGAATGAAAACTTTTCGTAAGTTTCCCTGTTGATTTCTTTGTTAAATTACAAAGTATTAAAAATATCACTTTAGAAACGAAGTTACTTAACTTTGTTTGGGTAAGCAGTCTTCTCCAGAAAAGGATAAAGATGTTTTGATATTAGATATCAGCTTACAAGAAACACAATTTAAAAAAATAAGAATTATTCAGTATAAAAGCTTTGCTTAAAAAAAGGGAGTTTTCCCCAAATTCGATAACTACAGGTGGACAAGTACGAAGTGTTTTTCGAAAAGATACAATGGTATATAGCTTGCTCAAAGTTTGCCGTCCAAGAAAGATCATTTCATAACTTCTCAAACAATGCAGTGAAGGACTCTTTTGGCCACAGCTTGAATGAGGCAAAAATCAAGAGCCCAAAATTTCGAAATATAATTTTGTTCAAAGATATTTGAGTAACAAAAATAAAATCTAATATAATATTTCAGTTGGCTTCTATACAAATAATAAACTATAAGGAAAGAGTAACTGGCGCCACTGTTTCTCAAATTACTGTGGATCAGCAAGAAACACCTGTCCGTTCTTTATGACTCCTACTGTACATATGAGTTCGGGCAATTTGATTGGTCTACGTTTAACAGGTCTATGATATGATTGGCCTACGTCGCTAAGAAGATTTCTGCGATGATCGCTACGACAAAAATGTTATGGTATATTTGTTGACGGAAGTGTTTGTTTATAATAATAACCTTTCCTTATAATACTACAGTCATACAGCTATAAACACCACCATGTTCATTGATCTGAATAAAACCACCATATTTTTTATTTGTATACATACTGTAATCAGTTAAAACAGTTGTGTACACATATAGAGGTCTATTCTTTCTTTATTTTATCCACAGCTATCAGGAATGATTTAATATCTTGAAACTATATGTTAGTTCTATTTTCCAGATAATTGCTTTATCGGTAATCAATTTCATTATTTGTCTTGCGCTCAAAAACGCGTGGTGTCTTCCATACTTTATACTCCTTAAGAATGAGCAGAAGCTCTTATAATACTTTGTATGCGGTAAACGTAAAAAATACGTTTCGTATAGACTGGAAGTAGAAAGTTGTGTTCGTAATGCAAATTTTGTAAAGAAAAAACATCATGCGTAATCCAAGCGTACTTGCTTCTAATTAGTTGTAAGAAGGTTTCAATTTACAGTGACTTATATATGAATAAACTTCGCGCCAATTTTCATACAATGTTTTTATAACAAGAAACGTGAATTTTAATAATCTTTCTCAGAATTTTCTGTAATTTTGTCGGTAATATAAGATGCCCAGTTTTTTCGCCGTAACTAGAGGGTGGATATGTTTTTAATTTTATGAGAAATAATTAATTTGTAATTGTTGGCAGCTCAGCGTATAATAGAACTGCTGCAAAATGGCATCAGAAAATGGAGCAGGTTCCCCAACCCTGGTTAACATATAATACAAATAAATATGTAAACAATAAATCCTGAATTTTGAAAAGAGCTACATAATTTTCGACATTTATTTTTAAAGTTAGTTTATACATACATATTATGATAATCAGTTTTTTGGAGGAGAAAGAACGCTATTTCCAAAATTGATGATTAAAATCTCTATCTTTAATGTTGCAGAACTTCTGCGATGGTGCGCAATCAGTGTAGAGGTACATACAATATTATGAAAGAAATTGATGAAATAAAATTGGACATACAAATTTAACAAAACAAGAAATTCATAATTAAAAAAATTGTAAAAAGAATAAAAAATATGTTATCTATCCAATTTTAACGATAATTCTAGATTTATTATGCCTGGCACTGCGCTTTTTACAAGGCACCGTGATGTTAATTTTTTGAAATGAATATTTCTCAATTTACAGGAAAAATTATTCAAGATAGTATAATTAGTAGCTTTTCTTTTGGTTAAAATAAGTCTCTAGAGCGAAAGCTGGGTTACCGGGGCGGCCATCCCTGTCATCCCAGTTAAAATAAGTAAACAAATAAACATGTTATGAGTGAATGAATTGTTTTTTTTTTCCCCCGAAAATAGTAATTGTAAGAAGAATGCATTAATTCTTGAAAAATAAAGTAAAATAATTGATGTAAGAAAATATTGAAAGGAATAACTATTCAATTAAAAGATGGAGAGTTTAAAAAACTGCATTTAAATATCCGAAAATTTAATGGGAATTAAAATTCAGAATTTATTGTTTTAAAAATGAGGCTTCCAATTTTCAAAATACCCAAACCATTACAGTTTTATATAAATGCAGGAATATTAATAATATAATTTTTTAAATAAAATCTTAAAAAAGCCCTATTTTTTATCAATAAAAACGAATATTTTAAATGTCTTAAAAAAAATCTAAATCAAAATTTTATTAAAGAAAAAAATATTACTTCATTCTATCTATTTTATAGATTTAACAGCTCAATAAATCCTTCAAAGCATTATTAAAATCGGAAGCATTAACATATCAAATGTTGCCTAAGCATCCAATAATCGTTTGTAAATTTTTCACAAATTAACTCCAAGAAAGAAAATTGGATACCCCACTTCAACAATGCGAAAATTCTACTTATGTTATACAACACTTTTTAATCACCACAGAGTACGCGTATAAGCATATAAAACACTATACAGGAAAAGAAAAAAAAAAAAAAAAAAAAAAAAAAAGCTATCAAAAGAAAATAAATGCCAACAATTTTCTGACAAAACTGTTTTACATAACCATTCAAGAAAATAACGTCTACCCTTTTACTGATAAGGCACGGGATATAAAAATGGGCGATGCTTCATAACTAAAATAACAATCCTTAAGTTTACATATTTTATGATTTACATTGTGCATCTTAGTTTAATAAAAGCAGGAATAGCCACATAAAATAAAATCTAACGATTATTTCAATAGAAGGGAATTTTCGTAAGGTAAGAATTAAATACTAGTACTCAGTATTTAATGTAATGTTAAGTAATAGATAAAATGTGTGTGTTATTGAATAGTGTTTAAATAAACATCATGGTGCATATAATCCATAATTTTGAGTACTACCATTTGCGAATATTAATCTTCGCTTTATTACATTGCCAAAAATATCACAAATTCTACCATTAAATAAAGCAAAGTTTACTACTATGAAATAGTGGTACTCAGAAGTAAGGACAGTACGCAACAGGACATAAAGTGATTTTACTTAACGTAATACTTTTACTATATGATTGTATTCGAAATGGCAAAGAATTAATAAAATAAATGTCAAACGACCCAATTTTTGTGTACTACTATTTCTGACTAGCTATTTTCACATTATTTAATCACAAAATTTTGTCATTAAATAATACTAATTGAAAATAATGGTAATCCAAAATCGGAAGATTTGACAGCTATGTTATCAATTAGCGTTATTTCCACCTTCTGTTTTTACTTTATCTTGTTATTTTTTTCAATGTTCAAACACAGACAAACAGCATTCATGCGAAGGTGAATTTGTTTATCTGTTGTAATATCTGCCGAATCATACCTATAGTAATATTTGCCCAATCATACCTATAGTAATAATCAGCCCAAGCTCATATATTCGTAAAATTGATCGTATCCATACTACATTTGGATATATTATTTAGACAAACTGCTGTATGTTGTGTTGCTGTAATAACATTTTTCTTCGTATGTGTAAAATAATGCTTCAAGCATTTCATGCTTTTAATTTTTCAATGCCTAACACTTACTTTTAATTAGTCATATATGTAGGGAAAACGAAATTAATGTACATTATCTTTATAAAATATGTAAATTTGCCCAAATGTAACAGTATGTTATTTTATTTCATTTTCCTCCAGTATTAAACGTTGAAATATTGATTTTATTTTATTTTAGCTAATTTAGTTCACTGCGGATTTTTCACAACATAAATGCGTGTACTTATTTAATACATATCACATAATGTCAAGTTTGCACCACCTTACAAAAATAACATATTGATCAATGGATATATATCATGATATATATCTTGATATATATCCGATATTAATTTTTAAAATATCATGATTTTTCATATTTTCATATACTTGATATTTATTTTCAAAATATCAAGATGTTTGACATTTTGTATGTTTGATATTTATTTTCAAAATATCACTGTGCAAGATAATTTTCATATTTTCAGTCAAAATAAGTGTAAATGAAAATTTCAACTGTTATTGACTGTGTCATTCTGTAAATAAAGAACTTTTGTCTGAAGCAGTGATTTATTTAGTCAAGAAGAAAAAAAATCTTTACGTTTGAAGCTTTTATTTTTAAATGTAGAACTAATAATTATGCGAGACATGTAATTCAGAATAGCCATTGAAAGATAAACAGTCTAATTTAGATAATCAGTTATATACAGCTTCATTAGAAAAGAATCTTTTCTAATTTGGTAGTTTTTTTTTGTAGTTGGCTCTGAACTGTACAGCATAGGTAATATAAAATAAAAAAATAAGACAAGATTACATTTACGTGAAAATTCTTCAATTAAAAAAAACTATTTTCCATTTAAAATTTTGTTTTATACATTTCTGATTACTTTATACTGAGTACTGTAGTTTTTAAAAAAAGTGTATAAAGCAAATTTTATTTGTTTTCAATTAGTTGATCTTTTCAGTTTTATTCTAAAGGAAAAAAAAAGTAAAAGAAATGCATTTTTAGAATATTGTTTAAGTTTTCATGTTCAGTGCAATCTGTTTTACTTTCTAATTTATATTATGCTTGAAAATATTTATTGTCGGCAGTGAGTTGACTATTCTAAAAATATCGGATGTTTTTGATATTTTCGAAAATATCATGATATTTACCATAACACCATATAAGTTATATTAATAAATTTTCAGAATATATTATTAAATTTATCAGTTACGTAAATTAATTAGCGTGAGGTTAAATGTGTTCAAGACAGTTAGTTTCAGGTAATCTTAACTAATTGATTATATAAAATTATAGATGGAAATCACTAGGAATGCACCGAACAGTGATTTTGGCCGAATACCGAATATTCGGCTAGCCGAATAGTAACAGATAGGCCAAATAGTAACTATTCGGCCGAATACCGAATATTCGGCTTGTCGAATACTTTTATATTTCAAAGTTTAAAGGCATTAAAATGTTAAAATTTAAAACATTTTTGCATAATATTTAAAACAGAAACTTTTATTCTAATAAACAAGAGCTTTTTTCAAGTAAACTTTATGCTGAAAAAAGATCTGCTTTGAGTTATTTAAGAAGTGGATAGTTATAAAAAGATTTTAATTAATAAAATTTTTAATTTCATGGCTTCTTCTGAGAATTAAAACAAATGAATAAAATTTTCTTAAATTCTAAAACGAACATTTTAAAATCAAAGATAAATCGTGAAAAAATTGTAAGAAAAATTGTCCAGGATCCTATATTATTTGTTTGTCAGGATGAGACTAAAGTAAAAGTAAATAAATAATAAATCTATTCAAACTTTATATGAGGGCAACTTAGCAAGAATAGCTGTTCTACTCCCTTTGATTAAGCAAGGAAGTTTTTAAATGTATCCTAGATCGGTGTCTGGAGTGGGCAATCATTTTCCCAGATTGTAAAAGTTGTTCTTAAAATCTTAGCAAGAAACAGATTATTTACTGGACAATGTTCAGAAACTTGCATTTGTATATAATTAATTCCTATGAAAATCCTCGCGATTGGTTAATATTCTTAAATAATACTTAACAAACAGCAAATAAATAATGTAAAAACATTCTAATTATTCTGAATATCTTTATAAGTTAAACTTGATAAGTTAAACGTAGAAGTTGTATAAGGTTTTTAAAAATATGTTTTAAAAGTTTTTATATATTCGGTTCGGCCGAATATTTCGATATTGTGCCAAACCAAATATTCGGTAGACTGAATAGTTTGCTATTCGGACAAACCAAAAATTCGGTGCATCTCTAAAAATCACTTAAAATCATCAAACTAAGCTAAAGCATGCTAAAAGTGATAAAAATACATTTAAAAAGATATATAAGTTATCCTTATTCTGATCTACACCACGTTCCAGTTCTCTGACGGCGACATTCTCAAGATCTTCAACGACAAAAATATTTCCGCAATTTAAAAAAAAATGAAACTGGTAAACAAAAATCACGAGATCATAAGTTAACATGTCACTTAAAATTTTTTGCGGAAATATTTTTATCCCCATAGATCTTGAGAATGTCGCCGTCAGAGCAACGGAACATGTAGATCAGAATAAATGTACTTATATGCTTTTTTAAATTAATTTTTATAAGTTTTAGCATGGTTTAGCTTAGTTTAGATGATTGTATATAATTTCTTTTTTTATTTCTGTTTTTTCCTAATGAGGGATATTGTACATAATAGAAATATTTTCGGCAAATTAGAATTAAAATGCGCATTTTTTTTTTTTAATTTTTTTTTTTAAACCAATTATTTTATTTTACAATTGCTCTTTATTTACAATTTTCTGATTTTGTTTGATGCTCTTTAAAGTTTTTTAGAAATGTATTATAATTATAGCGAATAAGTTATAAAACAATAGTCAGTTGCGTGGTTATAAACTGTAAAACCAGTGTTGAATTCATTGGGTGGCCCGGTAGGGAAATTTCTCTCGGAGCAATGAAATGACTCCCCCCCCATCCACCACCACCTGCGGAATATTTGAGATTTTGTATTTTCAATGGTCAAAAAGTGAAATCCCCCTTTTCCCCGGAGACACAGAAATCCCTCCCGGAGAAAAGTGTTTGAATTCAACAGTAACACTGTGTAAAACACAGTGACCCTCCTTCATCACGGTAGGTAGTATGTAAAATAAAATCGTCGACAGACATATCCAACTACCCTTTAATAATAATCTAACATTTTCCGTTTTGTTTCTTTTTTCTTCTCAAATGACAGAAAATTGTAAAATCTAAGCCAAAAGTGAACTAAAATTCTCAAATTTAAGATATATTTTAGTGAAATCATGCAGAATTCACAGCTACTACAGATAGTTTTTCCGTTTCATGACAGAATTTCCGATTTGTCAATTTTTACTCAAATCTTCAGTTGAAGCAAAAAAACAAAAAAACAAAAACAAAAAGGGAATTCTTCAATCTGATTACGGATTGGTTTGTCATGTTTTGTTGGGGGTAGGGGTGAGTGCTTTATGGTCAATTTTTCAGACGAAGGCTAAACAGACCGGGACCTCAGCTTAAAATAGAATTCGACCCACCACAAATATCCATGCCTGATGCGGGAATAGAACCCAACATCTTTTGTCCAGCACCCAGTTCCCTAACTACTAGACAAACAGATGAGCTAATCTGATTACCGCAATTCCGTTTTTTGACGACATTTTTTACCGTAGTGTAGATAAAAATAGATTTTTTTTTTTTTTCTTTCGAAATGAATTTAAACGAGCTTTAACATTTTCCATGTTCAAAGTTTCAATATATCATTAAAGAGAACATTACAACATTCTTTGTTGGTAGTTGCCATTTTATACAATTAAAATATTTATTGTAATATCCAATCCTAAAGTTTGTAAAAATGACAAAAGTAAATAAATGAAAAGACAAAAGGAATATAATTAAAATATTTAAAAATATGTACTTCATAGGTAGCAAATTGAAATACTTTTAAAATGAATTTTTAATTGGAAAAATGCCTTAAAACTGCTTTTTATGGCATCCAAATATTTCCCAATAGAAAACAACATTTGCAAAAAAAAAGCTACACATATAAAAGATTCAAGATAAAAAAAAAAGCATACAAAAATGCCGATTAAAAACCGAGATAATTTTATTTTTTAAATTAGTATAATTAATATTTTGATAAAAAAAAATGGGCACGATAATTATTATTTAATTAAAAATGAAACAGAATAAACAACAAAAAAACGTTTATTAAGCAAGATAAACAAGAAATTCTAAATATGTAAAAAATGGAAAATTAGATTACTTAAATGAAAAAATAGATTACTTATATGAAAAAAATATATTACTTTATTCTCATGAATTAGCGAACAAGTATAATTTAATGAAGAGAAATAAAACGATAAGGATGAAAATAATTTTGTTATGATTCATCATAAAAAAAAGAAAAAAAAATCATTTTTCAGGAAAACTTAAAAACGCTGAGGCTTTTTAAAAACTTTCAAAGCCCAATTATTATTTTAGTCAGACACAAACAACCTATGATCTTTGAAAAGCAATACTCAAAAATTGATATGCATTATTTAAGGGTTCTTTGACCTGAAATTCACGTGATTTTTTTAGGGTACAGAAAAAAGAAATATCATATTCGGATTTTTAAAATTATATTTATTCACATTTCACTTATATATTTAAACTTTTGTGAGTGAAAAGAAAAAATGAATAAAATCGCCTAGTGCGATGGGGAGTATCTGCAGCTGCGGATCCTGAACTTTCAATCGGGCGGCCGTTTTTCTCCGATAACAAGCATCTGAAGCGAATTTACTCACCAAATTATGAAAGGGCCTTAAATTCTCAGGAGCTTATACCAATGTTTAGCTTAAAAAGTTGATTTTTGACAAAATGGTGGTAATTTGATTAAATAAAAGTCATTTTATCGCCTTTTTTAAAAATCTTTTGCGACTTCGAAAAAATAATTTATCAATAAAAATTATACTTTTCGGTGATACGAGCATCGAAAAAAGAAAAAAAAAAAACGATTACCTTTCTTAAAAAAGAACGAAATCAGTCGAATAGTTCTCAAGAAAACGGTCGTCCAGTTTGAAAAACATAGTTTCAAGAGAACAATGTCGATAAAAAACAATAAGTCTGCAGCTTTTTTGCTCGCTATATCCGAGTTTTACTCTTTATAACCAAGTTTCTTGCTAAGTATTTTTATACTGGATCAGTCATTTGCTCATAAATACATAGTTAAAACTGAGTTCTTGTTACATCTGAGCTCGTTACAAATGAGCTGGACTACATTTTTAATATAGGGAACGAAATCTTTCTCACTTTATAACAAGGACGATCTTTACCCCTTTATAGTACGCTTTTGAAAACTTATTAATTTCTAATGTTGCACAATTTAAATTTTTATACCGTCAAATTAGGAAAAAAATGCATTTTCAAATGCAATTTTTGTTTGAAAAGTGTATCTTAATTTAGATTTTTTTATGGTTTTTAACAAAATTTCCAAGCATCATTTTTAAAAGTCTAATCTCTATCGCGTGCAGGACCCATTATAGAAGATTAACACATTTACTCTTAGAACAATATAAGAGGCATTCTCACAAAATTTTAACTTTCAGGAATAAAAATCTGGTGAAATTAAACTTAATAAAATAACATTTTAATCTTATAGACGAATGCCTTAAGGATTCAAAATAAAGAAAAAATGGTCAGCAGCGACAATTTTTTTATTTTATTTAACTGAGGTTTAAGTTAAACTTGCGAGTTTAATTTTCCTTATCATTTTACCTCTCTAACTTTTTATTTTCTTCTAAATTTTTACTTATAATGAATTTGCATAGTACCAACATAGCATTCAAATAAGAAATAATAACAATGTAGTATTTTTAGTGCAAAATTTTGGTAAAACATTCTCTTAAAGGGGTGTTAAAGAAGGGACGGTAAGGAAAATTAACACCTGTTTTTAGGCAAATCATGTTAAGACTAAGTGATAGCCACAATGTTCACTGATTTCACTGATAAACAAGAAATTTTTTCTAGGAATAATTTAACAGATTTAAGTAATTTAGGGAATTTAGGAAATATTCACAAAAAGGTGAAGTTGGTTTCCGTTTCAGAAATATCTGCGTTTAAATATATCTCATTATGTTATTTTATTGCCTTTTAAAGTGTTTTGTTTCTACAGTCTAATGACCCTGAAAGTGAACAAATATCTGCCACTTATCTAGGCACCAATAAGATGTGTTTCGTCCATGTGAAAAATGTACCTCAGCAGCGCCACCTGTTGAGCGATTTACACCAAAACATAATCACACCAATTCATATGAAGGCCTATTTTAACTTTGTATACTTTTTAATACCTGTTGCTCGACATGGTTAAAAGTGAGAAATTTCCGAGCTTGGATATCGGCCAGGGTAGCTTAGTAATTACAGCAACAGTACGGTACGCTGTAGTCTCAGGTTTGATTCCTGTCCTCGGCTAATTTTTCACTCATGTTGGGTTTATTGTATTAATTGCGTTTAAAGTCTGAAAAATAGCGTTCTTTATATATTATAAATAAGCAACATAATTTAAAATCAATCACGTTTAAAACTGTGGGAGCAATCTACATGTGTAATTTTTCGGTACTTTCCCAGTATAGGGACATTAGTTAAGGTTAGTGGGATTTGGAATCCAGAAAGTGAGATTTGATGTCAAATGATATAAACAGTTATGACAACAAACCTCATGAATCTTCAATGGTTGTTTACATATGTATTTTTACATATATATAGACGCTTTATTTACGTATATCTATTATTACTGATTTTTTTTTTTTTACATACAATTTATTTCTGTTTGTATACAACAATATATAAATGGCTTCTTTATATTAAACAAACAAATAAATTGCTTGCATATATGAAATAGTGAACAGGTTACCACCAAATGTCCTTCTCTCGCCAAGGCCATTTTCTGCACCTCGCCAATGCCCCTATACTGCTAAGTACCGATTTTTCCTTTCCTCTGCTATCATTACAGATATATAATTTTGTATTGATAAAAAAAGCCAATTTTAAAACAGTTTTAAACTGGAAAACTTTTAAATTATCGGATCAATTGCGTGACATCTTTTAGAAAAACTTCGTTATACTTGCAGTACCATCTCAGAATAATTCGCACAATGACACTGCAATAACAGTCCATCAAAATCGACGCAGCTAAAAGCAAATTTTTATAAGCAACTGTTGACTATTGATTTATTAAATTGTCACGCGAGTATGAAGAAGTAAAAAACAAATTAAACAATAAAGATATATTTTATATTTTTATTTTGGAAATTTGTAGTTAATTTCGTATTTTGTATATAACAATAATTAGTTTGGGAAATTATCGATTTCAAAAACTGTAATCATTAACACAGTTTTTCACGAAAGAAACTGTTAAAGGATCAGGTATTTTAAATCAATCAATAAAACAAAAAAATACGAAGACGCGTATTTTCTTTTTTAGTAACTTGAAAACGCCGAAAATTCATAAAATTAAAACTATCGTGTAACTAAATAAGTTTTGGTCGTATAAAAATAATTATCTTAAAACTTGTTAGAGAATCGAGAAGGTTTTCTAAATATAAATTATACTACTTAGAGACAGTTTTAAAATTAAAATTTAGTATTTTTTAATAAACAGAATTTCTGCGCAGTCAAATATTTCTATATGGAAAAAATGTTGACATCTTTTAGAAAAACTTCGTTATACTTGCAGTACCATCCCAGAATAATTCGCACAATGACACTGCAATAACAGTCCATCAAAATCGACGCAGCTAAAAGCAAATTGTTATAAGCAACTGTTGACTATTGATTTATTAAATTGTCACGCGAGTATGAAGAAGTAAAAAACAAATTAAAACAATAAAGATATATTTTATATTTTTATTTTGTAAATTTGTAGTTAATTTCGTATTTTGTATATAACAATAATTAGTTTGGGAAATTATCGATTTCAAAAACTGTAATCATTAACACAGTTTTTCACGAAAGAAACTGTTAAAGGATCAGGTATTTTAAATCAACCAATAAAACAAAAAAGTACGAAGACGCGTATTTTCTTTTTTAGTAACTTGAAAACGCCGAAAATTCATAAAATTAAAACTATCGTGTAACTAAATAAGTTTTGGTCGTATAAAAATGATTTTGTTAAAACTTGTTAGAGAATCGAGAAGGTTTTCTAAATATAAATTATACTACTTAGAGACAGTTTTAAAATTAAAATTTAGTATTTTTTAATAAACAGAATTTCTGCGCAGACAAATATTTCTATATGGAAAAAATGTTGACAAAATATAAAAAATTGTATATGCGGGACCAGATCTTCGTAACGAAAGGATTAAAGGGGGGGGGGGGGGAGGGAGTACGAACAGTACATTAAAAATCGCAAAAAAAGTTTTTTTTATTAATATAAGAAAGAGGGGGGGGGGGGGGCAAGATTGCATTTTCTTTGAATTACTTTAACAAAATTATTGAAATCTGACAAACTATGAGTACTAAAATCACTCAATATTAAAAACTAGAAAATATAATAGTTTCATTTCACAAATTATATTAACAGTAAAAGAGAAATGAGATTTAATATTGAAAATCTACAAAGAGATGTCAACGACGATATCAAAATCAGCTGCCAAAGGACATCGTGAAAATGTATCAAAGGCAAGAATAGCGCAGTATATTAATCTACAGTATATTTATTCAGCATATTTTATAATAACTATTATTATTACTAGAAAGGTAGCCCGTCAAAAATGACGGAAATTTAGATATAAAGATATATACAACTCATGTGCAAGAATATGAGTTTTCTTGCTTGTTCCGCAGTGATAGATGAAAATAACACATTTATGAAAAACTGTGTACAGTAGAAGACCACTAATCTGCACAGTTTGGTTCCAAGTGTTATGCAGATTTCAGGCTTTTTGCGGTCATGTCTATTCAATCTTTGTTTACATTTTTTTTAATTCATATATTGGACAATTTAGATTGTTAAGCCTTAAAAATAAATAAATTTTACGCTTGAAGTAAGGTAAAAACTATTAAATTATCGTATACGATTTCATGAAATGGTATTATATGGTATTATATGTGTGTGCTTCACGATCTTGGTTACGACGTTGGCGAAATTGGCTGCAACTTGTCATAATCCTAATAGTGTGGGCCGCTATAACAAAAAAATAACCAGTTTTTAGCAAAATTTGTGATATAAAGTAGTTTTCAAAAACTTGTGTAAAATTGCAGGCCGTTCTCATGTTATGTCAGTCATAAGAATAATATTTCTAACACTGAGGAGTTTCCATGTATATATGAAATTTAGAAAAGCTTCTCTAAAAGAAAGGTCCTGAAATGACACTGTAATTCCTCTAACTTCAAAGTTTAATCGGGCCCTGATGTTGTTTACTGAAATCTAATAAATACAGTTATTTTGAATATTACAACAGAATTAAACAGTTAAACTTATTTAATTTAAACCCGCTGTTACTTCCCGATGTTATTTTTTACTATTAAGAAAGAAAATTATTTAAATTTTTCAAATCATGCATTTATAATTTTTTTCCGTCTTTAATAACTAAATAATAAAAAAATATGCTTTTGTTCTGAGCTCATAAATATGACAATAAAATAATCTAACTAAGAGACATTGCAAAATTAAATCTATGTGATAATAATACACTTTGTGATTTCAAACCATAAACAAACGATACCGCCACCATTTTACCTACTATGATGTCATTAGAATATTATCTATTGATTGTTGGAGAACTTACTTTGTGAATGATTACCTCAATGATTTAAAAATTTTTTAAGTTTCACGATGAATGAATCACTTGTGTTTGTTTAGGTTTATGGAATGAGATATTAAGCTGTGAACCTAATTTCAACTAAAGTTATCCAAGGATATATGTATTTTTAATTGAAATTAAAAACAATGCTTTGACCTCGAAATAAAAAGTTTTAGTTTCTATAATTGGTTATTTCTGTTAATTATTTATTTAGGTACTTTTCCATTATAGCGCATTTTTAAAAAAAGCTTGGCGCAATTCGGGCATCATTAAAGTGAGATATGTTGCCAAAATATATAAACAGCTATGAAAACAAATCTAATGAACTTTTATTTTTGTTTATATATGCACTTATATACATAAAAAAAGTCGTTTCTAAATATATATAATATTTTTTTATATACAAATTACGGCACAGTTTTCAGATATGAACCGGGATACCTAACTGGCGCATGGTGTTATTTTGCCTGCTATGGTAACCCGGCTATTGTTTTTTATTTATTAATAAATTGTTTATTTATTTTTATTTTCTGTTTTTAATTATATAAACTGTTTTGTTCTATAGCTATTATTCAAACTTTTATTTATTTATAGTTATTTCCTTTTCAAAATGATAGCAAATAATTTAAAAATATATAAGTAACTGGTATTCGAAAGCGAGATTTCTGCCAAATTGGCGTCAGAGAAAAATCACGCCAACCCCGATGCGTATATGCCATCTGTGCAAAAATTACGGCACAGATGTCATATTCGCCCCATATTGGCACGATTTTTTTTCTGACGCCAATGTCATATACACACCGAGTACTTAACTCTCGCCAAAGTGTCGTTATTTTGCTTGATATGGTAACCCGGATGTTGTTGTTTTCGCCAAATTGGCGTCGGAAAAAAAATCACGCCAATATGGGGCGAATATGACATCTGTGCCAAAATTACTTCTGTTAAAAAATGGGTAAAAAAAATAATTAAAAAATGGGTAAATAGCTTTTTTTACATTAAATAAAGGTACTTGTTAATTATCCCGTCGACCAAATTACTGTCGCTAAATTGTAAGATTAAATGCCAATAATGGTTGACATTAAACATGATCATGTGTTTCTTACGTCATCAAGTGATTTTTAATTCGACGTTATATTTGTATTTTTATTAATGTTTTGCTAATTTAATTAATCTTTCATTGTTTAAAATAAAAATTATGTCAATTTGTATAATTTGGCGAGTGGTTTGGCGATTTATATAATTTGGCGAAACTGGTCGGCGGGATAGCTAACAACTACCTAAATAAATTGCATACATATGGAAAAAATTGCTTGTGAGTATGAAGCAGTAAATAGGTTGTCAGAAAATACGTTGGCAAACTTCTTTCCCCCCAAGCAACTTTTCTCCGAAGTTTTGTACATAAGCAATGATTGCTAAAAATGCATTTTTAATTATGATATGCACTTTTATGTTTCACTACATTTATGCATACTATACTGTGTGTATAAATGCTACAGTTCATATGCAGGGCTACACAAAAGAATTCGTAAGGGTTACTGAGTATGAGAGTAAATTGCTTAAAGGTGGTTTTTAAAGGAGTTATGCGTTTTTACGCTGAACTACATTTAGTTTACTAAGAAATGTTTGCAGAATATAGATAAAATAATATACAGGATCACGCAAAGAATTGGATACATAACCGTCTATGGATGATAATATCTGGAAATGTGATTTCAGTAGTTTTAAGAGTAGTTTAAACTAAATTTTGGTTAAATAGTGGCATGTAATAACGATATTATTGGCTATGGACGGTAACTGCTGAAATCAATTTTTAAAATTTTTTATGCGTCTTCTAAAATGTTTACTTAGTTATCTTATTTCCCCAAATAGCTAAGTTTTGTTAAAGCATTCAGGATGTGTTGGAAAGTGTTTCACGCATGTGTATGCTTAACGCATGATTTTTCTTTCTTCTTTAGTCTTATTTTGCATTTAGTTTATTCTTAATTTTTTAGTCTTATACTTCTTTATAGAAACTTTGGCACAGTTGTCATATACGTCAATTTGGCGAAAAAACATCAACAGCATAAACAACAACATCCGGGTTACCATATCAAGCAAAATAACGACGCTTTGCCGCCAGTTAAGTACCCGTTGTATATATGACATTGGCGTCAGAAAAAAATCGCGCCAATATGGGGGCGTATATGTCATCTGTGCCGAAACTTTAATATTTAATTTTTAAACTCTTCGCTCCACACCCCTTACATATAGTACAAACTTTAACACAGATAGCGCAAAATAATAGACAGTTTGGTACTTTTCCACTGTAGGAGCTTTGGCGTTTTTTAAAAAAAAGCTTGGTGTAATTTGGGCAACAAAAAGTAAGATTTGGGTTCGTTTCCGTTATACGGATACCTTTGTCGCTAAGCGTAATAGATGGCGCAAAATGAAAATCACGTGAATTGAAGCATTTGAAAAATAAAAGAAAAAACATTGTCGATACTAAAGTGAGCATTTAAAAAATATAACATTTGAAAATTCCAGACTATTTTCTATAATATAACTATTATTCCAGACTATATAACTATTTCATTAAATCACAATTATATACTTAAAATAAGTGAACAAATAACTGTTATAAAATAAAGCAATAAAATAAAACTCATATTAAACTGCTGGCATAAAATTAAAAATATCTTTTAGCATTTTGAAATAATTGGCGCATTAGCATACATTTTGGCATGGTGTCCGTATAACGGAAAAATATCGAGATTTGTTGTCAAATCATATAAACAGCTATGAAAACAAACTTGATGAGCATGTTTGTTTGTTTTATATGTTTATTTTATATGTATATTATTGATGTTTTTATGTACAAATCACATCTGTTTCTTTATAAAATTAGAGAAACGTCTTTTTTATATTAAATAAATCGTATAAATATCGAAAAAAAAATGCGTGTGTATATAAAATGAAACAGTGGATAGGTTCCCGGAAAATATGTTGCCAAATTTCCTTTTTCGCCAAGGCACCTATACTGGAAAAGTACCTAAAGCACATTAAAATCGCGCAGTTAGGAGCTCATACAGTACAGAGTCGTCTATTGGCGGTTATTTTATTAGTAGCATCGGGAGGAAGATGTAAAGATGTACTTTAAATTCTCACTCATAGATTTTGAAAAATATCTTAAAAGAGCGGAGTTTAAATTAAATTTCGGTGACCTCCTTTATGAAAGATTAATGGTTTTAAATGGGAATTTCGCCAAATTAGCCAGCTATCACCAAGTTGGCTAACATTTGGCGCTACTGTGGTAACCCTGCATTAGCTTTTTTCAACAATTACACATTTCAATGAGGCGGTCCTACCGGAATCGTGAGGGACACACAGAGACTTGGATTTTATATAAATAGATTATTATATTTTGTACATTCTCTTTCCAGTTCTTCTATGCTAGAATAAAAACTCTTTCAATTTATTCTATTTAAAATAAGGCGATGATAATTTTCTAGCATCATGCGTTGAAAACCTGTATTTAGCTGATGGCGTAAGAATGCATTCAGGTAAATCCTTACCAGACTTTTATAAATAAATCGAAACGTACCATAAGTGGTCTATGTTCTATGATTATTATTAAAAAAAAAAAAAAAAAAAAAAAAAAAAATCCCATGATTTCTGGCTAAACGAAGAAAAATTTCACACAGAATAATTGATTCATTAAAAAATGTGACTCCCTTCTAAATCGGGAATTAGACCCGCCACTTGTCAATATAATTCAGGGATCAGTCATTCTGCGCAAGCAAGTAAACTTCAAAAGTGACTTTTACACTATTAAATATAAAAACACATAAATTGGTGGTTTTATAGAGAAATGTATGATAAATACGTTGAAGCGGACTTTTTAAATCGAAGAATTATTTTTTGTGGTAAATAATGTTAAAATCGGTAAGATAGTTCAGTTAACAAGTTTTATAAGATAAAAAATTTTGCATAGCATTTTAACCAATTTTTTGCAGGCATTTACATTGTGGTGTGCAATGTCAATCATTTTTTAAATTTGTCCAAGTTTTAAGTTTTTTTTTTTTTTAATTTTGTATTTAAAATTTCATTATCTGGAGATATTTAATTCATACTTTGAAATAACTGCTTTTATCTAATGTTGCCAGATTTTAAAAAAGTCCAAATAATATTGTCAAACACTTTTTAATTTGAAAAATGTATTTACACGTGGATATTAAAACAAGAAAGAAAAATCATGCGTCAAGCATAGATTATGAAACACTTCACAACACATTCAGAATAATGTGACAAAAATCCATAGTTTAATAAGTTAAAATATTATGTCTAATTCAACCATATGGAAATGCATAACACATTTGAAAACCTAATTTCAGTTGTTCCCATCTACAATCGGAAAATTATCCGAATACTTTGAGCAGCACTTTATATTATTAAAACAGTTAAATTTAAAAGCGCAAGCCGAAATCGAAAACGCACTTTAGCAACTATTACTCAAAGACAGTATTGTAACCGATTTCTTTTTCAAGCCCCTGTAAATGAATAAAAAATGCTATTAATGCCCTGTTCTAACATGATCGTAGTGAAATTCAGTGATTTATATCAGTTTAAATACATTTGAAACAGTATACTGTCATTAAAATACTCTGCAAACGACTTTCCCCCATAGACCCTAATGTAATGGAATTCTTTTGGGTAGCCCTGTAAATGAACTATTAATTCCACATACTTCATATGCAATACAAAACATGGTTAGGTGACCCTAAATATGCATTATCAATTGCATGAAAATCCGAGTATATTTACGGGAGTTAGAGCGTGGCCAGACGGACAGACAAACCGAATGCATAAACACTTTTCAACTTTGTTGGAAAGTGTTAAAAAGAAAGAACCTTTAAAATATTTAGATTATTACAAGCGAAAAGCATTTAATTGTGAAATTTACATCCTATTTAAAATGATTTTCTCACAGTGTAAAACTTTTCTTCTAGACATTATAAAAGTGCGTGAGGCAGTATTATTTTTTACTTAACTATATCATACAAGCTCATTTCCAAATGTGTAACTGATCTTTTTTAATCAATCACAAAAGCAGCTGTCAGCTGTCGCGACAGTGGTGAATGCGGCCTTAGGAACCCAAACATCCACACAGTCAAAGGGAAATGAATGGCAATTCAATTACGAGATCGCCTCTAGTCGATATAATATCATTCAGTCTTCTACCACTTACTAATACAATAGAAAACTTTAAAAAAAGAGAAAAATAATATGTTTTAGGGCCTATAGGTCTGGATGGGGGTTGGTGATCATAGCTCATAAAGACAGAGACCCCTGGTTATTAAAAAATTTAAAAGAAGGATAAAATATATGTATATATATTTATCACTTATGCAAAAGTTCATATATGTAACATATAAGATTTTCGAACAGCTATACACAAAAATACACTGCAAAAGAAAATAATCAATTAAAAAAAGAAAACCAATGCAATGCATAACAAAAAAGAGAAAAAGGAAAAGACGATAGCATAGTTTAACATAAACTTATCGTCTTGGATAAAATCCAAGTGAAAAAGTACTTCGGAACTTTTTCAAACGAAAAATAGTAATTAAATGAATAACAAAAAGATGAAGGTACCACTATCTTTCACTTTAAAAGAAAAAGAAAAGTGGCAATGACATGTATCTATCATCTTTGTCTTTCTTAATAGAGTGAAATCATCCATGACACACTAATATTATCGTCTCAACGACAAACAGAAGACAATGAAAACCGTCTCCTTTGTTTCTTCTCATTTAAAAAAGCCAATGAAGAAAAAGGAGAAAGAAAAAGAAAAAAAAAAAAAAGATTGGATATCACAAGCTGACAAGAGATATCAACAACGATATCGAAATCAATTATGAAGGGAGAGTTTCATTTGTATACGCAGGTCCAAGTGAAGCTTTATTGTATAGTTGGAATGGAAGTATTGACAATGACCATGAAAATTGTTAAGGGTTTCTTTTTTCTTTTCATATTACGAGGGATATCGATTTATGAACAATGTGTTTTCCTCACAAAAACAACTCTCTCTTTAAATTTTGAACTATTTACATTAAATATTTAATAGAGTTTTTTTTTTCTAAAATAATTTTATCTTTATTACTTTTATTGTTTATAGATGAATTTAAATGATTTATTTAACACCTTCGCGACGAGCATCTTTTACAGAATTTTCAATCTTTTACCACCAGTTTTTCAAAACAGAAATTTTTGCCTAATCGAATAAAAAAAAAATACTTTGATTAAATAAGGCAAAATTTACAATAAATGCAATTCTGAGCACCTTATGCATCACATATACGTGACACTCGTACCGAAAGGCTTAAAGATTCAATAACATCGAGCATCTTTCATATTTTTAAATTCCAAGATAAGTAATTTACTGTAATTTTTTCACTTAAATAGTTTCGAATATTATTAAGGTAACAAATACAATAAGCATTTTTAATAGTAATAAAAAAATATTTGGTGGTACATTATTAAAATACTAATTGATGCTATACATAGATGCCAGCTGGGATACACTTTAAATAACTTCTAGCATATACAGTGGAACCTGCCTAAAGTGACCACCCTGGGGACCGGCTAAAATGGTCACTATATGGAGGTGGTCACTTTATGAAGGGTCTTTAAAAATTGCACATTAAATTTTTTTGTGATCTCAAAAAATAAAACAAATTAAAATATACGTACGGAAAAATGCACTATATTGAGTAATGAATTGATTAATTAAGGAATTCGCGGTTTTACTCGATTTTTTGACGGAATTGCCCTTTTTATCGCGATTTTTTGACGGAATTAGCTTTTTTTTTTGCGGTCCTTTGTCAAAATTTGCGTTTTTCCGCGCTCCTTTGATGAAATTCTTGATTCCGTCCGCGAAACTTTGATGAAATTCTCGATTTTTTCCGCGGTCCTTTAACGAAATTAACTTTTAACCGCAGCCCTTTCACGGAATTCGCGTCTTTTCCACGGCCCTTTTGACGAAATTCGCATTTTTTCTGTGATTCTTTGAGGATTTTCTTTTCCTGCGAAAGATTGACGAAATGGATTTTTTTTGGCAACCATTTGTGGAAATTCGCGATAATTTTTATGTCCGAATTTTCGGATTGATGACAGAATTTTTTTAATTTTTGGAACCGAATTCCTTAAACTTTCGAAAAATTCGGAATAGAATCATCCCTGAGAGAAACTAAAAAAAAAAAAAGCGGAAAATCGCGGATCCGCGGAAGAATCTCATGCCTGATTTTATTATAATATAGAAAAAAGTGCATGTATCATTTATAAACATTTATTAATAAATATAGAGGATAATAATATTTATCAGGTTTTTACCGGTAAAAACCGAACTCTGTTTACAAATGCTGAAAAATTATTATTAATTATATATATATATATATATATATATATATATATATATATAAATATATATATTGTGGTAATATAAAGTTTTGAGAACCTTACCCCAAAGTAAAATAAACAACAACAATAAGAAACTTTTCTGGTTATGTTCTTTTTATTAGATCCTACAGCAGAAATTCTTTGAGAAAATCTTTTTTTAAGCATAGAAGGTAATAATAATGGTAATAATGTGTCAAAGACAAATTTTTCGACTAAATATTTGAAAATAATTTTCTTTTTTCCTTTGGCAGTGTTAAACTTCCTATGATGTTTTTACCTGTGGTATATTCACAAAATAAAACATGCGTAGTTATTTGAAATTTTTTCAATAGATGAGGTTATTCTGCAGAAAAAAATTATAACAAATATAAGGGGTGCCCACTTGTAAAGTGGGCAGATGACGTAGCGACGTTATCAAAGTTATCCACTTTTCATTTGGGCACCCCTCTTATAACAAAATAATGATTCCAAGTTCCAGCTAAAATCTGAACAATCACTAAAGAAAGGAACGATTCTTGAAATATGAAAGGTAGTAACATTTATCTTTCATTTTTATCCATCTAAAAAAATCATCGATGAGACAACAATATCATATTTGGAAGGAAAAAAAAGAAAATGAAACTATCTATCTTATTCTTTCTTCTCTTAAAAAGTCACAATTAAAGGAAAAAAGAAAAAGAAAAGATGGAGAGAGGCAATATTACGATGGTGCGAAGAGATGTCAACAACAATATCCAAATCAAGTAATAAGAAAATATTTCTTACTCACATGGATCGAAGAGAAATTTATAGTGAGACAATGAAATTTCACAAAATGTCGAAGTTGAAATAAGTGTTGACTACATACAAACCGACAATTTATTTGTATTTTCTTACCATAATTATGTGCTTTTTCCACATCAAGTCTTAAATAATTTTATTACAATATAGAACTAATGCATATATCAATTATAAACAATAAGTTAATGTTTATTGATAAACACTATTAGCCTTTATATTTATTAGGTTTTTACCGGTAAAAACTCATTACTTTTTACAAGAGGGGAAAAAATACAGTAAACTCTGTCTAAGGCGGAATCGATCGAGACTGCTGAAGTTTTCCGCCGTATACAATATTCCTTCTTATGCAAAATATCCCCCCCCCCCCCAAAAAAAAAAATAAATAAAAAATAAAAAATAAATAAATAAAATAAAATAAATTAAAATGCACTGGTTATTTTTTTTTTTGTACATTCGTAACCTTCAGTACCGTTTTTTAAAATTAAATTTTTAATGAAATTAAACTTTTTATTAAATTTATAGTCTTTAATAATATTTTAAAACATTATTTGAACACTGAAATAAATAGTGTTAATTAGAAATTGCTTCAGTTCTAAAATTTAATGAAAAATATTCACTTTAACAAATACAATATACCTCATCTTTAACATAGTTTTTGACGAGACGGAAAATAATATTTTATCGATGCTTGTTTTTACTTCCGGTTTACCAAGCATTCTTCAGTAATACATTATGAGTTACATTGTGTTACTCACTTTTATGGTTAAAAATTACCATATTTAACCATAAAGTTAAATATGGTTCGTTTGAATTGACTTTATTAATCTATTACGAAATTTAATTAAAATGTTAGAGACTGCTTGATCTATATACATATCAGTTTTAAAGTCTTATGAATCAAATGCATTTCGTTTTTAAAATATCATTTTTTCAGCCTTATGCAAAATTTTCAGTTCAGTGGGACCTTAAAATCTTTTCCATTTCCGCATTAGGCAGATTCCAGCTTACACAGAGGCTGCCTTAGACGGAATTTACTGTATTATTATTAATTATTAAATAGATTTATTGCAAGAACTTAAAATCTTAGAAACTTTACCACAAAGTAAAAAGTAAACTTTTCTAGGCATGTTTTTATGGTTTTGCATCTATTGCTGTATTGACAGGCATTGTTAAACTTCATTTGATCTTTAAATATGTGATAAATTAATAAAAATAAAATATGAACAGTTCTTTGAGGTTATTTACATGAGGTTATTCTACATGAGAGAAGCTTACTATTTACTACAAAAATAAAACTTTTACACTAAATAACAAAATAATGGTTCAAAGTTCCTGCTAAAATCTGATCAATCACTAAAGTATGGAACAATTCTTGAAATATGAAAAGGCAATAATATTATTTATCTGACATTTTTACTAATCTAAAAAAAAATCATCCCTGAAACTGCAATATCATATTTGGAAGGCAAACAAAAGAAAATGAAATCTATGTATCTTATCTTTTCTTCTCTTAAAAAGTCACCATTAAAGAAAAAAAGAAAACAAAAAGATGGAGAGAGGCAATATTACGATGGTGCGAGAGATGTCAACAACAATATCCAAATCAATTATTAAGAAAATATCTCCCACTCACATGGATCGAAGAGAAGTTCAAAGGTAATCTACGCGTGACTGTCTATGCGAATGTATATTTTTAGACCTTTTTTGCATCAAATTATACAAAACACGATATTCTTTCAGAGATGAGAAAATAATTATTGCGAAAGGACGCAGACGTCGAATTTCAGATGAAAGTGTTGCTGAGAAGATGATATTTAAATACACTTTGTCAAAATGTGTAAAATTAGTCATAAAAAATGTATTTTGAGAAAGTGACTGATTAGACTAAACTAAATATATACAGGCATGAAAGTAGGAAATATGAAAAAAGGTAGAAATTTTTTTTCCATCTATACAATGTCTTATAATTTAGACGCATTTCAACAATTATTTGTATATTAAAATTAAATATAACTGCGGGTATGATTGCTATTTTCGGTACTTGTTAGTTATCTCGTCGACCAATTTCGCCAAATTATACAAATTTACATAATTTTTATTTTAAATAACGAAAGAACAAATAAATTAGTATAACATTAATAAAGATACAAATAAAACGTCGAAATAAAATTATTTGATGACGTAAACACGTGAGCGTTGTCAAGTGAATGTGACATTTACGATCAACCAATATAGGCATTTAATTTTACAATTTGGCGACAGTAATTTGGTCGACGGGATAACTAACAAGTACCCTATTTTCTTTTTGTAACTTAGAAAGCATTAAAAACAAATTTAAACTAACAATAAATGTATAGGTTCATTGAACCAAAAAAGAAAATTGAAGACAATTTGCTAAAGCTATAAATCCAAATATATACGATGAATCTATATGACGTACAATGATTAATTTTTCAAAACAAATGCTATTCTGAGTGGCTTGGCTGATTAAGATTTTCTTTAAAAAAATCTCCATGTTAAACATATGTATATCAAATTGATCTTTGCTCCAGAAATGCATCACTACAATTAGCCAAATGCGTTGTATAAATTGGACAAAATATTCTACTCTAAAAAAGAACCTTATAGAAATTTCCTCTCTCTTTTAAAGTCTAAAAAAATCTTCACCCTGGAAAGTCACTTTAAACAACTTCATTTACATGACTTTCAGATGCTTATTAATATGAGCTCACCTTCGACAGGATGGCACAACATTTCATAAACAAACTTCAAGGATTAGAGTAGACAAAATGTCTGATTATTAAACTATCCAGACTGCCTCCCTCCTCCTGTTATGTGCTTCCAATATTTTCTTTGCATTTTTGGATCAATTCAGGGAATGTCCAAAATTGCTTTAAAAATGGTGGAATTCCTCCCTTAGGAGGAAGCTCACCTTCCATAGGATGGCACAAGATTTCATAAACAAACTTCAAGGATTAGAGTAGACAAAATGTCTGATTATTAAACTATCCAGACTGCCTCCCTCCTCCTGTTATGTGCTTCCAATATTTTCTTTGCATTTTTGGATCAATTCAGGGAATGTCCAAAATTGCTTTAAAAATGGTGGAATTCCTCCCTTAGGAGGAAGCTCACCTTCCATAGGATGGCACAAGATTTCATAAACAAACTTCAAGGATTAGAGTAGACAAAATGTCTGATTATCAAACTATCCAGACTGCCTCCCTCCTCCTGTTGTATGCTTCCAGGGTTGGGTTTTTGACATGACAAGCGTCAAAAACTGGTTTAAACTGTCATAAACTGGTTTAAACTGTCGAAAACTATCATAAACTGGTTTAAACCGTCGAAAACTGCCAAATACATGCAACACGCTAAAACATTTTAACAATAGATAAACATTAAATAAGTCAATGATTTATGTGATCTTTTATTGAAATTTAATAATTTAAAAAATATATTATTCAATAAAATATTTTTTTTTTTTTTTTTTTTATTTTATTTTTTTTGGATTTTTCAACCAGAAGAAAATAATTTTGTACAATTAAATAATCCGGATCAATTTTACACCACAGCATGCTGCAGCACGCCACTTGTTTAGCACATTTATTTACACCCAAAAGATTTTTGAATTTAGAGTGTATGAAGCGTTAGAAAATAGTCTGTCTTTTAATTGATGCTGAGCTAGTAGGACTTGATAGCAAAAGCATTGCTAGATGAGCAAGTTTTGAAGCAGGCTCAAAAAGCTGTTGCATTTAGTGATACCTTTCCACCAAACAATGGAGTCCTCCCTATAGCACTGAAATAAGAAGACTGGAAAGGGGATTCTTTAGCTTCATACACAATCAGTATGGGTAAGCATTCATAAACTCTCTCCGTAGCTCAAGCGTGAGCTGAATCAACTGATACAGCAATCAACCCTTGCCCCTGATAGTTGGGATGCAAAGTATAAGCCAAACAATGGTATGGTTTCATGATTTGATCCCTTCTATTATGCACTTTTTCAATATGGGCTTACAGGAACTTTCTTTTAGATGACCGAGCCAATTTTGTTCAGTTTTAAAATCGAAAACATTTTTATATATTGAAAGAAAGCATGTTTTAAAAAGATTTTGACTTTAAGCCTTTTTTTTTTAAAATTACTTCTCTTATTTTGTAAATGTTTAAAATTAATAATCCAATTTCAATTTTGAATGGAATGGTTATTGCCTAGACTAGAATAACATTGATGCACATTATCTTGTTATATATACAAAAAAATCTACACTTTTCTAAGTTTTTTTTCCCCCATAAAAAAAGCTAGCTAATGCTTTAAGCTCTCAAAAGTAAGCGAAATTAAACGATTTTAAGTAAGAGAAAAGATGTACAGCTCAGGTGAGCTTAATGTCTACTTTTTAGAAAAACACAATTTTACAAAAAAAAATAAATAAATAAATAAAAATAAATAAATAAATAAATAAAAATAAATAAATAAATAAATAAATAAAATAAAATTTTACCCTGTTAAAAAGTTGTACTTAACAATAATACTTTACTATGTACTAATTACTGATATACAGTCAGAGTGAATTTAAAATATTACATGTAATGTTGTCATGTGTGACATTTAATTTGAATTTTTACAGATCAATTTAGTATTTGAGGTTTCTGACATGACGGTTTAAACTATGGTTTAAACCCGACATAAACTGACACATGTCAAAAACCTGCCAACCCTGTATTTATTACTAATACTATATACTAATTATACAATTACAGTAATAGTGAATTTTAAGTATTACATCTAATGTGTGACATTTAATGTGAAATTTTACAGATCACTGTAAGTATTTGAGGTTTTTGACATGATGGTTTAAACCGCAGTTTAAACTGTCAAAAACCTGCCAACCCTGTATGCTTCCAATATTTTCTTTGCATTTTTGGATCAATTCAGGGAATGTCCAAAATTGCTTTTAAAACGGTGGAATTCCCCCTTTAGGAGGAAGCTCACCTTCCATAGGATGACACAACATTTCATAAACAAACTTCCAAGATTAGAGTAGACAAAATGTCTGATTATTAAACTATCCAGACTGCCTCCCTCCTCCTGTTATATGGTTCCAATATTTTCTTTGCATTTTTGGATCAATTCAGGGAATGTCCAAAATTGCTTTTAAAACGGTGGAATTCCCCCTTTAGGAGGAACTCTTTCATGCCTGTATATATTAACGTAGACAAGGAGTGTTTTCCTATATTTTTTTAATAAATATGGTTATAAACAATTATATAAGTAGTAAACATAACGAACAATGTTTCCAGATTCGAAAATGCTCCAATATTGTATTATTTTTACATTGAAAAAAAATTAATTTTTTATATTTTCATACGACACAAAAAAACCTAACCTAAATCTGCAGCGCTGCAATCCGCATTAAGGATATGGCTTATAGTGCCCAGCCCTGTTTTTTTGATCACGGGTCCTGAGGTGCCATACAGAATATGTCCCGATCAGGTGGCCTGCCTAACGCGAAACGCTCTCACCCCCCTCAATATTTACTTTGCAAGCAAACTTTTGGTACTCATTTTATCGATTCCGAAGTGATGAAAGGTTGAATGAATAAATCTTGCGTAAAAAAACAACACTTATAGTGTGACCTCAAGAACCCGTTAACCCTTTATATCTCAAATAATGAATTTTAAAAACTATCTCCTCGAAACTTCTTTCCCTTGCATTAAGAGGCCACACTAGTCATGCGGAAAAACTCGAACGCTAATGCTCTAAGTCTATGGAAGCGTTATGTTCAAATATTTCGATTTGATTTAATATTTTTGAGTGACTTTTTTTTTTTTTTTTTTTTTTTTTTTTGCATCGGATAGCTGAGGACGATCTACAACTGGGCTAGTTTTTACTTTTTCAATTTTGGTTATAGTTTTTTTTTATATTAAGATAGTTTTTCAATTTCAAAACCGGTTCCGAAAGTGAAAGGAATTTTTTTTTTTTTTTTTTTTCTAAATCTGAAACCAAAATCGAAAAAAGTAAAAACTAGCCCGGTTGTATATCGTCCTCATCTATGCTATGCAAAAAACTCATTCAAAAATATTAAAATCAAAGCGAGAAATTTGAAAATAACGCCCCCATAGACATTATCGTTTTCCTTTCTTCCCGTGACTGAAGTGGGCTCTTAATATGACACATTATAATGTATATGCACTAAAAATAAAATATTTAATTTTTTTTGTTAATTACGGCTAATCACTTGATGTCGTACTCGTATTTCAAAGTTGAGTCATAACGCATGGGCAAAAATTGAGACTTGTAAAAGTTTTGCTTAAGATTTGGGGGGGGGGGGGGGTCGATTTATATGCGAGTATATACAGTAAGTTTTTTTTTTAAATATTTATTTTTCTCTTTTTCTTCTCACATAAATATCACTTGGCTATGAATTAAATTATGAATAAAAGCACCATTAAGAATATTGGAAGTACTTCTCATATTCTTTCAGAAATCCGGAATTTTCATAAATCCGACTTAGTCTCAGCCCCGACTATGCCGGATTTTCGTGGTTATGCTGAAACACTAATTTTCAGTAAATTAATAAAATAATGTATTTTCCTCTCTTAAAAATAAAAAAAATATATATACATATTAAAGTAATGTTATTTATCTATCATCTTTGTCTTTTTTTACAAAAAATAAAATCAGCCATAAAACAATAACGTCATACCCGAATGACAAACGAAAAAAAAAAAAAACTGGAAAAGGAACCGCTCTCCTTTGATAAAAAAAAAGAAAGGAAAAAAACTGCCATTAAAAAGACACTGGGATATATAGCAAAGCTGTCAAGAGATGTCAACAGCCATATCAAAATCAGTTATTAAGAAACACCTTTCAGACACATGACTCGAAGAATAACGATCGATAGCAGCTAAACTGTCTACAAGAGCATTAATTGTTTTTATGGATTTAGGATCCCTGTCATCAGTTAATTATGATATTTTTTCATGAGCAAAGAAACAGTTTTCACACAAACGTTCAGATTGATGATAAAATGGTGTCCTGAAGCTATAAAAATATTTCCCATTAATTTACTGAAAGATGTAGAAACGGATGTAATAATTGATTTAACTAAAATATTTTGTAACAGATATTTTAATCTATTTTTAATCATCAAACATAAAATTTTCTAGAAAACCCTCTTTGAACTATTTACTAAACACAATTTCTAAATGTGATGAAACGTGATTCTTGCGGAAATGCATGTATCAATATAGGTCTTAAAAAAGTAGCCGTTTGAGTGATGAAACATGTAGATGAGACTAAAGGTATTTATATGCTTTTTAAATGTACTTTTGTCAGTTTTAGCATATATTAGCTTAGTTTAGTGATAAAAAAGATTAACCCATTCCCCACCGAATAACTTTTTATTAGAAGCTTTGCTTCATATTAATATTTTATGATTATTATTATGATTATTTTATTACTATTGACAAATATAAAAAGAAAAAAAAAAACTAGATTTATTCGTTTAGGAATTAGAAAACGATGCGAAAACGCCCTGTCAACAGAAATTAAAAAAAAAAATTAGATGCAATCAGATACAGATAAAACAGAAAAGCCACTTTCTAAAAGCCATTCGCCGCAATTAAAAAAGATTAACCCATTCCCTGCCAAATAACTTTTTATTAGAAGCTTTGATTCATATTAATATTTTATGATTATTATTATGATTATTTTATTACTATTGACAAATCAAAAAAGAAAAAAGATCTAGATTAGTTTAGGAATTAAAAAACGGTGTGAAAACACCCTCTCAACAGAAATTATAAAAAAATTAGATGCAATCAGATACTGATAAAACAGAAAACCCACTTTCTAAAAACCATTCGCCGCAATTAAAAAAGATTAACCCATTCCCAGCCAAATAACTTTTTATTAGAAGCTTTGCTTCATAGTAATATTTTATGATTGTTATTATGATTATTTTATTGCTATTGACAAATATAAAAAGGAAAAAAATCTAGATTTATTAGTTTAGGAATTAAAAAACGGTGCAAAAAGGCCCTGTCAACAGAAATTACATAAAAAAAATAGATGCAATCAGATGCTGATAAAACAGAAAACCAACTTCTAATAAACCATTCGCCGCAATTAAAAAAGATTAACCCATTCCCTGTCAAATAACTTTTTATTAGAAGCTTTGCTTCATATTAATATTTTATGATTGTTATTATGATAATTATATTACTATTGATAAATGTAAAAAGAAAAAAAAATCTAGATTTATTAGCTTAGGAATTAAAAAACGGTGCGAAAAGGCCTGTCAACAGGAATTATATATAAAAAAAATTAGATGCAATCAGATGCTGATAAAACAGAAAACCCACTTCTAAAAACCATTAACCCATTCCCTATAGCAATCTCTTATTAAAACTTTTACTTCATACTAATAATATTTTATGATTATTTTATTTAATAATATTTATTATTATTATTATTATTATTTTATTTACTAATGCTTTATGATTGTTATTATGATTATTTTATTACTATTGACAAATCTAAAAAGGAAAAAAAATAGATTTATTAGTTTAGGAATTATAAAACGGTGCAAAAACGCATCAGCAGAAACTATATAAAAATGATGTAGTCAGATACAGATAAAAAAAGAAAATACACTTCCTAAAAACCATTCACTGCAATAAAAAAGATTTATCTATTCGCTGCAATTAAAAAAAAAAGATTTATCCATTCCCTATCGCAATAACTTTTTATTAAAATGTTTGCTTCATACTAATATTTTATGATTACTAATACTTTATTATTATTATTTACTAATACTTTATTATTATTATTATTATTTACTAATACTTTATTATTATTATGATTATTTTATTTATTAATACTTTATGACGATTAGGATGATTATTTGATTGCTATTGGCAAAATTTCAAAGGAAAAAAGTAGCTTTATTAGTTTAGGAGTCATTAAACAGTGGAAAAATAGAATCTGCAAAATTCATCAAAAAATTAGATGTAGCCAGATGCTGATAAAATAGACAAGTAAAGAAAGACTTACATGAATTCTTTCTGAAATGAAAAAAATTTCAATGAAAAAAGGAAAATTCAAATTTTAGTCATTTATGAAAGATTTCAAAACACTCAGAATGTATAGTCATGTTGCATTTTTTGCAGAATTAAAAACTATAATTTCCAAATTTTCAATTTACTTAATATATATATATATATATATATATATATATATATATATATATATAAAAGCGACCGGCAATCAAAATAAATAAATACATAAAAACAAAAATATTAAGAATAATTAGTTAATCGAAACATCTATTTTTATTAAAAATAATAACAATAAAAGGAAAATAAAAATACGTAAAGAAAATGCTGCATTTTCACGCAATAAGCAGAAAAACTCGTTAAAAAGAATATGTTTAACAATATCTTCAAATTTAGATAAAAATACAGACAAACAACAGCCTTCATATAAATGGAAGATACATACATACTCGATGACAAAAAATATGACGGAAACGATATTTATCTATCATTTTTATCTTTCTGTCAAAATGGAAATCTATGAAACGATGAAAATTGGAAAATCCAACTTGCTTTTCTCCTGTTAAAAAAAGGGATGGAGATACATGATATATAAGCAAGATTGTCAAGAAAGATTCCAAGATCGGTTATTAAGAAACTTTGCAGTCATATGAGTCGTTGATACATAACGTTGTGCTTAAACGTTCGGTAGTAGAAAAGCTGTCTTCAAAAATCAGGGACCGACTATCTAGGGCAGGGATGGCGAACCTTTTTGAGTATGCGTACCACTTACCTGAAAATTTGTATGTGCCACTAATCTGAAAATTTTTATATACCACCATTCTAACGTGCCAAAAAGATTTTAGCTTATATAAAACTAATAATTAATTTTGATAATAAATCATTTCAATAATAATTTATTTATTATATGCTGTATTTACTCAATAATATAGCCATGTTGCATCGAATTCCGTATTAATAATTTATAAATGAGTTTTTCTTTTATTGTATACTTCCAATCAGGTAATTTTTAGTTTTTGTGGTTCAACAGATACATAATTATTTACACTAACAAATATAATTAAATTTTTTTAAATTAAAACATAAATATAATAAAACTAAACCTAACTAAAATCAAATCTAATCTGAAGCAGAAGAATAACAATTAGGTATATTACTGTGCAAACTATCTCTTAAAGTTAAATTTTCAAAAATGAAGAATTTGAAATTTGATAGAGAAGCAAAATGATTTGGAAAACACTCAACGTTGAATGGTTTGGCGAGAAAATGACGCTACAGGGCGCTTTCGTTGAGATCTATAATACCTTAATTCATTCAAAAGTAACGGATTATTTTAATGTAAATTATGTACCAGTTACACAAAACTATACTTTTTGAAAAAAAAAAAAAAAAAATGGATTGTTCTCCATAAACTAAATACAATCTATAAGTTTTTTCGCGTGCCAGAAAAGTTTTCTTACGTGCCAAGTTCGGCACGCGAGCCATAGGTTCGCCATCCCTGATCTAGGGCCTCGAGAAAAGCATCATTCTGCCCCCCCCCCCCCCATTCTATATACTCATAGAAATTGTTCGTGAATTATGCTTAAGTGGCTAATAATAAACTTTATATATATTGTATTTATACATAAATTTTGTATCAGGTAGTATTAACATCTGTATACAGGGTATCACAGAAAGATCATGGCAATAATAATAAAAAAAAAAAATAATAGGAAGATTAGTAGGAAACTCGTAGAAAAAATGATAGATTGGTTGACGGGAATGTTTGTAATTTTTTTTAAAAATCTATATGTCATAAGATGTCCAAAGAAAAATGTCACCAATTCGTCATCATAAATCTTTATAACTTCTCTCGTTAACCCCTTGAGGGGCGGTGCGACATATTTTATCCCACCTACGATTAATAAAGATTCGCAGCAGAAAAAAAATTATTAAATTTTATTTTTCTAACTTTCGAGTAAAAAAGCCGTAAAATTGCTTTCCTTTATTTTGAAATAAATCTTTTTGCAGATTCCAGTGTGAATTTGACATTATAGAAACACAATTACTTGCCCCTCAAGGGGTTAAGAGGGATAACATCAAAAATGAGTTTCGCTTTAAAACAATTAACTACTAATTTGCTATAAAATTTTAATCATTAGTTTTCTCATATGTAGCTTGGTCTTTTTTTATTCGGGGGGTGGGGGTGGGAGGTGGCTGTCCTCGAAAAATAGTGTTTATGAAATTAGGTTCCTGCCATGCTTTTATCAAGATATTTGTCAAAAGCAAAAAAGCAATTCTGATATAAACTACTTTCTACTTCAAATGCAGGATGTTAATAATGTTAAAAACTTAAAAAAAAAAAAAAAAAAAAGAGATTAAAAAGAGATTAGGTGACAGTTTTTAACAAGCTTCAAGCTTAGATAAAAATGCAAACAACTTCTTTCGAATACGCAAATGGTAATACTATGTTTTTCTGACTTTAATGGCAGAAAATATGTCGATAACGATATTTATCTGTCATTTTTTTTTTTTTTCATTTTTCAGAAAATGGAATCATCTATGAAACAATAATGGCACGCCAGAAGTCAAAACAACAAATGATGGAACTTTCTTTTCTTCTATTAAAAAAGGAGATGGCAATACACGATATATAAGCAAGATTGTCAAGAGATGTCAAAAAAGATTCAAAGATCGATTATTAAGAAACTTTGCAGTCACAAGAGTCTAAGCACAACATTCGACAGTAGCAAAACTATTTTCGAAAATAGTAATTGTTTTTATGGATCAAATTCTGCCATATTTTAATCCTATTTGTCCAAAAGCAAAAAAAAAAAAGCAATTCTGATGCAAAGTTCTTTCTACTTCGATTGCAGGATGTAAATAAACGCAAAAAACTTGAAAAGAAATTAGGTGATTGGTTTGAGTACAGGGTTCATACAGAGTTGGGAAGAAAAAATCCAAGGAGTACCGAAAAAATCCAAGGAGTCCAAAATATTTTAAGGATTTGCCATTTTTGTTATTGTCGTTGTTTTTATGTGATGCTTCGTTATGTGGTATGCACACTCCAATTTTTAATGCCCAATTTGGAGAGGAAAACATTTCAAAAACAAATTTTATTCTATTAGAATCTAATTGTTAGTGTTGAAATTGCGCAGTATTCACAATATATTGCTTACTGATTTCGTAAATTTAAATACAAAATAGGCAATCAACATTTTTATGCAGTGACCAAGGGTCATATAAATACAGATTAGTCAAACCCCAAACACTTATTATGCATATCACAAACATAATACATCTTAAAGAAAATTTTAAAAGGAAAAAAAAAAAAAAGAATGCTAAACGCAACATATAAGAAAAAATATAAAAAAGTTTTGAATTTATTCTTTTAGAACAGTTGTAATCACTTTCTTTGAAGATGAAACTTTGATGAAATTCGCATTTTTTTCGCGATCTTCTGGGGAAATTCGTGTTTTTTCACGATCTTCTGGGGAAATTCATGTTTTTTCACGATCTTCTGGGGAAATTCATGTTTTTTCACGATCTTCTGGAGAAATTCACGTTTTTTTTCGCGATGTTCTGGGGGAAATTCGCATTTTTTTTTTGAATTCGCGTTTTATTTCGATCGTTTGACGTTTTTTCGCGATCCTTTGACGAAATTCGTGTGTTTTTCGCGATCCTTTGACGAAATTCGTGTGTTTTTCGCTATCCTTTTACGAAATTCGTGTATTTTTCGCGATCCTTTTACGAAATTCGCGTGTTTTTTGGAATCCTTTGACGAAATTCGCGTGTTTTTCGCGATCTTTTGAGGAAATTCGCGTGTCTTTCGCGATCTTTTTGGGGGAAATTCGCGTGTTTTTCGCAATATTCTAGCGAAATTCGCGTTTTTCCGCGATCTTCTGGGGGAAATTCGCGTTTTTTCGCGATCTTTTAATGGAATTCTCATTTTTTTTCTCGCGATCTTTTAATGGAATTCGCATTTTTTTTCTATCTTTTGACGAAACTGACGTTTTTATTCGCGATCTTTTGAGGAAATTAGCGTGTTTTTCGCGATCTTTAGAGGAAATTCGAGTGTTTTTGCGATCTTTTGAGAAAATTCGCGTGTTTTTCGCAATATTCTGACGAAATTCGCGTTTGCGCGATCTTCTGGGGGAAATTCGCGTTTTTTCGCGGTCTTTTAATGGAATTCGCGTTTTATTTCGATCGTTTGACGAAACTGACGTTTTTATTCGCGATCTTTTGAGGAAATTGGCGTGTTTTTCGCGATCCTTTGAGGAAATTTGCGTGTTTTTCGCGATCCTTTGAGGAAATTTGCGTGTTTTTCGCGATCCTTTCAGGAAATTTGCGTGTTTTTCGCGATCCTTTGAGGAAATTTGTGTGTTTTTTCGATCTTTAGACGAAATTTGCTTGTTTTTCGCGATTTTTTTTTTCGTGATCCGTTGAGTAAATTCGTGTTTTTTCGCTGTCTTTTAAGAAATTCGCGTCTTTTTCATGATCTTTTGAAGAAATTCGAGTTTTTCCGCGATCTGCTAGAGAAATTCGCGTTTTTTCACAATCCCTTGACAAAATTTACGAATTGTTTCCGCGATCGATTGACGAAATTTGACGGTATTTTTTGGAACATATTCGCGAAAAGCGCGATTTTTCCAAGATTCTTGGCTAAATGCCAAACATCGATAAAATTTAAAATAAAGGTCGGTTAACAGTGCCGAAAAGCGGACTTTACGGACATAATAATTGAAAAACGGACCTAGTGGGAATCCTGCTACTAAGATTATCCTCTAACCAATCAATGCTGTGCTACAGATGAATGACGTGCATAAAGGATTTACCGTGCGTTTTACAATCACGATTTTTTTCCCTCGTCAGCAATATCGCTTGCGTCCGAAGCCGCAATACAATTTAAGGAGTTTCTAAGGAGTGGTTTGCTTATCTAAGTAGTTCTAAGTACTACTTGGGAATGTTTTCATTTCTAAGGAGTTTCCAAGGAGTCTGTGCGAACCCTGTGAGTAAAAAGATTTTGCAACAAAAATTTTAATACAATTTTAAACACCAGAAAATAATTTATTTAAAGGATCTCTTTGAAATATTTCCTAAAAACCACCTACCGGAGTCTATAGATACATATAAAAAAATATTTTATTTAACACATTAAAAAAGGATTAATTTTTAGCAAGCTTCAAACTTAGATAAAAATGCAAACAACAACTTTCAGATACGTAAATGGCAATACTATGTTCTTCTGACTTTAATGGAAGAAAATATGTCGATAACGATATTTATCTGTCATTTTTATCTTTTTTCCACAAAATGGAATCAACAATAACGCCACGTCAGAAGTCAGAACAACAAACGATGGAAATTGGAAAATCCAACTTGCTTTTCTCCTATTAAAAAAAGGAAATGGTGATACACGATATATAAGCAAGATTGTCAAGAGATGTCAAGAAAGATTCAAAGATCGGTTATTAAGAAACTTTGCAGTCACATGAGTCTAAGCACAACATTCGACAGTACCAAAACTATTTTCGAAAATAGTAATTGTTTTTATGGATCAAATCCTGCCATATTTTAATCTCATTTGTCCAAAAGTAAAAAAGTAATTCTGATGCAAACTACTTTCTACTTCGAATGCAGGATGTAAATAATGCTAAAAACTTGAAAAGAAATTTGGTGATTGAGTAAAAAGATTTTGTAACAAAAATTTTAATATAATTTTAAACACCAGAAAATAATTTGTTTAAAGGATCTCTTTGAAATATTTCCTGAAAAACACCTACCGGAGTCTATAGATACATATAAAAAAAGATTTTATTTAACTCATTGAAAAAAGATTAATTTTTAACAAGCTTCAAGCTTCGATAAAAATGCAAACAACAACTTTCAGATAATGGTAATACTACGTTTTTCTGACTTTAATGGCAAAAAATATGTCGATAATGACATTTATCTGTCATTTTTATCTTTTTTCATAAAATGGAATCAACAATAACGCCACGTCAGAAGTCAGAACAACAAACGATGGAAATTGGAAAATCCAACTTGCTTTTCTCCTATTAAAAAAGGAAACGGAGATACACGATATATAAGCAAAATTGTCAAGAGATGTCAAGAAAGATTCAAAGATCGGCTATTAAGAAACTTTGCAATCATATGAGTCTAAGCACAACATTCGTCAGTAGCAAAACTGTTTTCGAAAATAGTAATTGTTTTTATGGATAAAAAATGCCATATCTTAATCACATTTGTCCAAAAGCAAAAAAAGCAATTCTGATGCAAACTACGTTCTACTTCGAATGCAGGATGTAAATAATGCTAAAAACTTGAACGACAAATCATACGTCTAACAGATTATGTAACTCTTTCCAACACATTCAGAATACTGTAAAAAACTTCACAGTTTAAGATGAAAGAGGATGTCTAATTAAACAATTTGAAAACACAAAACGCATTTGAAAATCCAATTTCTGCTATTACCATCAATAGTATGGAAAATATTCGATTTTTTTTCTTTCTTTCTTTTATTTATTTATTTTTTATGCAGCCCTGTTATATGATCTATAGATTTGTATGCATACTACATAGTATGCTAAAAGTTAGTTCAGTTAAACGAATAGCACAGTTGAAAATTTATTTCCAGCAATTTCCGTGAATAAACGGGGAAATGTAATTGAGAATTTTTGTGCAGCCCTGTACAGTACATGATCTATAGAATTTATACACACCAAGCAATATTTAAATAATATATTAAAAAAAAAAAGATAGTTCAATTTAAGAACGCATACCAACAAGTAAAAATACACTTCCAGCAATTATTGTTTATAGGCTTCAATATTTCAATTATTGTTATATTTCTTATGTAGCCAAATTCCTTATATTCCGTATAAGTGAACGATAAATTCTGTGCACATCATATTTTACGGTAAGCCTCTGTGGTATACCTCAGTGATATATAATTTTCAGTATATTTAAAATAGTGTAATATCATTAAAATACACCACAAACGAATTCTACCCATAGACCGTAATCTAACGGAATTCTTTTGTGTCCCTATAAATGAACCGTAAATGCTGCACATTCATTTTACCGAAACATGCCACAGTGATTCCCAATAAGATCTATAAATTTCATGGCAATCGGACTGTATTAATGAACAGTTAAGATCACGGACAGACGAAAGACAGACTAGAGATCTGCACGGGCCGGGCTCGGGCCTATTTTCCTTCAAGGCACTAGGGCCGGGCCGGGCCATACTTTTTTTCTGAAGGCTCGGACCGGACCGGGCCTAGTGACTACTCTTAACAGGCCGGGCCGTGTTCGGGCCTTACTTTTTTCTGGAACAATCGGGCCGGGCCTAACTTATTTTTTCTGTACAGAGCCGGGACTGGTTTCTTTCCTAGTCTTCACGGTCAAAAATTTTCAGTCCTAGTTTTGAGCCAGCCCATATGAAAATCATTGTCCGGCGTGGCCTGCCCGTTCAAAGGTCAGTAAAATTAAGCCTGGTTCAAAGAGTTTTGCAAAAAATGTATACATTTTTAAATCGCCATTATTCTACAATTAAATATGAATAGTTATTCTTTTTAAAGAATAGTAAATTTCTACGCTAATTAAAATATAGCTAAATTAAAGTATAGTAAAACGTGTGAAAAAGAACCTGCCTATAACGGAATTGTGTTTTAAACTGAAAAAAGTGTTGATCCATACAAAACTGATATACTAATATGCAAGAAAAGAATATATAATACATTTACACTTGCTAAGAAGGGAACTTTCTATAGCGTGGTTTTTTTTCTTATGTAATTGAGTCTTAAGGGGGTAGGATACCTTTCAACCATCAAAATTTTCGAAAAATTGTTAATACATATTTTGATTCCGTAATCATTTCTGAACAATATGCAAAAAACCGCATTAAAAAATTCCCATTAGTTTACTAATTATGGCAGTTTTATTATGACTACATACATATTGAGACTAGGATAATTAAACTTTGCGTTGCGTTTATTCAAAACGATGAATTGTGATACTGCGCGCAGTGTTACTAAAATACTATGCTTGGCAATCAAAAGAAATTTTACCACATATTCATTTCTGTATTACCTACAACTTAAAACCAGAAAAATGTAAAATTTTATTTTTTTCTGTTTTTGTACTTTGAAAATATTTTTCAAAAAGTGAATTTTTTTAATTTTTTGTTAATTTTTTAATTTAGTCAATATTTTTTACAAATATTCTGGTTTTAGCATAAAAGTAACTCTAATATGTATTTATTTTCACCAAAATTTCCTCTTTATATGCATATTGTCAGATTTCATCATGCGCGCAAGATTTTTTTTCTCTTATTATCATATATTTTTAAACTTATCATTTCAATATTAATTTATGTATTAATAAGTATATATATATTTTTAAATATAAATTTAAATATGAACTTTATATTTAAATGAAGTTTGATTTTTATTTTTGAATTATTACACAAGTTTTGAAGCTTGGAACATAGTGATATTTTTTACTTTTTCGACTTGTTCAAAGGTATCCTACCCCCTTAAAAGATTTAACTGTACAGTATTTTTCAGATTTTTAGCACTCAATACATGGAATATGGATTAACAATATTAATGATAACTGAGACATTTACATACAAGAAATAGCGATTCATTAAAAAAATAAATATCGCAGCTTGCGGCACTTCTATAAAAATGAAGTTTAGAAACATGAAAAAAAAGTTAAGATAAATATTTTTGGTCAGAACTCGTACGAGACAAATTTTTAACCAAATCGACGTAAAAATCAATGTTTTTTAGAAATTCACTCGGGCCGGGCCGAGATTAAAATTTTTTTTCCGGGTTGGGCCGAACTTTTAGCTGTTATACCGGGCCGGACTCGGGGCCGAACTTTTAACTTTTTTACCGGGCCGGGCCTATATTTTTTTGTACGGGCCGGGCTGAATTTTTTTTCTATGAATCTGGCCGGGCCTGGAAATTTCGGCCCATGCAGACCTCTAAGTCAGACAAACCGAATTCATAAACACTTTTCAACTTTGTAGGAAAGTGTTAAAAAGACTTTATTTAACACATTAAAAATAATTATGGTTTAACACAGACCTTCAAGCTTAGATAAAAGTGCAAACAACAACTTTCAGATACATAAACTGTAACACTGAGCTTTTCTGGCAAAAAATAAGCCGATAACAATATTTATCTATCTTTTTTTTTCCTTTTTTGACAAAATGAATTCATAAGTGAAACAATAATACCCCATTTGAACGACAAATAAAAGAAACAGAAAAATCGAACTTTCTTCTCTATCATTAAAAAAAATGAGACGGAGATACACGATATAGCAAAGTTGTCAAGAGATATCAAAAACAATGTCAAGATCAGTTATTAAGACACAGCTATCAGTCATATAAGTTGAAACACAACGATCGACCGAAGCTAAACTGTCTATCCACGAGAACAGTAATTGCTTTTATGAATTTAGGTTCTTAGTTTTTATGGATTTAGCATCAGTTAATCGTTATATTCTCCCATGAAACAAATACAATTTTGATTTAAACTACACTCTGCTTCGAATGGAGAATTTAAGCGCCGTTCAAAACTTAAACCCTTCAGCTTTTACAGAATTTTTAATCTTTTACAACCGATTTTTCAAATCAGAAATTTTCGTCTAATTGAATCGCAGAAATGCTATAATTAAATAAAGCAAAGTTTGCAATAAAAAAATAACTGGAGGATAATCGAGGATTCGGAGCATCTTACGCGGCACGTATACGTGTCGCTCGTCCCCAAGGGGTTAATAGATCTGGTGGCCGATTAGAGTTTATGGATTTTTGCAACATTAATTTTAATATAGTTCTAATCACGAGAGAAATAATTTGCTAGAAGGACCCCTATGAAATATTGCTTAAAAGTCACCTACCGGATCTATAAAAAAAAAAAAACTGTAAAATATTAACAAGAGAAAAAATAATAATGTGTCAAGCAAAGATTTTGAAACACTTTCTCCAACACATTCAGAATACTGTAACGAAACTTCTCAATTTAAAAAAGGTGAAAGATGATGTCTAAGTAATTCCGTCAGTAAACTCATAGTACTCGAATTCTCGTATATGATGTACAGCCCCGTATATTATTTATCTCAAAATATACGGCATGTTGAAATGTAGAAATTTCAGAATACGATTACACAGTAGATATAAGACTGCTTAAAAAAAAATAAGAACAATATGAGTTGTATTTGCTGAGTTATTAAATGGCGGCTTTTCACATTTCCTTTGATATCGAGTTAGCTGTATATATGGAGTTCCGACATTTTACGATTTTGGGCTTAAAGCTGCTTCACTCGGGATACTATAGTCTCCCATGATAGAATTTATACACCCATTACCACAATTGAAAACGCACCACTTCCAGCAATTATTCCTCATAGAGAGTACTGTAACTCATTTTTTGTTAATGTAAACGAACAACAAATTCTATGCACATCATAGTCTACAGTAAGACTTTAGTAGTGCACCTCAGTGATGTATATCAATTTCAATATGTTTGCAATAGTATAACATCATTAAAATACATTGCAAATGACTTTCTCACGCAGACTATCGTGTAACGGAATTCTTTTAAGTGTCCCTGTAAACGAGCTACAAATGCTATATACTACATTTTCAATAGCAAACATGTCATACTAAATCTCAATATATAAAAATAGCAAATAAAGCCTGTGTGCAAAAATATTAATAAGCAGAAAAAACTAACGTTTAAAAATGCACAAATAATACAAGAAAAGCAGCAAACAGCTGTTTCGAATTTACTAGCGAGATTCTTCTTCAGTGCAAGATAGGGAAAAAAGAACAGCGTGCTAGAAAAAGCAAGGCTGAGCAAAATGATAGACAGAGACGCGCTGGCTTATATACCCTATGCGGGTAGTGAAGGCGCCAAAAACAACCAATGAGAGAGAAGCAGTGCAAACGACTGGGTGGACAATTAGCGACATCTACCGGAGAAGGAGAGAAAAAGAAACCCCCCAAAAAGGGGAAATTAAATTAATGCTTTCCAAATACTTGGAAAATCAGGAGTACTCGATAAGTCATTGACTAAAGAATGAGAATGTTTAATGATGTGGTAAGCTTCCCAAAAATCAAGATCAAGGTAGAAGAACATTTTTGGATAATGATGGCCGAGGAAAAATCGAACCTATGTTGAGAAGACCAAGAATGTTGAGCAATAGAAGAACGTTTGAGCTCCTGATTTTTAACATAACCTTCATGCTCTTTTAAACGAAATCTAAGAGCACGTTTAGTCTGGCCAATATAAGAAAGGCCACACTGGCAAGAGATTTGGTAAATAACCCAGTTATCTAGGCGATCAAGGGGGTGTTTGAGATTTTTAATAAATCTCAATAAACAATAACATATAATAATTACATGGCAATCCGAGTATATTTACGCGAGTTAGAGCACAGACAGACGGACGCAAACAAACTGAGGTTATAAACACTTTTCAGCTATGTTGGAAAGTGTTAATACAGATATACTTTTTACAACAGAAATTCACGCTTAAATAAAAATACAAACAAACAACTGTCTTCAGACCATTAACGGTGCAAAAATTTGTCTTTAATGAGAAAAATATGATAATAACGATATTTATCTATAATTTTATCTTTCTTCACAAAATGAAATCACCCATGAAACAATATCATTTCTGAACAACAAAATAAAAGAAACTGAAAATGACGACTTGTTTTCCCCATTAAAAAAAGGAGACTGATATATTCGATAAAGCAAGGTTGTTAATATGTCAAGATGTCAAAAACGATATTAAGATCAGTTCACACGAGTCGAAAGTACGACGCTCGATAATAGCTAATCTGTCTCTTTATTAAGAACAATAATGTAACTGGTTTTATGGATAAAATCATAAGACGAAATGCAATATTCCATCTTAATCTAATCGCAAACTACACAATATGAACCTTAAAGTCCCCCGTTTACTTAACCGGTGACAAATAATAATACATTGTTAAAAGTTTAAAATATACAGTGCGTCCGTAAAGTCGGTGCACTTTTGACCGGTCACAGGGAATCAACGAAACAAGATGGAAATGTGAAATCTTCACCAGATAAAACTCTCCAAGTTTCATACCTGTTCATTGCAGTTCGATGTGGCCTCCATTTGAAACAGAGAATCACAGACGTTATTTACTCTGTTACACCAGACGTCCTTAAACCTTTCAGGGGCAAGGTATTTCTATTCGTAAAATGTTGAAATCAGTGAATGGCACCAGAATTTACAAACAAATTTATTTCAAAATACGAAAATGCTTTTGTTCACTTACTTAATAAAAGGAAAATTTTCATTCCAATATTCTGGTGCGATGTGGCATTTAAGAATTAAAATTAAGTGGTCCAAAAATGAACCACCGCCCTTGAAGGAGTTAACTGTGTGTGGGAAGAACTTGAATATCGTTTAGATGTGTGTAGGGCAACAAATGGAGGCCACATCAAACTGCACTGAACAGGTATGAACCTTGGAGAGTTTTTCTTTTATCTGGTGAAGATTTCACATTTCCATCTTGTTTCGTCGATTTGCTGTGACCGGTTAAAAGTGCACCATGACTTTACGGACACACTGTACATTTTATTTAAATTTTCGAGTACTTTCGTTCTGCATTTGCAGCCTTCGTCAGGGAACATTTTCCTTAATTGCTGTTTCATTCATTCAAATACATCACTTCGTTTGAAATGGCAGAGTCTATACTTCTTAGGGATAGCTGGAAGCAGAAGTAGTAAACACCCAGTAATTTTTCTCTGCGTAAGTTTAATCCGAATCACTACTACTTCTACTACTTTCCAGCTACCCATTTAAAACGAAGTGACGTATGTGAACAAAGCGACGTATTTGACGTACCAGTACTTGTACGTGTACCATAGTTTGAGAGCACCTGATTTAAAGCATACTTATAATCAGTCACCACTATTTCCGAATAACAATTTTCGCTTTATTTATAACAAAAATTCTACGTTTAAATAAGATGATGATTACTATTTGGAGACATTGGTGGCTGTGCGTCCCTGCGTTAATCAGGTTCTATATTTCCTGTTTAACACTGGCCTTAAAACACAGCAAAAATCGAAATAAACAATAATTTTCTCAAGACATAAAAGACAACACTATACATTTTTCTCTTTAATAAGAAAAATAAATGATGATAACGATATTTTTCTAATATCTTTGTTTTCCAAGACAAAATGAAATCATCCATGAAATAATATGTCAATTTGAGCGGCAAATGGAAGAAATTTAAATTTTTGTTTCTGTTTCTTTCCATAAAAAAAAAAGAAAAAGAAAAACTACTATAGAAAAGAAAAAAAAAATAGAGATTCGATATCCCAAATCTGTCACTGAATGTCAAAAACGATCTTATGATCAGTTATTAAGAAGCATCTTCCAGTCACATGAGATGAAACACAACGATCGATAGCAGCTAAACTGCCTACGAGAACATTAATTGTTTTTATGGGTTTAACACTTTATCTACTGTCGATACTTATAAGTACCATTAAAATAACTTGTTACAAAATTAATTTAATACATCAATTAGTAGCAATACAGTTTATAATGAGTTATAGATGCATTTATCTTGTTCCAAAAGCATTATGGGTTACACAAAAGAAAAATATTTTTAAAAGGATAATTTCTTTTGCCTTTGCATCGTTTCAGCTTTCTTGGCGTTGGGGAGGAGGGGGGGGGGGGGCGAATTTTTCAATTCGGAAATATTTCTATTGTAAGAACATTATATTTGTACATTTCCGAATTCTACAAAATACTAAGAAAAATATTTAAAATAAAAGATTTGAGTAGAGTTATAAATATTGCACAAAATCCCTATAAATTCAAATTCAATTAATCTTTCTAAAATTTATTAAATGATTACGTAAATCTTCTACTGTAGTTTAAGCAATCCACGAAAAATGCTTTAGAAGATAAAATTTTCATGAATTCATAATTCAGTACATAAAGGGTCAATCCTTTATTTCCCAAATTATGAATTCATGAAAATTTCATCTTCTAAAGCATTTTTCGTGAATTTTTGAAACTAAATTAGAAGATTTACACAATCATTTATAAAATTTTAGAAGGATTTTGCCAATTAAAATTCATTAATTTAATTTGAATTTATAGGGATTTTGTGCAATATTTATAACTCCACTAAAATGTTTAATTAAAATTTTTTTTTTTTTTTTTTAGTATTTTGTAGAATTAGGAAATGTACAAATATAATGTTCATAGAATATAAATACAGAAATATTTCGGAACAACCACCCTCCCCTCCCCCAATCTTTTAACGTCAAGAAAGCTGAAAAGATGCAAAGGCAAAAGAAATGATCCTTTTAAAAATATTTTGGTTTTGTGCAACCCATAATGCTGTTGGAACAAGATAAAGTAAAGTCTCTATAATTAATTCTAAACTGTATTACTACTAATCGATGAATTAAACGAATTTTATAATAAGTTATTTTAATGGTACTTTATAAAGTACCGTCATGGCGTAAAGGGTTAAGGTCCTCTGCCATCAGCAATCAGGCAATTCGCTCGTGGGCATGGAAGCAATTTTCAGGGGGGGGGGAGAGGGGGTAATTACTTTTAGATAAAAAAGAAAAGTTGTTTTTCAAACCATAAAAAATATTGAATTTGTCCAAAGAAAATGATGACATTCACATAGGTAAATCTGAATATTTTATGATAATTTTATAGTGAATTTCAGCTTTGAGATAATTACAGCAATTAATAAAAGTAGCCAGTTTAATTATGTGTGTATTTTTAAGATTTTTATATTTACGGGTATCTGTTATATTTACGGGTTGAGGATTTTTATAATTAACCTATCTTCTTGTATTAACCGTGTTCGAATTTGTTTTTGAAAGCACATTGACTGTAGTATAATTTATTTATAAATCAAGAGAAAATGGCATCAGATCCAATATATAAATTTGAAATATTGCTTTGTTTTGGAAATGGTTAAAAAAGAAAAAAAAAACACGCTTAAAAAATACAGATTAAGTTTAATTTTTAAAGAGACAGAACATCTTCAATAATTTATTTGTCAAGTTAATATTAGTACTAGTAAATGTAATTTCTGTAACTTCCAGAAACTGATTAATAGAGACGGGAAGAATTTCCCAAAGAGATGTTTGGTATTGATATTTATGAGAAAACCCCAAGAAAGAGTTATAATAAATAAAATAATAATAATAGTAAATTTTAGACGTGATAAAAAGGATATGCTGAAGAAACAGCAAATATAGGGAAACAAACATTATTACTATTATTTATTTATTTTGCAATGGTATTGCAAACATCAATAAATCAGGTTTCATACTAGTTAATTCAAAAGCGTTAAAAGCAACAGACGAATTGTAAACAGAGCACCATTTCAATACTTTCTGGGGGGGGGGGTCTGATTTTGATCTTCTTTTGCACAGTCGACAAGCAACTGGTGCAGTTCTATTCTCACGCACTATATTAAATATTAGCCAAAGTTTTCATTAATAATAAATGCGTTTCACTTTGAGAACGTTGCAATAGTAACATTATGAAATATTGCTAAAATATATATGCTAATATTTCTTTTGTAAGCAAAATTGACAAGTTTTTTTTAGCAATGCATGAAAAAAAAAAAAAAAAAAAAAAAAAAAGCAAGTCTGAAATTGTACGTCAAACGTGGCGTCCGTACTATAACTAGTTTTATAAATATTCAGATCTTGGTGCAATAGCCGTTGCACTCTTATGCAAGAATGCATGAATACAAAATTTATTACGATTATATATATTAAATTCAGTCGGAACTAATAGGACTCCATCTTAAATAGGACGTAATCACCATGGCAACCTAGAATCATTACCTATCATGAGATATCGAATTAATTACATATGATAGGATTTAATAGGATGAAGGAGACTTTTATTAATATATTTTTGAGTTTTGATTCGATTTTCATAAAATTTGAAATGACGTGACAAAATTCTGCAACGAGTATATATATTAAATTTCAAACCATTCGGTTGGGTAGTTTTTTCACTGTTATATGCAGACAGACGGACCAGACAATGACTATAGGTGCGACGTATTTATATAATTACGAACGCACCTAAAAAAGGGAGGAAGTAACTGTTCTCTCTTCCCCAAATGGCATCCCTGATTGCAAAACTTTAGCATATATTATTTAATTATGTCACGTATAAGTTTAATTCCAAAACAAATATAATAAATACAGGAATGAAACAATTTAAATATTGCAAGAAACAATTTATGTCATTTTTATCTCAATCAAACATGAGGAAATTAGCGTTTAATAAGATTTAACTAATAATTCCGTTTTAGTACGTTAAATTTCTAGGGCAAAACGTACATCAGTCCACTTAGAAATATTTCCTCGATTTTAGAAACGGTTTAAAAATATAATTTTGTCTAAAAAATATATTTATATAAAATAAAATTTTGTAAAAGACAGAACATCTTCAATAATGGATTTGTCGTTAACATTAATGATAAATGTAATTATCTCAAGCAACATGAGAAAATAAACAATACGAGCGTTTAATAAGGTTTAACAAATAATTAAGTTTTAGTACGTTAAATTTCTAGGACAAACGTACCTCAGTCCATTTAGAAATATTTCCTCGATTTTAGAAATGGTTTAAAAATATAATTTTATCTAAAAAATATATTTATATAAAATAAAATTTTGTAAAAGACAGAACATCTTCAATAATGGATTTGTCATGTTAACATTAATAATAAATGTAATTATCTCAAGCAATATGAGAAAATAAACAATACGAGCGTTTAATAAGGTTTAACTAACAATTCAGTTTTAGTACGTTAAATTTCTAGGACAAACGTACCTCAGTCCATTTAGAAGTGGTTTAAAAATATAATTTTGTCTAAAAAATATATTTATATAAAATAAAATTTTGTAAAAGACAGAACATCTTCAATAATGGATTTGTCATGTTAACATTAATGATAAATGTAATTATATCAAGCAACATGAGAAAATAAACAATACGAGCGTTTAATAAGGTTTAACAAATAATTAAGTTTTAGTATGTTAAATTTCTAGGACAAACGTACCTCGGTCCATTTAGAAATATTTCCTCGATTTTAGAAATGGTTTAAAAATATAATTTTGTCTAAAAAATATATTTATATAAAATAAAATTTTGTAAAAGACAGAACATCTTCAATAATGGATTTGTCATGTTAACATTAATAATAAATGTAATTATCTCAAGCAACATGAGAAAATAAACAATAAGAGCGTTTAATAAGATTTAACTAACAATTCAGTTTTATTTCAAATGAAAATCAAATTTCAAAGTAATTGCTTAAAAGGCGCAAAGGCCAACATAGTGAAAAAGATTCCCAGCCGGGACTCGAACCCGGGCCATCAGTATAGCGCACTGACGTTCTACTGACTAAACCACTTGGAACGATACCCAGCAAGGAAAATTTCTCACTATTATATGCTGGCAAGGCTACAAACGCAGCACAAGATGGAATATTTACTGTGCTGGAATATTATATTGTGCTGCGTTTGTAGCCTTGTCAGCATGTAATAGTGAGAAATTTTCCTTGCTGGGTATCGTTCCAAGTGGTTTAGTCGGTAGAACGTCAGTGCGCTATACTGATGTCCCGGGTTCGAGTCCCTGCTTGGAATCTTTTTCACTATGTTGGCCTTTGCGCCTTTTAATCAATTACTTTGAAATTTGATTTTCATTTGAAATATTGTATCCAAGGCGAATGTTTCCCTCTGGAATAATTTCCATGTATTAATATAATTCAGTTTTAGTACGTTAAACTTCAGGAAAAACGTACCTCAGTCCATTTAGAAATTACCTCGATTTTAGAAATGGTTTCTAAAAAATATATTCATATAAAATAAAATTTTGTAAAAGACAGAGAACATTTTCAATAATGGATTTGTCAAGTTAACATTAATAATAAATGTAATTTCTGTAAGTTTCGGAAATAGATTAATAGAAATGGGATAATTTCCCAAGAGATATTTGGTTTATTTACTATTTGTTGATAACATATCTGGTCGTCCAACCCGATACTTTATAGGCAAGGAGAACATCCTAAAGTCAGGAGGAGACATCTATTGATCATTAGATGTTATAGTTATAACAAAGTTTTGTTACAATTTGATTGCAATAGATTTACAATACAGGCATCCCTCGACTTACGTAATATTCGTACTTACGTAAGAAACTTCGAAAATTACGTTTATCAACATACGAGAGCGATTGGTACGCATTTGCACACTTTTGGTAATTGTTTTATAAATAAAATATGCAGATAAAAACCACAACCATAACATAGTTTTATATATTAAATATACAGTAGAACCCCGGTTATCCGAAAATCGGCTTAACCGAAAGACCTTAAAATTCCTCAAAGTCCTTTTTAAATGTGAAAAAATTTATTTTCAACACTATTTTTACCGATGTCAAATGACACTTTTTAACATATTTTGATTTATGATTACAATTTTACTTGTTAGTTTTAGATCAAAACAATTCCGAATCATTTTTAATACATTGAAGGGTTGTTTTAATACTTATTATCTTTAAAAATTAAAAGGAAAATAAGTAAAAATTAAAACTTTGAAAGGTGTTATTGGACACTGGTAGAAATAGTGTTAAGAAAGCATGTTCTTTATGAAAATAATAAACAGAGTCAACTTACTTATTTTGTCCATTGCGTAATTTCGGGCACTTTATTAGATAGACACGTACGACACTTCATTTTTTTTTACCAAATATGTTGTGATTTTCTTTTGTTTTTCAACTTTGCATCGTTTCAATATTGTTTTATCACGCCACCTTTTAAATAACAACACATCTGATGCTGTTGTATATTCTTGTACTTCAACATATCGATCACAGCGTTTCATCAAACAATTTTTCAACATAAGTCTCTTGGTTATCCAAAAATTCCTACGGAACTCCGGTTAACCGAAAATGCTTTGGTCCCATGCTTTTCGGATAACCGGGGTTTTACTGTAGTCATATTTTTATTAGGACATACAATCAAATCTTTAACAAAACAAACACAAATCTGATTAAAATGAGCCAAAAAATTCTGTTTAACCGTTACAATTTTGTTAGCTGAATTCAAACCATAACGAAACCTAATTTTAAAGTTTCGGTGAAGAGGAACGAGTGTATTTTTTCTTCCAGCTTCAGAGCTGTTTGTTTGATTTACATTCAAAATTGATATAAATTAATTCATCAATGTTAAGTTTATAACTCCCATATTCCACAAGATACTTTTTATTTGAAAAGTGTTCTTCCAGTTTGTTTTAATATTTTTTCATACTTTTATAGTTTATATCCAAGTAAATACTGCTGCATGCTACTTTATTTATAAAATAATACTGCGTAAATAATGTATATATTACATATATATAAAATATTGCAGTTTCTGACGAAATTTTATCTTAGGAATTTACAAATTCGACTTGCGCAAAAGTTTACGGAACGCATTACTTACGTAAGTCGGGGGATGCCTGCATAATTTTTAAAAATTAAATATTTACTATTCAGCCGACAAATACAAAACTGTGGTCAAAATGAGAAATGTTGGGTTTTGATATTTATCAGAAAAGCCTAAAAATTAAGGATCGATCGAAACAGTTTTTTAAGACAAAAACCGAATCTTGGCAATCTTCCTATTTTCGGCCGAAAACGAAAACATCCCAATTTTTTTTTTAAAAGTAATAAACAGAGTTGTATAATATAGACGCACACGCGCACGCCGTGCGCGGAAAATTTTCCGCAAAATTCGGAACTTTGCGGAAAATTTCTTAGAAAAAAAAAATTTGTTCTTGTAATTAAAAAATTTTTATTTTTTTTTTAAATACCGAAAAATTAAAAATGTTCCCCAATTTTATGTACGATTTATTTATTGTTTGCCAGGGATGATTTTGTTCCGAATTTTCCGAAAATTTAAGGCATTCGATACCGAAAATTAAAAAAAAAATCGGCCATCAGTCCGAAAATTCAGACAAACAAATATCACTGAAATATATTGCGGATTTCAGCAAATGGTTGCCGAAAATAAACCAATTCCCTCAATCGTTCGCAGAAAAAATGCCCAATTTTGTCGAAGCATCGCGGAAAAAATGCGAATTTCGTTAAAGGACCATGGAAAAAACGCGAATTTCTTTAAACAATCGTGGAAATTTTTTTTTGTCAAAGAATCGCCAGAAAGAACGCAAATTACGTCAAATAAGCGCAGGAAAAAAACGAATTTCGTAAAAGCATAGCGGAAGAAGCGCGAATTTTGTCAAAGGATCGTGAAATAAAACGCAAATTTCGTAAAAGAATCGCGAAAAAAAACTAATTTCGTTAAAGGATCACTGAAGAAACACAAATTCCGTAAAAGGGCCACGGCGCGCATTTCGTCAAAGGATCGCGAAAAAAAAAAAAAAAAAACACGAATTTCCTCAAAAGGCCACAGAAAAAACGCGATTATCGTCAAAGGATCGTGGAAAAAAAAGATAATTTCATCAAAGAATCGCAGAAAAAAGCAAATTTCGTCCAAAAAAAAGAGCAGGAAAAAAACGAATTTCATAAAAGCATAGCGGAAGAAGCACGAATTTTGTGAAACGATCGCGAAAAAAAAATGCAAATTTCGCCAAAGAACCGCAGAAAAAACTAATTTCGTCAAAGGATCGCGAAAAAAAACCCGCGAATTTCGCGAAATCGCCGCGATAAAGCGTGAATTTCGTCAAAAGATCGCGAAAAGATGCAAATTTCGTCAAAGGATAGAAGAAAAAGCGCGCATTTCGTCAAAGGATCGCGAAAAAAAAACGCGAATTTCCTCAAACAATTGCGAAAAAAATGCAAATGTCGTCAAAAAATCGCGGAAAAACGGAAATTTTGCCAAATGATCGCGGAAAAAACGAGAATTTCGTTAAAAGGCCGCAATAAAAACTCATCGGCCTTTTTAATGATGATACCTATGAATGGGCATCTCCTTACAAAATGTGATTCAGTTGTTTCAGAAACAATGTCCATTATTGCATTGATAAAATAACTGATAAGAATTCACTCCTTCTTATCATGGACTTTTAGCTTTATTATTTTTTTAGCCAACATAATTATGCTGTAATTAATATTAATTAATTTTTAAATTAAATGGCAATTATTTAAAACTACTGTTTAAAATTCATTCCGTCAAAGTAATATAACACGTTATTTTATTAAACATTAAATTAATTTGCAGAAAGTTTTTGACCCAATATTTATGTGCGCAGAAAGTTTTTAGTTTTATACAAGTCTGGTAATAAATACATACATAAACATAACTAATTATTAATTAATTATACGTGTTTATTAAACATACACATTTATTAAGCAATTATACGTGTGCCCCAAATTGGCTCCCTGTGCCTCTGAGCAAAACTTTTTAATTTCATATAAAATAAAATGTAATTAATTCATCAACGACTCAGAATGATTTTCAAATTATACGAATTTCATGTAATTAAAAAATGTTTTAGGTATACATACATCGATTTCTTTTATAATGCTTTTTGTAAAAATTTGCACTTCTGCGTTTTCAAACTAAAATGTCTCTATTACTGTTAAGTCTGCAGCTTTTAATGAGCACGTGAGAAGCGTCTTTAAAGTTTAACCGTATCTGCATTACTTGTTTTATAATTTGTCTCACGTTTTGAGTCAGTCATGACTGATCATTATAAATAGTTAAGTTCATAGCAATAAATAAAGAGCGTCTCATTTAGGCCGATACAGCTCAAATCAATGGGTAATGTTGAACATTTCCGAAAGAAGAAACGAGATTTTTGGAATGCAGATAATTTTGGTCGAGTTTCGGTGCGGCCGAATTTTTGGTTTTTATCGAAAACGAATTTTTAGCAAATCTCTGATTTTGGGCCAAAAATGAAACCGAATTTTCGGTTGATCTCGAGTTAAAACCTTAATCATGAGAATGGGCATGTGATAAATACGTCGTATGCAAATTACACAAGCACGCATGCAGGGTTGTTAAAAACCACGATAAAAAAAATCCTATTTATTTGATTTAAATCGGATTTTTTTAAAATTTAAATCAGATTTTTTTTTTATTAATATTATTTGTGTACTTATTTTTGTGCGTGCATGTATTTATTTATTTTTTCCTTATACATTTACAGATTTCTATTAATTTCATTACATTTCCAAGATTCAAGATATTTTAAATAAAAATTAAAAATTGTTGCAAACAAATTTAAAAGATTCACTTAAAACTTAAACATTTATTATTCTACTATTAAATTTAAATTGTTACACATACATTTATGCATGTTCTGTGTATAAATTTCTAGTTAATTTAAAGTTATTTATTTTTCATTAATGTATTACTCCAATAATATATACAAACACATAATAAATGCAAAAAAGAATTTTAAATGTATTGTATATGTGTATTCCATTGCTGATTCAGATTCACTAATGTTATCTTTATCACATAGATTGCAAGTTTCTTTGTGTTTTTACATTCTTGTCATAATCCCCATCAATTTATCACTACATTATTTGCATATTGCTATTAATTACACCTTTTCCAAAAATTCCAAATTTGTTTTTGTAAAATAAAGCCACATTGGATCTTTCTTTCTGCGAACCATTTTCTTATGCATCAACAAATCCAAAAGCTCTCTGTAACTGTACCTAGTAAAGCAAATGGCATTATTGTTTCAACTTGTGATTCAGACTATACTACACTAATCTTATGATTGACAAAACAGTTACCAGATGAAAAATTGACATAACTGAAAGTCTAAAACTATCAATTGTCAGTGTTATCTTTGTCCTCAGCCGTTGACAATTTCAGCAACCAATCATGCTTACTGGGCAGTAGGAATGACTGCTTAGCTTAGAAATAACAGGGATTTGTTTAGCAAAAATTTGGGCCCTTTAAAGGGCCTTTCACAATTTTTTAAATATTTAGACAGGACCCTTCAAGTAACTTTTCATCTTAAAACAGGGCCCTTAACAAAATTCTTTGTCTTCAAAATAGATCTTTCCCTAAACTTTTCTGTCGCCAAACTTAAACTTTCACAAATTAATTATTTTAAAATAAAATTTAACCTGTCACAAAACAGCTGAAATCAACAAAGTACCTATTACATACTTTTTTCTTTTTTAAATAAATAAATGACCTTGTTAAAAACATAAACAAGAACCTATATAAAATGATATATTCAAATTCACAAAATTGTGATTAGATTTTTCAATAAAAAAAAACTTCACAAACACATTTCACACACACATAAATCCTGGACAGATCGATGAATAAGGTAGAGTAAATATTCTTTATATTTTCAATTTCAGTAAGCAATGAATTCTAGGAAAAGAAAGGAAAAAGGGATTAGTCACAGCTATTAAAGTATTTTTAGTTATAGATGAAATTGGAATTCTATAATTCTGTGTTAGACTAATAGTCGAAATATTTATCATGTTATAGTCCAAGCATTGATCATATTATTTTATCAATTATATGAATCACTAGCATATGGGATACAGTAATTTGCAGGTCTAAGTAACTAAGCATAAAACAAAATCGTGAACTGTATGTAATCTGCTTCAGAGAAAGCGACTCTGCACTGAAAGTACTGTTATATTAAATACATTATTTTAAATAGATTTAACTATAGCTTAAGCATTTAACTTGCAAAAATGAAGTGATCATTGTAAAAAGAAAACAATTTAAAAATGAGAGAGCATTTATTAGTATTTTTTTGGAAATGCACTATGGATTGATAATATTTTTAATACAATCGCATTTACTTTCATAAAATAATAGTATTTTGAACTTAAAAGTTTTATTTAATATTATTAAAAGGTAATTTTTAATCTGAAATGAATGATGACATTTCTTATAACATAAATGATGAATTTGATTATTATTTAGCCTGTAAATATCAATAAAAACAAAAACTGGTTTAAATTAAAAAATAAAATCAATTGATTTAAATCGCGATTTAAATCAAACTGATTTAAATCAAACAACCCTGCACGCATGCACACACAACACAACTCAGGATATACTATCGAAAAATGAATTTGAATCTCTAAATTTTTTTTTTCTGTTACAGATTTACGTGAAACACCCTACACTGAGAAAAATGACGCTTTCAAATCTGAGTAAATCGATGTTTTCATTTTATTTTGAAACTTTTTGTTTCAAATATGAAAACCGAATGCTTTCAATTTTGAAATACCAGCCATACTCAGTTTCAAACAAAATTACTTTTTATTCGTTAAATGGGGTAAATTTCACCAAGGTAGTTCAATTTATTAACATTAATCACTATTTCTTATGATTTCGAATGAAGCGCTCCTGTCAGTAATATTTTATTACATGAAACGTGGCGAACTACATTTTTATTGTGTCCGCGGAAGAACATTTAAAAACCGTCGTAAGGTGAGATCGCAGAAGCGGAAGCGTAGAGGCTTTTTTTTGTTGTTGTTGCTGCTCTACTCAAGGTTGCAAATGGACGATCACGTTAACGAAAGACTTCGGCAGTGGAATTTGGAAGAATTCGTCGAAAATTTTGAAAGTAAGTTCATTCATTTTGTTGTTGTCGAAATTTTTTCCCATATTTTTATTGTTTTCACAATTTCTGTAAGTTGTCTTAAGATTAGGGTTAGCTATACACGATGTTTCACATTCGGCATTTTGATGATTGTAACATTAATGTTTTTGTCTTCATTTGTTCTTTCTGTTATTTTGACTACTAATTTTGATATATAATGCTTTATTTTTCATATAAAAATGATAATAGCAATCGTTAGACTATGAAACTCACGTAATCAACTTAATGTTTACTTGGCGCTTAAATTTTCACTTCGTTTATGAAATCCAATTTTTATTTAGATTCCCCGCCCCCTTCCCTCTTAAAGTTAGTTGCAACATTTGTTAAAAGCAGTAAATGAAACAAACAAGATTTTCCCTTTATGATTTGAAATTCAGTATTCTGTTTTTATATTGATAGCATATTATGAAGTTTAAAATAATGTGCATTACGATTTTTATATAAATACGTTTAATAGAATGAAAATAAGAGAATTTTTTTCTCATATTTAGTTATTCTCCGAAAATAACCGTACCCATAGAGTTTAATCTCACGAATATTCTGTATTCTTTTGTATTTATCTCAGCCAAATAATGAATTATTCTAGTTCTTAATCTTCCTTATTAATGAATTAAAATAAATATTAATGTTATAAATAGAGATGCACCGAATATTCGGTATCTATTCGGTATTCGGCCATGTTACCGAATATTCGGTTTGGCCGATTATCAAGCTATTCGGTATGCCGAATATCGAAGTATTCGGCTAAAAAAAACTTTTTAAACATTTTATTAAAAACCGTATACAACTTCTAAGTTTAAGAGTCAACTTAAAAAGATATTCAGAATAATTAGAAACAGAATCATATTTAAATAAAAGAGAATGATTTTACATTATTTATTTGCTGTTTGTTAAGTATTATTTAAGAAAATTAACCAATCACAAGGATTTTCATAGGAATTAATTATGTACAGATGCAAGTTTCTGAATATTTTCCCGTAAATAATCTGTTTCTTTCTAAGATTTTCAGAACAACGTTTACAATCTCTGAAAAGGATTTCCCACTCCAGACACTGATGTAGAATGCATTAAAAAACTTCCTTGCTTAATCAAAGGGAGTAGAACAGTTATTCTTGTTAAGTTGCCACTAGAGATGCAACGAATATTCGGCCTGTCTGCCGAATATTCGGCTTCGGCCGAATATCAAGTCCATTATTCGGCCTTGGCCGAATAATACACTGTAATAAATGTTTTTATATTTACACAGTATAACTTTTTAATTTGACAATTTATATTCATCATATATAATGAAAATTTTATTTGAAATTAACTAACACTTTTTTTTCCCATTAACTTTCATACTCTGAATGGGTTTTATCTACCCATTTTTATATGAGGCTAATTTAGGAATCATGTTAAAAAAAAATTATGCTGTATCAGTAAGTACAAAAAGTATCTGTAATAAGCTAACATAATCTGTTAAATTTAAAATTAATCTATTCAAAATTGTTTTAATACAGCTGTAACAAGCTAATTCAATTTTTTTTTTTTTTTTTTTTTTTTTTTAATCATAATGTGAAGTTTAACATTTAACCCTTGTTACATAAAAAAATATTTCTTTCAATAATATTTTGAATTATACCTATAAAGAACATAAATATATGATTGATTAGATATAGTTGTATTATATGTATAAGATATTTAAGTCGTATATGTTGCAATAGTTAAGGGTTTTTTTTTTTTTTTTTTTTTAGTAAAATACGCTTAAAAGTGAAATATAATTGAAGTGATTTTTTTAAAGCCTGTTACTATTTCTTATTAAATAATGAAAGAAATGTAAATACTAAATTCTTTTAATTAGTATGCATTTACGTTTTAGATATTTTTTTCAAGAATAGCATTGTAATGCCTTAAAAAACAGTTAAAATGTTTTCAATAAACGTAGATTGTGATGCAGAAATAATAATAATCAGCATTCTCAGATGATATTCTTTTTTTTTTTTTTTTTCTTTTCTCGTAAATGTTACCTGCTTCTGAAAATAACCTCTCACTATATATGGTACTTCCTGGTGCAGAAAGGTACTTTTTGGCTAATTGTGAAACGTTTAGAAAGTCTTCTGAATTTTTCGCCCACCACCCCAAAGGACACTGTTGTCTTTCTAGTAGTGGCTGGGAAAGAAAATTACTAAATTCTTTTACTCTTCACATTGACGCGCACTTTCTAAAGAGGCTTCACTGCTGACAGCAAAAAAAAAAAAAAAAAAAAAAAATAAAGATAAATAAAAATTTTGTTAATTGTGAGCTTTATAAAGTCTACAGTGATTTCTTTCCACCATTTTAGAGGATATTCCTTTCACCCTTTCTATCAGTGGTTTTTCTTAAGATATTAAGATTTCTTATTTTTTATTTTATTTCATCTGAAAGCTGAAATTTATGTTTCCTAGTACTTTTAAAATTTTGTCATTATTTTAAAATGTAACAACAACACATATAATATCTATTAAAATGTAACTAGACAGTACCTGATGAGGAACTTTTGCTAAGAATTTTTTTTTTTTTTTTTGGGGGGGGGGGGGGGGGCGGTCTGAATTATATTATTGAGGCAATTTTTAGGCCGAACATGGCCGAATATTTTTTCAGAGTAAAATAATGCTTTAAAAAATTAAAAATTTGTATATAAATAATTTTTTAAAAGAAAACAATACATTTTAAATGTGAAATATACAAGAATTGTGCATATAGTGCATACCATATTTTGTTTTCAGGCAAAAATAAGTTCATTATTCGGCGGCCGAATAGGCCGAATATTCGGCTGCAACTTGGCCGAATATTCGGTATTCGGTTATTCGGCCAAACCACTATTCGTTGCATCACTAGTTGCCACCATATAAAATTTGAATACATTGTATTATTTATTTACTTTTACTTTAGTCTCTTCCTGACCAACAAATAATATATGATCCTGCATAATATTTTCACAATTTCTCTTTGATTTTAAAATGTTTCTTTTAGAATTTAAGAAAATTTTATTCATCTGTTTTAATTCTCAGAAGAAGCCGTGAAATTTAAAATTTTACTAATTAAAAAAGGTTTATAACTATCCTCTTCTTGAATAACTCAAAACAGATTTTTTTCAGCATAAAGTTTACGGTACTTTTCGGTTAGCTGGGCGCCAGTGTTATATATAGATATATATACATACATACATGTATATATACATTATATATCTATGCATATGTTTTATATATACACACACATAGTATATATGTATATAAATATGTATGTATACATAATACTGCCGGCCAGCTAACCAAAAAGTACCAAGTTTACTTGAAAAAAAGCTCTTTATTAAAATAAAAGTTTCTGTTTTAAATATTTTCTAAAATTGTTTTAAAATTTAACATTTTAATGGCTATAAACTTTGAAATATAAAAGTATTCGATGAGCCAAATATTCGGTATTCACTTCACCTGTAGGCCGAATATTCGGTGCATCCCTAGGCACCAAAAAAAAAAAAATTGCTGATAAAAAGCTTCGAAATTGATTTGATTCTGTACTGTTGCACATGTTTTCATACGTACTGGAAATTATTAAGTGTATAAATGTATGCATGTTGTTTCTGTAAGATATTTTAATACCATATAACATTTGACTTTAGCATTTGTCATGTATTTAATTTCTTCCTGATTGAATAATATTTAGGGTAGATGTGCCAGTAGTAGACACGCTTTAATGTTTTTGGTTTATAAAAAAAAATAACCAATAAACTTTTAGCATTATTTTGTTTTTTCAAAACTCCCTCTTGCATGTTTTATAATCTGGATTATTATTGACACCCTTAATCAAATCAATCATTAAACAGAAAATAATGTTTCAAAGTTTATGCAGTTTTTCAGGGAAAATCTTAATGAAGATTCTATGAGCTGGCTTCATTTAATAAATTTATATATTCTTCAATTTTTTTGAAATATTTGAATATTTTTGATGGAGTAGTAATAGAAAATAGATAAGCTAAAACCTTTTAAAATCTCCAAATGCACAAACACAGCGGTAGAAATGATTAAAAAATGTCACTGGTCCCAAGGACCAGTAAACATCAGAGTTTACTGGTCCGCAGACATCGTCACTGGCCCTCTACATAAAATTATATTAAGTACCTTTAACACTTTGAGTGACCCCCCCCCCCCTCTCCTCCTCCGAGAATATAAACCAAACTTCCTTTCAGTTACCCAAAATTTTCGGCATAATAAAATGTAAAATTATAATTTGCTAAAATTTAAATAGTAGTACATTAACAAAAACTGAAATTATTAATTATGTATTTTATTTCCGTTTATTTATTTTAACTGACTAAGTTTTTATGCTTATTGTAATGTTTGGTTGCGGTTTTTGTCAGGGATGGGAAAATTTAAGTTTACCTGTCAGAGAGGGAAAAAAGTTACTTGCTTCAGCGGAATGTTAAAAGACATATTGAATAGATTTTTTTTTTTTTTTTTAACCGAAATTTTTCTAATTTACCAATGTTTTTGAAGACAAAATAATATTTTGTATTTATCGCTAATGCTGCTTGGGGACAAGCATTAACAAATGTTATTAAATACAAGAATATTTTGAATTTTTGCTTTATGGGCATGCAGTGCTCATACATGCAGTATTTTTTACTTACTGCCACATGCATGCACAATTTTTTTTTTTTTTTTTTTTTTACTATTTCATATTCACTATCTATATTACAAATTCCCTTTCCCCTCTCTTTTTTTAGAAATAACGTTTGGAAAATGTTGGTATTTTGTTTTGAAAACATCATTGTTTTTTATTGGACTTAGATCAATTTTAATATTTATATGAATCTCAGAATCATTATCATTACAAAATTTTATACTATTTGCTTTTTACAAATTTCTCTTCCCCCTCCCCCATCTCTCTCGCTCTCTCTTTTTTCATAAAATAACATTTGGAGAACTTTGGTATTTTGTTTGTAAAAGCATGTTAAAAGATAGATTGAATACATCTTTTTTTTTTATTTTTTTTTTAACCAAAATTTTTCTAATTTACCGATGCTTTTGAAGACAAAATAATATTTTGTATTTATCGCTAATGCTGCTTGGGGACAAGTATTATAACAAATGTTATTAAATACAAGAATATTGTTTTGAATTTTTAATATTATCTGTTAACCTTATATTAATTTTTATAATGAAATTGAATGAGTTTTTGTATATCCCTTGCATATTCTCCCTTGATGGTCTGTCATCTTTTTTGTTATGACCGACATTTTTTTTAGCGATTTTGCAACCCTGACTATTTTCAGCGGTAGAATTGATTAAAAAAAAATCACTGATCCCAAGGACCAGTAAACATCAGAGTTTACTGGTCTGCAGACATCGTTACTGGACTGCTACATAAAATTATATAAGTACCTTAACCCTTTGAGTGACACCCCCCCCCCCCTCTCCTCCGCCGAGAATATAAACCAAACTTCCTTTCAGTTACCCAAAATTTTCGGCATAATAAAATGTAAAATTATAATTTGCTAAAAATTAAATAAATAGTACATAAACAAAAACTGAAATTGTTATGTTTTTTATTTCCGTCTATTTATTTTAACTGACTAAGTGTTTATGCAAATTTTATGCTTATTGTAATGTTTGGTTGCAGTTTTCTCAGGGATGGGAAAATTTACGTTTACCTGTCAAAGAGGGGAAAAAGTTACTGTTAGTTACTGGTCCTTCGGACCACTAAATTTTTTAAATTTGTGGTCCGATTGAATTTTTAGTGATCTCGGACCAGCGGACCACCAAGGATTTCGAACGCTGAAACACATACAGTACCATGACACAAAAAACTACATACGGCCGTTTCAAGGATTCTTGGATCTCCTTCTTCAGTGCGAGGGGCGCGGGGGTGAATCACAAAAATAGCCAGGGTCTATAACCGAGGGATTCTTTGACCCCATTTTAATCTTTTAATATTTTTTTTATCACACTGAGAAAGGGGATCCAAGAATACTCTTTGAAACGGCCGTATGTGGTTTTTTGTGTCATGGTATTGTACGTATTTGTGCATTTGAACATTGTAAAAGGTTTTAGCTTATGCATTAAAACTTGCACAAGATGGTTGATTTATAGTAATAGATAACTTATAGTAATAGAAAACTTTAAATTTTATGAATATACTAATGGCCATTTACAAAATTTCATTTATTTTTTAGGTTTATTATCATTTATTTTTTAGGTCCATTACTGGAACACGTAATTAGTCAATTTCCAGTAATGGACACCCCATGTAGACATTGCTAAAAAATGCAATTTCAGTAATGTTCATACAGTATCTGTTATCTTATTAACTTAAACATATAAACGGATCATTGTATATACCCTGTATTATAAGATGCAAACATTACACGACACTTTATTGTACAGTAAGTAAATTAGTAGGGATAGGGATGCACCGAATATTCGGTATTCGGACATCTCACCGAATATTGGCGCACCGAATACTGAAAAAACCTTGCACAACTTCTAATGTTAACTGTCGACTTATAATGATATCCAGAACAATTAAATAAATAGAATTATATTTAAATAAAAAAAATAATAATTTTACATTATTTGCTGTTTGTAAAATTAAAGTTAAGAAAATTAGTAAATTAATGTTTAAAAAAAAAGATTTTCTTGACCACATTATCTCCATTAAAAGTTTGTTGAAAGATTTTAGGATCGCAAATTTCAGAGACTAATCTAGGATGCCATTTAAAATTTTCCTTGCTGAGTTGCCATCATTTGTATAGATTGTATTATTTATTTTTACTTTAGTCGCTTCCGGACAAATAAAGAGTATATATGACCCTGTGAAGTTTTTCTTCCAATTTTTTTCACAATTTCTCTTTGATTTTAAAATGTTTGTTTTAGAATTTAAGAAAATATTCATTTGCTTTAATTCACAGATGAAGTCATGAAATTTAAAATTTTATTAATTAAAAAAGTTTATAACTATCCTATTCTTAAGTAACTCAAAGTAGATTTTTTTTTTCAGTATAAAGTTTACTTATAAAAAGCTCCTGTTTATCCAAATGTTATTTTCTGTATTAAGTATTATGTATTTTTTAATTAATATTTTAATGCCTTTGAAATAAAAAATTATTTGTCCAGCCGAATATTCGGTAATTCGGTTCGCCTGTAGGCCGAATATTCGACATTCGGCCAAAATCACTATTCGGTGCATCCCTATAAATTAGCAAAATAAAATAAATAAATAAAAATAAAAACATACAATCACGGGTGATTCTGTTCTAAAATTTTCGAAAATTTAAATCTTCGGTTATGAAAGTTTTAAAATATCGGCCATCCGTCTGAAAATTCAGACATAAAAAAATCATAAATTTTGACAAATGGGCACCAAAAAAATCCATTTAATCAATACATCATGGGGAAAGTGCGAATTTTGTCAAAGCATCGCAGTGAAAAATGAAAATTCCGTCAAAGGATCACAGGGGAAAACGTGAATTTCGTCAAAGGATCGCGTGGAAAAAACGTGCTTTTCATCAAGAGATCGCTGAAAAAGAACTCAAATTTTGTAAAAGGATCACACAAAAATGCTAATATCATCAAAGGATTTCAAAAAAACACTAATTTTGTCAAAGGACTGTATAAAATACCTGAATTTCATCAGAGGATGATGGATAAAAGCCTGAAGTTCATCAAATGATGATGGAAAAAAGCTTGAATTTCATCAATGGATGATGGAAGAAAGCCTGAATTTCATCAATGGATGATGGAAGAAAGCCTGAATTTCATCAAAGCGTGACAAAAAAAAGCCTGAATTTAGTCAAAGGATTGCGAAAAAAATCGAATTTAAGCAAAAGATTGCGGGAGAAAATGCGAATTTTATCAAAAAATCGCATGTAAAATGCAAATTTTGTCAAAGAATTGCATATAACATGCGATTTTCGTCAATGGATCGCATAATTAGCCCCAGAGTAGGATCCCCCGCCCTCTATTGTAACCATTGAGATAATTTGCTGTGAATTTCAAAAGATTTATTTTTACTCAGAATCACCCGTGCATACAAGTTACAGTTTACCTAGATCTCTCAAGGTTAACATTAGTTTTGCACAAGTTAGCAATTCATAAAGGTAGGATGCTTTTAAAGTTCCTAACATTTTGAAAATGCTTTGAAATTTAGGAGATTTGGTTTATCCTTACATGTAGTGTGACAATCATAATGAAAAGCTTAAAATTTTTGCTTTATCTTTTTATTATCATAGCTATTAATATAATTGTATTTAATATTATAATGCATCTCTTATTGTATATTAATTTTTTTATAGATTGATTCTGAATTCAAATTAATTTTTGATGAAAGGAAAGGCGACAGCTTTTGTTCAGAATTTGGAATAGTTTCAAATTCCATTATCTTACAAGGTAGGCATTGCGGAAGGTCCGCAGCTGAGGAATTTGCAAATTGGCTTGAATTAGATATGAGTACAGCTGAACCCTGCAATGAAAGTATGCAGTAAATATTTATGTGCATGTATAGTAAATTTCTAAATGTATATTCTATAGTAAATTCATTACTTTTACTAAAATAAATTTAACTGTTCTATTAACATTTTTGACAGGGTGTTTTTGTGAAATTTTGCGATTTTTTGTCCCCTAATACTTGTGAAAATAAAAGTAGCATAATAAAAAAATGATCCTTTTTTGGGGGGGGGGGGGGATGCATTTTCTACCTACGGACTCATTTACATTTCTATATATGAATCTTCCACAAAAAGTATGAATGTCTCGTTCAACATACACAGTTAAAAATTTAAATACATGTGAAAGGACTGTTTTAATAGAATAGAAAATAAAGCAAATTTTATGATGTTGTCCTTGTGTAAAAAATACAATTCTGTGAATGGTTCTTTTTGTGAAATATAATTCTGTGAAGGATTCATTTTAGGAAATGGAATTCTGTGAAGGGTCCTAAAATCAGGGGTGGCAAAAATCTGTTTTGTAAAAAACCCAGATTAATATATAATTTGCTATTGCATACAACTACATATCTGTTGATAAAATAAACATTGTTGGATATTGTATCTATAAGAAATATAACTTCACTTGAAAATATTAAAAGTAAATAGTAGTCAATTAAGTAGAAAATTGAAATCAATTTCTAATTTAAACATTATCTATTAGTAACGCTATGTTGTATATTCAAAGAGTAAACTGTTCTACATAGTGAAACATTGATACCTTGAAAATCGCATGAAGAAACTTTTGATTAATAATATAATAATCCATAAATATTTGATGCCTTTTCATGAAAATATAATGTTCTGTAGTTATTATTATTTGTTTTAAATATACAAATACTTCTGGTTATTTTGTTTTCTGATGATACTCCAAGTGTCCAAGTTAAAAATTTTTACCGTTAGATTCAGCAAGTAACAAAAAAGATTGGTTGGCATTATTGAAATACTGTAACTAGCACTCAATTTTTGCAATCTGTATTATTCAACTTCATATCTTAAGTTAGTTTTTAAAATTCTTTAAGAATAATCTCCCCCAATCAAGAAAATGTTCTTTCACAACTTGACAAAATCTTAAAGATCATTGTATTTTGTTATTAACAGCTCTTAATAATCTGCATTTTTTAAATGAAAATATTTTATGCTAAATATTGAAAATTATTTATCTATTTTATCTTTTCTAATTTTGTATGTTTTAAGATACTGGGGGGCTCTGCCCCCTATGAGCTACGCCCGGCAACCCCCCCTTCCCAAATTTTGGTAAAATGCCCCTCAAAAAAGGTTTTTATTAAAAAAATTGTTTTAGGGAAAAAGTATCTAGAAATTCAGAAAGTAGACAAAATTTGCAACAAATTAGATATATGACATTATGACTTAGGATGAAGGGGAAGGGGGGATCTGCCTCGGAACATACGCGCGGTGTTGCGTGGGCTAAGTTGCGCAATTCCACTTAACCACTCACACGTTTACATTTGCCCTCCCATTTCCCCTCCGAACTTTCTCTAAAAGGTTTACTTAAAAATAAGTTTTTTGGGTTGTTGAATCCGAATTTTTAACTTCCACCCAAAATCCCCCCCCCCCCCCCAAATAGTTGTTTTTAACTTTAATTTCTTATTTTTTTAGTGGAAAAGCATTACGAAATTCAGAAACTAGACAAAATTTGCAACAAAAAGGATATATGACATTATGACGTAGGATGAACGGGGAGAAGGAGTGCTGCCTCTGAACATGCACTGCGGCGCTACATGCACTAAGTTATTACGTCCAGGCAATAGGGGATTTTACCTGGCAAAATTAATACTAGTTATGGATTTCGACTCAACTTATGGTTTTTGGGTCGCTGAATCCGAATTTGTAACTTTCCACCAAAATTTCACCCGGCAACCCCCCAAAAAATTGTTTTTTTTGAAAAAATTTGGTTTTTGAGAAAAGCGCGCGGGGAATGTTCCGAGGCAGCCCCCTCTCTCCTGTTTTATCCTACGTCATAATGTCATATATCCTATTTGTTGCAAATTTTGTCTAGTTTCTGAATTTCGTAATGCTTTTCCACTAAAAAAATAAGAAATTAAAGTTAAAAACAACTATTTTGGGGGGTTTTCGGTGGGGGATTTTGGGGGTTTAGTTAAAAATTCGGATTCAGCGACCCAACAAACTTAAAGTAAACCTTATAGAGAAAGTTCGTAGGGGACATGGGAGGGCGAATGTAAACGTGTGAGTGGTTAAGTGGAATTGTGCAACTTAGTCCACGCAGCACCGCGGCGCATGTTCCAAGGCAGATCCCCCCTTCCCCTTCATCCTAAGTCATAATGTCATATATCTAATTTGTTGCAAATTTTGTCTACTTTCTGAATTTCTAGATACTTTTTCTCTAAAACAAAAAAAAAATTGATTTTTTAATAAACTTTTTTGGGGGGCTTTTTACCAAAATTTGGGGGTGTTGCCGGGGGAAATTTTGGTGGGTAGTTACAAATTCGGATTCAGCGACCCAAAAAACATAAGTAAGCCTATTTCCAGAACTACCATTAATTTTGCTAGGTAAAATTCCCTATTGCCTGGACTATTATCTATTTTATCTTTTCTAATTTTGTATGTTTTAAGATAAACTTTTAGAGTACCAGACAAGACATGTTCATCAGCACATGCTATTTTTCCTTTTACATGCATGGAAACATGATCTAGACTCGTTATGTCTCATGTTGTCTGCTGAAATGAAGTGTTAAAAGTAGAAATTACTTTTATTAATAATTAAAAGCACTTAAATTACAAAAAAGAAAAAATGTTATATTAAATTTGTTCTAAAAATACCAAATAATTTTTTTTGACAAAAAAAAAAAAAAAAAAAAAAAAAAAAAAAACGGTTTCAACCGTGCCAACCCCTCCTAAAATGAACCATTTTTTTTCTTATTGACCCATATCTTATTCTAATGAAACAAAGTTTTGCTCTGTGCGCTATGACTAGAAAAAAATTACGAACTGTACATCAAGGCTGAAAATTTGAGTGAGGGTAGTCCAAGGCTCATGGGTGCAAGTCTTCCGTCGGCTGTCACCAGGACATGACATATTTGTCTTTTAAAAATTCCCTAGAGCAGTATCAAGATTAATTTTTTTTAATATTACGTATTTGCACACATTCTTAAATTTTATATACTTTAGCCTTTCAACTTCAGCTGGGGGAAAGGGGGAATCAAAAATATTTTCAGTCCTGGCACATTTTGTAACTTGGAACCATGCCAAGACCTTTTCTAATGCACCAGATAATTTTCAATTTTTTGTTAATTAGTCAAGATATTAATTAAAAATGATAATGAACTCTCATCAAAACCTCATCTCTTATTCTGCGTCAACCAGTAATGCATGCCTAGTATCAGATTGTGCATTAGGATGAAAGGAAGATCCAAACATGCATTTTACTTTGTGTTTTTTCACAGTTTTGTACGGATGGAGCTGATGTGAAAAAAAAAAAAAAACACACAGTTCTTTATCAACTAGATATCAGTATTTTTGTTTTCGAATTTTTGTTATGGGATCTATAACTCTCATATTTATATTATAACTACAGAATATCTTAAAAAATTCAGACAAGAACTAGTGAAATAAACCAAGTGAAAAAATGTCTTCTTAAAAGCAGTTTTATCACTAAAAATAAATATTTTTTCAAGAAGTTTTTCATTTAAAAATATAAATTCAGACAAAATAGAGTCAAATATATAAAATCATAATTTTGAGGTTTATTTAATGTTATTATCATATGCCTGGGCAATGGCGGTTCAGCTAGTAGGTGTTATTTTTAAGATTATGATTTCAGAGAAATCTAAAATTTGGTATTTACAAAGTTTTTTCCTCTTTCAGAAATTTTTTGTGCATTAATTTTACTCCCAATGTTACTTTACCAAGGAGTATTTAGAAAATCTGGTTCCAAAAATTCTAAGCACATAATAATAAAACCCACTGGGACCCAGTCTCTTGATCATTTCATCAAATTTCTGTCTGTATGTATCCTTCTATTGTTTAATTTACACAATCACATAGCCAGAGAGATGGCTGAAGCACCCCCGAAAGTTTAAAAAATCTTTCTTTAATTATGATAGAGATAATGATGATAGATCTCTATTGATAATAAAATATCCGCTGGTAACTAATTTTTAATTCTGTCTTGCACCACTTTCTCAAACCAAAATATTTTCACATATACACTACCTGACATTGAAAATGCAACACCAGGAAAGAGTGGCCAGAAAATGATGAAACTCGACAAACAGAGAGAGACAGCAACGGACAGTAGTTGAATTGAACAATATTTCGAAAATATAGCCATAATACAAAGCGAGAATACCATCAGCTCAGTAGGATGTAGGACCACCGTGGATAACGATACACGAAGCAACACGTCTAGGTACAGAGTCAATGAGAGTACTACAATGGTTCTGGTCGATATGGGAACATTCAGGGTGTCTTGAACACACTGCAAAGTGGAGGTAGAAGTGGCTTGCGGGTTCACTACTGCTTTTCGGGGGAAGCGTCTATCCACATGTGCTGACGTCACTCTGGCTGCACTAGCACCCTTCAAACTTTCCACATTTCCTCGTTCCAACCACCTTCGCCACAGCGGTGCACTGTGGATGCATACAGATGTGTCTCAGCTGCGAATATGACATATGGACCAACCTGTCCGTCTCAGTCCAATCACCATGCCCTTCGTAAAATCGTCTGTCTGCTGTAAATGTCTCCGTTGACAGTGGCCTGGCATTCTCTGCTATTACACGCGTCCTGGGAGACAAGAACAAAATTTCTACGATGCTTTCCCTAGCAGAAGTAAAGCTACGAATACTGCCCATTTTGCAGGTTCCTTCCGTTATATCTTATTCAACATGCACTGGAGAGCTGCGCATTTCATATCGTTTAAATAACTCTATGACATGCATCTATCCTGAAATTTGAATAAATATCTGTCCTCTCCTACTTCTTGGTGTTGCATGTTCAATGTCACATAGTGTACTTTGACAATGTGTGCAAGTGAAATGTACTAAAAAGTTTTATCTTTTAAAATAGTGATACGAATAGAATATAAAAATAGTCACCAGTACGTTTTCTGTCTTTTTGATCATAAAATAAAATTTCACTTAAAATAGAATTTTTGACATGGGTATCAAGTATACTATAAGGAGGAATACACCTTAGTTTAAGCCTTGTTTATTTTTTTATTCATACTTTAAAGTGTGCAAATTATTGCTATCATATCAGAAAAAATTCCAAGATTGAGCCCCCTCCGAAGGAAAATCCTGGTTATGGGTCTGCCAATAACTCTTGTGATTGTTGATTTACATTAAAATATTAGTTGTATTATTATAAATATCAAGTATTGTATTTTTGTGAGGTTTATATGATAACAACAGTAGGATAATTATCACGTTTTTGTTTTTAAAACTATTCAATTAAAAAAATATTTTGTAATGAATTCTAAAATTACTACATAAATGTTACCCCACAAAAATGTAACACTTTTCATTATTTATTTATTTTTGAATTTAGTTTGTAAGTGCTGATAATTCTGTATTTACATCCAAATCTTGTGAAAGATATATGCTATTGGATTATTGCAGCAAGATTGCTATTGAAAATTAAGTGTGTAGTATTTATGCATGGGATACAGTACTTACAGGAGCTCACAAAAAGAGTTCATTACACGACACAAAGTTCTTACAATCTGTATATATTTCTGAAGTGCCCTAAATCATGCTGCTTTTGTAAATTGTTCACAGGGTGACAACAATCAAGAAATTATTGCACTTATTTTTAAAATGTTTTTCTTTTGTTTATAGGTAGTGCCAAGGCATCGAAAAGTTTATGAAAGAAGACAGACTATTGGGTGGAGACTGTAAACAACCGCTTGTATTAGCTATTGGGACGTTAAACCCTGTACAAACATTAATTTTTGAAAACCATTGTATAAAAACAAGTAGTATGTTAAAAGTAGTTGATTTATGCTTTAAGATAACATATTTTAAACTTGGAATTTTCTCCTTACTGTAGTAATGTATGGAATTTTCTAAATGTCTGTTTTTATAAATGTGATGCACAAAATGAAATGGCATCTTGTATCAGAGAACTGAAAGAACGGATTTTTTTAAGTGTGTAAATATCAAATTTTTACTTTGCATTGTACCAGTATGAAACTTTTCATCCTAGTTATCCTTTTTTTATTATTATAGATATTAACTGAATGTCATAATATTTTAATCTAATGTAAATTTTATTTCATTTGAGATAGTCATTTGTTTGGGGCTGGTGTAGGAAAGCCTTTCATCTCCTTACTGTAGTAATGTATGAAACTTTCTCAATGCCTGTTTTATACTAAATGTGATGCACAAAAAACAAAATGAAGTGACATCCTATATCAGTGAACTAAAAAGGACTATTAATATAATATTTTAATCTTAATGTAAATTGTCATTTGAGAAATAAATATTCTCATAGGGAGTTGGGAGAGGGACTTTAATATTTCTGCACTTGTTTTTAGACTGAATTAAAAGAACATTTAAATTCTGTTTTTTTCTTATATTTTATCAGCTACAACTTGTATTTAAAAATTTGCAGCCATGTTTTGTTCACTTTGCAAAAAAAAAAAATTCAAAATCCACATGATCTTTGCCGTCACATTCGAAATTATCATAAGACATGTATACTTAAGCCGTATGTGTGTTATGATGAAAGCTGTAGACAAGCATTTATGAAGTTGTTTAACTATGAGAGACATCTGAAAAGATTTCATGCTAGTGACGTAGAAATAGACATTTCAGAAAGTCGTAATTTTTCAAATCAGCCGATAAATAGTAAAGATGGTGATTTGTCTTCTGATGATTTACCCTCAAATTGATATTTTCAAATCAATTTTTTGGGTGATTCAGAAATATGTAAACATGAACAATTTCAAAAGGATATTTTGCAATATTGCAGTGAAACATGTAGCAAAAGCAGTGTACTACTGTTCTAGTATTATCTCATCTATCAATAGTACTTCATCTTTTCTGTACAATACTGTAAATTATTTAAAATCAGAAACAGTAAATTTTTTAACTGAAAATGGAATGAAATGTGAAAAAAACACAAAATCACTGATGGCAACATTTGATTTTGCTGCTTCTTCATTGTCTACATTTGATTCAAAACATAAAATAGTCAATGCCATTAAAGCAAGTGGTCGCTATGTTGAGCCAAAGGAGATTGCTTTGGGTACACAATATGAACAAAAGTTTATAGATGGCTACCTCACCAAATTCTTAAAAATGACACATGCCAATACATAAGTATAGTAGACACAATGAAAAAAATTATTTCTATTGATGGATTTTTGCATATTTTCAAAACATACAAACAAAACAAAAGTCTTAGAAATGCAACCCTTTGTAGTATCCAAGATGGATTTTATTATTATTCCAATGCAATTTTAAGCTCTGTGGATACAATAGTAATCGAGTTGTATATAGATGATGTGGAGCTTACAAAATCCATTGGGGTCACATACCGGTGTACATAAATTGGGATTCGTATATTTTAAAATTAAAGATTTGCCTGTGCACCTTCAATCTTTATTAGATTCAATATTTATAACTAACATACACTATTCTCTTGATGTCGAAAAATATGGTTATCGGACAATACTAGATAGACTTGTTCATGATTTGAAAAAGCTTTCAGATGAAGGTATAGAATTTCAGGGAAATATATACAAAGTTGTAATTTGGCAAGTGGTAGGTGATAATTTAGGGTTGAATAAACTGCTGGGGTTTGTTGAGAGCTTTACTGCTAATTTTTGTTGTAGATTTTGTCTAGCAAAAAAATATATTTTGTATAAAAAGATAAAGGAAGATATTAGTTTACTACGTAATAAAACTGAGCATGACATGCATGTTAATAAAGTGTCTTCTGGTGACACAACAGTATCAGAATGTGGTGTTAAAACTCCTTGCTGCCTAAATGATTTAAGTTATTGGCATGTGACAAATAATTTGATTGTAGATGTAATGCACGATCTTTTTGAAGGTTGGTGTGCTAGTGAAACCTTCTTAATAGTACATCAGTTTGTTTTTAAAGCCAAAATTTTCACTTAGTCTTTTAAATGATAAGATAATAAATTTTAATTATGGTAAATATGAATCTAGTTCTAAACCAGTGTCAATAAACAGAGAAAAACTTTTAAATCTTGATGGTTCTAATGGGCAAAGTGCATCTCAAATGTGGACCTTGATTCGAAACATACCCTTATTAATTGGTGACAAAATTTCTGAAGATAACGAATTTTGGGAGTTATTTAATCTTATGTTGAAATTAATTGATACTATTATGGCTCCAGACATTACCTGAAACTTTTGAATTAGCAGAAAATATAGCAGATCATCACAAACTTTTTTTAGAGCTTTTTCCAGATAAACATTTATCACCAAAAATGCATTTTGCAGTACACTATCCTAGGATCATAAGGCAGCTAGGGCCTCCAGTTATGTATTGGAGCATGCGATATGTAAGCAAACATTATCCTTCAAAAAGATGTGCATCAGCTAGCAAAAATTTTGTAAATGTTGCTAAAACAGTAGCCATACGCCATCAGTTATAAATTGCACATACTTTACATGAGAAATATTTTAAATGCAATGCAATATCAAATGTGTTGGAAACAACATATGGAAAAATGCATAGTTAAAAGGAACATAATTTGAAACTTGAAGTAAACGGTTTGAGTGACAATTCGGAAGTAATGCAGTGTAATGGTTTTCGTTATAATGGCACAACATATTCAAAAAATATGGTTATGTTTGTTTCTTGCATTGATGAGTTACCTATTTTTGGTAAAATAAAAAAAAATGTTTGTCCTTAATAATAATGCATTTTTAATTTGTGATTTGTTTGAGTTTTTAGGTTTTGACAGCCATTTTCACTGATATGTTGTAAGTTCTACTGGTGCTGTTAATCTAATAAACATAAACGATTTATTTAACTATGTTCCATTGCATATAAGAAACTCATATGATTTAAATGACAAATCAGTGTATGTTACACTGCGGTATAATCCATTCTGTACAAATGAAAAATTTGAAATAATTTAAAAGATTGCTTGTTTTTTAAATAAATTTATATTTAGTTTTGTTCTTTTTGTTAAAATTATGAATATCAGGAAACTATTGTTGTAAATCTTCAGTATTCAATTGAAATAGTTTTATGGATCAGTGGTGAGGTAAAATTTAGTACTAATTGTTTTCTTTATATTTGTAGTACAGTCAGTTTTATGTTTCTAGTTGGCCAAAAATTTGTTAATTTGTATGGGGTTGTATCATATGTTTTGTGGTAAGGGATTTTTTATATTGTACAATACAAAGCAGCAGTAAAACACCTATTTTAATAGCTGATTGGCTTTCATTATTTTTCATAATTTGAAATAATAACCATAGAATGTATTGTCCAAAGTTGTTAAATTTGGCAAAAAAATCTAACTTAAACTGTTGTGTAATTAAAATATAACATTTAAAAGGAAAATTTTGAAAAGACTTTTGCATTTTATGTAAATATTATTATGGTTGCATCCAGCTGTTTTTTCTATGGGCAGCAAACTCTAATCTTGTCCATTTTATTTATCTATTTGCCATACTTCATATACTTTTCTTAATGTCTCTGCTTTCACAGTCTTTTCTCAACTCTCTTGCATCAATGCACTTTTTTAGGTAAAGGAATCAACAAAGAAAGTTTTACATTGTTGAAAGGTTCAACAATAGCAATAACATTATAATAAAATTCCAGCATCTTTTCGTTTCAATGACCATCTTGGTCTATTTGAAAATTTTCTGGTTTAGACATAAATTTTGACGCCATTTCAAATCCCAAAAGCGTTCTTTCTGGTTTGGAAATAGAAACATGTGATGTTTTACCATAGCTAATAATGTATCTGATATTATACCTGTCCAGATAATGCTGAATGTGTCTGCTCTTTTACTGCAAATACATCTGAACCACTTCCTTCACTTAGGTGTTCTGCTTATCTCTCTACGTATAACTTTATAAAAAAGATTTATATTAAGGAGATTAGGTTAAGAAGTTAGCAGACATTTATCTAAAACTAATTGAAGGGGATCCAGCTATATATTAGGTAAATACAAAGTTTTGGCAGCTTTGTAACAGTTTCGTATTCAAAAGTATGATTGTATGCCAATGTGCATGTATATTTGTCTGAATTTTTACCTGCATCTGTGTTTTAATAGGTTATTATTGAACAAAAGATCCATATAAAAAAGGACTAGCTGGCTTCGCTGGCTAGTGGGCCCCAGAACCTCTAGCGAAAAACTAACCTCAAACCAAACAAAACTGTCTCGTCTCCCTGCTGCGGTAAGCCCCTCATTACATAAAAAAATTTCCTAAAATCTGACCTGGGGCCGAATGAATCTCTGACTCGTTTCCCTTTTGCCGATGGAACCATATTTAATCATAAATTGTTTATGATAATTAACGGTTTTAATTTCCACACGAGTTTATGCATATATAATCATATTACATTGCCTGTAAGCCAGATTTTTATGTTGATGGATCTCCCTCCCAACTCCAAAGTCAAGTTTAATGTTTTTTTAATTAAGATTCTTTAATTTACTTTCAAAATTTTGAATGTTATCTTGCAACTTTTATCTCCTGAAACAATTTAGTAGCTTTTTGCTAGAATCCACATTAGTCAGAGATAATGGTAGCATATGAGACTAATACAAAACTACTCTGCAATAAATTGTTTACTTTTTATGTTTATCATTTTATTTAAACTTGAATTGTTATTCAGCCTCAAACTTTCAATCACTATTCCCACTCTTCTTGAGGGCTGATATATCTCTCCCCGGGATGAATGTATCTTCTTTCCCTCATTTCTGGCTTATGTGCTTCTCTCTCTAGTGGACATACAGTACCGCCTTCCGTTCCACTGTAATTTTGGAAATACAGTAAATGAAACCGAACATTACAGATTGGACGGAAGGTGGTACTGCATGCTTACCGGACAGAGAAGCCCACAAACGAGAAAGGGGGGAAAGCAGACATACGCCACGCCTGCAAGGAATATAAGAGCCCCCAAGAAGACAGGGAATAGCCATCGAAAGCACCTGACTGAATAAGAACAAAAGTAAAAAATCAAATAATAATAGATTTGAATTTGACCTGTAATGAATAAATGTCATAACAAATAATTTGGTTTCAATACTTTCTGCTATATTTTGAGTTTTGTAGTATTTAAAGCACTTGGCAATTTTGTACTAACTGTTTTACATATATATAGAGAGAGAGATTAAGTTTCTATTTTTGTACTGATGCTTTGTGTTTTATCGATTGTAAAAATACTTGTTAGATTTTAAATAAACAATTTTGATATTACTTTAGTTTTATTTTTATGTTTATTAATTATAATGGGCATAATGAGTTTCTAGTAACTTTAAGGTATAGCAGAAGAACGTGTAGTAATCTTTTTGAAAAAAGAAAGGCTCTTTTCATGTATAAAAGTCAGAGCCTCGTGTAATTTTAAGTTTACAATTGAGTGATTTTTAAGCAAATATCATAAACTGCTCAATTAGAAAATTTATAAAAAATATGTATAGTCAGTAGCAGAAGCTTTGCTTAAAAATTATTTAAGACTGTTCTCAAATCCAAAGGGCCAACTTTCTGACATAAGTTTTAATTCATTTTTGTTCGCAAACGCATGAAACTAGCAGGTGTTGTTATTCAGAAACTATGTGATCAAACTGTTTTTTTCCGTTTTCTTGTAAACGCAATAGATCTTTCAGAAAATACTGTCAAAGTTGGCATTTAGAACTGAACTTCCGAACGAAAGAAGAAAATCCAGTCAGTAAATGGAGAAAAATGCCGTATCACGTGATCAAAATCTCTTATAACTCAATAGGTAACTGATTGATCAAAAAATGGAAAACACAGTTCGATTCCAAATCGCTTCCATGGTGAGGCTTTCCAATTTTATATCTTTCCGTTAAAAAATGAATTTGTAAATGTGTCAAAACATTTTGTGCTCGTTGAGCAGAGCAGTTGAGAATAGCCTTAACTTCCCATTGCTTTTAGCTGTGACTATTTATTAAAAAAACACAGAAGCAATAAACAAGAATTGGCTTTGGCACATACCATAAAAATGTTTGAAATCAAACATATTACATAAGAAAGCAATGATTTCATAGTACAGTAGACTCATTCAAATTCGCACATAATCGCAGATGTACACAATAAAACTTTTTCAGATGGAGGGTCAAAATGACAAAAAATTTTAGTTTTATATCATTCCGTATGTATTTTAATATGTAATTCTCGATATGACTGAACTCATGGTTTTTCATGAAGGAAGCATAAATTTATTTCTGAAAAAAAAATCAAGATTTTGCTTATATCAATGGTAATCACAATCTTTTTAGCAAATATGTTTATGTAATAATCGAGCTTTTCTGTTATTAAGTCTTCCTTTTTTCATGATTTTGATATAAATTAATTGGGTACCTTTAAGAGGAAAGTTTCTTTGAATAATTCAAGGAAAATGTACCTCATCTTGATTATGGATATTTAATTGTACATCATTTACTTGACCTTTACTTTTAATAATTTAATCATTTTAAAAATTATCTTGATTTTTATTATTTTAGTTTATTACTTTGCTTAATTATTTTACTATATTGCAAGCATTCATTATAATTTTGATTGCATTATTACATTCAAATTACATTTAAAAAAATGTAAACAAATCAATGACCAGAAATCCACACAACCTCTGGTCCCAAGCTGTGCGGATTTGAGAGAGTCTACTGTATTTGGTTTCTTTTTTTTTCAGTTTAGTAATTGAGAAGTGTCAATTCAAAAGGATTGATGATTGTATTTGAGGAAATATTCACTTTGAATTTTTCTGACAAGTTATAATAATGGGTGCTGGTCCATTTTCAGTCAATATATGTAAAATGCAGAAGTGCATTTTCAAATTAATCTCTAGGGTGAAAGTGATATTAAAGACAATTATGATATAATTTAATGAGGACATTTCTTCTGAAATATAAAATTTTGAACATGTTACATGAAATCATTAGCGGATTTGGATAAATCCTACATTATATGAAAGACTGTCAAAATGAATAGACTGCAAGGACAGTGATGTGAATGGACTCTTTGAATGTCCCAGGGACCCAACCATTTTTTAAATGTGGGTGTAATTTCAAATAAAAACTAAATATTTATTTATATAAATATAATAAACATTTCTAAAATTAAGACTCAGAGGGACTTCTTTGAAACTTAAATGATTTGAATTTACAACTGGTTTTTAAATTATTTTTCAAAAGCATTTTTGTTATGCAAATCAGTCATTCACATCATATGTATACAAAAAAAAAAAAAAAAAAAAAAACATTAGATTTTAGAAATCTGCAAAATAAATATATTTTAATAAAAATTTTCAGAGCATATATATTTTTTTTTTTTTTGGAGAAAAAAGATGAGATTGCTCTTATGAAAACTTTTAAAATTAACACATCCCGTCAGATGCGTTTTTGTGTTCTGTTTGTACTCCATCATCAACTTATAAGTGTTTGATTTAGTGTAGTGTATTTCTGACATCTGCACTGATGAAGTAAACCACAAATGAAAGAAACCATAGTACTAAAGATACGATACATAATTGATAAAACTCATTACTAAATTATTCTTGCTGGACCAATAAAACTGTATCACACATCACATTTTTTTCAACTTTCACATATAAACTGATGGACGACCAATGTGTATGCTGAGGTATAGAGAAATTGCTAATTTTCTAAACAACTTGCTATAGAAAAACTGGCGCTTTTATTAAAACAAGCATGCATTTGAAGCTTTATGTACAGTTGGTCAAAAAAAAAAAAATTCTAATTTGAATAAAAAGTATCAGAGAAATGAAACTGGTATCAATCAACATGGATTGTCTATTTCAATTTAACCTATTAAAACTTTCCTTAGGGTTTCATCTACATGATAAGGTGAACACAAATTTTTAATTTTTTCAATGTAAACCTCCAAATTTGACCACAAATTTTTAATTTTTTCAATGTAAACCTCCAAATTTGACAATGTAGTTAGAAAGAACACACTCAACTACCCGAAGTACTATTTTAAGAGACGTTTCTACAATTGAAGATTTATTAGAGGTAGGAATTATAAGTAACACGAATTTTATAAACACTTTTTTTAAGAGAAAAATCTTTCACTCTGAGAACTCATTAGTCCTATGTCTACTAACTCTTGGACTAATTGTGAAATGTCTTAAAAATTTGTAATTGGGCTAAATTGAGTTGTTTTCTTTCCGATTGTTATCAAATTGGGGGGTTTATATTGAAAATATAAAGTTACTGTTCATTTTAATATGTAGATGACCCCTTGATTAAAAATTTTAAAGTCTTAAAATTGAAGTAGACAGCAATTTTATTTCACTTCTATAATTTGTATTAGAGTTAATACGGTTTATTTATTTATTTATTTTTTTTTGACCGACTGATACATTTTTTATAAAATAGTTTCAATATATTTACAGGCTTCAAATATATGCTCATTTTATTAAGTGAACCAGTTTTCTCTTAGGAGGCGTGCAGGATTGGTAATTATTTTATATCTCGCCAATGCACCTTAAACCTAAAAATACATGTAAATTTTGAGTATTTTCATGCTCAAAAATGAGCATATAGAGGTCAGTTCATACTCATTTTTGAAACATAGACATGCTCAAAAATGAGCACATAGAGGTCAGTTCGTACTCATTTTTGAAACATGGGCGTGCTCAAACATGAGCACATGGAGGTCAGTTCATACTCATTTTTGAAACATGGACGTACTCAAACATGAGCACATGGATCATACTCATTTTTGAAACATAGACATGCTCAAAAATGAGCACATACAGATAAGTTCATACTCATTTTTGAAACATGGACGTACTCAAAAATGAGCACATGGAGGTCAGTTCATACTCATTTTTGAAACATGGACGTACTCAAAAATGAGCACATGGAGGTCAGTTCATACTCATTTTTGAAACATGGACGTACTCAAAAATGAGCACATACAGATCAGTTCATACTCATTTTTGAAACATGGACATACTCAAAAATGAGCACATACAGATCAGTTCATACTCATTTTTGAAACATGGACATACTCAAAAATGAGCACATAGAGGTCAGTTCATACTCATTTTTGAAACATGGACATACTCAAAAATGAGCACATAGAGGTCAGTTCATACTCATTTTTGAAACATGGACATACTCAAAAATGAGCACATAGTGGTCAGTTCATACTCATTTTTGAAACATGGACATACTCAAAAATGAGCACATAGTGGTCAGTTCATACTCATTTTTGAAACATTGGCATACTCAAAAATGAGCACATGATGTTTCATTATTAAGTGTGTGCATGTTTTCAGAAATGAGTATATACATGTTTCAAACTTGAGTAATTTTGTTTCGGAGCCATTTTGACGATGCGACATACTCAGATTTGAGTATTTTTTACTCATTTTTGAAAACGTCGTTTTTAGAGTGTAATTTAAACAGTTTGCAGCACGCCCATGGTCATTTTTCAGCTGCTATTTTGCAGAGTAAATGACATTTCACTCTACTTATAAATTCAAGAAGATATTATTCTGAAGCAGTTTTAGCGGGCATTGCCAACACAAATCAGGGCGTTCTAATCGAAGAAGGGAAGAAACATGTAGTCTCTAGAATTAAGGGTATAACAAATTGCAAATGTAATTTTGCGAATTAATACAGATAAATTGACATTTAATGTATAAGGCAGAGAATTAGCATGGGAATTGATAAGGTTCGTTCGGAGTGTAACCTCGAGAGGATATGAAACAGCGCGAGTACATTTAAATGGCGTAATTATAGCAACTGTATTGTAATATAAAGTTAATGATTATGCAATTTGAGTGTAAGGAAAATTTTGTTCAGGAAATTTACTGTAGAGATCTCATTTCCAAAACTGAATGTTGTCAATTTATAAATACAATAACAGCAGCAAGGAAATATCTTCCATTATGCAGATTGTCACAGCACAATTTTTAAGTATAAGTTATCTTAAGTTAACCAATCCGATAAGGATAAAATATGGTGAACATTTTTTTGCAAGATTGAAGAACTGCTATGAACAGCTATTTTATTTGGTACATTTTTAGGCATGATGTTAATGAATTCAGGTTCATTTGGAGTGATATTTTCTCTTTTCTCTTAATTTTATTGACCTTTTCCTATTTTTAGAGTCTATATGTTTATCCACTTCAGATATCTTATTTCCAAAACTGTATGCTGTCAATTTTTACTTGCAATAACAGCGGCAGGGTAATTTCTGGCATTATGTATATGATCACGGCACATTTTAAATTGTATATATAAGTTATCTAAGGCTAACCCATCCATTATGAATACAATAGGATGAAAGCTTTCTTGCAAGATTGAAGCACTGCAACGAGGCGCAATTTTATTTGGTACATTTTTAGGCATGATGTTAATGTATTTAGGTTCATAACATCTATATATATTTCTCTTACGTAGCGCTAAAAAAAGGCTGTATTTGTAGCTTGCTATTTGGCAACAGCCAAAGCGACGTTTCTCAGTAGTTAAGTTACGGTCACATGTCCCATCCAACTCAGCAAATCAGAATCCAGACAGAATCTCTCTTTTAACACAAACCGTTTGAGCGATGCATGAATGACAATTGCTATTGGTCCGTTTTACGGTGACGTAAGGAATTCAGCGAATCAGCTTTTTGATCCAAGATTGTGTTTAGACACAGGCGAAAACGTTTTGTTTACAGTTCGTTAGCGTAATACGTAACATTTTTATAGCTTCTTATTATATTTTTAAATGAATTTACGCCGGGATTTTCGATACTATAGGCAAAATGAAAGATGAAGTACCTGTTCAATTGTAAAAAAGGACTTTATTATGATAAATTGAATATAGATGGCAGCACTACGAGAATTGAAAATGACTGGTTTTCTCTGCTTTAAAAATAGAAGACTTTATTCAATTTTTATTCTTATTATTTTAACTCTTTTTTAATTTTAAAATTCCTATTATCCTTTTTCTGTATTATATGCATATTAATCTTGTTTTATTTTCTTTTATTAGATAAATTTTATTCTGTATTTTGATGGTCATGTGCGGACCTGTAATAGAACATTCCAGTGTTGTGTTTCTAAAATCTAAGATGTGAAAGTCAAATTCGATTCGATTAAAGTTTGAAAAGACAAGTTATTCGTAATTCTTTATGTGAAATCTTTATTCGTTAAGTATGCTCTATCCTCATCCATGTAAAATCAACAATTTCTTTTATTTTAATTCATCCATTTCAAGTTCGCCTGTTTTGAAATATAATTCTTGAATGACACATTTCGAACGCAACTGGAGTCTGCATCAAGAAATCAAAGGTACTGTTCCTTTTTCTCTGTTTAATTCAGTTGAATAAAGACAAATTTCTATTCTATTCATTTTAAAACTACACATAAAAAAATTCTCTGGTCCGTCGGAAGCCTAGGAGATAACTAGTGATAATCGTATTTATTTAATTTGTTATAATGAAAACAAAAGCAGAAACTGCTGCAGAATCAAAATTTCTTTTTACTGTTAAAGAAATAAAGAGATTTAGCGCTCAAGTTACTGACGCAATTGAAAATAAAACATTAAAATTAATTGAAAAGTTAAAGGTTGAATTGATAAGTTTAGAAAATGATTTAAAAAAATCTTATTTTGGCGTAGCTGAAGAAAGTGTAAATTCGTTATACGAGTCCTTTACTGAAGCTAAAGATATTGTTGTTGATGATTTAGTGAAAATTGAGCAATTTTTAGAAAATCAAGGCGTAAAATCACAAGAAAATCAAAGTGCAGCTAATAATAGCTCAAATATAGAATTTAGTAATAACGCTTTAAAGCTTCCTAAGTTCGAATTACCCATTTTTTATGGAGATGTCACTCAATGGATTAGCTTCAAAGAGATATTTTTGACTTCAATTCATAATAATAAATCTCTTTCAGATCAGTTAAAATTTTCGTATCTTATAGCTAGTGTTAGGAATTATCCTTCAAAATTAATTTCAGGTTTTTCAATTTCTGGGGAAAATTATAAAGAAGCTTGGGAAACTCTTATTACCAGATATGATAATCGTAGGAATTTGGCATATTCATTGCTGTCTAAATTTTTTAATGCCAAACCATTGAAATCGCCCACGCAGAAAACTATTTTAGAGCTATTGGATACATGCAATGAAGTGATTCGTAACTTAAAATCTTTGAAATTCGAATTTAATGAATTTGTTGATTTGATTTTAGTGTATATAGTACAAAATAAATTTGATGAATCCTTAAAAAAGCAATGGGAATTATCCTTAAATAATGATTCATTCCCAACTTAGGATATGTTGATGACATTTCTCGAAAAACAGGCTCGTAGTTTGCAAAATTGTAACTCTGAAATTTTTAAAGGTGAATCCAAATCTAATCAAAAATTTGAAAGTAAGTTTCAACATTTTTCAAAAAAGTCTGTCGCCAATGCAGTCGTGATGGATAATGTAAATAAAACTACAAATATTTCATGTTCACAGTGTAAAGAATCGCACCCACTTCATAAATGCCCAGAATTTTCAAAATTATCTCTTGATCAACGTTGGAATTTGATAAAATCAAAAAGGCTTTGCACTAACTGTTTAAGATCAAATCATTTCGTAGTCGATTGTCGTATTACGACTACTTGTAGGCATTGCAGTTCTAAACACCATACACTTCTTCATCGTGATCAAACTAGCCCTGCATCACAGAATATGTTCAGGCAGCAAGATCGTGTTACAACACCAAATGCTGTTGTTAATTCTAATGAATCTAACTGTTTAAGTTCTCAGTCTATTAATGAAAATTCTCAAACATTGTTGGCTACTGCCATTATAAAGGTTAAATCTAAATCAGGAAAATTTATTCCTTGCAGAGCGATGATAGATAGTGCTTCTCAAAAAAGTTTACTGCCAAAAGCTTGTTGTAGAAAATTAGATCTTCCATCTAGGCCTACGAATCATAGAATATCAGGAATAAACAATTTAGTCGCAGAAACGGCTCTTCAGGAAGTTTCTTTGACATTCTCTCCACATTTCAATAATGAAACTTTTCACTTAGATGCATTAGTTGTTAATCAGATTACAACCAATTTACCAAATTTTTTGATTACAACTAAATATTGGCCACACATTGAAGGATTGAACCTTGCGGATCCTAATTTTCATTTGTCCAGTCCTATTGATATACTTATAGGCGCAGATTTATTTGCTAACATCATAATAGGGGAATCAATTCTGGGACCTAAAGGATCACCGAGTGCTGTTAATTCCAGACTGGGTTGGATTCTTTCGGGGATCATTTATTCAAATGAATCAAATCAAAATTCATTTATTAGTTGCCATGCCACTACACAGATAAGTTCTCAACTACAAAAATTTTGGGAACTTGAATCGGTTCCCACTTCTGATCCAATTTCTCTAGTTGAAGATACCTACGCGAAAACAGTTTCACGTTCAGAATCTGGAAGATATATTGTAAATCTACCTTTTAAATCTAAACCTGTTCTCGGAAACTCTAAATCTCAAGCCTTAAAACGTTTCTACTTCTTGGAGAAAAAACTTCAAGAAAACCCCTTGCTTAAAGAGCAGTATTTATCCTTCATGCGCGAGTATATCGACTTAGGGCACATGGAACTTGTTCCAGATTCAGAAATTTCAAATCCTGATCATTTTTATCTTCCACATCACGGGGTGTTAAAAGAAGATAGTTCTACAACTCGGCTTAGAGTTGTATTTGACGCATCTGCGGTTGGTTCAGAAGGCCGCTCCTTGAATGATTATCTAGAGATAGGTCCAAAATTGCAACCAGAAATATTTCCTCTACTGTTAAGGTTCAGAATGCATCCAATCGCCTTTAGTTCTGACATCGAGAAAATGTTTAGGCAAATTCTCGTCAATCAAAATCATGTAGATTATCAACGCATTCTTTGGAGATTCAATTCAGATGAAATTATTAAAACATACAGGCTGTTGACCGTTACGTACGGAACTTCTTGCGCTCCATTTTTGGCCATTAGGACATTACACCAATTAGCAAATGACAATGAGCAAAATCATAGAGAAGCCTCTCAGATAATTCGGAAAAGTACGTACGTTGATGATTTACTTTCCGGTTCGGATTCAAAGGAAAATGCCCAAAAATTAGTAACTGAGTTAATCGAAGTTATGAAAAGCGGAGGTTTTAATCTACGTAAGTGGACTTGTAATGATCCAGAAGTAATTGCTCATTTACCAGATGAAATGAAGGCTTCATCGCAAAAGGTAATTCAGGAAGATGATACCGTTAAAGTCCTCGGACTACTTTGGGATTCTTCCAAAGATGTTTTACAAATTCGTTTCAATGATTTTAAAGAAGTAAAAACAAAAAGAGATTTGTTATCAGTAGTGGCTACAATATTTGACCCCTTGGGTTTCCTAGCTCCTACTACAATAAGATTAAAAATCATGCTGCAAGATCTTTGGAAAGATAAGATTTCGTGGGATGAAGAAATCCCAGACTCCATACTACAGGTTTGGAATGAGTTTTTATCAGAAATTCATTTGCTAAAGTCAATTGAAATACCCAGATATATTAATTCTTATAATCAAAATGATGTCCAAATTCAGTTACATGGTTTTTGTGATGGCTCAGGTAAAGCTTATGCTGCTGTTACTTATTTACGTGTTGTTACTCCTGACGAAGTATTTGTAAATTTGATTGCAGCTAAAACTAAAGTAAATCCTATAAAACCTCAAACACTGCCACGTATTGAACTTTGTTCTGCTCTTTTATTAGCCAAGTTATGCTCAGTCATTATCGATACTTTGCCAATAAACTTTGATAATATTTATCTATGGTCAGATTCACAGATTGTTCTCAGCTGGTTAAAATCACCTCCTTTAAAGGGAAATCAATTTGTTCTAAATCGAGTCTGTCAAATCCAATCGTTAATGCCTTCATGTGAGTGGAATCATATCCCAGGTATTCTAAATCCTGCAGATTCAGCTTCTAGAGGTATTTCACCACGAAAGCTTCTTCATCATTCGCTATGGTGGCATGGGCCTCCATGGCTGCTATCAAATGAGCAAATCCCAATACCTTTGTACAATCCTCCGATATCTGAGTTAAATTCAGTAATTCAATCTGTCAGCAATGTAACTCAAGTAACTGCACTTCCAGACTTTATTCTTAAGTTCTCCAAATTCTCTAAGTTATCAAGAGTCACAGCGTGGTGTCTTAGATTCATTTATAATGCTAGGCATAGTGCTACAAAAAAATCTGGAAATCTGAGTGCACTAGAAATCTCTGATTCTATTCAATGCATTGTGAAATTAGTACAAAGTTCGGAATTCGGTACAGAACTTAAATTATTAAAAGAAAGAAAACCCTTACCAAGCAATAGTAAATTATTATCATTAAATGTGTTTTTAGATTCTAGTGATATTATTCGAGTTGGTGGTCGTTTATCACAACATCAGACATTAAGTTTTGATAGAAAGTATCCTATGCTACTTCCGAAAAATCATATTATTACTAAGTTATTGATAAATCATGTCCATGAACAACATCTACATGCTGGTACACAACTAGTACTTTCTATATTACGCCAACAGTACTGGTTTGTGAATGGTCGTTCTACTGTACGACAAGAGCTCCACAAATGTGTGCTTTGCAAACGCCTTAAATCTCAAGCTTGTCAACAAATGATGGGAGACCTTCCCGTTGACAGAATCACCCCAATCCGTCCATTTTCCAAGGTGGGTCTAGATTTTGCAGGACCCTGTCTAACTAAACCAAATTTGCCAAGAAGTAAGATCAAAATTAAATCATATATAGCAGTATTCGTCTGTATGTGCACTAAGGCGGTACACCTTGAGTTGGTATCAGACTTGTCTGTGCAAGCCCTGCTAGCAGCCTTGAAGCGATTTATCGCGCGTAGAGGTCTGTCGTCCGATGTATATTCAGATAACGGCAAGAACTTCACAGGTCTGGCTAATTAGTTAAAGCAGCTATTTCAATATTTGAAAGAAAATGAAGTTCAAGAATTTCTTTCGAGCCAGAAAATCAATTGGCATTTCATCCCTCCATATGCACCACACTTTGGTGGGCTATGGGAGGCAGCTGTAAAGCTTACTAAAAATCACATTCTAAGAGCATGTAAAGCTAGTGTATTGAATTTTGAAGAATTAACTACTTTGCTTTGTCAGATTGAAAGTTATATAAATTCAAGACCCTTAACTCCTATGTCTTCGGATCCATCAGATCCACGTGCATTAACTCCAGGTCATTTTTTAATAGGAGCACCCCTCCTTGATATTCCAGAATCTTCAAATCCCAGAATTCTAACATTAAATGCTCGGTGGCGCTTGATAGAAAAAGCAAAGAATCAATTTTGGTGTAGATGGTCGCGTGAATATCTTCAACATCTCCAACAGCGTCCAAAATGGACTACTCCACGAGCTAATTTACGAGAAGGAGACTTGGTGATTGTTCATGATCGATTTCAGCCCATGAGATGGAAATTGGGCCGCATTTTAAAGACTTTTCCTGGACCGGACAATCTTGTACGAGTTGTTTTGATAAAAACAGCTGACGGTGATATCAAGCGTCCCATTTCAAAGGTGTCCCCTCTCCTGCCGGGGGCGGAGGATGTTCAATTGTAAAAAAGGACTTTATTATGATAAATTGAATATAGATGGCAGCACTACGAGAATTGAAAATGACTGGTTTTCTCTGCTTTAAAAATAGAAGACTTTATTCAATTTTTATTCTTATTATTTTAACTCTTTTTTAATTTTAAAATTCCTATTATCCTTTTTCTGTATTATATGCATATTAATCTTGTTTTATTTTCTTTTATTAGATAAATTTTATTCTGTATTTTGATGGTCATGTGCGGACCTGTAATAGAACATTCCAGTGTTGTGTTTCTAAAATCTAAGATGTGAAAGTCAAATTCGATTCGATTAAAGTTTGAAAAGACAAGTTGTTCGTAATTCTTTATGTGAAATCTTTATTCGTTAAGTATGCTCTATCCTCATCCATGTAAAATCAACAATTTCTTTTATTTTAATTCATCCATTTCAAGTTCGCCTGTTTTGAAATATAATTCTTGAATGACACATTTCGAACGCAACTGGAGTCTGCATCAAGAAATCAAAGGTACTGTTCCTTTTTCTCTGTTTAATTCAGTTGAATAAAGACAAATTTCTATTCTATTCATTTTAAAACTACACAGTACCCCATCTGACACTAACATGCCATTTAAATTTAAACGGCGTCCATTTCAGTTCGCTTAGCTTTCTCAATGATGATCAACAAGTCACAAGGCCAAACTTTTGATAAATGATTTTTATTTCCATTTTCAACAAAATTTTCAATTACTTTATGAATTATTTTTCATTTCAAAAATTTGTAAATTTCATAATGTTAAAATGTTTTATACCCATTGGCAGCATCACCTAAATGCATTTTTATTTACATTTTCGACAAAGTTTTGCATGACTTTTTATGCATTAAAAATATTTGTAAATTTCATATGTTGCCTGCTCAGATCGCATAGCGGCCCAACTAAAACTATTTTTTATTGTGATTTCACTAAGGTTTTAAATTAATTCTGTTGGTTTTTAAATGCATTTTTATTTACATTTTCAACAAAGTTTTCCATTTTTTTATACATTAAAAATATTTGTAAATTTAATACATTATAATAATTTATGATAGCACTCATTCTGGCTAGAGTTGACACAAATAGTGGCGAGCGAGCGAAGCGAGCTGGGATCGCGTAGCAATTCACGAGGGTTGGCGAGCGTTAGCGAGCAGGGGGCTGAGCCCTCTAGTATACACAAACGGTTAACCCTTCCGCATAGCCCTTTTTTTGCATTCGCGATGTATAAAATATAATGGATTATTTTTTTTTTAAAGACTGAAGTACTGCATTGATCTGCTCTTTTATTTAGAACCTTTTTATATGCTATTTCAATATATTCAATACCTTTTGCAGGCGCATTTCTGCATTTTCTGGCTCATCGCTTACAATTTATTTATTGGCTGTTTTTTTCTATTTTTTTTTTTTTTTTTTTTTTTTTTTTTTATCTATCCGCGGTATATGGGTTAAAAAATTATAAATATGAAATGTTTTTAATCGGAATTTAACCGCCATCCATTTAATAAAAATATGATATTAACATCAGCCAGAATATTTCGATTATGAAGAATAAAATGTAACCATAGGACGAATTCGATCTTATTGTCTTCCACTATAACTTATTGGGAATTAAAATAAGGGACCGAAGTATTCCTCTATTAAAATTACGGTATTCAACCATTATAAGTGAAGCCATAAATAATAAATTGCCTTTTCTGACACAAAAATGAATGCATTTTGCTATGTATGAATTAGAGGAGTATCATATGCTATAAACATCTCTTAAAACTTAGAGATCGACCGAAAATTCGGTTTCATTTTTGTTTTCAGCCCAAAATCTGAGTTTCGGCGAAAAGGCTGCCGAAAATTCGGGCGGGCTCGAAACTCGTCCGAAAATATCTGTACTGCAAAAATCTCGTTTCTTCCTAAGAGAATTTTCATCTTTACTCATTGACTTGAGCTGTATCGGCTCAAATGAGACTATTTATTTATTGCTATGAACTGCACTGTTTATAATTATCAGTAATGACGGACTCAAGACGTGCGTGCAAATTATAAAGCAAGCAATGCATAATGACTAAGCTTTGAAGACGCTTTTCACGTGCTCGTTAAAAGCTGCAGACTTAACAGTAATAGAAAATTTTTAAGTTGAAACAACAGAAGTGTTTCGAATACTCTTTGAGAGAGTTTTAGTATAACATAGAATCATTTACAAAAGTCATTATAAAAGACAAATCGAGGTATGTAGACCTAAAGCATTTTTTAATTAGATGAAATTCGTATAATTAAAAAATCATTTTGTGTCGTTCATGAATTAATTATATTTTATTTTATATGAAAATAAAAAGTTTTGGTCAGAAACGCAGAGAGCCAACTGGGGCCACACATATAATTAATTAATAATTATGTATATTTATGTATGGATTAATTACCTAAAAAAAATTGGACATTTTCGTTTTCGGCCGAAAATAGGAAGATTACCGAAATTCAGTTTCAGTTAGAAAACCTGTTAGGTCGATCCTTACTTAAAACATAATACAATCTAAAGATTACAACACGTTCTCACAGCAAACTGCACAAAAATATTAAAAACTTTTCCCCTTAAATTCAGTTATATTTACACACATAAAATTGACCTCCTTTATTTCTGTGAATTAAAATTAAAGTCTTGACCTAAATTTCAAAATAAAAATGATTTTCTTTTACATCTAAAAATCCATGTCAAATTTTCCAATGATATCCACTCACGAGATTATAAAATCGATAAGAAGTAGAAAATCCGTGAAAAATGGGTATAATATTTTTTTTTCTTTTCGTAATCCTTCGGAGGTCACGTTTCACGACCTGTGGCATGTCAATGTGCCAAAATCGGACACTGCACTATCCTCTCTTGTCTTCCAAGAGTGTGACCCACGTGCTTTTTCCTTCCTGTGTCAAATTTTACGAAGGTAGATTTGACTGGCGCCGAAAAGAAAAACCTCAGATTGAAATAATAAGATTTATTTAAGATATTTTCGTATCCCAGGAAATAATTTTCTTTTGGGATTTTCTTTCAATTATTTTTGAAAAGAGTCAGTTTATCAAGTTTGGTTGATTAATTTACTACTTCATGGGTAAATAATATAATATCCGGTTTTTGTGGAATTATGTATGACTAGTAAATCACCGAGAAACTATTGTACTTCGTTCCTTTTGTATTCATTATGGTTTTTTTTTTATTTTCAAATTAAAAACCATACAAGTTCAAATTAAAAAGCGCATAAGATCAAATACAAAATTAATTTTATATAATAACTAGACATGAAACGGATACCAGTTTGGCCGGATGCCAGACACTGGATATTCGGTATAATTTGTAGCCGGGTACCCGGTCACCAGGTCGCAGTATGTTTCTATCTGTCCCTTTGCAATTTTTATTTACCTATAAAGGAATTGTGTGGGTTTATATTAGTTTCTATCTATTACTATGTTATTTTCTTTTTGATCTAATTTTTAAATTTTATATTATCAACTGTTTTTATAATTATTTAACTATGCAAATTACGACATCCATTTTGAATGGAGTACAATCACTAGTTTATTCCAAAAATGTAATGAATTTTCCTTATATTTTAGTCATTTGCGCTAAAAGAACAGGACAAAAAAAGCAAAACGAAACTTTATTAAGTCAAGTTATTTTAATTTGATACTTTTTTGTACTCTTTAAATTAAAATAACTTTGAACTAGATTTCCCCATTTGATAAACATACAACATCTATTTTTGAATAAGGATGGGTAATTTGAATTTTCAAATTATTTTATGCTTTTGAACTAAATGTACAAGGCGAAAAATGTAAAATCACGGGCTTATTATTTTTTTATTTTGAGATTATAATAATTTTTAACACGACTTAGTACTATGAATTATAACATTCATTTTAAATAGTGACAATTAATAATCTATCCGGACATCGTATTGAATTTTCACGATATTTCAGATGTTTGTGCTTGGTATAAAGCAAAAAGATAGAAGAAACGTACATTAATGATGGAATCAATATAGTTTACATTTTAGATTATTGTCATCATTCAAGTTCCCTGCTAAACAACGCGAAACTTTGACACATTTTCTGGCTCATTTTTAAACGTAAAGGCATAAAAGGCCGGCCTGATTTTTGAAGCGATTTGGAATCGAAACTAGTTTTCCATTTTTTGCTAAATAAATTATTTAATTATTTATTATAAGCGATTCAGGTATCGTGACGAAAAGTTTTTCGCTTTTCTCGAGCTACCACATCGGGAATTCGGTTCAAGAGGCTAACTTTAACAGTATTTCTGAAAGATCTTTTGCGTTTACGAAAAATCGGAAAGCGTCTTTCGATTAAATAGTTTCTGCACCTGCTAATTTCATGCATTTCCGAACAAAAACGAATTCAAAAAATGTGACACAAAGTAGCCCTTTTGGATTTGAGAACAGAGTTAACTATATTTTACTACATGAATTATCTATATATTTAAAAGACAAGGCTGTTTTTTACCCGACTGCCAAGAAGGGTTATGTGTTTCACGTGTATCTGGGTATGTGAATTTCTTTATACCCTCAAAACATCCCAACGGCTGGATGGATTTTAATGAATGAGGTCTCTATCGATTCGTCTTAACAGTCCGATGGTTATAGGCTAGGTTTTGTATTTATAAATTCAAAATGGCGGCCGTAAAAATACAAAATGGCGTCAAATGGACGAATAAAAAATTACGCACCATACTGAGTGGCATATCATTAGATAGGTCTTTCAAAATGAAGACGATGTTTCATTGACTATTTTACAGTCAGAAGCTCCGTTTAAATATTACACAACCTGGAAATTGTGTAGGTAGGGATCTCTAGCTTTACTACAACTCTAACCTTCATAGACATCTATAGGCCTCATCAAAACAGGGTTTATAGATAGGAATTGACAATTAAACACAACTTAAAAGTCATCAATACAAGTAAATAAAAAAAAAGGTAAGTAATATAAAAAATAGTTTTATATTGATGAGAAATAATTAATTAGTTCTCTTTTTACGCAATCGGGTTTTTTGATTTTTTAAATTTAATTTTTTATAAGTCATCTGGCCTGAGCTTTCTACTGAACCGATTTTGATAATTATTTATTTAATGAAAGCACTTTACTGATAGATGTCCCCGCACTCGCAATTTTTTAAAATAATCTGTTTTTATATTTCAATAAAGCCCTTTATGAAATTTCTTCACATGCCATCTTCCCATTAGTGTCAATCGAGTTAGTACTTCCATTTTTGAAGAGAGAAGGGAAACGATGGGGGGTAATTACCATATCATTACGGATGCCATTTCCGTATTACAATTAAAAATGACTAATACAAAAATTTAGAAAAAGACGTCACGATTTATAATAATGCATTTTTACTCCTAAAGCTGTTACATTTCAATATTTTTTCATTCCGTTGATACTGAGATTGAGACGCTAATCTCAGAGGGCCCCAAGTGAGTGAAAATGATGTCACAGTAAGAATAAAATGAGTATTTTCTTTGATAAAACTAAGTATTTTATTACGAATGCGCCTAAAAGTAAATTTTTGGATTTCGCCTGCACTCAGATTAGAACCTCGAGTAAAGAGTGCGAATGTTTATATTCAAAATTGTAACTGGCAAACGTGACATCAAGTTTGGGAATATATTTATTAATAATCCATTGCACGTTAAAATATTTTTACCCGACTGAAAAGAAGTGTTGTGTTTCACGCGTATTTGGGTATGTGGATTTCTTTATTTCCTCGAAACATCCCAACGGCTGGATGGATTTTAATGAATGAGGTCTCTATCAATTCGTCTTAATCGTCCGATGGTTATAGGTTAGGTTTTGTTTTTATAAATTCAAAATAGCGGCCGTAAAATACAAAATGGCGGAAGAGACGGAAAATTTTTTACGCACTCTATTGAGTGGCATATCATTGGATAGGTCTTTCAAAATGAAGACGATGTTTCATTGAGTATTTTACAGTCAGAAGCTCCGTTTAAATATTACACAACCTGGAAGTTGTGTAGGTAGGATCTCTAGCTTTACTGCAACTCTAACCATCATAGACATCTATAGGCCCCATCAAAACAGTGTTTATAGATAGGAACTAACAATTAAACGCAACTTAAAAGCCATAAATGAAAAGTAAAAAAAAAAAAAAAAAATAGGTATATAATATATATAAAAAAATAGTTTCACATTGATGAGAAATAACTAATTAGTTCACTTTTTACGCAGTCGGGTTTTTTGATTTTTAAATTTAATTCTTATTAAAATAGTGAATATGAATACGAAAAGTATGCATGTAAATTTTGTGACGGTGAAAACGATGTTATTTTTAGGTTTCGTTGAAAACTAAAATTATAATTGTATCATAGTGGCGCAATTTTCATTGATTTTTGATCACGTAATACCAAAGATAAAAGCCTCAATTAATAACTTCATAATTTCATTATCTTAACTGCACGTTACTGATTACGTATAGGAATAAAGTTCAATTTTTCAATAATGTTAAAAGTTGAAATTAAACTTGAAGGCTGTTCTCAAATCCAAAGGGTCAACTTTCTGACATAAGTTTTAATTCATTTTTGTTCTGAAACGCACGAAACTAAAATGTGTTGTTATTCAGAAACTATGACATCGAACTGTTTTTTCTGCTTTCTTGCAAACGCAATAGATCTTTCAGAAAATACTGTCAAAGTTGGCATTTTGAACTGAACTTCCGAAAGAAAGAAGAAAATGCAGTCAATAAGAAGAGAAAAATGCCGTGTCACGTGATCAAAATCACTTATAACTCAATAGGTAATTGATGGATCAAAAAATGGAAAACATAGTTCGATTCCAAATCGCTTCCATGGTCAGGCTTTCCAATTTTGTATCTTTGCGTTACAGAATGAATTCGTAAACGTTTCGAAACGTTTTCCGCTTGTTGAGTAGAGCAGTTGAGAACAGCCTTAATTAAAAATAATATTTGTTTTAAGAGTTCGGATAGCCAATATTATACTGATTAATTATTATAATTTTATTTATATATTTAGAATTTATATTTTTTTATAAATTCAGTCAATCAGTTCTTTTAACACGTTGAGTGTCACGGTAACAGACACTGGAGCTGAAAAATTTACAATGTTTTAAGTAATTTTTAAGAAAGTATAATCCTGTAATAAATAAAAGGTAAGTAAATTTTAAATAAATTTTCAGTAATTACTTAAGACAATACATAGATTTTTAGTTTTATATTATATTTCAGACCGTCAGTCATCGGTGAATAACGTGTTCTAAGCGGAAAGTTCAGTGTCGGTCACCGGTGACTGACGTGGCGCTTAACGTGTTAAACATTTTCATTCGTCGAATCCGACTCGTATATTTTGAATAGGGTTAGAGCAAATCTACCCTCAAAATAATAGAATTTTCAAAAAACTTCATCTTCATACATGTCCGCTAAAAATACAAATCATAAAAACCGACAGAAAACTGAAGCCATTAATTTAAAAAAAAAATAAATGGACAAACTTATATGTCTTTTCAGAATTTATCATTTGAAAAACAGCCAAGCAGCAACTCAACGAGCTAGATTAGTTGCGGTCTCTCACGCTAGGCACGCAACCATAAAAATTTAAATCATTAGTTTTCAAGGTCTTTCATCATTAGTTGTACTGTTAAATTATTAGTTGTGGAGCAGTTTGTCACGTAATTAACTAGGGAAGACTACAATAATGGGGACATGTTTTATTCCTATGACTACAACATCAAGTGAAATATATGCAGGGTTTTACACGCATGTTAATAGCAAAGATTTGTTCACTTGACTACTAGAGTGACAAATAGAGCACTAAAGAATTTAATGATTACAAGAAAAGAAAAGCATAGGATTTCAATTTTAAAAAGTAAAACTCGATAACAAGGGGATGGAGTGTACATTAATTCCTTTTAGCAAGATTTATTTGTATATTTAAAAAAAATAGGTGAGACTTTTTCTTCTGAAATTGTTGTATTAAATATGCAAAACAATCCTCCCATTGTTAATGGGAGAATAATATCCATTATATTTATTTTTAATCTCCAGATATTGCAATGTGTAAATTAAATAAATAATCTAAAAAAATATATGAACTTAATCTCTCATTTGAAGCTATCGCCCTTTTGTACGGGATATAATCAAAACACACGGAGGGAAAAAAATCTCGGGGAAATTAAAACTGAAAAAGGATAACAATTATTATAACATGAGAACGGAAGCAACGGAGGATAAAATTACAAGCATCTACAAATAACTTACAAACATTTGTTTTCCTTTGAATCAAGCATGTCTGAAAATTTGACGTAGTAAAATAAATCAAAGACCGTGCTAAAGCAGAATTTCATATTAAGACGGATGATTTTGGAAAAATATATAAAAATAAAACCTTAGATGGTTAAATAAAGGGGGGGGGGGGGGGCGAGGGACCACTGAGTTTAAAAACAAATCAAAATCAAAATACTATTTTCAAGAGAGAAAGAAAAGTTACTATGTTTATTTGAAGCAAAGTTTGTGGAACTATCATTTGTAACGATATTTCTATGTAAAGATTTATGTGTCTAGATCTTTAAACATTTCAGTTATGTTACCTGCCACGTGTATATGTTGTGCGCACATTTACGCATTTATGTGTAAGTGAATAATTCCTGCTTTTACTAAAGGACACAATGTTTCACGTTCTCTAATAATTTAAAGTAACAGCTCAATGTTACAAACATTTTAATCTTATATTTCAATATATTATTGTTCAATGATTGCTCCAATTTTTTGGGGGCTATAATTACTTATTCACTAAAAATTTTAACAACTTGCACTCAGTTGTCGAATATTCGACAAAGCTTGTTGCTACCACTACTTCAGAATTAAGCATTGACTAAAAAAGAAAATCTTCGTAGTATATTTCTACAACACTTGTAATAGGAATCTACTACGAATATTTTAGTACGGAAATAGTGGTAGCAAAATGGTGACAGCTATTTCGAAACAATAAAATTCAGTGGAAAAGATTAAATAACTAAAGCATGGTATTAAATAACCGTTCTCAATAAGTTTTCACAAACTAAGCTTTAAATTAGATAATTCGAACATAGAAGTAATTTGTAGGTCACATCTAATTACAATCAAGAAACATGACATCATTTTACTATCACAGCCGAATAGTACAGCAGAAAATTTTAGGTCGTGTCACACAGCTTCTGAAGAGTACGTAGAAGAAAATTCTCCACTATCTTCAAGCCACGTTGAAACATTTTCATCAAAGAAGAGAGAAAATAAAACAAAAGTTACAACTCACCTTCTCCCGGTTCACATGAGACAAAGTGGGAACATATCAACACTGTTGCTATAAGAAGTATCCAGACAGGTGTCATCTTGGACTAGCAGTGCTTAGACAATCGAACCTGAGAGGCAAGAAACAAAAGAATTTGTTATAGTTAAATCTACTTACACTTGGAATGGAGTTGGCAACATTTCAGTTGTTAGTATTGCCATTGTTGTTAGTAAGTTATACTTTTCCAGTATGTTTTTAAAGTAATGTTTCATGTACAAAAAGGAGACAGATTCAACTAAGAGATCTGTACCGATCAACATTTTAGCCTAATGAGATAATAACAATAATAATAAAAGTAGATCAAAGAAATTAAGGTTCCGTTTCGAATACAAAAATGCAGATATTTCTTAACTCTTTAACGGGGGATCCATCTCAATAAAACTAATTATTAATTAATTATCATCATTTATTAAATATGATTAAATGATTATATACTAAATAAGATGTCTCTTTAAACTATAAGGAATAATGCTTTTGCTTATTGATTTTTTTTTTGTACTTTTTTACCGTGTGATATTATTATGCGCGCTGTTAATGGGTTAACCAATATTATCCTAACATTTCTTTTATAAAGACAGGCCCGAGCCTGATCGCATGCAGATCTATGCTATGACTGAAAAGGTTAGTTTTTACAAAGCAAACTAAAAGAATATAATAACGAAAAAAAGGAGATTGTAAATAAAAACATTTCATTGGTTTCCGGAATTAAAACAATCAACACTTACATTAATACACTGTCATCGTAAAGCGCAAAATAATAACAAAATAACATTATCGATACAAGGTTCACAGAACCATTAATAGTCCAATCGACAATAGGCTACAGCATATTAGAAGTACATACAAACTTGTAAAACAAAAGGATATAAAAATCTCTAATACTTATTTTTTTTTTATTTGTCAAAGATACAAATTAGCAAAGAGCAAAGATACAAAGAGCAATACTGATTATAATCGTGGCCAAATTATAGTTCATAAATAAAGCTCGGTTAAGACAAATGCACCTAATAAGGGTTAAGATATAATTCTATACAAACATTCTTTATTGCTACAATCATTATTGAACCACCCTCGTATCACCAGAGTTAAATTCATTACCTAAAAAGTCACAAATGGGTTTAAACACTTAAAAGTTACCGGAATAAAAAGAAATTCTAAACTTAGTTTAGAAGTCTGATGAATAATACGCTCCCCGGAACTATTATTCTAATAAAACCTTCTTCAAGCGACCAGGGAAAAACGGAATTTGTTTCATTTTCTTCAAAGAAATTGGTTGCTCAAGGAGGGAGTTCAACTGGGGTGGTCTCTGAATAGAGGTAAAGTTAGTATTGAGCCTATGGGAATAAATTTCGTTCCATGAAAAAAAGGTCGTTCAGGGAGGTGGTCGCACAGGGAGGTTTCACTGTATTTGAAATCAAAGCCCGCTCCAGCTCGAAAAATGTTGTGTCATTAGAGTCCGAGCCTGCTCAAGCCCGATACCGAAAGCACGCACATAAGAAAAAAAAAAGTTAATAATATTTTCAAATTGTTTCTTGATTAATTTTCTCATTTTAAAATCTCTTCTTACATTATTAATCCTAACTATTCCCTCACGACAATGTTTCGTGGTTTTGCATGTTTCTGAAAATCTGTTTAACATTTTGTTTATACGGGCTAAAGTTGGCGACTATTTTTATATTCAACCCTACCACAATTTACAAAAATCTTTGTGGTACATATCGATTGAAAATATCCCAGTACTGGTGTATTGGCAGAGATTATTTTCTACAAATTGGCGCGAACAGGGAAAAAAAATAGTCGCTGAGACGTACAGTGTCTCAACACCGTAATCAAAAGGTTAAAATAGCAAAACTATTAGGATGAGCGAAGCGAATCCTCTACTAGGCTACACAAATTACATTTTGTCGTACACTTTACAACAAAAAAAAATTCAGTATTTTGACTTGAAATTAAACAAAAATAAATTATGATCTGTAGATTTGCACAATATTATGTTTTTACAGTTATAAACCTTATAAAACCTTATTAATATATGTTATAACCTTATTAATATGTTATAACCTTAAAAAAAATTATTACTTTGATTAATTTATTTTACATGTTTTTCCATTTCGCAAATAAAAAATGAAACACATACATTTTCAGAAGAAAAATAAATCATGGAGTCAGTAACTATAGATAGAATCATTATTAACTAAATAATTTCACGAGTTCTTTTATGAAATTTTTAAAATACCCTTTTTTTTTTTCAAAATTAAGGCATATTTTTAATGAATTCAAATTTGAAAATTCAATTATTTACATTCAATTATAAAAGTATTTTTCAGTGTTAAGAATTCAAATACACAATTTATTCTTATTATGTGAAATAATTTACGCAGACGATACTTACGCATTTTAAAAGAATTATATTATGGGGTTTTTTGTAAAGTGGCAACAAAAGAATTGTAAACAAATAAAATTGTTAAATTCGTTATATCATAAATAAAAAATTCCGACGAAATTTTTAGTTATTTGGCTGAATTCACATTTCTAAAATTAAAATGCGCCAAAACATAAAATAAAGTTTTTGCTTAATAAAGATGCAAAAATAATATAAAAAATAATATTGTTACTTTCAAATATTTATCTTATTAAATAATAAATAATTATCTTATTAAATAAATATTATATCGCGAATCCAAAGAAAGCATGACTTTTGCTAGTTTAATTATACCCAACCACCGATAGAAATCTGCAAAAGTCACAATTCTTATTCTTTTAAAATATCATTGCACGACTATGACAGAAAGACACTGGTTCTGTTTTTAAGTAATTCTAGAAAAGAACTTCAAACAGACAGCAAGAATCGACAAGGGATATTCCACGGCGTCTTTAGGTTACTAACACTGATCATGCAAAGGCTCCAGAATCAGACAGAATATTGCTCCTTATATCCTTATCAATAATAATTCAATTCCCTTTCAAACTAATTTTCAAAGGATTGTAAAACACTTAGGCAGAAGATTATTCAGAAAATGCTGTCAAAGTTGTCGTTTTGGACCGAATTTCTGGAAGTGACAGAGTAGGAAAAAAAAAGAAAGAAAAGTAACAAAACTGCCGTGCTGAGACAGCAATCGCTTGTAACTGAAAAAAAAAAATGAAAAGAAATAGCATCGGAAATTTATTATCGGAAAATGAAAAAAAAAAAATTCGATTACAAATCACTTCAATAATCATGCTTGCAAGTGTTATGCTTTTACGTTTAAAAATGTCTCAAAAAAGGTGTCAGAAAGTTCGGCGTTGTTGAGCGGGGAAAAAGTATTTTCTTAACAGAGAAGAAAGATGAAAGACGATTTTAACCCCTTGGGGACCAGCGTCACCTATACGCGACGCATAAGGTACTCAGAATCCTTGATTATTCTCACCAATTATTTTTTATTGTAAATTTTGCCTTTATTGTAAATTTTTATTGTAAATTTGATTAATCAGGGGATTTTCCCTATGAAATTAAGCAAAACTTTCGTTTTGAAAAACCGGTGATAAAAGTTCAAAAATTTTGTAGAAGACGCTCGTTGCTAAGTGGTTAAAAGAGAGATGAGCTTTCAAGGATTTCTAAAGAGATACCGTCGAGCCCCGATTTAACGAATTTTTCAATTTAGCAAATTTTTTCCTGGTGGAAAATGGAAATGAAAATGGAACAAAAATACTTCGATTTAACGAATTTATAATCCCGATTTAACGAATAATTTTCGATGTAAAAAAAATGAAAAATTGGAGAAATTTTCTAATATTTATTATAAATCTTCAATGTCCCTGATTGTTAATTTTCTAAATTTGTATCTTGTGATGCAGAAATATCTACATGCGAAAATGCACGTTACACCGAGTTTATTAATATCAGTAGTAGTGGATTGGATGAAGAAGATAAATTAGGGATGAAGCATGTAACGTTCAAAAAAGCAGTTAGCAATTTGGATACTTTGAGACGATAGTTGATGACTCAAATATATTAATGACACTGTTTTCACAACTTCAGAAAAAAATCGATAAAGAAATTCTGAATACAAAATCGAAACAAAGTAAAGAAACATCTATAAAAGATGTCTTATAATTTATCGGTAAAATTTGAATAAATGAGATTTTTTTCTTAATTACATGATTTATAGAAGTCCATAAAAAAAATTAATCAATTTTTATACAGAGTATTTTCTTAAAACAACAAATGTTTAACATCATTATTAAGGTAAATGAGCCATGTTCTTCTTATTTATTGCCATTTTTTTTTTTTTTTTTTTTTACTTGTTCTGTTGTATAAAAATATTCCTTTGATTATCCCGATTTAACGAACAAAGTTGCTAGTCCCGAACGATTCATTAAATCGGGGTTCGACTGTATTTACGTCTTAGGGGAATTACTTAAGGGAATATTACACTGGTCGTAACTCTGTAAATGTGCGTTTTGAGAAATAAAACTGAAAACATTTCTACTAAATATTGACAAAAATAGAGAGAGAGAGAGAAAAGAAAAGATTAACCATAATAATTTCGCAACAAAAGACTTATACGATTAAATCAACAAAACTTTTAGAATAGTTTATAAAAAAACTAAGATTTCTTGTTTTCGTATCCAAAAGGAATTACAAAATCCAATTAAATTATTTGCGCAACTTTCGTCACCAAGCTAGATGAATACTAATTGGAAGGTAAAATAAACTGATTTTGACAGCTAGGGAAGGAATATGTAAACAGTGGAGGGGGAAAAATACTATATAAAATCTATCAAAAAAAAAAAAAAAAAAAAAAAAAAAAAAAAAAAAAAATAGTCAAATGTTTCTGCAATTTTAAATCTTAGCAGAAACATTTAAGGGTACTTCCAGGAACATTTGATCTGAATTTATTTAAACATTCATTCCTTAAACAATAGAGTCGAAACAGTAACGATTGGTGTATCTAAAGATTTTTCACTTTTATTGGTTTTCCTCCTTTACATAAGTGGCATGCTAGTAAAGGAAATTTATCACTTTTAATACTTGTGTACCCTTTACAAGTAGAAGAATTTTCTTTTCTTTCTTTTTTTTTTTTTAATAGAAAAGCTGTATAAATTTTTAGCAGTAAACAAGTATGAAAGGTATTGATTTTGATTAGAAAAATGGAATCATACACATCTGAAATCGGAAATTCAATTTGAATTCGATTTGTAACCCAATCAAAATTATTTTTCGTCGTTTTGTAACTTGATCCAAAGCCGTAAAAATAATTTCATTGCGACTTATAACCCGACCTGAAAACCAAAAAACAATTTTCGTCGATCCGCAATCCATTGAGAACCTCAGAAAAACATCTAGATGAATCCGACAAAACAATATTTATGTATGAGTTGTAAATTTCCAAGTGGGTGAAAAATGTCCGGGCCAGGTTTCGACGAACAGGGATCTCTTGGCTGAAGTCGCCAATGCTCTACCAACTAAGGCATCCCGGACGAATCTGGAGGACTTAATTCACTTAGCTAACCTTAACGATCATCACAGCATCCGGTTTGATAACTCAATCAGCTCAACAGCTACGCATCCAGTGTTGACTGGAGGTCCTATTCGGTTGAGCTGATTCAGTTATCAAACCACATGGTGTGATCATTAACCCATTTATGCCTGAATTTTTGTTTTCTCCAATTTGTTCGCAAAATCCCTTTAAAATGTTACAAAATGAACTGGAAAAATACTAAAACAAGTGGCTAAGTGTGATCACAGATCGCACAGAAGGTTTCGTTTAATATTCCTTTTAAAACACTATCCTTTTGCAAAATCTGTTAGTTCCACATTTCGCAACCAGGGGGCACTGGTTCAGGGGGCACACTCTATTCTAAACAAACCTCTATCCGAACGAAACTCCGCTTTACAACCAATCCGTAGATATATTAGTCGAGGGAATCGGGCCCATAGCACCCGAGATGGGTAGGCGTCCCCTGGCGGTAAAAAATGGAACTAAAATATGTAAGTCTATGGTGCATAATATGAAAGAGTGGTCAAAGGGGTGTCGGCAAAAGTTAAAAAAGTGCCCCCCGGGTGAAAAGGGGGAGGATAAAAAATTGTTTAAAACACACAAGTTAGAAGAGCACAGAGGGTTAAATATAAGATTTTTCGAAATTTTATGATTTGTCGTTTGATCGCAAGTGTTTAGCTATAACTATGCAAAATTTCAAGTATTCAACTTAATTAGGGGCTGAGTTAGAAAGAAAAGCTTAAAATACACAAGTTAGAGCCCAGAGGGTTAAATATAAGATTTTTTCGAAATTTTAGGATTTGTCGTTTGATGTGACGTGTTCAGCTATAAGTATGCAAAATTTTAAGTCTCTAACATATATAGTTTCTGAGAACGGGCTCTGTGACGGACAGACAGACAGAGGAGCGAGACGATCAGATGAACGAAACCTTAAGAATTACGCTAAATTTTTTTTTGTATTTATTTGATAAAATGTAAACGTACTAAATATCAGAATATGCATAATATTTATAAAAGTATAATATGCATAATTATATGTTTTGTCTAAAATTGTATAAAATAAGCTTTTAAATTGTATATTATATACTATAATTAGTATTTTTATGAACTACTAAAAAATTATATTTATTTCTTTAGAGAGATTAATAACATTATGAGTAATATTAATAATATATATTAAGAATAATCATATTTGAGGTTAAAAAACAATTTATTTCATAATCATCTTGAAAAGGACTTTACATAAATAACTGTCCCATAACTGGCCAATAACAATATGTACCCATTCGTGCCTAACGCCCTATATTTTGTAAGTTACAAACATTCATAAAAAAAAAGCTTAAACATACAATTTCACAAAAAAAAAAAAAAAAAAAAAAAAAATAAGTGTTCAAAAGAAGTCTACAAGCTAAGATTATGACTTATTTATTTGGATCCTTGATAGAAAAAATACGAATAAACTTACTTTATATTTTTAACCATCTTGAAAAATGAAAAATTTATAAACACAGATAAAAGCCTTCATTTTAGCAAATAAATATCCATCTCATGCTGCCACCGCTCGGTAACAGATAAAGACATTTATAGATAATTATTTCATACTATTTTTATGTTATAAAGAAAAAGAAATTATACCAATTTATTAAAATTCGAAGCGTCCCAAAAATGGGACGCTAGGCATAAATAAGTTAAGGTTAGTTGGGTGAATTAGATCCTCCAGATTCGTTCTCAGTTGGTAGAGCATTGACAGCTTCAGTCAAGAGATCCTTGGTTCGAATCCTGGTCCGGACATTTTTCACGCACTTGGAAATTTTCAACTCATATGATTTATTTGCCAATTGAATAATTGTATTAGAAATTAATGTGATACTTGTGTACTCATTTATACTTTAACCTGAAATTTACTCGAACCCGATCTGAAACCGAAAATAATAATAACTAGCTGACCCGCCCGGCGTTGCCTGGGCCCGTAATAATATTCTTAAATGAATCTGAAATTTTTATCGCAGGTCCCTACAGAAAGGGGCCGGTGGAGACGGTGCAAATTACTAGGGCTCGACTCTTGTTCAGTTCCAAAGTTGTGTAAAGTCAAAGGTTTTTAATTTTTATATGTCGCATACTTTAAACTTCTTTATTCCAAATTAATTGATGAATTTAATTAAAATGTAATTACATTTTCAATAATTTAATTTTTTATTTAAAATCTTTATATGAAAAAGCAATTACAAATACAACATAAAGTGTAATACTGAAAAAGAAATAAGAAAATTGTAAGCAAATATTACTATATATTTTTTAAAAAGTACCATCCAGCAAATTTATTTTCTAATAGAGTAAAGCTTGATTATAACGGAATCCTGCAATAAATGAAAAAAAAGTTCTTGCTCTCCCCCCCCCCCCCCCCAAAAAAAAAATGCTATGCTTTGTTCAATTTAAATAACCTGCATAAGACGGAATCACTGGTCGTTTTCGTTTCCGTCTAAGCAGGTTTTATTGTATCTTACTTCTGGGGGGCCCGTAATAATATTCTTAAATGAACCTGAAATTCGTATCGTAGGTCCGTACAGTCAAAACTACCTGTCCGTACAAAATTACTTTTTACGTCATGACAACATTTTGTAAACTTATTGCTGCTGTTTAATTCGCATTTTGCAGAAATTGCACGTTTCACTCACAGTTATGCATGCCCCGGAACGTTTAAATCAGTAATTTGGATTTTAGAAGCAAATCGTGCATGCTACAGTTATTAAGCCTATTTTACCGATCACTTAACGGCGTTCTCGATCAATTCTATTTGGATTTCGAATCTATTTCGATTCGACTCGAATTCGGCTTCTTCACTTTCAAGCATTCACCGAGATTTTTTACGGGCATTTCAAATGATATTTTGAAGCTACATAATTGCAGCGAAAGATATTGCACCGAAAAAGCGAAACGCAAACAAACCCGATCGCCCTAAATCCTGCCACAGGACTGTTACAAATAACCAATGAGATGCGTTTTTCGGGCGTTGCCATTAAACAATAACAAATAATCGCGATTTCTGTGCCACGTACGTTAGCGTAATATATATATAGATACTATAAATTAATTACATTTTAAGAAAAGTTTAATTAACAAAATTTACTGTTTCTTGTTTTCGTATCCAGAAGGATTTCTACCAATCCAATTAAATTCTTTACGCAATTTTAGTCACCAAGCTAGATGAATACTAATTGCCGAGAAAATAAACTCATTTTGACAGCTAGAGAAGGAATATGTAAACACCAGAGTCCAAAATAAATACTATCTGGATTCCTGGCGAAACAATACTAGCCAAATGTTTCTTAAATCGAAGCGAAAACATTTAAGGCTATTTCTCGAGGACTATTTGATCTGAATTTATTTAAACATTTGTTCTTGAAACGATAGAAACAAAGAAGCAGTAATGATTGGTGTAGAAGGATTTCGCATTTTCAAAATACCCACGTAGGAAATTAACATTTTTTAACTTATTTTTTTAATTTACTCTTCTTAAAGATTGTATCTCTCTTTTCTTTAGCTGTAAAATTATTTCTAAAATATGTACTTAATTTTACTTGTAGGGCTAAAATCTTACTCAGAACTCGTCAGTTTTGCTAACATTTTAACATATAAAATATTAAATTAAACATAGATGTGATAATAAAACAAAAGGTTGCTAACCAACTATATTTTATCCCGAGATTTTAAACACAGATGTAAAAATAAAATCACAAAATAAAAATAAAAATTATACTCGATTTTTCGGATTTTTGTTTAAAACCGTCATCAGGAGTAAATTTTCGCAAATACAAAACGGCAAAAATTATTTACAGAGTTACGTTATCGAAGCAAATTTCAATTTTGTTTCGATAATGTAACTTTGTACGATTCGATTTGTAACTTTTCAATAATGTAATTTTGCTTATATTTTTGGTTATTAGTATATTATATATTATATTTGTATATTAGATTTTTGCCTAGCAAGCTAAACTGAGACGGATAGAGGCTTTTAGCGATTACTATGTATGATGAAAAGATGTAGATAATGAATCTAAACTAAAATTCTAGCAGAAGGTTTTTTTAACGGTTAACTTTGGAGGGAATATATATATATATATATATTGCGAAAATACAAATAGGGAATGTATTTAAATAAATGCGGTTATGCTATAGGTTTATTAAGGTACGCTTACATGTTTTTGAAGGGAGTTGGAAGTTAAATGAAAAGGAGAAATTTTAGGATATAGTAAAGGAAAGGGCAGATTTTATTTATTAATATATGATTTTTGATATCATACCCTTATATACTTCAAATATTTTATTTTTACTTTTGCATCAGTTCAGAGAATGTCAAAAATTGCTTTAAAAAAAGTGGGATTCTATCTTTTGGAGGCGTTGTTTCATGCCTGTAATTTAGTGCATCCACGATATCTAGCATGTCGTGTTGTGATTTGTAAGTCAACTTTTACATCAAAAGTTATTCCAACTCTTGTTAACTCAAACAGGCTTTAAGTACAGAAGGAATGCTGCGTGCAAAACGTAGTGCGGGTAATGTTTGACTAATGCGGTGTATGCAGTAATACTCACAACTGTTGTCATTAGTTTCGCTTTAAAATGAAGTTTTAAAATACATTTGTTCACAACAGTGATAGTTTAATTATTTCGTGAGCTAACAATCAGAGACAAAAATTTGCGGCTTTCGTGGTGAATTCTTGTAGCTTATCTCTCTTTAATCTTTAGCTGTTACGTGCGGGGGACTATTTAGCTAGTTGCTTGGATTGTTTTGTCATTATTAAAATAATTTGTGCAAAATACTGAAAGTATAATATGAGATTTTACTGTGTATTAAGCGCCTTGCTAATTATGACGAAAACACACCGATCATGGAAGAAAAACACATGTAGTACTATATTGTACTACTGTGCAATATCTATTGCTGATTATTTCTGTATACTTTTCATCCCAAATAAAAATTAAATTATACTAAGTTTTATTTCAAAGTTACAGATTTGTTAAGTTTTAGTCGAACTGATATTATGGAAGCTCCCTCATTAGTCACTACTAATTTTATTTTTGAAATGGGGATATGGTATGAAATTTGTTGTTAGGCGGAAACCGGGGACTAATGGAACACAAGGGCTAACGGGACAAGTGGAATTTATCGTAAAATTAATTAGTTAAATTGTTAGTCTTACAGTGTTTGCTTTGCTTTCTCACATATAGACTGCTAGACTGTGAAACATCAAAATATATGAATTATTTAACACGTTATGCGCCACGTTAGTCACCGGTGACTGACACTGAACTTTTCGTTTAGGACGCGTCATTCTGCGATGACTGACGGTCTAAAATATGATATAATACTAAATATACATATATATTGTTTTAAGTAATTACTGAAAATTTATTTAAAATTGACTTACCTTTTATTGATTACAGGATTATACTTTCCTAAAAATTACATAAAACAATGTAAATTTTTCAGCTTCAGTGTCAGCCATCGTGGCACTCAACGTGTTAAATTGTTTGGCAGCATGGAGAAAAACTCACACATGCATGCATCTTTAGAAACATTAGGTTATACTTAACCTATAAAAGTATTTGTCGTATTAAATAATATTTAAAACATTATTTCCGAGAAAATATAATTAAAAAATCACATTAAGCGCAAATATACCGGGAGTACTAAAATGGACTGACTGATTTTTAAATTCAATAACTTGGAAATGGTGATAGCTCTTGAAAAATTTTTTGTAGGAGGGTTATGTAAGATGTCAGGCGTTTTTTTACTGCGATACTTGATTTTAGTTTAAAATAGCAGATATAGATGGCGTTGCAAGCAATGGGCACTAAATCGGGGCCCAATTTTTGGCTTCTCTCTTCTCTCAGTATTGATGCGAAAGAAGTATGTTAAATGTATCGTTTCTTAGTCGCCAATATATTTTTGTTCTTAGGGGCCCACTCCATATATTTAACCTCATTCTTTCGTATCAATACTAGGAGAAAAGAAAGGGAAAAAAATGGGGACGATTTAGCGCCTATTGCTTGCAACGCCATTTATCGCTGCTATTTTATGCTAAAATTGAGAATCGCAGTCAAAAAACTCTTGACATCTTACATAACCCTCCTGCAATAATTTCTTTAATAGCAGTAACAATTTGCAAGTTATTGAATTTTAAAATCAATCAGTCCATTTAGAACACCCTGTATATTTCATATACAAGGTGAAATATTTCATTAGACTAATTTTTAACACAATTATTCAATTGATAAATAAATCATATCAGTTGTAAATTTCCAAATGGGTGAAAAAAAAAGTCCAGGCCAGGATTCGAACCAGGGATGTCTTGGCTGAAGCCGCCAATGCTCAACCAACTGAGCGTCCGGGAGCCTGATTCGTCCAGGATGACTCAGTTGGTAGAGCATTGGCAGCTTCATCCAAGACATCCCTGGTTCGAATCCTGGCCCAGACTTTTTTTTTCACCCATTTGGAAATTTACAACTGATATAAAATATTTCAGTTATATTTTTAATTAGTTGCGTTGTGTTGTATTGTAACCCATTGTGTTGCCTTTAAATTGCATGAGGTCTTTCGATTGTTTTGAGGAAAAAGAAATCTAGTTTTATTATATACATTTCAAATTTCTAGCCTTATTCAACAGTTTTTTTTCTTAACACATTCAAACATAGTTGAAAAGTGTTTATAAATGCGGTTTCTCTGCCCGTCAGTTCGTGCTCTCCTGTAAACCCACGAAAATATACTACGAATAACATGTAATTTTTATAAATAAGAATGTATTCGTTAAAAATACACAAAATTTAACACTTAAACTTCGTTAAAAACGCATAACTAAGAAAGCTTTAGTCTCTAGACTTTTAACCCTGCAGCCGCGGGAGACTTTTTCAGTGGGTTGTTTTAAAAAAATTAAGATTGTTTGACTACTACCACTTTTTTAAAGTAGAAATAGTCTATTTAATTACAGATTAAATAATGCGAGATACCCACTGGAACGCGAAAATAGCGTTTCCCGCGACTGGAGGGTTAATCATTTCAATATCATATTTTATCCTGAGGACGACTGCAGAAGCAGTACGAAACGTATGTTTTATCACTAATTTTAACTGTGCAAGTTCATATAAAGGTTCTTGTTTACGTGCATCATTGAGCAAATTTATGTGTTTCTAACGAATAAATTCTTATTTATTATATTTTACGGTGCAATTGCCCAACATGTGTTAATGTAATTTTTATATGTTAATAAGGTTCACTATGGAATGTTCACTATTGAAAATGAAATATGTGGTATTTATAGTTCGTTTACAGAGACACACAAAAGAATTTTGCCACAATGCGTTCTATAGAGAAAATTTACTTGAGGTATGTTGTTACGATACTTGAAACATAATGAAATTCATGTGCATCATTGAGGTAGAGTACAACATGGTTTCCATAGAGCAGCCTTACTCAACATGCGGCCTGCGTGTGGTTCGCGACCTTTTGTGTGCAGCCCGAGACACATAATCATTAATCCATAATTTTATTGCATAAAAAGAATTTAAGATCTTAAACGTGTTCTTTTTTTTTTCACAATAAGACAAAATCTGCCCTGTTATTCATAACTAATTAAAAATTATGTTGAAACTTCTGAAATGCTGTTTGTTTAGTCAAAAGTTCATTTAAAATGTAGTTCTACTTGTGACACATTGGTGTATTTCTTAATCTTCAACACTAATCAAACTTTATTAAAAATTGATTAAATTTCATTGAATTGGAAATTAATTAAATTCCCGTCAATAAACTGGGAGTTTCGTACATGTTTTCTAAATTTTAAAAACAATAAAAAGATTTTTTATCTTTTAAATCCGATTTATTTATTTCTTTTAAATCTGATCTATTTTAAAATCTGATTTTTTTTCTCTTTAGAACTTGAAATTGTGCATTGTTTTATTATTACGTTTTATACTTATTATATAGCTAATACTGCTTTTTATCGTTAAATGTTTGTCGTGCAAACAATTGGCACTAAAAATTTTTTGCACCACTATTTCAAAACAAAAAACTTCGCGTCATATTTCTACAACATTTGCAAGAGATATCTTTCAACATTTTGTCTACAACATTTGCAAGAGATATAACGCAAAGTTTATTCTTTGGAAATAGTGGCGTTAAAATTGTATGGTAGTTTCTTCCGCGACAAACATTGAAACCTACTGGTAATATTAACTTAGTTATATTGCTTTGTTATACTCATGTTATTTTACTAGTTTTATTACTCTTTTTTCTTTTTGCCCTTTTTTAGTGTGTTGCGGTTCGCCTAGCGTCACAAACATATGTTTACTGTCCGCATGAAAAAAAGGTTGGCTGCTATAGAGTATAGAGAAAGTAGCATTTTCAGTTCATTTACAGGGATGCACAAAAAAATTTCATTTTATTATATGAAAAAATAAAGTTTCTTAACATGAGGTTGTAACCAAAGTTTCCCACCACAGCTAATACGGTCTGTGTCTGTGTAAACAGTTCGCTTTCACGTGTTTGCTCATATTTTGTCAAACGATTTTTGGCATTTGAAAGAAAGAGACTTGCTTTTTAACACTGTGTTGTGAAATTTGTAAAAAAATATCGTTATCATTAAGTACAAGGTGTCTGAAATGGAATTACCACGCTACCAGATTAGAACCATCATTTACTTTCAGTTCTGTTGCAAAAAGTCAGCTACAGAATGTCGCCGAATAAAGTGTACAGCATTAGGTACTAGTGTTGTATTATATGATACTGTGAAGGTTTGGCGGAATGGTGGTTATATATAAAATTACAGTTAATTATGTATATTATAAATATTATTACGTAATGGCGATTTGGCGGAAAACTTTCGTTACAACATAATATTATTTTAGTGTTGGAAAGTGTTTCATAATCTATGCCTGATTTTTCGTTCTTGTTTTAAAAATATAAACGAAATATAAAAGAAAGCAAAAAAGTCCGAATGAAGAACTTACTTTATATAATCTATATATACATTACGTTAACGTACGTGGAACAGAAATCGCGATCATTTGTTATTGTTTAATGGCAACGCCTGAGAAACGCATCTCATTGGTCATTGTGTAAGAGTCCTTTGGCAGGATTTAGGGCGATCTGGTTTGTTTACGTTTCGCTTTTTCGGTGCAATATCTTTCGCTGCAATTATGTAGCTTCAAAATATCATTTGAAATGCCCGTAAAAAATCTCGGTGAATGCTTGAAAGTGAAGAAGAAGCCGAATTCGAATCGAATCGAAATAGATTCCAAATCCAAATAGAATTGATCGAGAACGCCGTTAAGCGATCGGCAAACTGTAGCATGCACGCGTTGCTTCTGAAATCCAAAAATTTAAACGTTTCGGGCCATGCATAAACTGTGGGTGAAGCATGCAATTTCTGAAAAGCACTGTATTGGAAATGCGAATTAAACAACAGCAAGAAGTTTACAAAATGTTGTCGTGGCGTAAAAAATAATTTTGTACGGGCAGGTAGTCTTGACTGTACGGACCTGCGATACGAATTTCAGGTTCATTTAAGAATATTATTACGGGTCCCCCAGAAGTAGGATACAATAAAACCTGCTTAGACGGAAACGAAAACGACAGTGATAAATTCCGCTTTATGCAGGTTATTTAAATTGAACAAAGCATAATAGCATTTTTTGGGGAGAGGGGGGAAGAGCTGGAACTTTTTTTCGTTTATTGCAGGTTTCCGTTATAAACAGGCTTTACTCTATTACAAAATAAATTTGCTGGATGGTAGTTAAAAAAATCTATATAGTAATATTTGCTTACAATTTTATTATTTCTTTTTCAGTATTACACTTTATGTTGTATTTGTAATTGCTTTTTCATATAAAGATTTTAAATAAAAAATTAAATTATTGAAAATATAATTACATTTTAATTAAATTCATCAATTAATTTGGAATAAAGAAGTTTAAAGTATGCGACATATAAAAATTAAAAAACTTAACCTTTGACTTTACACAACTTTGGAACTGAACAAAAGTCGAGCCCTGGTAATTTGCACCGTCTCCACCCGCCCCTTTCTGTAGGGACCAGCGATAAAAATTTCAGATTCATTTAAGAATATTATTACGGGCCCAGGCAACGCCGAGTTTGTCAGCTAGTACACATTATATTTTTAGACACTGTTAGCCGAGAGTAAATTTATGTCATATTTAGGATCACGTAATAGCTTTAGTACTGATTTAGTGCATCCGTGATACCTAAAATGTCATGTGACTTACCTCAAAAGTTATTTCTACTGTTTCAATTCCGACAGGCTTTCCGTACAGGAGGAATGAGTGCTGCGTGCAAAACGTTGTGTGAATGCATTTGACTCACGCAGTGAATAACTCTCAAAACTGTTGTCATTAGTTTCGCTTTAAATTGAAGTTTTAATACACTTGTTCGTAATAGTGATAGTTTAATTATTTCGTGAATTCGTCAGCGAGAGAGAAATTTGCGCGTGCCGCAACAATACATGCAGCTTTCGTGGTTTAAATTATATCTCTTTACTCTTATGTAGTTAGGACGTGTGGGAAATATTTAGTTAGTAGTTTGAATTGTTTTGTCATTATTAAAATAATTCTTGTATTGTGCAGAAGCTACTGTACATAAGTTTTTATAATTTGTTATTCTTTCTTATATTATCTTTTTTTTTTTGTTGCGTTTCAAGTGTTTTTTTTTCATCCTATGAAACTTGAACTTAATAAATAAATAAAATAAGGAAAACTAATTGGATGTGTCAATCCCAAAACTTTCTTGTATCTCATACATTTTAATATTTCAAAAATTAGTTACAAATGTTAATACATAAGCCGAAACTTTTAACAACGTTTTTTACGCACAAATACGTACAAACATGACACAAAAAAATCACATACAGCTGTTTCGAGATACTAATGTACTGATCCCCTTCCTCAGTGCGAAAACAAAATCAAAATGTATAGTCCCGAGAACGGGCTAATGAATTGATTGGAAAAGGCGAAAACAAGAGTTTATATATCAAAACGAAATGAGATAATTGACCGGGAAACATTGAAAACAAGGCTTTACTGGAGTTACTGCGCAGGATCCCTTCACACTAGCGAGAGAAAAAGGATGCTGGTCATATCATTCACTAAGGAAGAAGTATGTTTATGAATGTAATATGCTTCATAAAAGTCTAGATCCAAAACTGAATTACATTTTTGAATAATTTTAGCCTCAGAATAATTAAACTGGTAGTTGGAATTCCAACAATGTTTAGCTATTGTAGATTTGTCACATTCCTACCTTCTAACATAATTTTGGTGTTCTTTCAGCGTAATTCTAAAAGCAGGCTTCATCTGTCCAATATAAGAGAAGCCGCACTCACAAAAAAATTCTATAAATGCCCCAGGTATTAATGGTCGTCAATTGGATCTTTGAGATTGGAGAAAGAAACTTTATTGGTTGGAGAGAAAACAACTTTGAAATTAAACCTATTGAGAATACGAGAAATTTGTGTACTGATTTTAGGAAAATAAGGTAAGACAATAACATTTTAAAATTCTTGACTTGCAGGAACAGAATCAGCGATTGATCCACGATCGATGGCGACTGCTTTAATATAGTTAATTTTACTATTAAATAATTCAGGATTTGAACAAATTTTACGTGCACGGAAAATAAGAGTTATTGAAAAGCTGCAAGTTTTTGATGTGAGGGTTGATTGTTGGATCGGGAAACCTGACCATACTAGCTACGACAGTCAATATGGTAACATGGCATATTAATTTTCTAATCCCCATTCATTGATAAAAAAGGAAAGACATTTACTTTTATATTCAAGTATTACTTAAGAAACTTGAAATATCTAAAATTTCCCCAACAGGAAACAAATGAGAGGCAACTGTCTGTAATTAGTTTTCAGATTTTTGATGAGCCCTAATGAATGCAAGGGACGTATGGCTTGCATTACGTAAATGATCGGAAACCTGGCAACACAAGCCATGACAGTCAATATGTTAAGACGGCAATATTAATTTTCTAATCCCCATTCATTGATAAAAAAAAAAAAGAAAGACATTTACTTTTATATTCAATTACTACTTAAGAAACTTGAAACAAGTTACAAGGGGAAGAAAATCTTACATAACATTAATACATTTCTCCACTTGGCACTACAAACCCTTACTTAAATTATTATATATTTTACACAGGAATAAATGAAAAGGGAATTTACATAACAAAGAACGCAATATGCTCACGTAAGTAATAACCTTTTATAAAAGTAATTTCTTTTATTAAATTAGGTTGATAAAAGCAAGCTCCCTTGTTTTGTTCTTTGAATCATAGGCTATAATACGCTCAATGAATATAAATTAGCAATAATAAGTAATGGATTAATATTTTATCACGTTTAAATAGAGCAATTTATCAACGATTTTTTTTAAAGATATAATCCGAATTCCAGGTTTAGTTTCAGCTTTTTAATACCATGCATAATTTCAGCAGAACATTTTCTTTTATTTTTATTTAAATAAAACACGCAATGGTTTCAGAACATTTTAATGCATTAGTACTCTTTCTCTATATCAGTTTAGAAATAAAAATATTTTAGAATTTTCATAAAATCAGTCGTGGTGGTCAGTTTATAAGAATTAACAGTAATCTAAATAAATTCTAACTTAACTAATTTTCATTTTTCACGCGTAAATATTTCAATTGAAAATTACCTGTTCCGGAAATATTACTCTGGGTTAGAGGCCTGCATGGGCCCTGGCTTAGACCGAGGCCCGTACCCGGCCCGGCGGATTAAAGGCAATTTTTTTAACGGGCAGGGCCGGGCTGAGCTGATAAAAAAATTCGGCCTGATAAAATGTAAGCCTGATCCTGGCCCGTCCCGAGTCTGCTAAAATAATTAACCCCTGATTCAGACAGGATGCAACTGCCAATGCCGATATCTACGCTGGACATGTTATATTTCTCTAATTATGTTGCCAAGCATCAGCCCCTGCAGTTTACTTATCTTCGCCTCACTCACGTCCATTGAAAACTGTTCCTATTTTATTGGCTTAGTTTGATCCTTTTAAAATTTTATATCTGGCCAAAATTTTTTATCAGCTTGTCCCGGTCCGTTAAAGAATTATCTTTAATCTGCCGGCCAGCCCGTTGGAACTTTTCACTTTTTCCGAAGCCCGTACCCGATCGCAAATTTATGTGAAAAGTTCCAACGGGCTGGTCGGCGGATTAAAGATAATTCTTTAACGGACTGGGCCAAGCCGATAAAAAAATTCAGCCCGATATAAAATTTTAAAATATTCAAACTAAGCCAATAAAATATGAACAGTTTTCAATGGACGTGACTGAGGCGAGGATAAGTACAAATAAGCTCCATGAGCCGATGGTTGATTGACAAAATCAGTACAGAAATATAAAATGTCCAGCGTAGAGATCGGCATTGGCAGTTGCATCATGTCTGAATCAGGCCGTAATTATTTCAGCAGATTCGGGACGGGCCAGGATCAGGCTTACATTTTCTTTCTATATACTGGGCCTACATGGCGGGCCGGTACATGATGCTATTCTGCATTCTGTGGCTTGCGAACATATAATAATCTATAATGTTAATTGTTCCATAAATATGTATATGCAGTAGTCTAGAAAATCTTAATTGCATGTTAAGAAAAATTGGTATTCTGTGGAAATTAAGCCAGGTCCGGTTTCATAGTCTTTTGACGGGCCGGACCGGTTTTCACATTGATTAACATTTTACATTAAAAGAAAACCAACTTTCAGTAAAGAGCAAACCCCGGTCCTTACATATATATCTGGAATGATCCTCACTCAATCTTTCGAACACTGCTAAACATGTCTAGAAAGTATACAAGAAATCTTATAAATCTCTGACACTAATGGGCTGGATTGGAATGCTGGAGTTCCAATTTTGAAACTGGAGACGTTACAACTATGCCACTAATGCTTACTTACAACGCTGTACTATTTATCCCATATATATTCTGTCACATTTCCTAGGTGATTTTGCCTATAGAACTGGATGCAAAGCGGTTTAAAAGGGGATTAAATACTTAGTCGTCCAAATTTACGAAAATATATACATCTTTTCGTTTGCCAAGTGAGAGTTAAATCGGAGTACTATTTGAAAGTTATTATATTCACTAACATGCACACATATAAATCATGATTACTTTCCTCACACTATGTGCTCGGAAACAAACAAACTCTCTCTCTTTCACATCACTGTATAAAACCAATTCGGCATTCGCACGCACACACACGCCTATGCCGATCTCAGAATTTCCTATTTTTTTTGTATCCGATAAAATAAAGAATATATAAATAAAATGAAAACTTTCGATTGAAGTCTACATTAAACTCATTGACACTTTTCTGAAACTAAATAAAAAGGCGCATTTTGCAACTAACAGAGAGAGAGAGGTAAAAAAAAAAAAAACTTCTTGGCGAAGTAAGTAGGTAACACGGAACACTTACTTATTTTTTACTTTACGAAGTATTGAAATACTTTTTTTAAAGCAATAACATTATCATATTCCTGACATTTTTCAGGAAAACATACTCTGCGTTAAAACTTCATTTTCAATTCTTTGTTTACTTTTTACAACTCTGTGTACACCCGTCGCTCGGAAAAAAGGCACGATAAAAATCAAAACATCAGGAACTGAACTGTAAGTGAATAAAGGCGGGGGGCATAGCGTAACAAAATATATACGACGTTATATTGGGAGAAAAAATGGTAACATTTTCGAAAATGAAATATATACGTTTGCTTTTTTCGCAGGCCGGTAGAAATAAAAATCAGAAACGTCTGTTCCCTCAAGCATCTGCGGTTCAGATTTTTTCCGTCCTAATATACAAATAAAAACAAAGTGATTTTGGAATCATTCCAGGGGGGGGGGGGGGGAGTATGCGACAAGTTGCTATGCAATGCTTGAGTGGGCAATGAAACAGTTACAACACTTATAATAATAAAAACTATTAAACACCGAATGTATGATGACATAAACTCATATATGTCAAGGGGAAAAAAAGCATAAACAACCAAACACAACCTTTGCTGTCGCCCAGTCATAAAAATTCTGAGAGGGGGGGGGGGGAAAGGAGGCAAGCTGAAGCTAAAATTTACATAGTTGTAAAAGTTACAAGCAAATAATAATAATAATAATAACAACAACAATAATAATTTATTCAAATTTAATTGATATTTGCAAAGATTTTGAATGTTTTAATTTCTTTTTGGAAAACCTGAAATGCATACACATTACACAATTCATGCATCTATTGAAAAAAAAAAAGTATGAACCTGCTATGTATGAAAATTTACATTTACAAAGTGTTGAATTCAGGGGCTGGCCCGAAGCATCGACCCCGTCCCCCCGCCCCCCCGCCCCTCCGGAAGATTTGGGATTTTTTGCTTATCAATGGTTTAGAAGTGCAATTCCACCCCTCCTTTCCCGGAGCTGCAGATATACCACTCGGAGAAAAATGTCTGAATTCAACACTGCACTTGCATATAGCTAAATATACATATTCGTTTCATTCTTTCTGTCTATATATCTCTCACTCACTCTAACTTACACGGACGCACACACACACGTGTACATACGCTCTCTGTCTCTTTCACTCACTCCCTTAATCTGTCTTGTCTCACACGTACGCAAGGTGACTGAGAGGTTCTGCTCTCGAAGCTGGTAGACGGGAGGTGCTGGGTTCGAACCCAATCGCGCCCGTCGGTTTAATCGTTCGGAGTTTCCGTGGTTTTCTTCGAGCCATGGATTTCCATGCGTAAATACGGGTTAGTTTCCCTTAGAAAGGCCCCCACGGAGGGCACTCCTCCCTCGGGCCTATATCCCAAGAGTTGATAATCGGCCGTCAAAAATCAACCAACCAACCACACGTACGCAAGTAAGCTCTCTCTCAAAGCTGAGAATTCCATCTTTTTCTATATCCTTTAAAATAAAGAATATGTAAACAGAATAAAAAGAAAACTTATTGCTCAGGCAGGTGGTGTACATCAAAGATATTGCTACTTTCTCAAAACCTGATAAAAATGTACATTTTTAAAAAGAGAGGGCATAAAAGGAAAAAGAGTGAAAGTTATTGACAAAATAAGTAAGTAACTTGGAGTACTTGAAATATTTTTTTTCCAAAGCAATAATATTATTATCGTATTCCAAACATTTTTCGAGAAAACGGACTCCGCATTAAAACTGCATTTTCAATTCTTTGTTTACTTTTTACAACCACGTACACGTCACTCGGAAAAAGGGCGCGATAAAAATCAAAACATCAGGAACGGAACTGTAAGTGAATAAAGGCGGAGACATAGCGTAACAAAATATACAAGACGTTAATGAAAAAAAGGTAACATTTTCGAAAATGAAATATATACGTTTTTTTTTTCTTCCAGGTCGGTAGAAATAAAAATCTAGAGCGGCTGTTCACTCAAGCATCTGCGGCTAAGATTTTTTTTCTTCTGATATATAAGTAAAAACCAACTGATTTTGGAATCATTCCAAGGGGGAAAAGTATGCGACAAGTTGCTATGCGATGCTTGAGTGGGCAATGAAGCAGTTATAACATTAATAATAGTAAAAACTATTAAACACCGAATGTATGATGACATAAATTCCCATATGTTGAGAAAAAAAAAAAAGGCCTAGAAAACACGCCTAGGCGAAAAAAAAATGCCTAGCCATAACATGATGGAAAAAAAAAAAAAAAAAAAGAAAAGAAAAGAAAACAGAAGGACGCAGGCTTAAAAAGCTGAAATTAACATAGTTGTAAAAGTTACAAACAAACAAATTAAATTTACATTTACAAACTAGGATTTCGAATGTTCACATTTTTTTTGGAAAACTTGAAATGTATACAAAATTTGTGAATCCATAAAAGAAACTATGAACATCCATGCTATGTACGAAAACTGACATGAACATATATTTAAAAACAGCGTTAAATTCGGTGGCAGGGGGTAGTCAACTTCCTACCCCGAAAGTTTTGGGATTTTATGCTTATTAATGATCTAGAAGTGCAATTCTGCCCCCCCCCCTCCCTACGCCATGGAACAGCAGATATTTCTTTCGGTGAAAAATGTATAAATTCAATACTGACGCGCACACACACACGCGTGCGCGCAAAATTGAGAATTCCATCTTTTTTGATATCCGTTAAAATAACGAATATGTAAACAAAAGAACAAAAAGAAAACTTATTACTCAGACAGGTGGTATACATCAAATGCATTGCTACTTTCTCAAAACCAGATAAAAATGCACATTTTTAAAAAGAGAGGGGGTAAAAGGAATAAGAATGAAAGTTATTGATAAAATAAGTAGGTAACTTGGAGTACTTGAAATATATATATTTTTTTCAAAGCAATAGCATTATTATCGTATTCCAAACATTTTTCAAGGAAACAAACTTCGCTTTAAAACTTCATTTTCAATTCTTTGTTTACTTTTTACAAACCCATACACGTCAACTGGAAAAAAAGCGTGATAAAAATCAAAACAGCAGGAACGGAACTGTAAGTGAATAAAGGCGGGGACATAGCGTAACAAAATATACACGATGTTAATGAAAAAAAAAGGTAAGATTTTTGAAAGCGAAATATATACGGTTAACTTTCTTCGCAGGGCGGCAAAAATAAAAATCTAGAGCGTCTGTTCACTCAAGCATCCGCGGTTAAGAATTTTTCCTAATATACGAGTAAAAAACAACTAATTTTGGAATCATTCCAAAAGGAAAAAAACTATCCGACAAGTTGCTATGTGATAGTTGAGTGGGCCACGAAAAAGTTAATAGTAATAATAAAAAGAAAACTATTAAGTAACCGAATGTACGATGACATAAACTCGTAATATGTTGGGTGTAAAAGAAAACACTAAACAACTAAGCACGACATTTGGTTTCTCCTGTCGTCTAATCACAAAACCGTTGAGAGAAAATTTGGAATAAAGTCTTGACAAGTTGAAATTAACATAGTGGTAAAAATTATAAGCAAATTAATAAAATTAAACTAAATTGTGGTGCTCCCCTGCAACCCCCCCCCCCCCCCAACTTTCTGCGTACGCCTATGGTGATTTTAAAAATTGTATCGTTAATTATATGATTTTAATCATCGAATAAACAAAGAAATATTTTATCTTTTTATTATTATTTTTTTTTAATAATCAGATGTTTAAAAATTTTTTGTACATGATTTCAACATTAAATATATAAAATCCGCTTGTAAATAATAATAATAATAAACCTGAAAAATAATTATATTTCCTGATTAGTTAATTTTTTTTTTTTGTATCGAATTACATATCTTTATAAGTTTTAAATGCCACTTTGTCTGGAACTTTATAATTTTTTTCTCTTACAACTAAAGTTTAAATTTTAAACTGCGCACAAAACTTTTTAATAGTCATATTTATAATCGTATAGTGACCAACCTTCTGTATTTTTTCCAGTCAAATAAACATGATTGGCAAAAAAAAAAAAAAAAACTTAAGGAAATATGACTTATTTCTAAGATGTTCTTAATTGATTTCATTGATTAAGAAAAATTTCTGCTTCAAGAAATGTTTAATTAACTTAAGGTTGACAGGCATATATAATACATAGATTTTGTAAGAGGAGATTGTTTAAAGAAAAGGGGGAGGGGGGCAACACGACCTACGGGCCCCGGGTCTAACATGAATTCGATCAGGCCCTGAATATAATGAAATATTTAAAATATAATTGCAGCGTCTTTTTACCCAATGTTAATCTCTAAACCACATTTTAGAACATAATTCATTTTCGACCAACACCGGAAAAATATATAAATAGAATTAATCAGCTATATCTCGCAATCAGCAAATATATAAAATTGTAAGCATACTTAAGATTTAGCATGAATAAATATTGATAATTCACATTTTTAAAGATTCCTAAAGGAGACCAAATTTCTATTTATGGGGGAGAAAAGAAAGAAAGAAAAAAAGAAAAAAAAAGCGAGGCGAAACAAAAAGTATGTTCTAATTTAATTAGCACCTCATTTTTCAACTCTGGATCTTATGGGAATTTCCTGTAAACGAATCAAGTCATAGCTTAAGGGAAGAATACAATACGCATAAAAAACGATAATAATAAGTAATTTATATCGAAAAATCTTAACAAAAAATTGGTTATGGAGCAAAATTGTGAAAAAGATTAAATTAATGTAAAATATATTTGCATATTTTTCGTTGGGGGATTTTACAGCAATTAAAGTACAGGCTAAGAGGACGGAGGAAGGGGGAAAGGTCAAGCAAAAAGTATTAGGTTTCTGTAGTGTTTTAAATTATAAGTTATTTTAAAGAAAGCGTTACACAAGAGATTGCAGATGATTGTTGCGCGTATTACTTGTATTTGTCAAGTTATTTTTATTGAAGATGCCTGAAGGAGTATTTTGTATTTAATTTCTAACACCTACACATATCTTTATTTTGAATTTCACTTGGATAAAGCGAATAACATATGCTTTTAAAAATATGTTTAATATTAGTTTTTCTAGTTGTTAGATGAGTATATTATATAAAATATACTCATATAGTATATATAAAAAAAAAAAAAACAGTTAAAAAGAACTTAGAAAGTTTTTGTTTGTTGTATCAGAGGAGACTGACTAGATAATGCACTACATCACGACACCTAATACATTACATGACCACATCGGTATTGGGTAAAGCTTCACGAGCAGGCGCGTGACGTACTTATTGCATACGCTATTACAAATGTAAGGCACTTCGTAACAGTAATAAGAGATACTAGATACATGCATGAAAGTGGGAAATAGGAAAAAATGTGGAAAATCTTTTCCATTTATACAATGGCAGCAAACTTGTATAATTTAGTCATATTTTAACAGTTATTTATGCAATAAAATGAAACATTACTGCATGTATGATGGTTATTTTCTTTTCGTAACTTAGAACATATTAAGAACAAATTTACACTAATATGAACATATGTTCATTGAATCAAAAGAGAAACTGGAAGACAGTTTGCAAAAGGTGTAAATCCAAATATATCTAATTAATTTATATAAAGTACATTGATTAATTTTTCAAAACAAATATTATTCTGAATGGTATGGCTGTTTTAGATTTCCCCCCTGATTTCAAAAGAAAAAATATTCTCTATGCTAAATATATGCATGTAAAATTGATCTTTTACCCCAAAACGTTGTAAAAATAGGAAAAATATTCTATTCCAAAATAATACAGAAACAAACTCCAAAGATTTGAGTAGATAAAATGTCTGATTAATAAAATTTTCAGCCTCCTCCTTCCCTATATGATTCCAATATTTTCTTTAGATTTTTGCATAAATTCAGAAAATGTCCAAAATTGCTTTCAAAAAGGTGGAATTCCTCCTTTAGGAGAACTCTTGCATACCTGTAGATAGCACCCGTGAAAACTTAAAGGTTCCACAGACAAAAAGGTTCATAACTTCTCTAAAATGTCAGCAATTTTTACAGAAAATTTGTTAGCAATAGTTAAGGGTGTATTCGAAAACATATTTTTCCACCCTCAACAGCTCGAAATTTTCTGATACATTTTCTGACTCATTTTTAAAAGTAAAAACATGAAACTTGCTGGGATGATTTCTGAAGACATGTTTAACATGCCGTGTGATTTCATTTTCAGCTCAATTAATTAGAATTTGATTTTTAAACAATTATTTTCTCAGTATGACCATTTTTTTCATTCCCAGATCGCCCGCTTCGGAAAAATCCGTTCAAAACGCCAACTTTGACAGCGTTTTTTACATTATTTTCTGCATTTATCAAAAAGTTATTAAGCACGGCACATTATATAGTTTCTAAATAAGAGAATTTTCCAGTTTGATGCGTTTGAGAGCAAAAATGAATTTTAAAATGAATCAGAAAATAAGCAGTTTGGATCGGAATACACCCTTAAAAGAAATAAAAACCTCTTCTTTTATAACTGGGCTAGAAGCCGGGTGCAAATTAACTGTCTTTACATGAATACAGACAACAGAACATTTGAAAGAGAATTCAGTTTTCAAATACAAAAAAGAGCAATCCCAAAAATTTTCCCCTTAAAAATTTTACAAATAAAGTTTTATAGTTAAACTTTTATTAGTTTTCCAAACATAAACATTTAATTGCATTACAAATAGATGACATTAAAAGTTTTTTAATATATAAAACTTTTTTTTCTTTTACACAAAATAATCAATTTTCTTAGTATATATATTCTTCATTGATCAATTCTAATAAAATATATATCAAAAATTGTAGATCATATCAATTTATTTAATCGATAATTACATGTCAAAGCTTTTAATGTTAAATACAAAATAATTATTTAAAAAGAAAGTATTGGGGAATGTAAATTTTACTTAAGAATCATGAAAAAAAAAAAAAAACAAAAAAAAAAAAAAAAGAAAAAAAAAAAAAAAACCAAATGCTATAATTTTCTCTCCTGAAATAAAATATAATTTATATTAAACTGAATTATCAGAGTACTATAACAATATGTGCGAAAAATCTTATGCCAGAAGTGCAGTTCGAACCCACGCTCCTTTCAGAGAACCAGAATTCCTCTTTCTGGCGCTCAAGTCCATTCGGCCATGTCAACTTCGCTCAATGTTCCTCTGAAATGAAACCAGTTAAAACTGGAGTTTTCATTCCATTTAGGGACAGAAAAATAATCTAAAATGTCTACTGCGCATGCACCGGTCAGTCGAAATCAGTCTTAAATAAACAGATGTTAGAAGACAATTATACATAACAGTAGTAAACGTTAAATTTTAATTCCGATGCCACGTGTAAAAACAAAGTTTCAGAGAAATCACGTTTGTCGTAAAGGTTTCAACAGCGTGCCTACTTGAAGGTCAAAAATAAATAAATGAATAAAAATAGAATAAAAAACCCCTCAAAAATAAATATATATAAAAAAGGAAATATAATTTTTTTTAAAGATAAGAAAAAATCTAACGAAAATCTAAAAATATCACTAATGCTCGTTTATGTCCTGGATAAATATTTAACTCAAACATAATTCATATTTAATTTTTCAATTACACTAATAAAATATAACGGAAATTAATGAACCAATAACTCTTAAACATCTAAAATTGCAAGCTCATGTAGATTTTTAAAAAGAGTAAATATTGATAATCCACACTTTTAAAGATTCCTAAATAAACGAAATTTGCATTTATTCTAAAAAGAGAAAAAAAAAAATTAAGCAAAACAACAACAATAAAAAAAAAGCTACGATACTTTCTAATTTAATAATTAGCATTTCATTTTTGAACTCTAGATCTTATGGGGATTTTTTGCGTACTAATTAAGTCATAGCTTAAAGGGAAGAAATACAAAATATGTAAAACAAGATAATAATAAACAGTTTATGGTGAAAGAACTTAAGAGAAAATTGGTTATGGAGCAAAATTGAGGAAAGATTAAATTAATGTACAATATATTTAGAAATTTTTCATCTGAGGATTTACAGTAATTAAATTACTGGCTAAGAGGAGGCAGAGGTGAAAGACCAGACAAAAAACAATTGGTGTCAGTAGCGATTTAAATTAGAAGTTATTTAACAGAAAACGTTACAGGAGAAATTACAGATGATTATTTTGTGAGTTATCTTACGCGTTTTGAGTTTTCCTGTGATGCCTGAAACATAGCTTTGTATTTAATGTCAGCAGCCGGCTAAAAAAAGACAAGATACACCATAAATTTTAATCAACAAATTGTCCCAGACAAAAAACGAAAATACCCATTCAACAGAAAAAAGTCTTCTTTCAAATTATAATAATAATAAAAAAAAGCTAAGGAAATTGTCTTCATATCGGAATTGTACAAAATTCTAAAATTTTCAATACGAACACAAATTTTTGACAGTAGGAGAGACCGGGGCTAGTTGACTACAGGGGTAAGTAATGTACTCAAGTACATGTAAGGAAAGTCCTCATAAATCGCCTGTTTGTGGATAGATTGCGCAACCAGTCACAGAGTACCTTTCTTCTTTCTTTTTGCAATCCCCATTGTAGTTTTGCTGCGTTACCTATGTGCAGTGGACTTTTATTACGATTTTTCTGTTTTTTACACTCATAAGTAATTTTTTGTTGCTTCATTATTTTCCTAATTTCTAAGACTTATCTTAATAATTGCGATTTACCTTGTGCAGTTTTTCTTAGTGTATGATTCACTGTACCTACCCCATATGTGATTTACTTAAATTATTTATCTTTAGAAGGTTACGCCTCCCTTTTGTGAAGAAATTTATTATGGGGCTAGTAGGCGCATTGAATACGGGGTAAGTTGGCTCGGCGTCTGGTGTGTGCTGGTAGGTTGAAATACAACAAACACAGTGAAAAGTGGTTGTAATGCAAGATTTTGGGCAGCTTTCCCAAACGGAGGCACTCGATTTTTTATTTGTGACAACTGTAACTCTGATGATGATATCGAGTAAGATAGAAGTTACTCATTGTTAATGTTTTATTCATTATTTTTATATCTGTATAATTTAAAATTTACATTGTACGGCGATAACGCCTTTGTTTAAACTTACTGGTAATAATGAAATTGATTTCACTTAACTGTGTGCCTTATTTGAGCTTCATTTAAATTTTTATAAAGCGTGTGCCAACTTACCCCATAGGTATAAGCAACTTGCCCCGTGACGGGGTAGGTTGGCGCACAATTTTCCTTTTACTTTAAGCTTCCGCTAAACATAAACTACAAGAGCTACAAACTCAAAACTTCGGGTATTTATAGCCAAATGTCTGTTCTTTAAAAGTGCAGTTAAAGTTTGTTAAAAAACTTAAATAAAAAAAAAATAAAAAAAAAAAACTAAAAACTGCGGCTACTAGCCCCGGTCTCCCCTATATTTGGCTTTTTCGGTATATTTTTACTTTCGGATAACCAAACGGGCAGCCATTCGTTCAAGTAATTAAATATAAAGGAATTATGAATTATAATCTAACAGCAATTAAATTAAGAATTATATAATTAATAGAAATTATAAAAGTTTGAAGTTTGGAACTCATAATTTTAAATTTATTTTTAATCGTTGAAAATAAATTTATTGGACCAATAACTCGCAAATATCTAAAATTAGATTTTAACAAATGTAAATATTGATAATTCACATTTTTAAAGATTCCTAACTAAAAGCAATTTCTATTTATACTAAAAAGAGAAAAAGGTAAGCAAGACGGCAACAATAAAAAAAGCTACGGTACTTTCTAATTTAATTAGCATTACGTTTTTGAACTCTAGATCTTATGAGGATTTTCTGTGTACTAATTGAGTCATAGCTTAAGGGAAGAAATACAATATATGTTAAACAAGATAATAATAAACAGTTTATGGTGAAAAAACTTAACAGAAAATTGGTTACGGAGCAAAATTGTGGAAAGATTAAATTAATGCAAAATATATTTGGAAATTTTCGTCGGAGGATTTACAGTAATTACATTACTGGCTAAGAGGAAGCAGGAGTGAAAGAGCAGGCAAAAAATAATTGGTGTCAGTAGTGTTTTAAATTAGAAGTTATTTTAAAGAAAGCGTTACAGAGGAAATTAGAGATGATTATTTTTGTAAGTTTGAGATTACCTGTTTATTGAAAATGCACGAAACAGTGTTTGGTATTTAACTTCAGCAGCCGGCCAAAATGAACAAGAGAACCTACATATTTTATCCAACAAATTGTTCCAGACAAAAAACGGAATTATGAAGAATCAACGAAAATTATGTCTCCTTTCAAATTATGCTATAAAAATAAGCTTAGGGATTGCCATTACAGTAGATCCTCGATACATCGTTTTTCAAGGGGTACGGGAAAAAAACGATGAATGCAGGTTAATGTCAAAACACGAGAAAAACAACGTCTATGCATTACTAATACATGCAATTTATACAGTATATTAATAAATACTAATTTGTTACTTGCCAAACTGTAAAATAAATAAATTGAAGTTGTAGAAAATTGATATTTATTTTAAAAAACCAGTAATTTCATGTTGGGTTTTTCGTTCATTTTTTAAATTAAACAAATTTTCAAGATGTACAACATTTTTCTTGTAATTTTCTGTAATTTCATGTGCATATACAAAAGTTCGTTCAGTTACAAATGCCGTAATTACATGAGACATAGACTTGGCACTGGTGTAAGCTCAGCTTCAACGGCATGAACATTATCCTCTGCTACTTCGCCACTATTTTCATTTTTTTTGCATCACATTTCTTCTATGCTTAGGACACCACATTTCGCAACATTTTGATCTATATAAATATAATCGATAAATTTCGCTAATAGCGCTAATACCCTGCCCCCCCCCCCCCTAAAACATTACAAATGTGTTATTTTAGGATAAAAGAAGTAATTCCAGTTAGTATGTCATATGGATCCGCTTGACTTTCAATTTCATTTCGGTGAGGAGAAAAAAATTACAACGATGAATGCGGGAAAACGACTTTTGAAGAACGATGTATGCGGGTTTTGTTAACATTATTTAAATATAATTTGTGCAGGGACCATAGAAAAAAAAACGATCAATGCGGGAACGATAGATCGGGGTTTCACTGTATAATGAAATTGTACCAAACTCTAAAATTTTCAAAACAAACACACAACTTCGACAGTTGGCTTGTTCGGTACATTTTTACTTTCAGATAAGAAACGGAAAATCATTCGGCTAAATAGTTAAATATAAAGGAATTATTAATTATATAGCAATAACTAATAGGAGTTATATTACAAATTATATGATTAGTAGGAATTACATTATGAATTATATTATTAAATGCATTATGATGACTATTTTGCGAGTTATCTATGTGTTTTGAGATTACCTGTTTATTGAAAAAGCCTGAAATAGTGTTTTGTATTTAATTTCAGCAATTGGCCAAAAGAGGAAGAATAAAGGAAGAAAGAAGTTAAAGAAGAATAAAAAAAAACTCAAGAAAAAAAAAGAAAGTATATTTAAGCTTTTATATAGGGTTATTCCGGGATTTATGCCGCACATTTTTTGAACTTGTGTATAAAGTCCCATGGTGGACATAAAATAAAAAAAATTATGCTGTGCTATTTAATGTTAAATATACAACACGTGTACTGCGACAAAAAAATTCAAAACAAATTATTAATATTTTTTAACAATTTTTTTCTGAAACATGACACTGCGGCGCGTCACCCGTACATTCAGGCTGAGACGCCGCACTTGTGCGGTAGTTATGCCGCGCTTGTAATAAGAACAGAATGAAATTATAAATAAAAATATTTTTAAAAAATATTCATATCTGGACTATAATTATGGATGTAATAACAAAATGAAACTAAATGAGTACAATGAAACGTATCAGTAGATTAAAATTAATAATTGTTGCCTACTTTCACTGTTAAAATTACAGACTTATTTTTTTACATTAAATTTTAATTGTTATTTCAGCAACAACGTAACATCAGTGTATTAGAAAGGGAAAAGAAAAAAAGTAAAATTGTGTTTACATAATTTATTTGTTAACCCTTTCGGGACCGGCGGCTTTTCCACAAATTTTATTCGGTTGGTACCACTTTTTTAAAAGACGTTACTTTTACTTATATAATCATGAAAATGCCCTAATTAAACAAAGCAAATATTATTTTTCTTTTCTACTGGTGCCAGAAACAAATTTTGTAAACTCTTTATGAAGATACTTAAATGCACCTATGGTCCCGAATGGGTTAAGAGATCGACTTCAATCTACAGAAAAAGTGTCGAAAAAGTACAGTCTTTATGTAACTACATTTAAATACATGATGCAACAAAGCCAATCAACTTTTTCTTTTTTGGAGTAGTTTGCAAAGAACGTCTGCGTTACGCGTAATCCAATTTTTCATTATTATCATCTTGACTTGCATCTTTCTTGCCCTCCTTACTTTTTATTTTCCCCTTTTTATCCTTTGGTTTTAGTAAACTTGATAACATGCCTAACATGGTTAGTATATGCGAAAAGAACAGGAAAAGTTAATAACACTTAATCATCCCGTACAAAAGAAACTGCGGCATGTATACCGGAATAGGAGTCCCATTTTGCATGGTGCAGACGTCGGCCATCACAGTTACCTGCCATCGCTAGGGGGAATGGCGTAATCATACACATACACACAGTACTCTATACAAACACTACACTCAGTTTTGACTTCGAAATCATTCTTGCACTTAATAATTAGTGTATGAAAAGTATTTAAACATAACGTGTTTAAAAGTTTGGACAGTGAAATCATGCACTTACGTCAAATTAAGGAATATACTTCTACAAGTAAACATCGAAATGGGATTCACGCTAAACACTGGTTAAAATAATCTCATTGCGCACCTATACTGTGCGTTTGACGATCATCTATCGATAATTACAAGAAATACAAGGGGTGCGGCATCTATCCCGAATTTACTCTATATTTATTTTTAAGATAAGAAAAAAAGCAATGAAAATCTAAAAATATCACCAGTACTCATTTATGTCCTGGATAAATAAATCTCTTAAACAAAATTCATAACATAATTAATTTTTGAATTACACTAATAAAATATAAATTAAATTAATGAACCAATAACTAGTAAGTATCTAAAATTGCAAGCTCATTTAGATTTTAGCAGCAGTAAATATTGATAATCCACATTTTTAAAGATTCCTAAATAAACGAAATTTCTATTCATTCTAAAAAGAGAAAAAACTGAAGCAAAACAACAACAATAAAAAAAAGCTACGATACTTTCTAATTTAATTAGCATTTCGTTTTTGAACTCTAGATCTTATGGGGATTTTCTGTGGACTAATTAAATCATAGTTTAAAGGGAAGAAATACAATATAAGTAAAACAAGATAATAATAAACAGTTTATGATGAAAAAACTTAACAGAAAATTGTTTACGGAGCAAAATTGTAGAAAGATTAAATTAATGCAAAATATATTTGAAAATTTTCGTCGGAGGATTTACAGTAATTAAATTACCGGATAAGAGAAGGCAAGGGTAAAAAGATCACACAAAAAATAATTGGTGTCAGTGTCGTTTTAAATTAGAAATTATTTTAACAAAAATGTCACAGAGGAAATTAGAGATGGTTATTTTGTGAGTTATCTACGTGTTTTGTGATCATCTGTTTATTTAAAATGCCTGACACAGTGTTTGGTATTTAACTTCAGCAGCCGGCCCCCAGACACCCCATACGTTTTAATAACTAGTTGGATGTGCCAATCCCAAAACTTTCTTCTATCTTATACATCTTAATATTTCAAAAACTAGTTACACATGTTAATACTTCAATATTATTAGTTCACCAACTTTCATTTTCATCTTAAAATTCTGCTTCAGTCAATTAAACGAACTAAAAACGGGTTAATCTATATCATGATATTTGTTAAAATTAATAGTTTTTCCTTATTCTGTTGTTATCAGATGTTTTCGAATAGCCGGCTTAGCAGGAAGCGAGTTCCCGCCTTTGCACGAGGCGCCGATGGACAATAGAACTACGAAAAAATCAAGAAAAGTATACAAAAATCGCTATCACAGAGCCCCTGTACCGCGCGACATTTCCAAATTCAAGGAGGACCTGTTGGCAAAAGCCAAAAACATGCACAGAAAATTTGGTTCAATTGTATGCATAATTTTATACACTTTTCGATTTTACAATAAAGAAAATGGCACAAACATCGCCCGGCAGATTTTTTTCAAATTCAGGTAGGACTTGTTTGCCATAGCCAGAAACGTACACAAAAAATTTGGTTCAATTCTATGCATAAATTCATACGCTTTTCGATGGTACAATAATGAAAATGGCACAGAGATCCAATTATAGCGCCCCCTTCTGGCGGATTTTTTTTCAAGTTCAGGGAAGACTTGCTTGTCATAGCCAGAAACATACACAAAAAATTTGGTTCAATTATATACATAACTTCATACACTTTTCGATGGTACAATAATGGAAATGGTACAGACATCGCAATTATAGCGCCCGCTTCCGGCGGATTTTTTCCAACTTCCGGGAGGACCTTCGTGCCATGACCATAAAAAAACACAAAAAATTTGCCTCAATTCTATGCATAAATTCATACACTTTTCGATGGTACAATTTTCAAAATCGCTATTACAGCGCTCCCTAGGGGCGAATTTTTTCCAAATTCAGAGAGGACCTGCTTGCCATAGCCAAAAACTTAAAATAAAAATTTGGTTCCATTCTATGCATAACGTCATACATTTTTGGATGGTATAATATTCAAAATCGCAGAAAAACCGCTATTACAGCGCCCCTACCGGCAATTTTTTTCCAAATTCAGGGAGGATCTGCTTGCCATAGCCAAAAACTTAAAATACAAATTTGGTTCAATTCTATGCATAAATTCATACACTTTTTGATGGTAAAATGGCGACAGACAGACGGACACACGGACAGACAGACATTTTCTATAAACATGTTTTTTGGGATCTCTGACCCCTAAAACGTCAAATCCGTCGGAAACCGGAAGTCGAAAAAATTTCGATTACAATACTTTCTTCTATTGAAGATAGAAGAAAGTAAAAAATTGTCCCAAATAAAAAACGGAAGCGCCCATTCACCAGAAAATTGCCTTGTTTCAAATTATGCTATAAAAATAAGCTTAGGGGATTGTTTTCTACTGAAATTGTACCACACTCTTAAATTTTCAAAACTAACATCCAATTTCACAGAATATTTTATATTTTTTTGGCTCATTTTTATCTTCGAATACCAAACGGGAAGTCATTTAGCCAAATAATTAAATATAAAGGAATTATGAATTATATAATTAACAGGGATTATTTTATTAATAGGAATTATGAAGGTTTAGAATTCGTTATTTATTTTTTTTTTCGTTGTACAACAGATTGCAATGGTGGTAGTTTTTAACGCGTAAAAACTACTTGGTGGAAAAATCTAATTTTAGATTCACACATTTGAAACTTATAGAAATCGATTTCTCTGAAAAAAAATTATAGGTTAAAGTTCATTATTTTTGTTTTCGTAAATCAATTTCAAAGTATATGGACATTTTCTAAATTAATTTTCAAAGGAAAAAAAAATAATTGTGGCGTGTGATTTTTTTAAAAATAGAAATCGATTTCTAGAAGCTTTGAATATGCGAATCCTACAACTCACTCAGCCAAGTAGTATTTGAATCAGGCTTTAAAAAAAAAACAAACCTCTCATTGCAATCAGTACATACCATTTTATTTTAAATCTCACTTCTATTAAGCGAATAATGTATAGTATTTACAATATTTCTCATTTATTAAATGTTTTTATGAATATGAATTATGCATTTAACGAGTAGAGATGCCGAGAAAAAAAAAAAAAAATGGTTGAAAAAAGGGGAAAAAAAGATTTAATAATAATAAAAAAATGTAAATAACTGTGGTTATAATATGGCTCATTATTCGCAACAATATTCCAACAAACTGCGATGACTGGAGCGTTTCACTAACATGAATTGCAAATGGCATGATATATTTATCATAACATTTGCAATCCATGTTTGTAAAAAAGACCGTGTATTGAAAAATATCTCTAAAATAAAATCAACAAAATTGAAGTGATATAACGTGGGGGCACACGGATTTATTTAACTGGCTGTTAATACACGTAGCTTTATTTCAAACAATCAATAAAAAATGAAATGTATGTTGCCGAAATTCATAACAATTGGTGTATCCACAATATCGTTAACAAATTTAATAAAAATAAATAAATGTAATTTGATTTGTGCTCTTTTGCATACTCGGCTTGAAAACGAAAAATACATTTCATAATTTAACTGTTGTACATTGTTTACACATTCATCTTAAATTTTTATGCAAAGGATAATTAATTGGGTGTACATTTTTACACATACCGTTAATGTACTGTTTAATTTCATTGTTTACGCGCGGCTGGTGACTCGTTGCTATTTTATTTATAACATAAAGTATTTTTATTATAACTGACATGATATTTGATACCGTTATTAGTTTTTTTTTATAAAATTTATTCAAATGCATAATGTGAGCTGTTATGTACACTTAAAAAAAAGGCTATTTATATATAGTCATTAAACTAAATCTTTGGCATTTTTCACATTCTAAATATTTTTAGTTAGTGAATTAAAGTCTCACAGTTGTCTTGTGACAGATACATACACTCTTATGAAAATTCTTAAGGAGTGATTCTCTCGGAAAACTTAAAAACAACTGCTGCATTTTTTGTATTTTCTGAACCCTTAAAATGTCTAAAACATGCCCCTCAAAAGCGTGTTTTGTTCCAAACAGTATTTCAGACGTGCAAGCTGTTTAACATACTAATGTCACAGCTGACAAAATACTTCGAATATATTTTTCTTCACACAAGTCAACCCCCCCCCCCGCCCCCTCTCTCTCGCAGTTTTTTTTTCTTTTGTGTGTAGGTTCTCACAGTTAAACAATTCAAGCTACAAAGTTTTGTTTTTTTAAATTATACTTTTTAACTGGTTGGCAAAGATTTAAAAATTACATTTTTAATATTTTAATAATTTCGATTTTTAAAACGGTTTCCAAAATGAAAAATTAGTGCCAATTAGTGCCAAAACAGCCGCCATTGTATGAAATTTTTATTTATGTTATGAATGTAAAGTTTGGCTTCCAACTAAATTAATACATTTTGTAGATCCACGTGATTTTTCTGTTTGTTTCAGATTAATTATTAAGAATGCAATCAGATACACCGATTTACGGTGCATAATGACAATTTTGAAGAAGCGTAGTAAATTGGTTAAAATATCAGCATTTTTATGTATAAATTATGTGCAAAATATTCACACACTTAGTTGAAAGTTAAATAAACTCAATGTCACTTTCTTCCATGCTCATTGTTTAAACAAAGCAAAATATAAAATAAAATAAATACCCCCCCCCCCCCCCCCCCAAAGCCTTAAAAATCTAACCGTATTGAGAAAATCCCCGCTCAAATATTTAATTGAGAAATATGTACAACAGAAATCTCTAAAACTACTTGAAAAAAAAAAAAGTATTTTTATCCTGTGTTACTCTCTTAATCAAGTCTGAAAATGTAACACGTTTTTTATTTACACCATTAAAACACATATGTCATTAATGCACCTGTATATTACAATCAGAAAATGTGCAGAATATAAAGCTCACTTAAGAGTTAGCAAGAGTAAATACTGATAATTTACATTTTCAAAGACGCCCAAATAAACGAAATTTCTATTAATTATGCAAACAAAAAACAAAAAAGAAAGAAAGAAAGAGAGAGAGAGAGAATAAAAAACGCAGTGATACTTTTGTAATTTAATTAGCATTTCACTTTTGAACTCTGAATATTATGAGAATTTTCTGTGCACTAATCAAGCCATAGCTTAAGGGATGAAACACGATATGTGTAAAACAAGATAATAATCCTACTGAGGAAAAAAAAAAACTGAACAGAAAATTGGTTACTGAGCAAAATCGTGAACAGATTAAAATTATGTAAAATATATTTGTACATTTTGCGTCAGATGTTTCAGAATAATTAAATTATACATAGGAAGACGCAGAGGAAAGGCCAAGCAAAAGAAGATAAAAATAAAATTCTGGAGCGCATTTAATTATAAGTTATTTTAAAGAAATAATACAGAGGAAATTACAGAATCATTGAGTTTAGATGTTTGTTGGAAAAGCCTGAAGAGATTTTTATTTAATTTATAGTATATACATATAATTTTAAATTTTACTTAGATTATACGAATAACGTATACTATTTCCAATATTTCAATTTATTAATTTTTTCTTATTTATTGATACTGTGATTATTAGTTAATCAAATGCAATTAGCCAATTAGTCACATTGAAAAAAAAATCTTTTTAATTTTTTTTTTAAAAACGACATCACCGATATGGTGTGGACAATACTATATTGAAAATTCGCACGGTTTGAATGGACACAAATGGAAAGACGTAAGGTTAATTAAAAAAAAAGAATATATAACAAAAAAAAAATAGTAAAAATAAAATAAATGTGAGAAAAAACCATAAAAATAGGTGGACCATACGTGAACACACTCTAAAAACACGGCTGAACGCTAATCTAACTCTTTTATATATTCTGCTTGAAAAGAAAATAAACATATACGTAAATCCGTGAAAGAAATAAAATAAAGACATCCCAAATCTAAAAAAATATTGCTTAATCAACACTTTATCTTTTATCTTGTGTTAATGTCTTAATCTCAACTGAGAACGTGATTCATTTTCCATCTATGTAATTCCGTGTTTCCATCTATGTGATTCTGCATCCATCCGTGATTTATTATCCATTTATTTTCCATCCCATTGTATTAATGCACCGATATATTACAATCAGACTATGTGCAAAATATAAAGCTCACTTAAGAGCTAGCAAGAGTAAATATTGATAATTTACATTTTTAAAGACGCTCAAATAAAAGAAATTTCTATTAATTATTCAAAAGAGACACAGAGAGAGAGAAAATGAAGCAAGAGAATAAAAAACGCAGTGATACTTTTGTAATTTAATTAGAATTTCATTTTTGAACTCTGAATATTATGAGGATTTTCTGTGCACTAATCAAGCCATAGCTTAAGGGATGAAACACAGTATGTGTAAAACAAGATAATAATCACATTGCAAAAAACTGAACAGAAAATTGGTTACGGAGAAAAATTGTGAACAGATTAAAATTATGTAAAATATATTTGCATATTTTGCGTCAGATGTTTCAGAGTAATTAAATTACAGCATAAGAGGACGCAGAGAAGAAAAAGAAGGAAAACAAAATTCTGCAGTGCATTTAATTATAAGTTATTTTAAAGGAAATATTACAGGGGAAATTACAGATAATTGAGTTTAGATGTTTGTTGGAAAAGCTTGAAAAAGAGATTTGTACTTAATTTATGGTTAATACATATACTTTTATTTTAAATTCTAGTTAGATAAAAATTAATAACGTATATTATTTCCAATATTTCAATTTATTTATTTATTCTTATTTATTAATTGGTTAAATACGTATACTCCACGGAAAAAAAAAAAATCATTTTAATTATTTTCCTTTAAACGACATCGCTGATATGGTGTAATGCATCTCGACAATATTTTAAAAATTCGCACTGTTTGAACTATTTTTACTATCTTTGAAACACAAATGGACGAAAGGCAAAAATGGGAATTATTAAATAATAATAATTAGAAAGATATAGCAAAAATAAAATAAACATGGTATTTCGCATAAGTTACGCTTTGTCTTTTGTGTTAATGTCTTAATCTCAAATGGGAACGTGATTCATTTCCAATTCACACTATTAAAGTATAATTATGCAAAATTATACTCTATTATAATTATGCGAAAAAGAGAGAGAGAGAGAGAAATGAAGCAATAGAAAAAAAAACCGCAGTGATACTTTTGTATTTTAATTAGCATTACATTTTTGAACTCTGAATATTATGAGAATTTTCTGTGCAGTAATCAAGCCATAGCTTAAGGGATGAAAAACAGTATGGGGCGATCCATAAATGATGTCACACTTTTTTCAATATTTTTGATTCCCCCCCCCCCTTTGTCATAAAGTGTCACATTTCACCATCCCCCCTCCCCCCTTGTCACATGTCAAGCTATATTACATAAACATACACTTGCAGTTCAGAAACAAAGCACTACATCATATTTCAAATTCTATTTTAAAACTTTAACTATGTGTTTTAATGACATTTGTGAGCATAACAATAAAAATGATTCGTGCACTTATTTTGTATGAAATAAGATTAAGGTTTACAACAAAAAACATAATTAATGTACAATAATAATAAAATATTAATATGCAAGAGCAATTGAAAACAGTAGTATTTTGGAATTTGAAATGGAATTTAATATATTTGGCTTTAAATCGTACCATTACTTTATCAACACAAAATACTTTAATTTCAAAATAACTTCAAAATTTAATCTGCTGATTTTTAATGCTTTTATTTTAACCAAACTGTGTGATGTCACATTTCTTCTTACCCTCCCCCACTCTCTTGTCACAAAATGTCACAATTTCTCGAACACTCCCCCCCTTCCAAGCGTGACATAATTTGAAGACGACCCCTATATGAAAGCAAGATAATAATCACATTGGGAAAAACTGAACAGAAAATTGGTTACGGAGCAAAATCTTGAACAGATTAAAATTTTGTAAAATATATTTGCATATTTTGCGTCAGATATTTCAGAGTAATTAAATTACATTCATAAGAGAACGCAGAAGAAAGGCAAAGGAAAAGAGAATAATAATAAAAAAAAATCTGCAGTGTATTTAATTACAAGTTATTTTTAAGAAAATATTACAGAGGAAATTACAGATGATTGAGTTTAGATGTTTATTGGAAAAGCCTGAAAAAGAGATTTTACTTAATTTATGGTTAATACGCATTAGACCGGGAGTGCGGCTGCACAAACCCTTACATCATCAAGTTGACAGCTGCAATTCCAGGATTAATTAAAACTCGATTCGCATATTAAAATGCAACTCGTCTGCTAAGTCATATCTTGGTGGAGAAAACCTGCAAACCCGATTTTAGTGGTTGACTGGTAGGTTTACTATTGTATTTTTCTTGCTCCCAATCGTCCATGTTTTCATACCTTTGGGTGCAGGAAAACACACGGATAAACCTACCGATCAACCAATAAAATCAGGTCTGCAGGTGATTCCTACCAAGATATGACTTGGCAGACCAGTTGCATTTTAATTTGCTAATCGAGTTCTTTCTAATCCTGGAATTTCAGCTATCAGCTCGATAAAGTCTTGGTCTGTGCAGCCGTCTCCCAGTTTATATACTTTTATTTTAAATTCTCTTAAATTAAACGAATAACGTATATGAAATAAAACATTTCAGTTTACTTATTTTTTCTTATTTATTAATTCTGTGATTATTAATTAGTTAAATGCGTATACTCCATGAAAAAAAATTATTATTATTTTTTTAACGACATTGCTGATATGGTGTAATGCATCTCGGCAATATATTGAAAATTGGCACTGTTTTAACCATTTTTACTATCTTTGAAATGAAACACAAATGGAAAACACAAGACTAAAAAAAAAAAAAAAATGTTAAATAATAATAAAAAACATAGCAAAAATAAAATAAATCTGAGGAAAAAACCATAAAAATAAGAGCACGATTCGTGAACATACCCTAAAAACAGATTGAACTCTAACTCTTTTATAAATTCTGCTTGAAAAGAAAATAAACACTAGAGAACAGGAATTCTGCTTTATCAGAATTTAGTGTCGCCTCCGGCATTTCCATTACTTCATTTTCTTCTGATGCACTGATGGCTTCTATTATTATGAAACAACCATTATAAATGAAGTGTTAGGTGAAGATGAAAGAGTAGCCTTAAAAAGTTAGAACTCTGATTTTCTGGTCAGAATGGGGGGAAGAAATGACCATAATTGTTTTTTACGGCTGCTCTTTCATCTTCACCTAACACTTCATTTATAATGGCTGTTTCATAATAATAGAAACCACCAGTCCATCAGAAGAAAATAACTCGGTTAAGCGGGACTCTACTGCAGTACAAAACATATTTAAATTTTAAGACTTAAAGCACACGTTTTATTTTATGTAAAATGACGTCATTCGCATCCGCTTAAGAATTTCACAGACCGACAGTAAAGCATGCATAGTACATCACTATCGTGAAATAATGCACAAATGCAGCAAAAAGATATCGTCATTCAAGAAAATCGAAAAAAAATGGGCTATCTAATGATTCATAGATACTTACAATTAAATATAGTATATAATAGCTCCATTGTTTAAACAGAAATCATTCGTTTATATTTTTTTCAAAATAGCACGTATTTTAATTACATTTTCTTTCGGTTGTTATGAGAAAATGGCAACAAAAATATATAATTACTATTTTAAACCTATTTTTCCTTTGCTTTCTACAGAAATGGATAAAATGCCATTGCCAATATTAAGCAAATGGCTCCAAAAACTACAAAAAAATTAATATTTCAAAAACAAATGGAGATACAGTTTTCAAACAAAGTGCATTTAAAAGAACTTTTTTTTTTCCATTACGACGGTATAAGAACTGAAAGTGTGCGATGCTTAGAAGTTTAAAAAATTGCTAAAGAGTATTTAATCGTAATGATTTGTTTTACAGCTAGCCTTGGTAAGTTAACGTTATTTTTTGGACACAAAATAAGCTGGGAGAAAGAAATAGCATACCGGACCGGAGGCTAATATACGTAAATTCCTGAATGAAATAAAATAAAGACACCGAAATTCTAAAAACTATCGCATAAGCTAAAATTTGCCTTTTGTGTTAATGTCTTAATCTCAATTGAGAACGTGATTCATTTTTCATTTAAACCATAAATGAAATTAATGCATCGATATCTTCCAATCAACACATGTAAAATTTCCAACTCATTCAATATTTAACAAGAATAAATATTCACGATTCATATTTTTAAAAGATACCTAAATCGACGAAATTTCTGTTAATTATTCAAAAATAATCAACAAGAAAGCAAAGATACGTTCTAATTTAATCAGTATACATATCGCATTTCTGAACGATCGTGTGGGGATTTTTTGTAAACCAATCAAGACATAGCTTAAGGAAATAAGCACAATATCTATAAAACAAGGCAATAATAAAAAGTGTTTACAGGGAAAAAACTAAACAGAAAATTGGTTACAGAACAAAATTGTGAAAGGATAAAATAAATGAAAAATATATTTGTATATTTTTCATCGGAGGATTCACAGTAATTAAATTAGAGACTAAGAAGAAGCAAGGGAAAGGTGAAACGAAAAATAACGTGAGACTGTAGTGTTCTAAATTAGAAGTTATTTTAAAAAAAGTGTTGCAGAGGAAATTAGAGAAGATTATTATGTAAGTTATTTGCGTGTGTTTTGAACTTAACAGTTTATCGAAAATCCCTGAAGGACTTTTTTGTTTTTAAGTTGCTAAAAAAGCATGGATACAAAATGTATTACGATTATATGTATTAAACTCAGTAATACGGATACGGAAATAATAGGACGTAATCACCATGGCAGCCTAGAATCATTATCTTTTAAGGGATATCATTGAATTAATTACGTAAGATAGGATTTAATACAATGAAGAAAACTTTTATTAATATCTTTTTAAGTTTTGATTCAATTTTCACAAAAATGGCCATGACTCGACAAAATTCTGCAACGATTATATATATTAAATTTCAAACAATTCCGTTGGTCCTGTTATATGTGGACAGATGTACAGACAGATGGACGGACCAGATGATGACTGTAAGTGATACGTATTTATATAATTACGAACGAACCTAAAAAGAAGGATTATCAAATAAAAATAAAGAAAATATACAGGGTCATCGAAAAATAATGCCCAGATTAAAAAAAAATCATAACATCGAAGCTTTTTATGTTAAATGAGTAATTCTTTCACTACACAATAACTGGTGAACGCAAGTTTGGTTTTAGTTCACCAGAATTTGTTGGCGGGACTGTGTTATGCGCGGATTAGTTGCGCAGTCGTCAAGGTCAGACGACGCGTCAGATTGCAGCTGCTCAGTACGATGTTGACCGTGCAACAAAAAGAACAGTGCGTGATTTGGTATGCGAAGTCAAAGTCAATAGTCAGTGTACAGAGGCTTTTTCGGAGTTTTCTGTTGCACGGTCAACATCGTACTGAGCAGCTGCAGTCTGGCGCGTCGGCTGACCTTGACGACTGCGCAACTAATCCGCGCATAACACAGACACGCAAACGAAATCTGGTGAACTAAAACCAAACTTGTGTTCACCAGTTATCGTGTCGTGAAAGAATTACTCATTTAACATAAAAGGTTTCGATGTTATGATTTTTTTAAATCTAGGCGTTATTTTTCGATGACCCTGTATATACATATAAAAGAACCTAGTAAAAACTTTTTATTAAAAAAAAAAAAAATAAAAAAAAAAAAGCAAAAAAAAAAAAAAATAAATAAATAAATGTGAGGAAAAAACGTAAAAATAGGTGGACTATACGCCAACACACTCAAAAAACAAGTTGAACTCTGACTTAACTTTTTTATAAATTCTGCTCGAAAAGAAAATAAACATATAAGTAAATCCCTGCATGAAAAAATAAATAAAAATAAAATAGACACTGAAAATCTAAAAAATATTGCATAAACTTCCCTTTATCTTGTGTTAATATCTTAATCACAAATGAAAACGTGATTCATTTTCGATCTACACCATTAAAATATAAATGAAATTAATGCATTACAAACTTTCAATCGGCACATGTGAAATTTCAAATTCCCTTAATATTTAACAAGAATAAATATTAAGAATTTATATTTTTAAAGATACCTAAATGAACGTAACTTCTGTTAATTATTCACAAATAATGAAAAATAAAGCGAAAAAACGTTCTAATTTAATTAGCATTCATTTCTGAACTCTGGATCGTATGGGGATTTTTTGTAAATCAATCAAGCCACAGGCTTAAGGTAAGAAACACAATATCTGCATAACAAGATAATAATAAACAGCTTCAGCGAAAAAACTTAACAGAAAATTTGTTACAGAACACTATTGCGAAAGGATTAAATGGATGAAAAATATATTTGTATATTTTTCATAGGAGGACTCACAATAATTAAATTAGAACAAGCAGAAGAAAGGTGAAGCGAAAATTAGAGAAGATTATTATATACGTTATTTGTATGTGCTGAATTGAACAGTTTGTTGAAAATGCCTGTAGGTTTATTATTATTATTATTATTTTTTTTTTTTTTTGCTTTTAAGTTGTAGCTAAGCTAGTACATGTATTTTTTTTTTTTTTTTAATTCAACTTTGTTTAAGAGAATAACAATAACTTATACCATTTACATTTCAATATAATATTTTCTTCATTTACATAAATTTTGATTATTAATTAGTTACATGCGTATACTCCTCGAAAAGACAAATCATTTCAATTAATTTTTGGAAACTACAACGCTGATGTGGGGTAATGCATCTCGACAATATATTGAAAATTCACACTGTTTGAACTATTTTTACTTTCTATTAACACAAATGGAGAGACATAACAACAACAACAAAAAAGTCAGAAATTGTACGTCAAACATCGCAAACTATAACTAGTTTTATAAATATTGAGATCTTGGTGCAATAGCTGTTGCACTCTTACGCACACAATTGTACATATGCACAGAATTGCACGGGCATGAATATAAATTTATTACAATTATATATATTAAATTCAGTAATATGAAAATAATAGGACTCCATCTTAAATAGAACGTAATCATCATGGCAACCTAGAATTATTACCTATCACATGATATCACCGAATTAATTACTTATGATAGGATTTAACAGAATGAAGAAAATTCTTATTAATAACTTTTAAGTTTTGATTCGATTTTTATAAAATTTGAAATGACTCGACAATATTATGAAACGATTATAATATACATTAAATTTCAAATCATTCGGTTGGGGAGTTCTTGCGCTGTTATATGAGAACAGACAAAGCAGACAATGAGTATAGGTGTTACGTATTTATATAATTACGAACGCGCCTAAAAAGGGGGATCATGAAATATTAGTAAAAAAAAAATATATATATATATATATATATACATACAAAACAACCTTGTAAGAAGTTTTATATATAAAAAAAATATAAAAAATAAAATAAATATGAGAAAAAATCTTAAAAATAGATGGGCCATATGTGAACACACTTTAAAAACAAGTTGAACACTGATCTAACTCTTTATAAATTCTTCTCGAAAAGAAAATAAACGTAAAAGTAAACTCCCGAATCTCTGAATGAAAAAACTAAATACAACAAAGGCACTGAAAATGTAAAAAATATCACATAATCTTCCCTTTACCCTGTGTTAACATCTTAATCACAATTGAAAACATGATTCATTTTCAATCTAAACCATTAAAGTACAGTCGTGGAAAAAAAAAAAGTAAACACCCCCTACTAACTCTTCAACAAATTATCGTAGACGGAAGTTACTGGTACCGAACAATTTGAAATAAAGTCTACTTTTAAATGACGTATATAAAATTTGCTTAGGGGGTCATCTACATATTAAAACAAACCCAAACCTCATTTTTTTTCAATGGCAATACCCAATTTTAACGAGATATTTCAAATCTTCGCTTCAAAATATGCCTAGACACCAAATTTCAAGTCATTTGAATGATAAGTTTTTGAATTATAAACATTCAAAATTTAGTGATTCTAATGTTAAATTACGTTTTCATATTTTTATTTATATCTTCTGAAATTATGCCCCTAATGTGCTAATTTTTTGTTTAGAAATAAAACTAATGTGCCCAAACATAAATACGCTGAATTTGCAATTTTTATAATTTTATGATATGAATTATGAATTATGAAATTAATATTCGAAAAAATAATGAATTGCAACCTACAACTTTTTTGATGGATTTAGATTTATTAAGTCCTGCTTTATTAAAATCCCAAATTTCACATTTTTCTTCCAAGTAGTTTTCAAATTATGCTTAAAAAACGGCAAAATGATGGTTTAAGGGGCCGTCTATGATTGAAGTGAGTAGATATTTTGAAATTCCTTCTGCTGCCTTGTTATCTAACAGACTGCATTGACTGCTTAAGGTGCCTTGATCAAGAAGGCGGCTCTCTCGGTTAGCAATCCAAAACCCAACTTCAATTTGGATACAGCCCTTAAAATACGCTCGTTTTAAAATAATTAATTTCTCGGAAACTTGTGGTACGAATTGCATCAAAATTTGTTTTTAGGCTAATTGAAGGGTGTAGAGTTCATTTATGCTGTCAGAATTGGGTATTGCCATTGAAAAAAATGAAGTTATGTTTCGTTTTAATATGTAGATGGCCCTCTAAGCAAATTTTATATACAACCTTTAAAAGTAGACTTTATTTAAAATCGTTCGGTACCAGTAACTTTCTTCTACGATAATTTGTTGCGGAGTTAGTAGGGGGTGTTTACTTTTTTTTCCCCATGACTGTACATAAATAAAATTAATGCATCAATATCTTTCAATAAGCAAATGTAAAACTGAAACTCACTTAATCTTTAACAAGAATAAATATTGACAATTCCTATTTTTAAAGATACCTAAATCGACGTAATTTCTGTTAATTATTCAAAAATGATGAAAACCAAAGCGAAAATACGTTTCAGTTTAATTAGCATCTCATTTCTGAACTCTGCACCGTATGACATTTTTTTTGCAAACCAACCAAGCCATAGCTTAAGGGAAGAAATACAATATCTGTAAAACAAGATAATAATAAACAGTTTACAGCGGAAAAACTTAACAGAAAATTGGTTACAGAACAAAATTCTAAATGAATAAAATTAATGAAAAATATGTTTGTATATTTTTCGTCGGAGACTCACAGTAATTAAATTATAGGATAAGAAAATAACAGGGGAAAGGTGAAGGGTGAAAATAACAGGAGACTGTAGTGTTCTAAATTAGAAGATATTTTAAAGAAAGTGTTGTAGAGGAAATTAGAGAAGATTATTATGCGAGTTATTTGTGTATGCTGAATTTTGCAGTTTGTTGAAAATGCCTGCAGGATTTTTTGTTTTAAATTATAGTTTGTATATACGATTTTTTTTTTTAATATTTTAAATTCTCCTTTGTTTAAGATAATAAATAACTCATGCTATTTATATTTCAACGAACTTTTTTTCCCCCATTTATATAAGTTTTGATTATTAATTAGTTAAATGCGTACACTCCTTGAAAAGGCAAATCATTTTAATTGGTTTTTAGAAACTATATCGTTGATACGGTGTAATGCAACTTGACAATATATTGGAAATTCACACTATTTAAGCTATTTTTACAATCTTTGAAACACAAATGAACGTACATAAGGCTAAAAAAAACGAACAGGAGGTGAAGTGTATTATAAAGTTAAGGGGCAAGTTATTTAAAATAATTCTTACAGGGGAAATTTCGGCTGAGAATTTTATGGAGTTATTTATGTTTGCTGAGTTGGCTCTTTGTTAGATATTTCTGAACATATATTGTTTTTAATTTATTTAAAAGTAAGCACATTTTTATTAAGTGAGTGCGTGTACGTATGGAGTATTAATTTAAGCATATTAACTTTTGCATTTACAACAATTTTGGTAATTAATTTGTGAGAAGCGCTTAATGAATATATATGTGTAGTGTACAGGGAAATCATATGCGAATGAACATTAAAATGAGATGAGATTGATATAGAGTTACAAATATCATAAAAAGTTATGTTTTCCCATGTTAATCTCTAAATCAAGTTTCAGAATTAATTCACTATTCATTTACCGAATAAATTAAATGAATGTATTAATACAACAATCAACAAATGTAAAACTATAAGCTCATCTAAGATTTAGCAAGAGTAACTATTGATAATTCCCCTATTTTTAAAGATTCTTAAATCAGAAGATTAAATTAAAGATTCTTTCTGTTAATTATTATAAAAAAAAAAGAAAAATGAAGCGACAGAATAAGAAACATGACAAAACATTCTAATTTAATTAGTACCCCATTTCTAAACGAAGTTACGGGAATTTTCTGTATACGAATTGAGTCATAGCTTAACCCCTCGGGGACGAGCGACACGTATACGTGCCGGAAATAGGCCTAAGGATCCTCGTTTATCCTGACCAGTAAAATTTTACTGTAAAATTTGCCTTATTTAATCCGAGCATTTTCCCGATTTGAATAGGCACAAACTTCTGTTTTTTAAAACCGGTAGCAAAGTAATAAACATTTCGTAAAAGGCTCCCGTCGCGAAGGGGTTAAGGGATGAAACACAATATGTATGAAACAAGATAATAATAAACAATTTATAATGAAGAAACTCAACAGAAAATTGCTTACAGAGCATATATCTCAAAGATTAAGTTAATGTAAAATATATTTTGATATTTTTCGTCGGGAGCTTTCAGAGTAATTGAATAACAGGTTAAGAGGAAACAGGGGAAAGACTATGAGAAAAAAATAGGCGTCTGTAACATTTTAAATTAGAAGTTAAAAGTTATTTTAAAGCATTGTTACAGAAGAAATTTCGACTAAGTAATTTATGAAGTTATTTACGTTTGCTGAGTTAACTCCTTTTTAGATATTTCTGCACACATACATTGTTTTTAATTTATTTACAAGTAAGCCCTTTTTATTCCACAATCCTTTTTGTTCTGTGAGAACGTTTACGTATGCAGTATTGATTTATTCATATTTACATTTGCGTTTACAACAGTTTTAGTAATTAATTTGTGAGAATCGCTTGATTGGTATATATGTGTAGTGTAAGCGGAAATCATATTTGAATTAACAATAAAATGAGACACGATTGATATAGTGCTACTGTATTTTTTACTTAAACTACAAGTATCACAAAAAGTTATGTTTTTCCATGTCAATCTTTAAATCAAGTTTGAGCACATAATACAGTATTGATTTAAAGTATAAATTAAATCAATGCATTAATATCTCGCAATCAACAAATGTAAAACTAAAAAGCTCACCTAAGATTTTGTAAGAGTAAATGTTGATAATTTCCATTTTTAAAGATTTTTAAATCAACGAAATTTCTGTTAATTATTAAAGAAAAAAAAATGAAAACGGAAGCGACAGAATAATAATAATAATTATTATAAGGATAATAAAATCTTATAATTTAATTAGCAAGCTCCGGACTAGAGATCTTAGGGAATTTTCTGCATGCTAATCCAGTCATAGCTTAAAAGATGAAACACAGTACGCAGAAACAAGATAATAGGAAACAATTTATAGTGAAAAAACTCAACATAAATTTGCTTACACAGCATATATCTCAAAGATTAAATTCATGTAAAATATAATTTGATATTTTTCGTAGGGAGTTTTCAGAGTAATTAAATAAAACGCTAAGAGGAAAAGGGGAAAGGCCAGCCGAAAAATAATAGGCATCTGTAGTGTTTTAAATTAGAAGTTAAAAGTTATTTAAAAAAATTGTCGTAGAGGAAATTTCAACTGAGAATTTTATGGCGTTATTTATGTTTGCCGAGTTGACTCTGTTAGATATTTCTGAATACATATATTGTTTTTGATTTACTATTTACAAGTAAGCACTTTTTCTATTCAGTGAGTGCGTGTACGCATGGAGTATTAATTTATACTATACATATTGACTTTTGCGTTTACAAAAACTTTGGTAATTAATTTGTGAGAAGCGCTTGATGAGTATATATGTGTAGTGTAAAGGGAAATCATATCCGAATGAACAATAATATGACATGCGATTGATATAGGGTTACTGTATTTATTATTATTATTATTATTATTATTATTACAAATATCACAAAAAGTTATGTTTTCCCATGCTAATCTCTAAATAGTTTAAGCACTAATTCATTATTCATTTAAAGAACAAATTAAACTAATGTATTAATACAGAACAATCAACAAATGTAAAACTGCAAGCTCATCTAAGATTTAGCAAGAGTAAATATTGATAATTCCCCTTTTTTTCAAAGGTTTCAAAATCAACAAAATTTCTGTTAATTATTAAAAAAAGGAAAATGGAAGCGACCGAATAAGAAACATAACAAAACATTCTAATTTAATTAGTACCTCATTTCTAAACTAAGAATCTTACGAGAATTTTCTGTATACGAATCGAGTCATACCTTGAGGGATGAAACACAATATGTATGAAACAAGATAATAATAAACAATTTATAGTGAAAAATGTAACAGAAAATTGCTTACAGAGCATATATCTCAAAGATTAAATTTATATAAAATATATTTTGATATTTTTCGTCGGGAGCTTTCAGAGCAATTAAATAAAAGGCTAAGAGGAAAAGGGGAAAGGCCAGGCGAAAAGTAATATGCGTCTGTAGCGTTTTAAATTAGAAGTTAAAAGTTATTTTAAAGAATTGTTACAGAAGAAATTTCGACTAAGTAATTTATAAAGTTATCTACGTTTGCTGAGTTAGCTCCTTGTTAGATATTTCTGCACACATATATTGTTTTAAATTTATTTACAAGTAAGCGTTTTTTCATCCAGTGAGTGCGTGTACGTAATCTTGATATAGAGTTACTATTTTTTTTTTTTTTTTTTTTTTTTTTTTTTTTTTTTTTTTTTTTAATTACAAATATCACAAACAGTTATGTTTTCCCATGATAATCTCTAAATCAAGTTTGAGCACTAATTCACTATTCATTAAAAGACTAAATTAAATTAATGTATTAATACAGAACAATCAACAAATGAAAAACTGCAAGCTCATCTAAGATTTAGCAAGAGTAAATATGGATAATTATCCTATTTTCAAAGTTTTCTAAATCAACAAAATTTTTGTTAATAATAATAATAATAATAATAATAATAAAAGGAAAATGGAAGCGACCAAATAAGAAACGTAACAAAATATTATAATTTAATTAATACTTCATTTCTAAACTAAAGATCTTACGGGAATTTTCTGTATACGAATCGAGTCATAGCTTGAGGGATGAAACACACTATTTTAACAAGTTATTTACGTTTGCCGAGTTAGCTCCTTGTTAGATATTTCTGCACACATATATTGTTTTTAATTTATTTACAAGTAAGCCCTTTTTATTCCACATTTCTTTTTAATTCTGTGAGAACGTTTACGTATGCAGTATTGATTTATTCATATTTACATTTGCGTTTACAACAGTTTTGGTAATTAATTTGTGAGAAGCGCCTGATGAGTATATATGCGTAGTGTATGGGGAAATTCTATCCGAATGAACAATAATATGAGACGCGATTGATATAGGGTTACTGTATTTTTTTAATACAAATATCACAAAAAGTTATATTTTCCCTGGTTAATCTCTAAATCAAGTTTGAGCACATAATTCATTATTGATTTAAAATATAAATGAAATTAATGCATTAATATCTCGCAATCAACAAATGTAAAACTGTAAGCTCACCTAAGATTTTGCAAGAGCAAATACCAATAATATTATTCCCATATTTAAAGACTTTAAAATCTGAATAAGACTTTTAAAGGGGGCAAATCGAAAAGGCCAATTTTCTGACATAAGTTTTAATTTATTTTTGTTCGAAAATGCATGAAACTAGCTGGTGTTGTTGTTCAGAAACTATGTAATTGAGCTGTTTTTTCCATTTTTTTGCAAACGCAATAGATCTTTCAGAAAATAAGTGGATCAAAGTGGGCGTTTTGAACAGAATTTCCGCGTGAAGGGAGAAAGAACACTCAAGAGCGGGCGAAAAACAGGTTTGTCACGTGATCGAATTCGCTTATAACTCAATAGGTAATTGATTGATTAAAAAATGGAAAAAACAGTTCCATTCCAAATTGCTTTCATGGCCAGGCTTTCCAATTTTATATCTTTCCGTTAAAAAATGAATCTGTAAATATGTCAAAACGTTTTTCGCTTGTTGAGCAGAGCAGTTAAGAACAGCCTTAAATCTAAAGACTTAATTATTAAAGAAAAAAAATAGGAAAAAGGAAGCGACATAATAATAATAATAATGATAATAATAGTAAAACCTTCTAATTTAATTAGCAAACCCTTTCCGAATTCCGGATCTTATGGGAATTTTCTGCATACGAATTCACTACAGGGATGGAACACAATAGGTATGAAACAAGATAATAACAAACAATTTATAGTGCAAAAACTCAACAGAAAATTGCTTACAGAGCATATATCTCAAAGATTAAATTCATGTAAAATATAACTTGATATTTTTCGTCGGAGTTTTCAGAGTAATTAAATAACAGCCTAAGAGGAAACAAGGGAAAAGAGCCAGGCGAAAAAAAACAGCCGTCTGTAGTGTTTTAAATTAGAAGTTAAAAGTTATTTTAAATTGTTACAGAGGAAATTTTGGCTGAGTATTTTATGGAATTATTTACGTTTGCTGAATTAGGTCTTTGTCAGATATTTCTGAACACATTTTTTGTTTTAAATTTATTTACAAGTAGATAGTTTTATGAAACAAGATAATAATAAACAATTTATAGTGTAAAACTCAACAAAAAATTGTTTACAGAACATATATTTCAAAGATTAAATTAGTGTAAAATACATTTTGATATTTTTTGTCAGTAGTTTTCAGAGTAATTAAATAACAGATTAAGAAGAAAGAGGGGCAAGGCCAGGCGAAAAATAATAGGCGACTGTAGTGTTTTAAATTAGAAGTTAAAAGTTATTTTAAAGAATTGTTACAGAGGAAATTTTGGCTGAGAATTTTATGGAGTTATTTACGTTTGCTGAGTTTAGCTCTTTGTAAGATATTTCTGAACACATATTTTGTTTTTAATTTATTTACAAGTAAATAGGTTTTTTTTTTTTTACATTGCGTCTCATTCAGCCAGTGCGTGTACGGGTGCAGTATTGATTTATACATATTTACTTTTAGGTTTACAAATGTTTTGGGAATTAATTTGTGAAAAGCATCTGACGAGTATACAAGTGGGAGAACAAGTGGGAGTATCGGGGAGAAGTATGCCGATATGAAATTTCAGAAAAAAAAGTCAATCCCTTTTATAACGTTTTATTCCCGATATGATTTTTTTAGTGATTATTAAGCAAATCTGATTTGTCATAATATATACAAAGACTATTTATTTATCTGGCTAATGGTTTCTCTACAAAATATCTTGCATTGAGCCACATGCCTCGCGAAAAGACGGTGAACATTATGTTTTTTTTAGCTTCATTAAGCTGTAAATCTTAAATATATTATATGAACTATAAAAATTCACTGTTTTACTTGAAAGGTGACTAAAATAATAAAAGAGATGTTACAAGTTAAAAAATATACATTTTATTTAAAACTTCTTAGTACTTTCAAACTTTTCCAAGCTTTTCATCAGAAAATATTTTAATAACTAATTGCTGTTTATTTATACAAATACGTCACTTCGTTTTGAAAATGAGAGAGCCAATAATTATTAGAGTTGAAAGTAGAAGTAGCAGTTCCTTGGATTGAACTTAATTAGAGAAAATATATATTATTACTAACTGCAGTTTCATTTATTTTATGACATCACTCTGTTCTCATATACACTTTTCATGGGTAGAAGTAATATTTAACTGCCGTACCTTAAATTTTAATATGTCACTTTGCTCCAGTTTTCATGATATTGAGCCATAAACTGGGGATATTGTACGATAGAGCGTTCGTTGCATACTTGATTGTTTTTAAACATGATTTCTATGGATTCTTTTATAGTGGATGCGTAATAATTGGATGTTGGGAATAGGATTTTTGCATGCTCATACATCATTTTCCTTTTTAAATGCGTAGCTGAACAGTCGAAGTAGCAGTGTTTCAGATTAAATTTGGTTAGAAGAAAATTTTTAACTGCCGTACCATAAAACTTTAATACGTCACTTCTCTCAAGTTTTTTGAATGAACGATTTCAAAACGAAGTGACGTATTTGTATAAGTAAACAGCAATTAGTTATTAAAATTTTCTCTGATGAAGAGCTAGGAGTAGCTTGAAAGTACTCAGAAGTTTTAAATAAAATGTACATTTTTTAACTTGTAACATCTCTTTTATTATTTCAGTCACCTTTTAAGTGAAACAGCGAACTTTTTGAAGTTCATATAATCTATTTTATGTTTGAATAAAGATGAAATATTGCGTTTCGTCGTATGATATTATTTGTAAATCTTAATTTATTATTTTGTTTATTGTGGCTGCAGATGTATTTTAACACAGAATCGACGGATTTTCTCTTGTTACACGAAATTCCATTCATGAAATAGTTGAAATAGTGCGAACCTTTTTCGGATATTCATTTCGGGTTTTTTTTCCATGTGCAAGTAGCAACTGATGGACTTTCCCT